>RCSZ01000001.1:0-682254 GCA_014898425.1 Botryotinia globosa
ATAGTACAGCTGTTGATATTTGATTGCTCTATTTACGCATCTGCGAATGTCTTTCGTCCCGCGACTTATGCCTTCGCGGTAAAACTGACTGGCCAATAGATATATATACAGTAGGCTCTGACCTCGAGGCTCATACTGGTGATGGAGAAGGTGGCCAACATGGAATAAGTGCCGAAGAATAGTGTGATATTCAATACACCAGCTTACTTGAATTTAGTCGTCGTCTCAGAAATTTGTCTGCTAGTGCTTGACTGATAGTGTCAAGGGGAAAATGGCAGACTCAAGAAGACCTCAAATATTTACAGAAGTCTTCCTATAAGCTGCTTCCTTCATGCATCTTGTAGACCGGGCAATTCAATATTGTTTCCTTCGCTTATCCTTATGGATTTTCCTTGGACTTTCTTCTCGATTTCGTGTTCTCGCTTTGCACATTCACCTTTCGTGTTTGCACTCGAAATCTGGGATAACTTCAAAGGGAGGGACCACGGCAAGAGTTTCACGATTGCCATGCACATTTCATGTATCTGCCAATTTTCCAATTCTCAACCTAGGCCCCACTAGTTGGCTTTTAGAGGACCACGATTTACAAAAGGCGTGTTGTGGTCAGAATCTGCGATGATCTAGCACAGAGTTGCGAAGATAGGGAATCATGGAGTATGACCTGCGATAATTAGTGGAGTTACCAATTTGCCACTTTTTTTTTTAATTAAGTTCACCGCCCGAAAAGATTTCTCCTGTAACTTTGGGCTGCTGGTTCTTGACTTACTTGACATAATTACTGGTATTCTCGATTGGCTGGCAAGTCGATCATTGGTTCACTTGAGTATTTCAACGCTTGTTCCTCAGATACTGCCGACAAGCTTCGGGGTCATTCGACACTCACTTCTCTGTAACTTCAGTGAAGGTTCGAGATAAATTCGGTACACACACTTCAGGTATTTTATTCAAGTTGACGAGAATACATTGTAAGACCTTCATCTTTCATTCCTCAAGGAGTTCTTAAATCGCTTCATTCCATCGATCTACGATAAAGTCTCTTCCAATACCAAGAACATCCCATGATGATTCCCAAGAGCATACGATTCTTCGCGAATGATGGTAACGTCAAATCTTGTCGGCGAATGGGGACTACTTTCGACCCCCGTATGTTTCCCCGGGAGAAGGTATTGGTGCGTCAATCATGTCCACATATTGATGAAAGATCAATGATTTTAACGGGGATAGATGAGATATTGGGTCATTTGATGATGGTGACGACCCAGCGACTGGAAAATTTGGATAGGAAGCTTCATCCTTGCCAAGATAGTAAACACCAAAAAGACCGCTTTTATATAATGCCACGGTATGGTGTATGCCTAATTTCTTGGGCGGGAGAAGAAATGTTGTCGTCATAGAACATTTTTTCTGTCCACACCAGGACAACGGTATTCACAGTTTTAATTACCCCTAATCAACGATTGTATATCAAGCAACTTGAGCGAAGTACTGTTTTTCTTTTTCATTCATTCTTAGGCATCTTACACCATAATAATTGAATCAGGAATGGATGGCCGAATATTCCAGGTTCCCACACATCTCAACCTAAACTTCAATGCTCCTATCGACATTGAGAACCAGAGCAATTCTTCGGAAATCCATTTGCCAAGGGATTCCAGATACATCTTCATAAGGGAATGTCAATTCAATTTCAACATAAATCCAAATATCGACGAAACATAAAGACTGCTGGATCAACCTCTAGTTGCAATTATGAAACTAGAAACACGCTTGGAGAGGGGAATCGCGCAGGGCATCGAATTTACTACAAGAAATAACCTACATCGTACAATTTAGTTCTCGGGAGATATAAGATGATAACATGGTATCCTATAATGTGATGGAATTCTCAATGACATAGTTGGTGAATGCCATGCTGCTGCACTTCCATCTCAGTGTATCCTTGCAGCCTCCTTTCTATTGATCAAAAGATAGTTTGACCTCCTATTAATCGATCAGTATATGTTCCGCAGTTGTCCTATCATGACCATCAAACTCACCATCGACAATCAGATCAGCTCCAGTAATATAACTTCCCGCTCCACTACACAATAGTACCAAAGCTCCGCTCAATTCCTCTGGGTTTCCCATCCTACCGATTGGATTTCTCGAAGTCCATATATTTCTTGCCTCTTCTAATCCATCACCTTCATTGAGAATAGTATCCATGTAACCCGGGGAAATGGTATTCGTACGGATACCATACCGAGACCACTCAGCTGCAAGACATGATTTCATGTGAAGCAAAGAAGATTTAGAGACATTGTAAGCGATTTGAGGTTGAGGATAGTTAACAGTATGACCAGAAATCGCTAGAAGATGTTGTTAGTGTACACTCAATCGTTAATTAACCATTGAGAAATTGTGGAGACAAACATGCAATGAACACAATGGAACCACCAGTTTTTTGGTCAACCATTTTTCTAAATCCAAAATTAGTATTATCACCCTAAAGCCAACACAGAAACATACTTGGCAACAGCTTGTGCACATAGAAATGCCCCAGTTGTATTGATCTCCAAAGTGCGTCTCCACTCGTCGACAGTTATATCGAGCGCATGCACACATCCCACAACACCTGCGTAGCAACACAATATATCAACACTTCCGAGGGTTGATGCTGTCTCATCGACAGCTTGACTCAAAATTTCCACGTTTGTGACATCAACTCGTTTCAATATGATCTTGGCACTAGGAAAGTCTGCCCTCAAGGCGGATATGCCAGGATGATCGTCTGTTGGATTGATATCATATAGAGCTAATCCACTAAGACCGTGTTCGAGAAGGGCACGAGCTCCTTGTAAAGCTAGAGTGCCTGCTCCTCCTGTGACTAAATTGGATCGTTATATAAGTCTTGTCAATGATACTTGGGAGGGGTTTAATACAGATCGCATTTCCTTTAACCGCAAATCTATTGATAGCAGGATTCAACCCTGATGAACTCTTTTCAAAATCAGTTGAGGGATGTGCTGAGTTACTCAAGCCGTTTGCTAGCTGCATCTGAGGTAATGTCCGATTGACCAAGGCATTTCTATTATACTTGCCGTCTCCCATGATGAAAGTATTGAGAAAGCTAAAAAAGAATTGACCCGTGAACACAATTATTGAATATTTATAAGACTTGTGCTGTAAAATACATGTGATCGGATATGCGGATAGCCTATGGGTGGTTGAGGGATCGTGGAGAAGTGGAGTCTGCAGGCTCTAATAAAGCAAGATGCAAGTATGATCAGGTAGATCATGGATGTAGAATTTGCTGAGAGTGGGATGCGCATTTCCTTGAGACTGTGTCAAGGTTTTAACTGCCTTAGGCAGATATCATTGTACTGTGCTACTTAATACTTTCCAAGAAAGTGTATTAAAAAACAACGAACGAATGTACGGGGAATCTCGGTGGCCAACAGGGAATGCCGAAGAATATCCACAAGCACAATTCAGAGAACCCACCAGACCCAAATTATTATTCTAGGTAATTATTGGATAAAGTATAAATATCCTTGCGAACAGATTCATTCATTTCTACTTGAGTTGAAGTATAGATGATGATGACCAGGGCTAACCATATGACTGAAAGGTGCAGCAGTATCCTTTTGACATCGGCCAGGATTCCACGACTTTTTCAAATTGAGTGATCGCGTTTGCACACAATGCTATTACCACCAGCTTAAAAAAAAGTACTTCGACCATACATACGTTTTATAAACGCCTTAAATTAGCAAACCAAACATTATCCCTTTCCCGGTGGTTACCACATTTACTGGCGTTGAATCATGATCCTTTCTGATCTTGAATGATAAATTCATACTTTGATGAATGATGTGGCCACGGAGGACCTGGTACTTTGATAAAGCAAGGGCGGAGATACGAAATTCAGAGAGGCAAGATGGCCTAGAGTAGAAACGACGATTGGTGATGGCACGAGGGCAAGCAAATGATGGAAATTTATAGCCCTGCTTGGAGCACAACAGGATGACAAGTTATAATGCTTGATAATCTGACATTCTATCAGGCCTCTTTGTTAAGAGCAGTGTACGAAATTGCTCTCAATATGTCGTCGAAATTCGGTAGACGTCGCAATCCAATCGTTTGGCAACTCGATCTGGCCCCGCCCCCTTCTTGATATTCTACATATCCACGTAGGAGGCATTTGAATGAGGCCAGCACTACATTGCATGGTCCCGTTCGAAATGAAAGACAATCCGCCTCTGAGTGAACATTTTGGCATAGCTCATAATGTACACGTTATTGTCGATGGCTAAACATAAATTTGAGATTCCAAAGAGGATCTCTACCGACATTCAAAATTTGTAGGGCTCTTCATGAATACGCGTATTCATGGAGAAATGCAGCACGATTGCTAAACAGGATTGACAGGAAATCATCGACACAAGCACTTGCGTGTGAGAGACCCGAATGCTTTCATTGTAGCTTGAATGGTATGGTGCTTGGTGGAGAGTAGAGAGGTGACAACATGTAATGCAGTAGATACAATTTAGAGACCCTTGGCGAATGGCAAGCCAATGAATCAATGATCTCTATATCCGCGATATTTGTCTCAATCCCTTCTTCTTAGGTGATGACTGATACTTGCAATCATTAGCTATAGAAAGAAGGGTGCTTGTTGTCATTAGACTTATAGAACATGTATAGCAAGCAAAACAAAACGAATGATTTAAGTTAGCAGGGTTAAAGTACAGAAGAAAAAGAGTTTTCCCTTGACGGCCGTGCCATTTTCATCTACAGTACATAGCTTTGCGACTATCGACGATAACAACGATAACGGAAACACCGCCAAAATGAAGTCCAACTTATTATCAATCCTGATGAGTATGAGCAAGTGCAGTTGCTTGGCCGAGTATTGACTCGATCAAATCCTGTGATATTTTCCTCCTTTCCTCCAAAGTTATCTGCAGTACCAGAATTACAAATATATGTCCTCTGTATCCAATTCTCCGTACTCATTCCCCCTCCTGCTCCCCAGGTACGGAGTCAAGGAACTACATAGTGCAGTACTTACGAAAAGATCTTCTTCAAAGGTAAGGGTCCATACCCAGCAAGATTTCTTTTGATTTTGCCAACTTTGCCATCTTCGCCATCTTCGCCATCTTTAGCAGACTTCATAATTGCACCGATCAAACATTCAAGAATCGAAATCCAATGGGCATACTCCGTACTCATTCGTACCCATTTCTGCTTGCGTATCCGATCCAAAGAGTTTCCAGCCCCATTTTCGGTATTGCATATGCAAAAAGCCTGTCAGCAAATTGACAAATTGTAACCAATCAATCATATCATCCGCAGAAGGATTACTCTATCCCATGCCACCAGTTGTTCGCCGTTGAATTGTCTCGCCCATCCTTTTAATCCACCCACTGCACTGCGAAGATAATTCCGTAGGCTCAAATGCCCAATTAATTTTGAGGCTATTAGGGTTAGAGAGTTCGAATGGCGGGTTCGAACGATATTCATAAAGTAAGGCGCAGGCCAAAATTTCGAGATGGCGAATTAGAAGATGGCAAAGTTCATAAATCACGATCAGGTCGACAGGAAGGAGAGGGCGGAGTTACATCACTTGAGCCTGATGTTTCTGAAGTCCGCAGAATCCGTCTAGAAAGACTCGAGGGGAATCCAACAAATCGATCGACCCGCAACAGTGCAGCAGCAACTGAAAAGATGCCCGCCGATCCAAGTACTGATGCGACAAAATCATCATCGAGTCATAGAAGAAGAAGACGGCATCATACTTCAGAAGACGGTGCTGGACATCATTCGCGATCAAAAACAAGTGAGAGGGAGGAAAAATTGGGGGGTGATTATGTTTATGCTGCCCCAAGGGAGAGGCAGAGGGAGAAGGAAAGTGGAAATAAAACCAAGCCTCGAGAGGCGACCAAAACGGAAAGGAGACACCGGGATGAAGAGGATAAGTCTAGTAGTGATTCCGAAGACGATGATACCTCCCCAATAGAACCTACGGATTCAAAATCGAAGAAGGGAACCAAGGCTGTGGTTCCGGAGGAGCCAAAGAGGTCAAGTTCAAGTAGGAGGGTGAAGAAAGAGGATAAAGACAAGTCACCTACAAAGGGCTCCGCAGAGGTAGGCACTTCAGGGACGAAAAGTGCATCGCGTAGAACTAAAATCACTGCCGGTGATTCCGTGTCACGCCCTCCACTTTCGAGGTATGTATTCTCGCTTTGCGCATCTCACATTGAGGTTTAATATTAATTGCATTTGCATGTAGGAGTGCAACAACTCGGATTACGACGGAACCTGCTCCAATACTGAGGAGGAGTAATACAACAGTGCCAAAGCCACCAGCATCTGTCGCAAATACAACCACTTCACAAACATCACAACGCCGTGGTAGTTTTCTAGGAAGTTTCTTCTCGTCCGCACCACCACCACCTCCTCCTCCACCCCCCGAGCCGGAAAAGCTGTAAGTCATTCTATAAAACCGATGCGCAGAAGTGGTATTCTAATCATTACAGTGTCGAGTGTCTAACCTGCCTATCCGATGATATTCCCAAATCTAAATGTGCCAAACTACGATGTGGCCATCGAATGTGCCATTCTTGTCTCAAACGGATATTCCGGCTTTCTGTTAAGGATCCAGCGCATATGCCACCAAAATGTTGTACAGCAGAACATATTCCATTGAAACATGTCGAAAAGCTATTCGATGTACCTTTCAAGAAACTTTGGAATAAGAAATATCAAGAATATACTACGAAAAATCGAATATACTGTCCGGCGAAAAAATGTGGTGAATGGATCAAACCCGACAATATTCACAAGGAGAACGGGAAAAAATATGGAATCTGCGGGAGGTGTAAGACAAAGGTCTGCGCATTGTGTAATGGTAAATGGCATGGATCAAAAGAATGCCCTAAAGATGAGGAAACAAACAAATTGCTTGAAACTGCAAAACAAGCTGGATGGCAACGTTGTTACAGCTGTAGGACTATGGTGGAACTGAAGGAGGGGTGTAACCATATGACTTGGTAAGTGGAGAATTTGTGCCAAGCTAGAATGGTCAAGAAACTAACATGTATTGTCTTCAAAGTCACTGTACAGCACAATTTTGTATGATCTGTGGGCTGAAATGGAAGACATGCAATTGCCCATGGTTCAATTATGAAACAGCTGAGAATGATAGGTTGGATGACATGCAAGTTCCTCAACCCGTTCCAGTTCAAGAGGCTCCTGTCAGAAATCCAGCAGCACCTCCGAGAAATGCTCGAGACAGAGCGAGAAGACAACCACCTGCCAATTACAATGAAGAGCTCGATCAAAGACGTCGTCAAGAACGCGAAGATGAAAGACTAGCTCGACAGCTTCAGAACTGGGGTACGGATGGAATGCCAACGAATGATCGCGATGCAAACTATAATGGTGGAATAGGCGAGGTTCAGGGGGTTGGCAATGGCGCAAATCATTTCATGAATGAAGACTACATACGCGAAGCTAGCGATGTTCTAGCTCAACCTGGTGGGGTTATGAACTTTGGGCTTGGAGTTACAAATTTTCTTCCGGGATTTTTAAGACCACGAGGAGTGGCTGCAGCAAATCCAACTGTTGGCGAAATGGCTGATCGTTACCCAACAGTTGCTCCAGCTCCTGTACCTGAGCCACCTGCGGCACCGGGTCTAGTTAGAAGACATACCACTCGGGAAACTGCAAGAGGCACTGGTCATACACGAAGAGCGTCAGATATTGTGGTGCCAAGAAGAACATGGACTGATTATGCGGCTGAAGCAGCTATCCTTGCGCCAGCTTCGAGAGCTTCTGCTACGCCTTCCAGAGTCTCTAGTTCTGCATCAAAGCCAAAGAAAGAAAAGGAGAAGAAGACTAAGTCGTCAATACTTGCTGGGCTTGGAAGTGGAAGAAACAGAGTAGATGCTTGGAGAAATCACGTTGCTCCTGGTGCACCACCTGCGGAACTGGTA
Organism: Botryotinia globosa; assembly: GCA_014898425.1. Taxonomy (NCBI): domain Eukaryota; kingdom Fungi; phylum Ascomycota; class Leotiomycetes; order Helotiales; family Sclerotiniaceae; genus Botryotinia; species Botryotinia globosa. The sequence continues at coordinate 7,980 of RCSZ01000001.1, forward strand.
TCTTGATTTGATTTTGTCGCCTAGAGGAAGAGCGGTTTTGGGAAACGGATAAATAACTTAGGGTTAACGAGAGGGTTACGCTTGACTACAAACCGATTCTTACGAAACTCGGATTGGGCAACACGATGATTACAGACGTACGAGATGCTTGAATGGATGGATGAACGGACGATTGATTGGATAAAAGGGGTATGGATACAGGTGGAAAGGGACGGCGGCTGGGAGATATGGCTATGGCTATCTCGTTTATATGGAGCAACAACTCGGATCAATACCCGGCGGGCGGATATGGAGTTCAATAATGACTATATAACGATCAACGATCTATACCATTTTTTACGAATAATTTTCTTCTTCGCCCAAGGGTGGATTTAGCTTAATGTATATAGAATTACTGGAAATGACTTAACTTTTGCCTGGTACCTTGATGCTTGGAATGTTTGCATGAGATAATTCGAATCTTAGTCACAGTTTCTAGTCAACATGCAATTATATTCTGTGTTAGAACACGGTCTTAATTGAGATGTCGTAAGATTACTATAAGCTGCGTTATTCTTGGAGTTCAGGCCTCTTCTTTGTTTTCCAAGGTCTCTCAGTAGACGTGTAACAATTTTTGTGTCTGATAGGAAAAGCACATTCACTTATCGGAATAGAGATAGAAGAATTGGAGGGAGGTTGATAATCAAAAGAAGGTGAATGGAGAGATGCGAAGGGAGAGACAAATCAAGTTGGTGGATGTGAGGGAAGGGCGATGATGATGTTCACCAAACGACAGACAACAGCGTTTTGTGGATGTTGAATTCAGACTTTTAATTCTATTGAACAGACATCTGGAGATCGGGTAGTACACTAGGACTTATTAGAGGTAAATTAGAATTTTCGCTGACCATTAATTAAGGCTCGGAAGCTCATATATTCATTTGTCAAACCAGAAAGTAATCAGACAGAGGTACCCCAAACTTAATCATGAATTCACAATATGGCAAGTAACAAGTGGAATAAAGGGCAAAAGACCTCAGTAGCTCAGTAGTTCGGCTTGTATATGTTATCTCTTATGTTAACGATATACATTCATGCTATCTAACAAAATGAAAACTCCATGGCTATGCAATTATATCATATCCTTAGAATAAAATTCATTCACATCCTTTCTTCGTCAATCAACATTAATTCTCCTTGGCTGCAGGCATAAGATCATCTTTAGTTATTACTTGGGATCCTCCTGCACTTGTTCCATCTAGGCCTATACCCATCCCAGCTAGATCTTTATCAAGAACCGGCAGGGTAGAATCTTCACTGCTCACTCCAGCTCGTCCCAGTTCTTTATCTGCTGCTTCAATTGGTTCAGGACTCGCGACTAGAGTTTCTTTCCCAAGAAACTTTGCAATTTCTTTTTTATCGGTTCCTTTTTCCTTAGGACTGGTACTATGACTTCGATATGCATTTGAACCTTTCCCAACAATCTTCTCTGTCCAGTTCCACCCAGAAGCGGCCGGTTTGTTCTCGTCCTCTTCACTATCGTCTGCACTATCAACCCAATCTCTATCACTCCACCCGGTGCTCTCGTATCCATCTTGTTTATTCCTCGACCAACTTCCAATTCTTGATGGTGCGGTGGGTGGTCCCATTGAAGAAGTAGAGGTTGCAAGTGCTGGAACAGAATCTCTCGCTTCTCTAGCTTCTGAATTCGTGCGATCATGTCTTGTAGTTCTTTCACGATCCTCAAGTTTCTTTTCTGCATCTATTGTATCCATCGAAGACTCGACTTCTTGTCCTTCTGAGCCTGGAGCCTCCTCTGCACCTTTAGCTCTTTCTCGTCCTCCACTATCTTCGTCTTTTCTTCTCGCAATTGCGTCATCTGAGAAATGGGTATCGCAAAGATGTTTGACCACTGGCCACCCATATGCATTGGCGAACATTCTTCTCACAATCATGTTATTATGAGCATCAGGTTCCAAGCTGACGAGAACCTTTCGCCAACTTAGATCCCGATGATAAGCTCTAGCAATCTTCTCTTCGACTTTCATCGCTGAAGTATCTACAACAGTATTTAGAGGACGCGGGGGATTGGTATTCTTGGGATCATCATAATCCAAGGCTGAAAGTTGGCTATCGGTATGAGAAGCAGGTGTTGGTGGAGTAGGTTCAGAAACGGAAGAATTTCGTCTCCGAAGCATCGTGGATCTCTTTTTGAGAGGTGGTGGAGGAATGTCCGAAGGATGATATACACGATCATGAAAAATTGTTCGAGCACGGGAGGCTGGATTAATCAAGAATTCTGTAGATGGTAGAGGTGGCTTGAGAAGATCACCTGCTGATTCAAAGAAAGTCGTTTTGGGAGGTGCTGATAGATGATCTGGATCTTGAACTTCAGTGTCTCCCGTCGAAGCTTTTGGATGGCCCTCTGGAGCTGGAGATGGTAGAGATGACAGTGACGACGAGCCGCTATCGTTAGTGAGTTTGATAGTTTGACTTCTTTTATATATTTTCGAGTGTTTAGGTTGATGAGCATGGGATTTTGGGGACGGGTTCGAACGAAAAAATCCAAAAAGACTTGCAAGTGGTCCACTATTATTGGATGTAAAAGATGTAGATGTTGGATTTCCGACCTCGTTACTATTTCTACCTTCTATAGAAGATATAGTTGAATGGCCAGGCATCTCTGCATTTTTAACACTTCGCTTATCGTCATCCATGACGTTTTCTGGGGGTTGTGGTACTTCTGTTTCAAGCCTTTGTAATGCGTTGGAAGAAGCACTTCCTCCAATATCATCTATGTCACTGACTTCCTCCTCTGGCCAAGGTGCTTGTTTCTTTGCGGGTGATCCAGAATTTGCCCCAGTTAGTTCAGCCCAACTCCATTCCGCCATGGTACCAACAAGACCATTTTCCCTTCTCGCTTTCTCCACACGGCCCAGGCTTTGCCAGTCCAAGAAAAGTAAACAACTAGTTCTTAGGGGCACGATTCCATCATTCACAACATTTGAGTAGACTGTACGATGTCGAAATTTCTTAAGAACAGTATGTGCGGGTCCAGTTGGTAGAATTCGTAAAAGTGGCTTTGCTTCTGGCGCAGATTCACCATCAAGCCTCTTATGGGCACTTTCTCCAATATTTCCAACGAGCGCCCCCCAACCGCTTCTTGCGATGGTTGGTGCTCGCCATGTCAGTCCAAGATCCTGACCTGTACGACCGACCAATCCAAAATCCAATGCAAATTTGACATACAATGGGTTCTCATTGCTGAGACCTAAGAATGGTGAAGCAAGCGCAATGAAGTTTATTGGCTTGATTATGTCGAAGAACTGAGGTGAATGTTTTTGAATGTATGCTACGGCATATGTTTGTACTAGTCCACCAAGAGAATGAGCAATGAAACTAATACTGGTGAAATGATAAGGAAGGTCAACATCTTGCGGCGCTTTAATGATGCTGCTATTCTCATGTGCTGGTTTCCCGGAATCATCCGTCAACTTCGAAGAATCAGGTTTAAGAGCATGAGAAAGGGCTTCAGTTGCTGACTTCTTGAGGGTGGGTCGAAATGGTTGATCTGGGTATGTCATTGTGAGAACATATTTGGCAAGTCTTTTTCCTAGATATTTGATTCCTCTTTCTGTTCGGACGGCATTACCGGAAAACCCTCGTACAATAACTTCTTCCTCGTCATCAGATTCATCATCTGTTTCTTCTGCCTGTTCCTCGGGTCGTCCTTCTGTGTTCGCTTCTCCATTCGGTATGCCATCAGCTTGTGCATTTTGATTTTCGGCCTGTTCGGCTGCCTTTCTTTGCTTCTCCTCTTGTTTCTTTTTTGCTTTTCGGGCCTTTGCATCAACCTTGGCTTGCTTGGCTGTCGCGTCTATACTTTCCTTCAAGAATAGCATGTCAGCACCAAGATTACTATGCAATCCGTGTGTCAAAACCACTAAATGTACATTTTTCGATCGCTTCTTCCTCGGCTTTTCTTTGATATGGCCCTCTCCTGTGGTATCTTCAACTGGTGCATCATTTTCCTTGCCCTTCGACCTTTGTTCCTCCGCTGCCTCATCCCTACCGTCCATCTTCGGGGTATTCCATAGACTTGCAGTATCATCAACCTTGACTCGTAGAGCCCTGGAATAAATACCCCTCGGTAACGCCGCATGATGGCCATCTTTCGCTCCTTGACTCTGTTGGTGATCATGAAGTTGTCCAGGCACTGGTACTGTGCCTCCTAACATCGACCCCGAAGCAAATCCTAACGATAGACTTTTTTCGTCCCGACCTAGCAGAATTTCGTAATTAACGCTGGCAGAGTTGGAAAAGACAACCTGCGATGTGACTTCAATGATCCAGGTAACACTTTTCACATCTGAATCATCTCTGCCGGGCGATCTTCCATCTCGATTTGCGCTTCCGGCTGTTTTGCGCACATCTTCTGGAACAACAAGTTCCGTCGAGAACGACCCTCCGGCTTTGAGATTTGGCTCGAATTCGGGTACACCATCCCGTCTAGGATTTTCAAACTTGACATTCGGATTGAAGGTAGAAGGATATGCTGCTGCGTAAAGGGTATAAGGACCGTGAACGAAGGCTGCTCGGAGTGCTATGGCCGAAGTATTCTTGATCTTCAAATGCAGTCTTGCCGGGGAAGGCAGGATCCTATCGTGTGCCGGCGTATATGTAACATTATAGCGAACTATTTCTCCTATCTTCACACTTCCAGCTTGGTATAAAAGTAACATCTTATTGATATATGGCGGGTTGACAGCGTGTCAAGACACCACATTAGAAAGTGTGGAGGGGAGGCAGAATGGGAGAATGGGAGTGCAAAGAATGTAAATGAGAACTGGTGTTATTGTACTGCTAAACACATTTTGAGATGGATGAAAAGTAGAAATATAGGAGTATCTTTTGTGAATAGGAATATATCAGTAAATACTGGTACAATAATAATAAATAGGCATTAAGTTGTTAATTAAAAAAAGGAGAAAGGGTTCATTCCCCTTCAAGCAAAGAAATCTTGGTGCACGACCTCACATGCACATATTCAATGATTGACCTTATCGTTATCAAATTACTGGCAACTACCTACCTACCTCCAGCTACCACCAATACCTAGTACCGACTGAACAATGACGATTTTGTGGCGCACTTATTATGTATTAACCCTATAAATCCGTAATCCGTAATCCGTAATCCATAATCCATAATCCATAATCCATAATCCATAATCCATCCATAAATTACACGTCGAAGTTGAATCTTTCTAAATTGGAAGAAATCAATAATATACAAACGCATATATTTATATATTTTATATGTTCAAATTCCTGAATAATATATATGTATGTGTATATATATATATACGTCTTGAAGTCATTGATTTAAATATTCAATGTTTACTGGGTACTTGTGAATATACAAAGATATCTACAATACCGACATATATCTTGTCGGAATAACCAGTGTCTCGATCACAATGCCAGCGACGGGATGAAATAACGAACATGGCCGCCACCATTCTATGACGCCAGCTGCAAATGGCTTTTTCATGGCTCTCCAATCGTACCGGCATTCATTCTTGACTTCGAGATTCCTCCATGATCTCAACGACGTTCCCAAGGTCAACTCGCAAGGAGAACAATGTGTTTGAGGTCAGCCAGGCCAGTCAGTGTAACACAGTCAAAGAACTCCAGGTGAGGAGGCACCATGGTATTTGAATTGCTCGTCCTGAAAATCGATTAGAGGTCCACCAGTTTTCAAGACAACATCTAGATCGAAGAAATCAACACTTTCAATTTGCTCCGCTGCTTATTCGAAACATTCTTCAATGTGTTTGATGTTTCCAAATAGGTGATGATCTGAGCCCTTCCCTGAGATCACTTCTCCATCACTGATCCCCAAATTATTCTCATCGTTTCTTTGAATCAAATGTATCCTCACGAGTTAACCTGTCCCAGCGGACGAGGATCCAATTCTAAAAGCCATTTGCCAAATTTGTCTTTGGAGTTTGAGAGGTTTTGATTTCCTTTGTTCACCAGGCCCGTACATCCTTAAGCACGGCAATTGGGTTTTGTGATACAATAAGCAGATACATACTCATGATTCTGTATCCATGAGTAGGAAAACTTCTAGATTTAATCATGTATCTTGTATCAAGTGGTCATCATTTTTCCTAATTGCAATGCTAGGCTTCCTAATAAAGAGCGGTCGTCCCTGACAATGGCCTTTCACCCCTCTGGAATCCTTTAAGCTTCCACGACGTGGTGGTGTTGCTGAGGAAGAACTCGATCACCTCTCACATCCCTGGGTTCATAATCCAAAACCTCAAATGCAAAGTTCGCCAGATCCATCCCAACCCGGCTCATTACCCAACTAGCCATCATATCCATCCCAGCACAAGCACCGCCAGCCGTCCAGATATTACCATCAATAATCCATTGAGCATCGATTGTCCAGTTTACATATGGGAAATACTTCTTAGCGTGTTCAATGACAGTGTGATTCACCGTTGCTTTCTTTCCATCCAATATTCCAGTCTGAGCAACGGTTACCGCACCAGTACATGTAGTGAAAAGGCCCTTGCCTGCTTCAACATGGGCACGGATAAAGCTTTTGAAAGATTCAGGGAGTTGGTAAGTTGGTATTGGACCACCAACGAGGAGGTAATCAAGTGGTGGACAATCGTTGATGGTGGTTGTTGGTACCACTTTGAATCCGGCAGTGAGCTCAACTGGTTCCTATTATTGATCTTAGATTATGCTCTGAATCTTTAGCTCTGAGTATCTTACCAAGGTTTCATTGATATGAAAGAAATTGATGTCAATTGCGTGAGGTAGCAAGCGATCGATTTCCGGAGCCTCGGGAGATTGGCAAGCTTCCATCATTGATTTTGACTATTTATAACATTAATTTTTAAACCAGCAATCTAGAACTTTTTCAATTTGATTTCACTTACACATGAGCTTAGAACATCCAGAGGCATAGCAACGTCGATTGTTTGATAGGGTATCATGAGAACGCCAAAATTGATTGGAGCCATGATGAAGATAGTTCCTCAGGCGGAAGATTTTTGTTCAAGAAGTGGAATAAAGTTTTGGTGATAAAACAATGATGAAGAGAACTTGATTGATATGTTTGTTCTTTTGAATAATGCAATTGAGAGGATTAAGCTCCAATTAAGTAGTGGGTTGCAATGTTGTAACCCGGATATCCCTCATTGCTCTCGGATGTACAACAGGATATAGCCACAGTAGTCAACGCGTTTCCGGCACGAACAATTCAGTGCATTTCAACATCTAAATTTCTTAAGTTCTCCGCGGAAGTAAAGTTCTACTCATTGCTGAACGAGTTTTGGAGAAATATCCGCGGATACTCTGTTGATCAGGTCCTTTGATTCTCATTCGATCTCCTTCGTGCGTCCTCTATATCCTTTCGGATGCTTGGCTATGAAGATGTAGCAACCCATTATCATCTGATGAGAGTATTCAGCATATCTGATGATTATGAACGCATGAGTTGATATGTGTATTTCATCAGTTTTCCGATCAGCTGCATTGTCTTTTTGTCTATTATCAAGGTATGGTTTTTCTTCCGTCACTCACTACAATCTCATCACAATCTCCTCTTTAAACGGGATATTCATGAAGCTGCTTGATATTTTGCAGATATTGCTGAGTTTTAGACATGTCGTAAGGTTTTTGCGGTACATCCAAAATCTTATGATACGAGTAGAGATCATCGGGCCAGCCCCCTGAACACAGGATACGTCTATAACTTCTTGAATTATACCCCATCTATTGTGCGGCTCGATAACCGATATCCCTACATCTTGCACATCCCTGTATCTTGCACATTTTGACTTATTAAATCAAAAATCAATTTTAAATTCAAGTATCATTATAATAGTTTTAAAATTAAACTAATAAGACTTTATATTTATTTAAAAAAAATGTTAAAAATTTAAAAGATTTGAAATTATAAATTAAATATTATTTGATTTTTAATAATATTATTCTAAGATATTAATAATATAATAAAAACTATATATTAAAATAAATTATATAATTAAAAATAGTTTTTTATATTCTTTTTTATTATTATTATTAATTGGAAATTTAAAATTTCAAAAAATATAAATAATCAAGTTTTATATAAAACTTTAAATTTTATATAACTTTAAGAAAACAAAAAATGATTTCAAAATAATTGTTTTTAAAATATTATAATATATTTATTTGTAATTTTTTCAAAAAAATTGAATATTTAAATTTAATTTATAAAGTTATATTTTTATATATTAAAAAATATATAATATAATAATAATAAATAATATCAAAATAAAATATTATTTAGAAATTTTAATAATTATATTATATAAAAAATATATAAAAGAAAATAATAATAATTAAAATAAATTATTTTAATATTTCAATTAAAAAGTTTATTATATATCTTTTTTTTAATTAGAAATATTATATTTTCTTTTTTAAAAGAATTTTATTTATCAAAAAGTCTTCAAATTATATAATATTTCTAAGGATTTTGAAATTTAAATTCAATTTTAATTTAATTTTATAATATTAATTATTATTTATTAATTTCAAAATTTAAATTATATTCAAAATTTCTTTTCAAAATATATTTCAATAAAAATTCTTTATTATTAATTATATAATTCTAATATTTAAATATGAATATTTTTTAATAATTAATTATATATATAAATATATAATAAAATATAGTTTTTTATTATTTCAATATTAATATTAATATATAAATAATATATTATAATTAATTCCTTTTCAAAATAATATAAACATTTAATTTATTAAAGATTTTTATTAAAAATAAAACTAATTATTAGAAATCTTATTATATATTGATATAATTTCGAATTTTTAATATTAAATATAACTTTTTTTGATTCTTTATATTAAAATATTTTCAAATTTATATAAAAACATTCTAAAAACAAATTTTTATTATTTTTATTATTAAATAAATTAATATATAATATTCTTATCTCAATAAACTCAATATTAAAATTTCTATTTTATTAATAATTATAATTTCAATTTTATTTTTTTATATAAAAGAAATAATATTACAATAATTATATTATAATTTTCAATAGAATATAATAATTAGTTGATTATATATTATTTTTGAAATGTTATTTTTAGAAGAAATAAAAGTGTGCAAGATACAGGGTTGTGCAAGATGTAGGGATATCGGTTAAGTCACTTTCAATAAAATATAGTTTCTTTATTAGGAGATAGAAATCGAGATGATACTATTAGTATCAACTTGATTGATATAAGTGTAAATATTTAGTTCTATATAATTATATTCGTTTTTGATTATTATTATCTATAAAAAATTAGGTATTAAATATATAAAAAAGTGCTAATATGATATTAGTTAATACAATATCCTCTTTGATTATATAATCGATATTTTAATATTAATAATTTTTTAAAAATAAATATAATTATATATTCTAATCTATAATCTATTTTAAATATAATATTCTTTTAACCCTATTTAACTCTTATATTACTACTCTCTTTCTATTTAATATATTATTTTAATAATTATTTTATTAATATTAATTAAATCTTTTAATACTTAATATATATTATTTTTAATTATAGTATTTATAGAATTCGATTTTTTATCAATTTATTTAATCTCTATAATCTTCTTATTCTTATAATATTATTTTAAAACTATAATATCAATTAGAAATCGTTTTTCATATTTATATCAAGTTTAATTAATAAATTATATAATGATTTTGAATTTATATAGAATATAAATAATATTAGTTTTTTAGACTTGAGAATAATATTGATAATATGAGCGAATCTTTATACTGGTCACGTAATCCATTTCTATAGCTAGTATTTATAGCCCTTTTCCTTATAATTTAGAAAAAGTAATCAATTCCCACCCACCAAACTTTTAATACATTTTATAAAATGTTATATAAAGCCTTCCTTTTCTTTTCTTTATTTGAGGTGATATATTATAATGACTTTTTTATAATATATATAAAGAACTATTTTATGATTTTATTATCTTTTATTCTTTTATATTGATAATTTATATAAAGAAAAATATTGAAAGATCAAAAAGCTGTATACAAACCTAAACTTTTGAATTGTTTTAAAAAGTAGAAAGTTATTAATTTGAAAAAGTTGATAAAAAACAAAGAAATAAGAAATTATTTAGTATTACAATAAAATCAAAGTAATAATAATTCAATAATAAAAGAAAAAGGGGGAAAAACAAATATTCTATTCTCAAAATCGATTTATAACCTTATACAAATCTAAATTAGAAGTGAGATTATTTTTGATTAAATTATTCTTACTTTTTTTGAAAGATTATAAAAATAAATCGTAAGAGTTTTGTTATTTATAGAATTTATAGGAATCTAAATAAAGATTTGATTTTAAGAAAAAAAGTTTTTTTTTATAAAATAGATTTAAAATTCATTAATTAATATTTACCTTTATATTTAAGACTTAATAAATATTAAGTTTATTTAGAATTTTCAAAATTATTTTGATTATATTTATATTTAGATAAGATTTAATTAATCTAAGAAATTCAAAAACAATTTATATTAAGATTAAAAGTATTATATTATTTAATCTAATTGAAAGGATTATTTATAAAGATAGTTTTTTTATTTCTAAAAACAAATTTCCAAATATATTTCTAAAAGAAATTTGAGATTCAAATTTTTTAGAATAAATTGTTAATTTATATTTTTGAATTTTTGCAAATAAGCTTATAGTTATACAAATTTGAAAAAAAAAAAAATTTTATTAAAATTTAACAAAATTATCAAAAAAAGAATAAATAGAATAATAATTAAATCTTTATTTATATTACACCAAAAACCCTTTAAATCTTTATATAATTATTTAATTACTACAATTATTTATCAATAAAAACAAAATTATTTAATATAATAATAAAATTTATATTATATCAATCTTCAATTTCAATAATAAATTCAAAATCCAGAATAATTATTTAATTACAGATTTGAAATCTTTAAACTTATTAATTAGTTTTGATATTTTTAATATAAACAATCTCAAAAAGAATATTTTCAAATCAAATATCCCTTTTTTATTCAATCGAAAAACAAATAAAAGTAAAAAACCTAATAAAAACTTCAATCCAAAACTTTTGAAAAGAAATCTCAATATCTAACAACTCATTATTTTCCTAAAATATTTTTCAAGAATTCTTATATCTCTAATATTATCTTCTGAAATTATCGATATATTATAATTCAAAGATTCCAATACTACCGAATAATATAAAAGTATAAAACAATTTTAACAAAACTATTATATTCCGAATAAAGATTTCTGAATACGAATTCTTTTACAAATAGATTGTATATTTCAAAAGAAAATTAAAATTATAAAAAAATAGCAATTTAAAGAATAAAATTAGAAAAAACATTTCAAATCTATTTTCCTCAAAAAGTACCTCAATAATAATATTCTTTAGAAAATATACTTTTATAAATATTTATAAAAATTTACTAAAAAATATAAATAGAAAAAAGATATTAAATATAATAATCTTGATTATTTTATTAAATAATATAATCAAATTATACAACAATTAATTAAAAATAAAGTTTCGATAAAAAGTGAAATTACTAAATTATTCTTTAAAAATATATTTTTTAAAACCTTTTGAAAATATATTATTCAAATCAGATATAATATAAAACAATCAAATATAATAGATTAAAATAAAGTATTCAACTAAATAATTTAATATATTAAAAGCAAATCCTAATATATTCTTTTCAATATAAATAATAATAAGAATTCTAATTTCAATAAATTATTAGAATCTGTTATTCCGTTTATAAAAATTCAGAATAAAATAAAAATCCTAATAATTCAAAAAAATAATAAAATAAAGAAAATAACAAAAACTTTTAAGAATTTTATATTTATTATAAAAAAACAAATATAATCAAATTTCAAGCCTAAAGAAAAAATTAAAATCTATTAAATTCTTTTCAATTCAAAAATAATAAAAATGTTTTAAATCTCAATTTGTAAATCTATATAAATTACAATATCTATTATTATCAATATTATTATTAATTTAAAAATAATAAAAACTATATATACAATTTACAAAAGAATATATTATAATTATAATAACAAATAATCTAATAATAAAGATTATATTTTAAAAAAAGATTATTTGATTTTTAAAAAGTATTTTAATAAAAGATTTATATATTATAATAAATTAGAATAGTTAATATAAAAACTAATAAATAGTTTAGATAATTTTATTTCAGTTATATATGATAATAGAATTGATTTTAATTTAATAAAAATGATTAGATTACAAATTCTTCAAAACAATTGATTAAAATCCTCTAAAAATAAGAAAATATTATACTTTATTAATATTAAAAAAGAATTTATTAATATTATACCAAAAGAGAAAATATATACTATTTAAAAATATATTAATATTATAAAAGAAATATAAAAAAAACATGGAAAACCATTTTATAATAATTTGAATAAAATAATTAAATTATATCTAAATGTTTTTATAAAACCTATACTTTTATTTACAAATAAAATCCTTAAATTTAATTAATAATTTATAATCGAGATATTCTTTTAAGAATCTATATAAATTGAATTAATAAAAATCTATATTTATAATCCTGAGAATCCTATAATAAAAGTTGTAATTGAAAAAATGCTAAATAAAATCAAAAAGTTTAGAAAACAAATAATTTTTTAAATAATAAACAATAACTATAAAATAATAGAAAAAATCGATTGAAATATTTTATTGATTATAATCCCTATTACCATAGATTTTATTATCAAAAAATACCCCAATATATAAAAAAAGTAAATTATAAAAATAAATAATCTAACAAAACCATTAATTTTTAATAATTATATAATAAGCTTGATTAACAAATTTCTTATTTTATTCAAATTTTTAAAACAAATTGAAACTATAAAAACTTTCTATTCGAATATAATTTATAATTCTATTTATATTTCTATAAAAAATAATAGGGAAGATCTTTTTTATATCAGAATATCTTTTAACAATCAAAATTCTATTAAAGCAATTCCAAATTCTAATTCAATCATCAACTTAATTAATACCAATCTAACCATAAAATTCAATTTATTAATCAATTTAATTTAGATTATTATTATTAAAATTAGTTTTTTCGAAATTAATATTAAAGATTTTTATAAAAATATATATATATCCTTTAAAAAAATATCAAATATTATTAATTTATTTATAATAAAAAATATATATAATAATTTATTACTTGAAATATTATAATTTATTATAAATAAAATTATATTTGTATATAAAAATAAATTGTAATATATTATAATAATAGATAATAATTGAAAGAATTAAGTAAGTATTTGATACACTAAATAAAAAATGATTATACCCTTTTAAATCTTAAATCTAGGAAATTAGAGTCTGATATATTTAGAGAATAATATATTGGGATAAATTTATATTTTTTATTAGAAAATAACTTTATCAAATTCTAGCAAAATTATCTTTTATCTTATATAAATATTTTATATAAGAATAAGGCAAATAAAATACTTTTTTTAAATTAATCTAAAAATCTTATAAATAAAGAATCAGAAGGGAAAAATAATTAACTAAAGAGATACAAGAAAAGAAACTCTTATTTATAATCTTTAGGAGAATAAAAAAATTATCTAATTCTACAATTCAACAAAAAACCTAAAGATTATCATTTAACTACAAATAAATATAAAGAAATAGATTTTGAAAAAATACTTTTTATTTACAAATAAGAATTATTATTTACCTATTTACTAAATCAAAAAGAAATATTTGCTTTTAATTAAATATATACTAAACAAATACAAAAAGAAATAGTTTTTTTATAGAAAATACAAACTATTTTATATAAAATTTAATAAATATTTGGATTTCTTATTTCAAAAGTTTTAATTGAAATTATATTCAAAATACTCTAAAAAAAAAATAGATTAAGGAATTTTTGAATATGTAGATAATTTTTATAAAAATCTATAATTCTTAATAAAGAAAAAAACTTTTAATATTTACAAATTTATAAATGTAATTATTGAATTTAACAAATATTCAATTAGAGATGTAAATCTATTTTCAAATATTAATACCTTTATGGAAAACTTTATAGAATATTGAATTGCTTTTTTAATCGATTTTTTTTCAGGTTATAATTAGATTCCTTTAACTATAAAGAATTATAATATAATTATCTTTTAAATATTATTTGAATTATTATATTATATAATATTATTACAAGATGCTATTAATTCTGTTATTCAATTCTATAGAATTATTATAAAAATTCTGAGCGATTTAATTCCTAAAATAATTATACTATTTTTAAACAATATAGAAATAAAGAAATTTAAAACTGACTTCAATAATAAGAAAACTATATCTAAAGTATAGAAATTTATTTTTGTATATATTCAAGAAATTAATAAAATCTTAAAATATATAAAAAGGACAAAATATTCAATTAAAACGAAATCTAAATAATACTTTAACAATATAGAAATTGTAGGGTATATTATAGAATCTAAAAAACAAACTTTATAATAATCAAAAATCACTTGGATTATAGATTGACCTAAATCCAGAAATACTATAAAGATTTATATATTTTTAGATATATATATGTATTACCGCATTTAAATTAAACAATTTGTTTAAAAAGCCGAATTATTATATTATCTATTAAAAAAAACTAGGAATTTGTATAAATAAAAGAATAGAAAAACACTATGAATTTATTAAAAACTAAATTAATTAAACCTTTTACTTTAATATTATTAAATTATAAAAACATTTTAATAATTAAAATAATTATTTTAAATGTAAATACTAATTTCAATAATTGGGGTATAATATTAAATTAAAAATTTAATAATAAATATATAATAGTTAGATTTGAAAATGGATTATAAAACAATATGAAAAAGAATTACAATATGATAAAAAAAGAATATAGAGGAATATTCAAAGCTTTTTGGAAATATAGATATAATTTATATAAAATATATTTCATTTTTAAAACTAATATTAAGATTCTTATTACTCAATTAAATAGAATAATAATAAATCTCTTAGAAGCTTTAGTAATAAAATGGATTACATAAATTAAACTTTTTGATTTTGAAATTCGATATATAAAAGGAATAATATATATTATAATAAATAAACTTTTTTATAGATTAAATATTCTTATAAAATTTTAATAAGAAAAAGCTTAAAAAGATAATATTAATAAATAGATTATTAATAAATTTAATAATATTCAAGATATTCTTATTTTATATAATTTTATTAAATTTGAATAAAGTTATATATTGAATCTAATATATAATAAAAAAAATTAAAAAATAACTAAATATCTAATTTTATTATAAAAATCTAAAAATATAATAAAAAAAATCTTTAGAAATTTCAAAAAAAAAGCTCTTGGATTCTATATTTATAATAATTATCTTTTTAAGATTAATACAAAATATTTACTTTCTAAAAAGATAATTAATAATAAAATAAAACAAATTGCTTTTATCAATAATCTATATAAAGTTTATAATTATAAAAAAATGAAAAGCATTTTCAATAAGATATTATGATTATATTATTGAATAGGAATATACAATATTATCAAGAAATTTATTAATTTCTATCCAAATTATTAATTATAATAATCAAACCTTCAAAAAAAACCTTTATATTTAATATAAATAAATATATATTAATAAAAATATAAATTAGATATTATATATATACTTTTGGATAATAATTATAAATATTTAATATTCCTTAGAAATAATCTATTAGGATAAATAAAAAGAAAAGCTCTTTAAAATATAATTTTACAAATAATAGTTATTTTTATATAATCTATTATTTATTATTATTCTATTTTCAATAAGGTTTTAATAGATAATAATTTGGAGAATAAAATATATATAATATATTTCTTAAAAAAATATAATATTTAATAAATACAAATCTTTATATATAACTTTAAAATAAATGATTAAATTGAATAAGATTATAGATCTATTATTAATAGATTATTCAAAGTGATAAATAGAAAAGGAGAATAGCTGAGATATTTTAATATAATATTATTTATTAATAAAGTTACAATATATCAATCAATTAATTTTATTTCATTTTATATAATTTATAATTGTTATTCGATATTATTTATTGAAATAAGATTTTATATTTAAAGAATTCTTAATTAGAAATTAATAACAATCTGAGTAGATTTGTTAATATTATATTTTCAATAATTAGAAATGTATAATATTAATATAAAAGAAATTATATTTTATAAAAAATATTATTGTTTGGATAAAAAAAAGTATTTTGATAGAAATAATAATGTAATAAATAAAAATATCAATTCAAAAGATATTATATTTTAATACAATTTATAATCAAAAATTAATATATTATATAAAAAAAAGCTTGTATATTAATAATTTAAATTATATCGAATAATAACTATAGATTCTAATAAAAATATTTATATTTTAAAAAAAAAAAATAGAATTTCAATTAATAAAATTTATTTAAAATTTCGCTTTAAGAAATTTATAAAAAGGAAAGAGAAATATTTATCAATTTCAAATAACAATATTAAAGGAAATAATAACCAATCAAATTATAAGAATCTATTAAAAGTATTATTAGAATTATGAAAATCTAATTATATAAATTAATATTTTAATAATTTGAAAATAATAATTGATTATATATAAATAAACGATATATTAGAATCTCTGGATATAATTTCAAGAAATATTTATTATATATTTATAGAAATTCTAGTTATCAATTCAACAATAAGAATAACGTTTTTCTTTATATAATAAAAAGAATAACTATCTATAAAATTCCTTTAATAGGGAAAAGTGTTTATTTATTTTTATTTAAAAAAATAATTTTTCTTTTTTTTTCTTTTTTTTTTAGAAGTTATTTCCTATAATATCTCTTTTTTTAGTATTATAGAATAAAGAAAACTGTTTATAAAATAAAAACACTTTCCTTTTCTTTCCTAATGTTTTTATTAATCTATAATCTTTTCATTTTCTTTATTATTTTCTTTTCTAATTATTCTAATATTTCAATCTCTTGTTATTATATATAAAGCGATTTCCTTTTATATTTTCTTAAATAATCTATATAACTTTGCCAAATTTTGATAAAATTATTTTTTTTAAAAAACCTCTTCAAAATATCTAAATAATCTGATAACAAATTGAATTATATTATATAATATTCAAATATTTAATTATAATATATATATTATAATGTAATGATAATAGTTGGTAATATTTAGTTCTCTAATATACTAAAAATCTTTGAAATTATATAAAGACTTTCGAAAGAGTAATAGTATATAAAGTTTATTGAATTTAATATGTAAACAAAAAAACAGAAAGTTAAAATAAATATATTGATAAAGATAATTATGATTTTAATTTTATAAAATAATTTTTATATCAAAATTTATATAACAACAAAGCAAATGAAAATCAATAATAAAATCGTTTTTTTTAGAATAGAAAAATCCTATAAATTATAATAAAAGACTATTAACAAAATTTATATATACTAAAACTATTTGTAAAAAAGCATAATATTCGTTACAATTTTGATTATATTTTATAATACGAAATTTTATAATAAACTCTTCAAACTAACTAAAATTACTATTTCAAAAACTATATTGAAATTAATTAACAAGGAATTTATATATAGATTTTCTAAAGATTCGAAATCTAGGATTCAAATTAATCAATATCTAATATTCTTCAAATTCAAAATTACTTTCAAAATTCTAAACAAAAAGCTTTTTAATAAACTTTTTAAATGAAATGATAAACAAAGAAAAAAACTTAGCTTTTAATATAATATAATTGAAATACTTGGAAAAACTAATACAAATTATTTTGAAAATATTCTCTCTATTAAAAATTCAATTATCAAGTTTTTACAAATTCCTTTTTTTCCATTTTCAAAAAATATCTTTACAAATTTCTAAAGATAATTAAAATTTGATTTAATAATAATAAATAAAAATATCAAATTATTTAATAAATATTTGATAAATAAAATTATATCTCGATAAGGTATTCTATTAAAAAATAAAGATAAAAAAAATAAGGATAATAAGATTAGTTAATCTAAAGTATACAAATATGGAAAAGATATTCTATAATTATAAAATTAATTTCATTTATTAAAAAAAAAAATATTATAAAACAAATAGATTAAAAAGTAATAATAATATTAATAAACAAAATGTTTGATAATCTTTATAATTATTATTTATATCAATTTATTAATATTCTTAAACTCAAAACTATATATATAAATTGAAAGGATCTATTAAAATATTTTTGATTTCTATATAAATATTAAAACTAAATTAATAATATTTATATTAACAATAAATACTTTCATTAATTCAAAAAAAATATAATAATTAATAAGGAAAAAAGAGTAAAGCTTTTTAATATATTAAAATTCAAATTTATTAAATATAATATTATTATATTTATAATTGTTTAAGCTCCTGTTATTGGCTTAATTGTAATTTATAGATTTGAAATATATAAGTTTATAAAATCTAATAAATATCTTTATTTTATTAAAAAAATCTATATTTCTTCAATTCAAAAGTTTATAAAAATGTATTACTATTATAATTATTATAAAAATATAGAACTCGAATTTACCCATTATTATTATTATTCTTCAATATAATAAACTTTTAAATAGAATTTAAAAATCTAATGAATTATTATATTGTAGTATATAAATTAGGAATTTCATTTTATTTCTATTTCTTTTTTAATTGTTATTATTTAATTTAATAAAACTTTCGATTATATATTTATATATAGAAATATAAAAGAATTTTATACTAAATATTGATTTAAATATATAAACAATCTTATTATATATATCATTTATTTTCAATTTAAAAAATCAAAATATAGAATAAGGTATGGTAAAATAAAATCAGAATTAGAATATAAAATGATATAATGAGATTTTATTATATTTATTTTAGAAATGTTTAATAAGCTTTTCAAAAAAGATTATTTTTAAAATATTATTTTAAAGAAAGATTATATAAAGTATATTTATTTGATTATTTTGATATAATTTGTTAAAAAAACTAATTACAATTGGATATTTGTAGTTATAGGGAATTTTATAATATTTAGAATCAAATCTAATAATAAAGATATTATTCTTTTTATAGTATTAATTGTATTGTATATTATAATAAAAAGATTTTCAAAAGATGATTTGAATTTTATATTGGGAAATAAATTGAAATATTAGAATATTAGAAATATATATTATAATTTGAAATCTATTTTTAATAAATATATTATTAATAATAATTAATATAAAATTCCTAGATTTTTAATTAAATATTATTTAATTGTTCAAAATCTTATTAAACAAACTTTTGTTGATAAGTTTTTTTAGAATAATTTATTTGTATTCAAAAAAGCTATTAGGCTTTTTTTTATGAATAATAATAAATTCAATGTTTAGTATTAGTATTATACAAAAAATATCAAGAGTTCTTTTTTGTATACTTTTAAGAATATCAAGTTTGTTGAAAGATATTATAAGAATAAATTATATTTTGTAATCTTGAAACAAAATCTAGAGGATAGATATAATAATAAATATTTTGAGTTTAATAAAAAAAAGGAGAACAAACTAATTCTATTAAATAATAATAATAATAAAAATAGTTTTGATTTTGAATAAGATAATAAAGAATCTTTTAATACTTTAGGGAATAGAAGATTAAGAAGAATAATAATTCCTTTAAAAAATAAAAGCTAAAAAAAAGGAATACAAAAACCCAATTCTTTTTATCGATCTCTAAAAACTCTAAGAAGCTTATGGAAATCTAAAAGGATTCCGGATTTTTTGATTCTTTTTCAAAAAAATAAAAGAATTTATTGTTAAGCTTCTATTAATACTCAATCTTAGAGTTTTATTAAAAAATTATTTAATTTTATTAAATTTTAGTAAAGTTATTTTTCTTTTATAATACTTATTGAATTGATTGTATTGAATAAAAGTAATATTTTTTTTTTTTTTTTTTGATTATTTTTCTTTATATTTTTATATCTAGATTTATTAATTAAAATAATCAATATTTCTATATAAAAAGGAATATAAGCGAATCTTTGTATTGATTATATAATTCATTTTTGTAGTTAGTATTTATAGTCCTTTTTCTTATAATTTAGAAAGAATAATTAGTTTTTATTTATCAAACTTCTAGTATATTTTGTGAAGTATTATATAGAGTCTTTTTTTTCTCTCTTTTGCTCAAGGCAATATATTATGGTGACTTTCCTGTGGTATATGCAAAGGACTACTCTATGACCCTACCACCTTCTACTCTTTTATAATAATATCTTTAATAGCAATTCCAATATCAAAACCTAGAATCAATATATATAGCTCAAAAGCTAATATACTTCTAATAATTCTTTTATATTTAATTAATATCCAATATATAATATTAATATTATTATACTTATTTATTAAACAAATTATATAATTAATTTGTAATAATAAATCAGTATTATTAATAAATAATATATCAATAAAAACAATTAATTTAATAGAATCCATATTTAAAGATATAAATATAAATCCTCTTTTTGAATTATTCATTTATTATTTAATAATTTTATTAAACTTATTTGTATCTTTTTCCTTCAAATCTATTATTTAAATAATAATAAAAAAATAATAAAATATTTCTAATTAATATATAATTGTAATATATACTTTTTTTGCATATTGAACAATATATTAATTCTTTGAAATAATATTTTTCTAAACTTTTCTCTTTATTTTATATATATCAATATTCTCAATCATAATTATTCTAATATTATTATATTGTTTCTTTTGATTGAAATAAATTCTATCATTTTTAAAAATGATTAAATAATTGTTAAATCTAAATAAATAGTTTTCTATAAATTGCTTTCTATCTTTAATTATAAAATTGATTTTGCTCAATTACTCTTATTTTAAATATACGAATTTTTTATTTACAATTATAAATATATTATTAGTTTAAAGTTTTACAATATCAATACCATTAATTAAATAAAATAAGCAAAGATTATATATAAATTATATTATATCCAATTTATCTTTATAATAATTATAATAAATTCCAAACCAATAATTTCCTATTTCAAGAATATTATATAAAGGTTTTATAATATATAAAACATATCCATTTTCAAATCCAATTTCTTTTGATATTTTTATATAAATAGATTTGTTCAAAATTGTAATTGATTAAATATATACTTATATAATATCTTATAAATAGATTTGAATATACTTATTTGATATTTATAGAATAATAGTAAATATAAGAATAATATACTAATTAATATATTGAATAATAAGTGATTATATTAAAACAATAGTTTTATTTTTATCTTAATATATCTAAACCATTAGTTGTGATTTCGTATATATCTTATCAATATTTTCTTCTTTCATTTCATTAATAAAATATAATTTGAAGAATTTCATTTTGAATGGAATATTATCTTTTGAAATAATCTTAAAAATTCTACTCTTTATTAGTTTATTAATTTTCTTATATTACAACTCTATATATCTCATAAATATATTATTTTACAAAAATATAATCAATTACAATAGTTTTGTAATATATTCTTTATCAATATCTATCATATTAATTATTCTTATCAAATTGCTTTTTATATAATAATATAATTGTATATTTAATTATATTACTAATAATAATATTTAAGATTGTAGTGTTTTTATATATAATATATTAATAATTATAATATCATTATTACCATTATTTACATATGTCAAGGTACAGGTAAAGACTTATATTGTACCATAAGGGTTCTAAGTGCTATGAAAGGTTGAGGCCCTATTATAGGAAGTAGGGCACGCTAAGGGCACGCTAAGGGTTCGTGCCTAAGGCACGAAGGCAACGTAGTTGGCGCCGTAACAACATAATCATTTTTCAATTCTATTTCTTCAAGTTCTATATAAAAAGATTATACAAATATAAATCGGAATTTAATTAATTTATTAGAAAGTTTCATTTTATATATCTTCTTATTTATTCCAATTAAAGTATATAATCCAATCCATTTATTTAATATATTATTACCTTTTTTCTTTCTTTATATTAAAACTTTTGAATTTAATAATAAAATAAGAATAAATATTATAAATAATTCATTCCTTAATTTCAATATCTTTATAATTTATCTTTTAACTCGAATATAATATATTTCTATTATAGCTTTTTTTATAATTTTTATATATTGAATGATTATTGTAATTAATAAATTAATATCATTTAATTTAGAATATATCCTATAAATCAATAATATAGGAATAAGTTTATTTGGCTCTATTATATTATTTATAATTTTTGCTATTATTTGAAAAATTATTATTTTAGTTAGATTATTATTTTCAAGTTTTTTTATTAAAATCTTATATATACAATATAATAAATAATAATATCTTTCAATAATATTTATAGAATTATATATTTCAACAAATATATTCTTAATAGTAATCGATATAGATTTTATATTTTGAATAAATTCTTTATTTACAAAATTCTTTTTAGTATTGTAAATGATATAGTTTAGTAGTTTAATATATATATCAATTCAATATTCTTTAAGATTATTGAATATATATTTAATAGAGATATTTTCAAAAAACCAAATTGTTTGATAATATATTATTTTATCAATAATGTATAGAATCAGATTGTTTATAATATATATAATATTAATGTAAATAATATAATTGAATTTAATATCTTTTAATAAAATGAATCTGAAATATTCTAATAACTTGCTATATATTTGATAATATTTATAATATTTAATAAAATATTTAATAATATTACTACTCTTATTATAGTTTGTTTATTATAATATATTATAAAAATGTTGTATTAATAGATAACCGAATTGTTAATATAAATATTGTAGTTTTATAATTATTAAATAGCAATTATTCTAATAAATCGATTTTTGAATGAATTGATTTATATCTACTTTTCATATTAAAAATGTATGCTTATATCTTTTAATAATAGAATATTTATCTTTTAGAATAATAAACTGATTAATAATATTATTATAAAACACTTTAAAACAATTCATATCTTTAAAACTTAATAAAAATAGAATATTAGTATTTATAATATAAAAATCGATATCTTCAAATAATATAACAATTTGAAATAATCCTATTAATATTGCAATTCCCTTTTCGAAATATATATTCGTAGTTTTTGTTATCAATAAATTATATTCAATTGAATAGATTTGCTTCTATATATAATATTATTCAATTTTAATTATAGATTTCTTTGTATATATTATATTAATATATATATTGAAGAATTCTTTATTTATATAATTTATATAAAAAATGTTTATTGTATTTTTTATAAATAAAATAGTTTCAATAAAGTTTCTAATTATTATATACAATATTGTATTAAATGATAATTGATTAAATATTTCCTGATTATTAATAAACTCAAAATTTACAAAAAATATCTTATCTATATCATCTTTAATATCGAGATCTATAAAAAACAAATCCATTTCAATCTCTAAATCAAACTTTATATCAATAATCTCTTCTTTATATTCGATTATCTATTAGTTATAATATTTATTAAATATATTATTATTATTGTTTTTGATTTTCTTTTTGTATTTGTATTTGTTTTTGTTTTGTTTTTTTAGAGTGTTTTGTTGATTAATATTCTTTTTTTTTGTATATCTAGTAATGATTGTATTGATTAAAAGAATCTGAATATTGTTGTTTATTATATAAATTATTTTTAAAATTATTATTATTTCTAAAATTCTTAGAATTACTCTAATTATTATTATAATTATTATTATTATAGAATTTCCTATTAATAAATAGTACTATATTCTTTTTGTTTTTATATAATCTTTTTTATATATTAATAAATTATTGTAATTGATTAATTAAACTAAATATTTTTTTTTTAGAATCAAAATAAACTAGATTGTATACCTTTATATTTTTATAAATAAATATAAGTTTATTGTGAAAATGAAATATTTATTATATAACAAAATCAAATCGATATTACAATACATATAGTTGCTTAATTATAATCATAAAATACTCACTGAATAATTTATTTCTATATTTTTTTCTAATCGATTTCAAAATAATATTATTCTATTTCAATAATATATTTCATTAATATTTATTTCCTTTGAAATTATTTTATATATAAATACAAAATTCTTTGAATATTGATAGTAATAAGCTATAATTAATATAAAAGAATTAAAATATATTTTTTTTGAATATAATCAGAAATGCTTTATAATATATATCTATAAATATCTTTATATATTATAAGATTTTATAAAATATTAAAAACGTGAAATCGAAATTGTTATTATTCTTATTATATTTCTTATCATTAATATAAAATTTCAATAAATTAATAAGAGATTATATATTAAAATATAATATTAATATTTTATCCTTTCGGGATTTATAATCTTTATTGTTTTTGTTATTATCGCCCTTTCTATTATTAAGATTTCCTATATTATTATTCTTATTGTATTCATTTTTATTATTTTCGTTTATATATTTGAAATTGTTTTTAATAAATTTACGAATAATTCCAGATTTGAATTTAGATTCCTTAATATTAATATTTTTTAAAACTTTTTGAATTTATATTTTTATTTATTTATTAATAATAGTTTTATAAAATTATTCGAATAAAACTATAAATACTTCAATATCTATTTTTAATAAATATATTCTTTAAATATATAATATTATAT
This sequence comes from Botryotinia globosa, assembly GCA_014898425.1. NCBI lineage: Eukaryota > Fungi > Ascomycota > Leotiomycetes > Helotiales > Sclerotiniaceae > Botryotinia > Botryotinia globosa. Next base: position 33,017 of record RCSZ01000001.1, read on the forward strand.
ATAACTTTTATATATAAATCTAATAGATTTTCGGGAATTGTATAATTATAAATATTTTGAAATTATAATAAAAGATCTCTACCAGATTATTATTATTGATATCCTTATAATTATATTGTTTATATTTGAATTTGATATATTTGATAAGCTCTTTATTATTAATAGCAATAGCTCTCTTATTATCTAATATTACTTTTAATAAATTAAGCTATTCCTTATACTCTTCCTTTTCCTTTTTTATATATATATTCTTATCAATAATATTCTTAGTAATTAAAATGATATCGCTTTTCAATATATTCGTATATATAAATAGAAATATTTCAAGAGTTATTATAAATATATATATATTTGTATATATAAAAGAGTTTCTTACAAATATAAAGAATAATAAAAATCTTTATTTTATTTAATACAATATACAATACAAAGGTGAATATATAATAAACACAAAATCGATTTGTTATATTTGATAAAACCAAACTTTTTGAATATATCTTCCCAATACAATTATCCAGAATATATTTTCTAGTATTACAAGAAGAAATAATATATTATATTTAATACAATAATATCTTCTCTATAGTTTCTTCAGAATTTCTATTAATCCTAAATACTATATAAAAATACTTAATACTTTTAATAGAATCCAAAACTCTAATTTGTAATATTATTAATTAATATTGATATCAATTTAATTGATATAAATATAAGTATTTAATTCTGTATAATTGTATTCATTTTTAATCATTATTATCTATAGAAAGCTAGATACTAAATATATAGAGAAGTGCTAGCGCAATGCTAGTTAATATAATGCTCTTTTTGATCATATAATCGATGTCCCGACAGATACAAACATTGCAATCAGAAACTCCAAGTACTGCACGCAAACCCCAATCACCCTCCCCAGATTGTCTTTTTTTTCTCCACAACAATCTCCCCAATTTAACCAAATGATCTGTAAGCTCTAATCACCTTCGCCAGACTATGAGGCAATTCTCTGCTGATCTTTGCACCATTCACTTGATTCGTGCCCACTCAGACACTCTCATGCGGGTTCAATTTTATGGGTTTCAGAAAGTGCCTCTGCTACCTTATCATTGTCTCCTTTCTTTAACACAAAATAAACATAGGTATCCATCGGTGCACCGTAAGATGGTAGACATTTCCAAGTTTTCGTATCAATTGAGCCTCCTGTAGACAAAATTTCTTCATTGGATATGTGCGAAACAAACAAAGGGGCTGACAGAATGAGAGGATGAGTGGTGAAAGAAAGGAATAATTACCATTTTTTTCAATGTTCTTCACTAAATCCGGTGCGCAATCATCTTGGGTAAGAGTTCCAACTACGTTTGGTGTATTGTCGTTGTTGCCCCACTAGCAATGAGGTTAATATAAAACATCTCGTAAGGGAATGATAAAACTCACTCCGGCCAAGTTAAGTACAAAAATACCTCCCGTCCCAGGAAGAGTGTATCCACAGCAGTTTTTATATGCAACAACTTCATCTGTCCGAAGAAATTTTCCTTTTTGGTCACGTTCATCCAGCGTTATGGTTGGGGTGAAAGTGTTCTCATTCTCAAGGTTGGCAATAGGACCTATATCGATTGCGGGGAGGGCATAAACCGTACTAGAAAAGAAAGTGATAAAAAACACAAGAACGGTCAGAGATATGAGGGAGGAGGGCCCGGCCGTGCAAATCATGGCAACGAAATAAAAGAGAATGAGCCTGCGATCTGATGAAAAGCTTCAGTACATATATCTAATTCGTTCGTGAAGATGGACTAGGGACAGGATTTGGAGAGCAGTTGTGGTGACTTGATGATACAATTTAATTGTTAAAGAGAGTGATGAGGGACGAATTAAATTTAGCTCATCAAAGCTTCCTAGAGCTCAGGTTTTATCGTTCTCATTGTTTTCTGCCTACGATGACAGAGGCGTAGGCGACCTACCTGCTCGATAAGATCACTTCGAAATAGACTTTGTGAGGCCAGCCAGCCCAACTCTTCTTTCAGCGGCCCCCTAAGTTTTGTTGCTACCACTCATTGCAAACTACCTAAACCAAATCGGTACACATTGCAGAACGGCAAGTGTACCTAGAATTCCGAAGGCTGCTTCCATCAAACTTATGCTAGCGATGGACTTGTCGAGGAGAAACCCAAAAATATGTTTCGGAGATGAAGAACTTGCTTCAAATCACGATCATTTCTTCCGGCTGTAGTGGAGAGTTGAAGCGAGACTTCATAAAAACAGCAATCTATACAGGACAGAAAGATACCGTGTCAAGATGAAGAATTGCGCATGAATGAGACCCATACAGTGACCACCAAGCCTCATATCGAATTGGCAGCAAGATTTCAGAAATATTTCTGCCTGGAACAATCGCATCTACCATCGATTCCTGGCGTTTAGAGACGCAAACGCGTACATTCTTCAGGAGCTATAGATTATTAAATTCGAATACTGTCAACCTAGGGAAAGTATGACTAATATTTTGTAAGAGAGTACTTTTACTTGAAGTCCTCATCAAAATTCCAAGGAAACATTTTTGTAAGCGCGAATACTTCGCGGCTTGTTGAAACCAATCTTCCATACACTGCAAAGTCATATTAAGCTTACCTTTGCAGATGTTTAACCTCAAGGCGCGTGAACTGGCCGGACCAGAAACTTAATCCTTCGGTTCTCACTGATGGTTCAGGAAAGTAGAAGCTTTGAACTACCTAACCTGCCCATATCTGGCCGAAAATCAAAGTTGTTGTCTGGATAACTCATCCCTTTCCCCTGTTTTACGTGATTTTCTTCTGCGCTCAGGAGAACTTGCATAATTTGTACCCCATGATGTTGAAATTACTTTGGTATAATTTCAATAACTTATTATTTGAAGGTTGTCCTGAACGCAATTGATGATTGGATTTTCTCACGAAAGTGTTGACTCTTATGATGGGTTGACGTTTACGCGTGTATTTAAGAGAGCCCACCTCAACAGATCTCGTGATAGCGCTAGGTTAAATATGGCCCAACCCGTGCTTATCATATATTGTTATTTTTCCTTCACAAAATCGTTATTTTTCGAGAAAATCAATACTCAAAACATCGAGTCCTTGCTTTGCAACATTTTATGCCACTCATCATCTGTTCCTGCTGCTTTCTAGGGCTCAACATTAGTGTGCTCCAAGCCACATGCTCCGTCGACGCGAAGCCTATCTATTGGCATAGTTATCTATGCTCTATTTACCAATGGATAGTTCCGTTGCTGGACTAAGACTTTGAATGCTTAAGTACGATTTTATAACATAGTATGCCATGAGCACTGAAATCTTTCAATCAAAACTTAGAATGTCTCTAGGAGGCGCAAAAGGAGATTGCATGTTGTGATCGAGTTGCTAGTGGTGCAAATTCTCCAGAGTTGAAGTCTTTCAGCTGGATGAAATTTGAGAACCCCAAATCGTTCACATGACGTTTATTCTTAAGTGACCTTCCAGCCATTGTGTGTTTCCGGTGTATTAATCTCACTATGTTGTCTCAAGCAGATGAAACAGATTGAGGAAACTCTAAACAAACAGTTGCTGGTGATGTGGCACCCACAAGCTCGAGGTTAACATCGCCTTGAGAGGCGAAAAGGAAGGCTCACTTCATTTGCATATGGGCAATGCTCCAGGCTCAAAACTTAATATCTGCTATATGTCGAGTATGTTTCATACGATATCTCTGCCTCTCTAGTTTGAGGTTGAACGACGCCATAACAACATGCTTTTTATACCAATTCTGTAAGTGATAGTCCAACATGCAGTCTCCGGTCGCTGGTCCGACTACCCTGCAAAGAGGAGGAGCTATCATAACTACAAATCTGATCTCAGGCTTGTTTCGCACGACTCTTCAAGCTCGCGCATCTCTTGCCACCGAGATTCCCGGTGTCTTTCGCCGAGACTCTACTGAGGATGATCAATAGGTCCCAGCAATGAAGTTATTGGATACTGTGGTGTAAGAGAGGACAAAATGAATAATTGAAATACCAGTGTAAGATGGTATTTGAAAGATTATAGTAAATTCGTTCGAAGAGGAACTTTATACAAGATACTAGAAAATAATGGATTAGGAGTTTGGTTTGTCTCATGAATTTACTTAGAATACTCAATCGCTGCGTTACTTCTCCGTCATTATTTGTACACCTCGAATTCTAGTGTCCAACTTTTATTCACTAGACTACATTCAATCTCCATGCTGAGAGTCTTCCAGGTGATATTATATGCACTCTTTGTTGCAAAGTATTTCTGCACCTTTGACATACAAAATTGAGCGATTTTGGTAGGTTTCATGATAGACTTCTCGTACGCAAGCCTTTGCTAGCTTTTCAAGCAATACTTTTGAAGCACTTCTAATCAAGTAAGAACAGGATTCTTCTCGCCGCATCTGACTTCCCGATGTTTTTGATTCGCTGCACAGCAATCCTAATTCATATACATGATTTTAGTGTGGCGGAAGGGTTCCAAAGTTTGGTATCTCCCAAATTTTTAAACAAATCGCTATACCGTCGCCACCGTTCGCTATAAACAACAAAAAAATGCTCTCCTACCCCGAAACACATTCACAAGCATGCTAACGTCAATAAGTCAAATTCATCCCACATGATCATTTGCCATCATATCACCTCAGTTCTCCGCAGTTGACATCCCTGTGCCCTATCCTCATATCTCGTCGCATGTCATCATAATCCCAGAACCCCCATACCAATCATACCCATAACTCCTAACAACCCAAGGCCAGCACCATCTCTTGCCCCAGCTCCCATTCCAGCTCCCGAAGAGCTCGTTGGAGCAACACTAGAAGCGCTAGGACGACTACTTGACCAAGTAACACTCGGTAGTGAAGATAGAGGAGTCGCAGTTCCTGGCAACAAAGTTTTCGAGCTCTTTCCAATAGTTCCAATTGTGTTTCCATTACTTGTCTCTGCCAATATTGGTGCAGATGTAATAATTGTACTTTTAGCCGAGCTTGTCTTTGATACTGCCGCACTAGAACTCGAAAACAATGTGCTGGAGCTCGACACAGTGGTCGCAACAACAGCATACGTGAATAAAGCTGCAGAGTCTGTGGCAACTGAAATTGCTCGGAATTGTGATGTAGCTGCAGCGCCAGTAATGATTGTTGATGCAATTTTAGTAGTACCAGGAATCAATTCGGTCGCCTGACAGGCCATTGATGCAGATCCGGACAATGCACATCCTAGAGTCATTGTTCTAGAGGGCTTTAGTAATTTAATCCAACTTATAATTGTTATATAACATACGTGGAGCCAGAAAATATCATTGCATATTGAACAGTGGAAGGTCCTTGAGTTAACGTGTATGGCTGTTGAAAGTTACATGTCGAAGGGTTTGAACCCGCTGGACATGCCATTAAATACGTTGTGGCAACATTTGCGGCCTTAAGATTCTATGTCAATAAAATCATACATCAAAAGCCCAGGAAATAACATACTGAGCCAATCGCATATGCGACAACCGGATAATCACCCGCGAACAATGTTGTTGAAGATTGCGCTCCAACCCCTCGACTACCGACATAAAATACCAAAAAGATACACACAAAATCAACTGAAAGAAACATATTTCAATCTGCAGCAATCATACAACTACTCTGAGCTGCAGATCTTTGTCAACGTAATTTCAAAGAAAATGTGATTCTCGTGCATAATGAGGGGAGAAGGAGATAAAAAGAAGTTATACAAAAATGGGGAAGACATCTTTCGAGATAGATGTTGGTGTTTTGGGATTTAAGATTACAGGATTCAATGAATGGAAGGTAATAAGATCCTTCTGTGCCCATGGCGTTAATTATGTCCAAGTATAGGGCTGCAGAAATGGGCGCTTACATAAATGAAACTTGGGGTTTGGTGGTAGGATGAAATGTATTTAAGAGCTGTGATTGGTGAGAAGATGACCAACATAAGAAATTATTACATGAGGTAGGACAAGTCCCTACAATTGCATTGTTGCGCTGCGCTTGTTTGGGGGACGATGTGAAATCAAAGAATGGCAATATTGCGTTCATGGTACCTCAAAACTTAGAGCTTCATAGACAACTCATGGACCACTCAGTTCAAGACAATGAAAAATCAAAATCAAAATTCTATCGGAGACAGCTATCATGACGCTCTTCGCATGACTGCAGTGATCACCAAAGTTACCAGTCGATGACGAGAGATTAATTGTGAAAATGAGTTCAAGTTGAGAAGCATCGTAGGTACGGATGATGTAAGTTGCATTCCTGATTCCTTCCCTGCTGAGCAGATGGGAATTATCCATATAAGAAGATCTTATAGATTGATGAAAATGGGCCACTAAGCGCAGTAGATCTCGCCCACCAATGTCCTATCAGTCCATGCTGACTAAATGAGCCATGATTGTTATACGGGTTTACACTAAAATTGATAGGAAAGCATTGCCGACAGCTTAGTGCAATGGACTGGCCCGTCATTTTGATGTATCAAATTTGCATGGTAATGTTATGTGACGTAACATCTATATGTCCTTCGAATATACTGCAAAGTCTCGGTACTGACTCGCAATGTTGGGAAGAGCCTGGTAGAGTAGTTTATTTGAGTCAGCTGGCATCACTGGCAAATTTAGATGGCAATCATCAGATATCTCATTTACCCCTTCATCTGAAAGAAGTATCATTGATAGCGGTGAAAATGTCCGTGTGAAAACCAGGCACGGATTCTTGGGATGGAAGTGTATCTTCACACAAGCAGAAGGGCTGTGCAGTAGGTTTTGGAAGACTTCCTTTAGATTTTCGCCCATGAATAAGATGGCAAATGTCCATCTGCATTGGAAACCAACAGATACCGCTTGTCTCTTGGATGAGGACACTTCGGCATAAAGATTGCGGCTAAACTAATAACTAGAGTTGAGGAAAAACTTATGCCCAAAGTTTTGACTTTCGAACTACCATTGATGAAAAGTTCCCGCGCTTGGACTACTGATCCCCAAACCCTTCTGGCACGTCCCAGTCCGTGAGCACTTACACTACAATTATGCTGAATTACAATCCAATAGCTGGCACTTGCTAGCCTCTTCGGGTCAACAAAATCCATGTGGTGCAAACAGAGTTAGGAACTGATCAATTTCAAGCTCGATCGTCATACACAAGCTCTAAGTTGACAGGCCAGTTCAAAACACGAAAACCTTCAGCAACATATTGCTTGAAGGGATATCCCAAGTTCAAAATTTAATGAAAGAACTGATGGCGAGATTGCTTTGAAGTCTGTGTCCACATCTGACAGATCTTTAGAACTGCTCACTAGTATGGTGTTGCCCGAAGACTATACCAGACCCAGTGACTGGGAGAATGCATGATGTTTACCAAAATTGTTAGTGCTGAATCGAAGGGAGATCAGATAAATGATTCGTCTTAACAGAATGTCCGTCAGAATATGTTATGTGTGTTGACGGCTAGATTATCGAAAAGTATGGTTATAAAGTGGAGTGAGTAATTACTCGCAGAAAGTCCCACACCGCCGGTACCAACCGTTTCCGATTATCCAGCAGTAGTGGAAAGTGTTAGACAAGGGATGGTTGACATGAATGTCTTGACAAATATCCACTTCTTCCCGTTCTCGACCTGTTTCTTCAAATCTCAATCTTTACTGGTATCAGAGGAGTGGACTTTACTACTAGTATTGCACATTTCCGTGAGCTTCATCCTAGCTTTTATCGTCAACCAAACTTTGCAAGCAGGTCGACTCATTCTATCGGTCCCATCTTGAAACTCCCCACTACCCTCACTTATTGTGATCCCTACCACCAAGCAGACTGCACACCCTTCAAGTCCACTCGGGACATAGGCCGACGATTGAAATGTTCGTAATCTCCAAATTAAGTTCTCTTCGGCAAGCTGTCCCCGTCATGCGTTACTATAGCGGTCAACATTATTTGTTGAAGCTTCAAGCATTGTGGCTGTATACTTTACATACCTACCAAGTATTCGGAGAAATGGCAACCAATCATGTCTTGCCAAACTGAAAATTTTCCCACCTAAGATTTCCTCTGTCATTTATTCTAAACCTCACCGACCTCAAACTATCCAGGAAGAGTATTGTGTGGGGCAATTCTGCCTCGGGAGCGACAATAAGTCTCCACGAGGCTTCCGCACGACACTGCTGATCTGAGCACTATACCTTTCGGTAGATCAGATCCACCTTCATATCTGCGCTAAGGCTGTCTAGACACTTCTCGTTCCTGTAGATGAATAGTGGCTTTCTTCATGCTTGTTATATCTTCAATCCGATGTGTGGTGGATTAAGTTCCCCATTCGCAAAAGAAACCAGTACCGATTCAGACTGGTGGTAGATTTAGAGGTAAATCGATTGGTCTAATGTCGTCGGGAACTTGCTGAGACCGATGCCATGATATTCCCAAGTCCGACGATCCTCAGTCTCATACTGAATGTCGTTTTAGTAATCTCATAATGGCATCAAAAGATGCATCGGGGATTTATGCATAATTGGACGTTGATTTGGTTCAATTATTAGTGTTCCCCTCTGCTGTAATTTCATTTCGAAACTACCATATCAACTTGCCATTTCTCTTCGTATTCCGAATTCAGAATTCAATAGCCGACTTCGAATCAACATCTCTGCACAATTTTACATAACATGTCACCTACCCAAAGAAGATCACCACCAAATGACCCCGGCAGTCTTATGGGATTTCATTTTCCCTTGAAGATCTGGAGAGAGATTGGCAGCCGTGAATTGTACCTAGAACGGAATCAGCCCCTTACTCTCTCAACCAAAGGTGATGGAATACAAGAGATCATACTCGATTATGGAAGGAGTGTGGGTGGGATACCTTTCATTGAGACAGTCAATGTGACTAGTAATGGACGACCCGCTGTAGTGGATGTTGTGTACAGCGAAACAAGCGCCGGGGTTCATAACAAAAAGAAGGGTAAGCTAACGTTAAAAGATCACTTAAGGAAATATTAACTTCTCTTAGGAGATGGGCCATTCTTTGGGCTGTCTAATGCCATGGATACTTATAGAGCAAAAACCCTCTTCTTTCCACCATCACATACCCCAAAGTTGATGGAGTTCAAACTGCCACAGACTTCTCAACGATATCAAAAGATCACTCTTGTAACGCCGAGTTGTTCGGTAGTGATCTCGTCGATAGGATTCAGAGAAATAAGACCAAGAACACTAGGGGAGAGTCGTTTCGTGTCTTCAAATGACTTGCTTAACAAGATATGGAGAGACGGCGTCAATACTGTCGATCGATGCACAGTGGAAGCTGGAGAAGTACAAGAAATATGGGAAGTAGGTGAATTTGGCACAAGGATATCGGGACAGAGATGGGCACCTTGCCGACACGGAACACGATGGAAGAATAAGGCAATCAAATTCAAAGTGAAGATCGAGTCCGGTGGAGCCAGCTGGGGTATTCATATGGTGGAAAGTGGATTGATTTTCTCCATAGATATTGCGTCAAGAAAACTATCGGTTCACGAAGGCACTTCCGATACCCCGCCCTCGATACTAAGAGGAACATGGGACCTACCCGGAAGTCTCGACTTGTTTGACTGGATTAGGATCGATACGGAAGCTCGAGGTTCGAATGTTTTGGTAAAGATCAATAACAGAAAAGTGGCGCATCTCAAGAGACTGAACATCAATTCATCGCCCGGAGGCGAGTCAAATACTGGTTCAGTCGCGTTCGGTGGTCCCGAACATTACCTCGCAATTTATCGATCGCTGGTTGTAAGAGACGTTAATGACAATATACTTTATGAAAATGACATGAGAATCTCTAACAGAGTCCGAGTGTTGGCGGATTTCCAAGTGGGAACAAATCAAATACCATGCACAGTCGATAGTGCAAAAGGCCATCGCATATGTTCTGCTGGTGATTTGTTCGTCATGGGTCGCTCCATTTACCATTCAACGGGGCATCTAGAAGCGGTCTTGGGGAGTCTATCGTTGCTTTCTAGTCACCAGGAGGCTGACGGATATCTTGGGAATGTAAGTCCAATACAGAAAACTTTCTTTGAAAATGAACGAAGTGAGCCTCCTACATATGCCTTTTTCTCCCTCACTCTCAGTTTTCAACTGCTGGTAGCTGTTAAGGATTATTGGATGTACTCGGGAGATTTCTCTATTGTGGAGAGGATATGGGACAAGATGGAAAAATCAATGAATTTCGCAAAGATGTATGAAGATAAACGAGGACTAATCGTGGCACCACCTAGCATGTCAAGTAAGTATTTACATCTCGATGTCATAGATAGGTTCTGACGATCAAATAGGAGATGTTATGTCATCCAGTATACTCATAGGCGCTACGTCCAAAGTAAATCTTGCATACTATGATGCTCTGATTTCCATGAGTAAGATGTGTGGCATATTCGGAATGGAAGATGAATACACACCTCGTGCTAGTGCACTCAAAGACAGCATTTTGAAGAATTTATGGCATTCAGAAACAGGTGTTTTGCGATTAAGTGACCGCATCCCATCAACAACAATTTCACACGAAGTTAACTCATATGGAAGAATTCTCGGTGTCATACCTCATATCGAAAGGTCAGACGAGCACTTGGGACTTTCAAGTAGTGGAGAACTTCCACGAGTAATTCGAGATACAGAAGATAGAAAAGAGGTTAAGATCGTGAGTCCTTACACTTGTGGAATGGCAGCAGAAGCGTTATTTCAAGCTGGCAAAGGGTATGACGCGGTGGAATTAATTGAGAGTGTATGGGGTCCCATGGCAGATCCAGAAAGTTTGGAATACTCAGGAGGACATTGGAAAGAGATTAAACCAGACGGCCAGCCAACTTCATCCATGACATCTATGATGCAAGCACGGTCTACCTGGCCGGTATTTATTCTTCCGCAGTACCTAGCGGGAGTTGAACCATTGAGTCCTGGCTGGTCTCATTGGAAAGTGCACCCAGTGCTTGCAGGTCTCACGTTCGTGGATTACAGACTTTTAACGCCAGCTGGAGAAATTTCCGTGGCCATTCATATACACGAACCAAGTAGTACGGGAGAACTCACAGTATTTGTACCGAAAGGAACAGTGGCCGATTTATATCCACCGAAAGGTTGGATATTCCTGGCATCTAGGAGTGTGTGTGCGGAATATCTGGAGAAGAAGGTCGTTATAGGACAAGATGAGGAAATAATACTAAAGCTCTGTGCATCGCCTCACGATAGGCAATCAGCGCCTGTTAGGCAAAGTTTGAGGCAACTGCCCTGGGAAGATTATGAACCCGAAACACAAGAGGAAGAACCAAAAAGTCCAAGCTGTATAAAGCGATTTGGGCGAAAAATGTTCAAATTACGAAGAGAATAGATTCAAGTTGAACAAAAAAACGTATTCCACTGTGGTGGGTTTCTGTGGGTTATTAGTCGTCGGAAGAGTCGAGGTCGTAACCAATCAAATACTGGTAATCATCACCGATGGAAAGACACTAATAATTGAATGATATAAATTCGTAAGACAGGGTATATTAGAGCATAGAATGGACGTTATGCGTGGCCACTGGCCCGGTTCATTGGGCCCCAATTCTCCCGGGGGTTGACTTGGTATCTCACTATCTTTTTTGTGTCTTTCTCCATTCCCAGCTTTTCGTCAAAAACTACTTCAAGCTTCTTTTTCTCGGTAGGCGGCTTATCTTTCTCGTCGGCATCACCACTACTAGCCTCATCCTTGATAGTTCCCTCCTGTGTCGTCGGAGCCTTTTTGTCTAAGCCCATTATATACCAGCCAGCGGTATTCTTCTTGATAACACCCTCTTTTGGCGGGAACTTCTGTCGCGCCCACTCTCTCATGATCTCCCAGATAACATCCCAAGGGGCATCGGTTTTGATACTGCCACCCTTCGTATGACTTCTAGTAACTCTATAACCGAGATGCCGTAAAGCTCCTCGAAGTGCGTTCTCATGGGGAGTTACACAATGAATTACCTTGGCGAGCATTGATGGTATGAAGAAAAACGGATAGTGGTCAATGGCTGCAGGATCATTTTTTCCAGTCTTTGATGAGGCAGTTGGGGAGTCCGACATGTCTTCTAAAGAAGGCAAATTTTCTTCGAGGGCCAATGTGAGCATACCTTCTATCCTAGCTGTTGTGTGATATGTATCTTTGGAAACGTTGGGCAGACCGTCTAGAATTCTCTGGACAAATTCGGGTTGATGGAGCGGACCACCGTACATAGGTCCAGCGAGGTGAGTTCTCATCCCACAGTGAGCGCAGTTTTCACTTGCTGATGGTCCCATGGAGTAGACGTGTTTCCAGAAATGACCATTGCCATTTTTATTGGGTGCAAGCTTGTTCTTTCCAACCATTTGAGTCGTCCATGCCCCACAACCAGTATCACAATTATAAACCATCATAGTTTTGCCTGCCAGAAATTTGACATCGGAAGGAGATTTGTATATTCTAACAAATACTCGTGCGTAAAAATCGATCGAAAGAGAAAGGAGTGGTTCCATTGCGAGACCGTATCGAGCGGCGGATGTAGCAATTGAATGCAAAATAAGTCTTAGACCACCCTCATGGCTATGCTGACCCTTGACTGTAGTTCCCCCGTAGAGAGAATATGCCTTTTCAGGATAACCATTTGAAGCCCATACACCGGCATCAGTACAAGTGACACACAAAAGCCCTCCGTCATCTCTAACTGCTTGTACTGCTGCATCCAAAAACGGAGCTGCTGTGCCATAAGGATCTAAATCGATTACATCGTATTTTCGGCTGCCACTTCCATCTTTACAATCATCACCTACAAGACTATACATGTGTGTCAGGGCGTTGCCGGTCACAGCTTTAATCTTGTTTTCCAGCTTATTATGCTTCACATTGAGTTCGATCGTTTTCGTGGCTGCGGGCAAAAGATCATTCGCAGTGATCGATGTCGCAAAAGGAATTTCCTGAGCATATCTAAGAGCTCTAAGTCCAGTCGCAGATAAGGCATCGAGAATTTGAAACCTCGGATTGATTGGGTTCGTGGGTTTTGTGACTTCTTTTTCATTTCTGGTTTCTGGTCCTTCAGCTGTCTCAATTGTTACATCATTGTGTGAGTTGCCGTTGGCCGCTGGGGCATTGGATTTTGTTCCTTCACTTTGACCATTTGATGCATCTTCTTTAGTCTCTGTCTCCATGTCGTTACTGTTATTCTCGGGTTTTGCGACGGCTATTGGGAGTTCCACGGTCTCTCCTGCATTCTCGAGTTTGCCAGCCTTTCTCGGCCCATCATGTCCTTCCTCAACAGCCCTCTTTCTTTTCTTCTCCTTCTTAGCAGCATTCTTTTGTCTGTCGCGTTCAATTATTTTCTTCTTCTTTTCCAAAATGCTTTCTCCGTATGCTATGATGGCCAGGACGCTCAAATCTCGATTGAATTGTTGAATTGGGTTGTAAAAAACAGACTGTACTTGATTTTGACCTTTAGGAGTCGTCTGTGGTACTTTGGAACCTTCTGCGGGTATCAAAATATGTGCAAGACCTTCCTTGACTGTAGTATATTCTTTTCCATCGTGAAGAATATGCTGATCAGCAGCGGGGGCAACTGATATGTCAGGAAGAGTGGAATCCATGACTGAAGTTGAGAAAAATCTGCAATATTTTAGTTGTCGAATATTCCCACCCTGTAGTTCAATGCGACTTCTTCTGAAGCAATTGACTGAAGCAAAAAACGATCGCATGTGTCGTTCTTCTTGTTCCAAGGTTGTGTGCAATAAATTGTATTGAGAACAAAAATCAAAATTCTGCCAATTAGGCGGTCGATTGAATGGTGCTAGCGTCATTTCAGCTGAATGGCATGTGGACACCAGGCTTTCGTATGCACACGACACAATGTCCAAGCATCTTTTAATCAACATTTGATATTGATATTATGAATGAGAATAGCAATACGCTTCATTCATCACCTACCTCTTCTTTGATACATCTGTTCTCTCCAAATCTAGAGGTTCAGTACAATGCACAAGCGTGTAGCATGTAATCGCATTTGGCCATGAACAGCAGGGGATAAAAGAATATCAGGTGTCCGCGGAGTATATTTGTCGCGCCTTGGATTCCTACCCTACGTGTTACTAGCTACTGGTACCTGAAGGAGTTCTTATGATTGCCAAATGTGAGGTGTCGGAGGGAAAGCGGGGGTTCTTTCGCTCCAGTCAATTGGTCAAAGTTGTCAACAGAAATAAGCGCCCAACCATTGACTTCAGTCCGCTAAACCACACTCGAGAATACATTCTCCCAATTCTGTGGTTCAGCGCTGAAGAACGGTTACGTTGTATTCTTGCCACCCAATGAACAAATTGATACCAGGGATGGAATTGCTCCGAAACACAGACATGCATATCCGATCAAGGGTTTCTATATTCTAAGCGGGCGCAAGTTGCGTTCTGCAAAAATTTCTAAGCCCTGTTCCAATGGTAGGGCAGAAGTAAACGTGCAAGCATCAGAGTTATGCTATATGTATATGGGTGTAGTATATTCTTTCGCTTTGGTCATGTTTCCTCTATTTTTTATTTTTGTAATATTCTTATATATACAGCTCTTTTAATTAACTCGCAAATTTGTTCATTGGCAATCGTCTGCAATTTGCAATTGGAATCTATACTCTTTCTCCAAACAAAAAGCTAATGGCGCGGGGAAATTTATGGAAATCTCGCTCAAAACCCGCCACAACTGTAGTGCCATTAGACACAGAGCCCTCTGAAAGGTTTGGGCTCTTCCACTTGAATCCAGTTCCTGTACTTCCAAAGAATGGAGAGTCGCCTTATAGAATTGATATTGTGGCACTGCATGGCATAAAAGGGGATGCATTCAAAACATGGACTGAGAAGAATGAAGATGGTGTCAAAAACCTGTGGTTAAGGGATCAGTTGCCCAATGAGTTACCAGGTGCCAGAATATTCTCGTTTGGGTATGATGCGAATGTACTATTTAGTCGAGGGACGGGTACTATAGAAGATTTTGCTACAGCTCTGTTGGAGGATTTGTTGAGGGAGAGAAGCACTGATAAAGATCGAAAGCGCCGAATCATTTTCGTATGTCATAGTATGGGAGGTATCGTTGTAAAGAAGGCGCTTATCCGAGCCTTCAACATCAAGCTTTACAGGAACATATTTGAGCTCACATCCGCCATTCTCTTTCTTGCCACCCCCCATATGGGCTCGGACGAAACTAAGTTACCTCTATTGATCTCGAAATTTGCCAACGGGCTTCTCGCCCTCCCAATGAGATTCAGTGGTCGTGTAAGAGATGAATTAATTACGCCTCTTTCGCGAGGGTCGTCTGTCTTGATAGAAACACAGGACGAATTCAAGAGGTTGAAGCTGTACGATGGTATTCGAGTCGCCAGTTTCCTAGAAATGGATATCTGCTCGGGATTAAAGGGGCTTGTGGTTGACGAAGAGAGTGCGCAGTTACACATTCCAGATGAGCGGGTAGTAAAGATGCATGGCTGTGACCATCGAAATATCTGCAGATTTAGTGGACCGGAAAGTAGTTCATATAAGTCTGTTTGGGGTATATTGAAAGTATATGCGGATGAAGCTAGCAGCTGTAGGTTCTGCGCAAGAAAGCAAACACCTGTGTAAATGCTGACGTCTAATCTATAGTGGTTGAAGATGATCTCACCCCTGAGGACGAATGTAAGAAGCTCAAATCCGTATGAAGCCTCGATCTAACATATATATAAAGCTGTGCTATCCTCTATATACTACCCCGAGATGGAGCAAAGGCGTCGCAATGCAAACAACGCCTACCCAGGTACCTGTAGCTGGATCTCCCAAGATCGTTCCTACCTTCGATGGAAAGACACACAACGCAGTCTAATTTGGATCAAAGGCAAACCAGGTGCAGGTAAATCCACACTCATGGCATATATTCTTTCAAATTTCCGCCATCGCGATTCTCGCCATCTGGTACTGAACTTCTTCTTCCATGGTCGCGGTGCCCCTCTCCAAAAGGGGGCCGAAGGAATGTATAGGCAATTGTTGTATCAACTTTACTCTCAAGCATCACCTATCCGCAAACAATTCCGAAAGTCCTTTGTCGAAAAGAACGCGTCGGGACAGTCGGAGAATGATTGTGTTTGGACTGAAGATGAATTGAAAGTATCGCTATTTAATGCTATCACTTGGATTGCGCAATCGAGACCGGTTACATTGTTTGTTGACGCACTCGATGAAGCTGGCGACGACAATGCGAGAATGCTGATTGATTATTTTGATGATATGAAAAAAAGAGTGTCACAAGATGAGGATGGTGGATCCTTGAGAATTTGTGTTTCTTGTCGGCATTATCCCAATGTGACCTTGAGTGAGGGCTTTGAGATCAACGTAGAAAATCATAACATACGGGATATTGCAGTTTTCGTTCACGCACAACTGGTATCGAAAATCATCAACTGGGACAACGATAGGGTGGCTATTGAGGGTAGAGAAAAGATGGAAGCAGCTATTGTGAAGAAATCACTGGGTGTCTTTCAATGGGTCAAGCTTGTGGTTCCTATGGCTGCCGAGACATTCAACGACACGGAAAGTCTGAAGGAAGTTCACGACATGTTGGAAAAGGTACAGGATGACCTCGCAGCTGTGTACGAGAATATTCTGACTAATGTCATCAAAGTTAAATATCGACCCAAAACACTGCTGTTAATGCAATGGGTTGCACTTGCTGAGCGACCTCTAACCACTACGGAATTGAGGATCGCGATGGCATGTGATGAAGGATCCGAAAATCCGGGACGAAAAAGATGGGAGGAGAGCCATGATTATATCGAGTCTGATAGGCGAATGGAGACTTTGTTGAGAACTTTTTCCGGAGGACTGGTGGAAATAGCTCTGTATACCTCGGGATTATATCGCGTACAATTCATTCATCAAACGGTGGTCGATTTCATGCTTTCAGGAGGCTTGTTCTACCTAGTACAGCATGTAAAGCCACGGCCTCTCGAAACTTGTGGGGATGCGTGCCAATACTCTAATGACCAAATCCTTGGGCAAAGTCAAGATCGGCTTTCAAAATCTTGCGTCAATTATTTCAAACAGCCCGATATCATGCACGCGAACTTCAATGATACAATTCAAAGAGAAAAAGTATGCGATGGCACAGAACATCCACTATTTGAGTATTCCATTCAAAATTGGTCGGTACATGCAGAGAAAGCGGAACGTCATGGCTTCAGCCAGATGCATGTGGTGAAACAACTAGAAAATCCACCTGGGTACTTCGAAAAATATATTGAATACGAGTACGCTATCAAAGGAGCTGCATACAGCTTGCGAAAAGGATCCGTGATTCTACATCTTATGGCATCCGCAAATCTACAAGGCCCAGCTCAGTCGCTGCTGGAGCGCGGTGACTCTGTGGAGGACGAGGATCAAGGTTCCGTAAGACCTTTGCACTGTGCAGCCTTTCATGGAAACAAAGGAATGGTAAAGATTCTTTTGGATGCCGGTGCCGACATCAAAGCAACACAAGACGGCAGGCACTCGGCTTTGGAAATCGCTGCGTCAAGAGCTCATGATGATGTCATTCAACTTCTGCTCGAACGTGGTGCCGATATCAACGCTATCTCCAATACCGGAACTGCATTAGAAGGGGCTGCTTCGAGCGGTGATATACGACTGGTACAGAAATTGTTGGATCTTGGGTGTAACGTGAATCAAGAAGGCAGATTCGGAAGCACGCCTCTCAAAGCTGCTGCTAGGAAAGGAAGCATTGAGATAGTCCATCTTCTATTAGAACTAGGTGCAGAGATTGACCACTGCCAAGATTATGGAACGCCTCTTCAGATCGCAGCTTTGGCCGGTCATGTCGAGGTATGTCGGGTGCTGCTAAATCACGGAGCATTGGTAAATACCCCGGGACTTTCAGGCACAGAAGGCAGTGCTTTACAATGCGCTGCAAACAACAACAGTGTCCATAATTCCATTGCTAAGGACATCGAATTACTACAATTATTACTGGACTATGGTGCTGATATAAATACACAAGATTCCACGAATAGAACCGCATTGTCAGTAGCTGTCAACGCTCACGGGCGCGCAGAAACAAGAACCTCGGAAATTGATCCTCGAATTTTGTTTCTGCTATCTAACGGAGCAGATATTGATGCAGGAGCCTCTCTAGTTTACGCAGCTCGGCGCAAAAACATCAAACTCATCGAGATGCTTTTAAATCGCGGTGCTAATATCAATATATTGCGATCACATGAAAGTGTACTAGCTGCAGCATGCGGCACATTTGAACCTGAAGCAGAAATGATCGAACTTCTCTTGGTCAGAGGAGCAGATATTAACTTCTACGATGAAAATGGAGGGATCACATACAATGGCACTGCTCTTCAGTGTGCTGTAAATTCTGCTGCACGTACTGGGGACTTGACAACCGTACGCATACTATTACATCATGGGGCGAATGTTAACCTTGGTGCCGGAAAGACAGGCGGAGCGTTATATGAAGCTGCAGAAAGAGGCCACTTGGAGCTCTGTCGGCTGTTCTTGGGGTTGAAAGCTGATGTCCACGCAGAACAGATGACATCTGGTAGTGTTCTTCATGCTGCTGTGAGAAGTGGAAATTTAGATGTCATCGCCTTGTTGATTGCTCATGGAGCTCGCATTGATGACGAACGCGGACTATACGGTACTCCTCTTCTAGTTGCTGCACAAGCTGGATTTCTCCATGCATTCAATCTGCTGTTTGATGCTGGAGCGGATGCCCATTATATAGGAGGAAACTATCACAACCTACTAATATCAGCTGCATGGGGAGGGAATATTGAATGCGTCAAGAGATGTTTAGATATATGGCTAGATGTCAATGCAAGAGGAGGACTTATGAGCGAAACGGCACTTTGTGCGGCTGCGCAAAATGGACATGCGGATGTTGTTAGAAGGCTGTTGGATGCGGGGGCGAAGGATTTTAGTGAGGGGTGGTGGGGCAGTGCATGGTGCCAGGCTGAAAGATATGGACACAGGGCCGTCTTGAAAGTGCTTAAGGAAAGGGGATTAGAGAGGAAGAAAACTAAAGCGGATTTTGTATGGCAAAGCAAAGATTTGAGCCTAAGTTCGCCTGTATAGACAGCCCCCCATTCTAGGAATCATAATGAAAGTATGCATTACTGTCACTAATTCTACCGAAGCTTGTGGCAGAAAGATGAGTCTAAAAGCTACACGGTGATACGAGTACCGAAGACAAATGAGATCCTAGAACTCAAAAAGCATACTGAGATGAATAATGGACATCATGAGATCATGAGATCATAACATGTCCCAAACAGGCCAGTCTCCATCGCCCACATACGACATGATTCCAGACAGTGGTAAATAGAATGAAGATCCTCTCTTTATATAGTCATGTGACCTACCACACTGGCATCACGTTTCGAAAGACTGTGGCACGAGTCGTTGGAGGAACCGAGTTATATTTGATGCAGAAGTTTTGACTGTGTGAGAGCATCCGCATCGAAATCATGATCAATGCCGTCGAGACGTATCGAGTATCATGAAACGTGGAGAGTATTGGAGATGCTTTATCGTGTGGATCTGCATAAACAATGCCCATACAGCCTCGACAGCTTGCTGATACGTTGGAGGATGTGAGGAGTCAGGACTGAGTCACTGAGTACAGATGTGTACAGAGTAAGTCTACTCTCATCGCCCGTTTCTCTGCAGGCAAACTATTGAAGTCTGTATTCTAAAGGATGCTGCGCATCAAGTCTCGTATAACATTCCAAGTTTACGTTACGTGAGCTTCGTGTTTGGTTTGCTGTCGATGTTTCCAAAAATACATAGGGCGACAAGGTTTCTGCTGTGGCTCTTTCAGAACGAAGGACTTCTAGGCCTATTAAACGGTCTGCAGACCAATCCACTGAGGCTAAGTTTCGAATTTGGATGCAACTTAAATAATCCCTGATTATCTTTAACACATCTAATTTCAACCAATTATCATTAATTTTCATTAATTATCATTGTTTCTAGTCCGCAGATGTTCCTGGCACCGTCTCGTGCTAGCTCTACAAGGTTTGCATATAATCAACTCTAATACTGATTAGTCGTTGGCGCAGTAGATCCCCTCGAAAAATAATTTCCCTCGTGATATTCGAAATTGGAATACATACCTACGGACGGGGTACATCTCGAAAGGTACATTAACAAATTACATCTTTCCTCCTCTTTTTTCTCACTCTTCTTTCCTTACAAACAAAAAGTTGTTCTTTATAAGTTTATATATATATATATATAAAATACAAAAACAATTACGCACCGATATTATCGTAGAAATACATACATACTTGAGAAAATTGGTTCATTTTAATCCGTAGAGATCCTTTCGTTAATCCTGACGCCGGGTCGTGTTTAGGGGTCGAAGCGTGTTGTAAAATGAGTGTAAGTCCAGTGTTTCAATTCTCTCTTCAATCAAGTTTCAATTTCTCCCCAAGATATCTGCCATCTCCTCGATTGGCACATCTTTCCAATTCAATCTTCAAATATCTTGTCAAAAATTGAAATCGTTATAATTACTCTGGAAGCAATTTACTAATAACGATGGCACAGTACGGGTTAGTTAATTTCCCCCTTCATCCCCCTGAATACCGTCGAATGATACCCTCATCCAATCTGCGACGACGACTACCCTCTACACTCAATTGCGATAATCACGTACTGACGAGACTGCGACAGAAACAATTACAGCGGTGGCCAAAGCCCATATGCTCAACAAAATTCACCAGGCTATCCGCTATCGCCTCAGTACGACAATGGAGCAGCCATGGGACGAGACTCTTATGGGGGTGAGCATCTTTGAACATATAACCAATATCATCCCGTTAACATTGGAGCAGGACAAAATGTCGAAATGGCATCCTTAGCACAAAATGGAAGTCAACCCGGGCAACAAGTGAACCCCAACTACATCCTCAATGCATGTCGCGATATCGACAATGAAATCAACGCGGCTGCTCAGTATGCCGCCGAGCTGGACGACCTTGGATACAGGGTTCAAACCGAACTCGACCAAGCATCCATCGCTAGAAAACTTGACCTCATTGCAGAAAAATCGAGCACCCAATTCAAAGCCATCATTGAAGAAATTTCCAAGCTCAAGAGAATGCCAGAGTCAGGAAGCCCAATGAACCAGTCACAAATTGGAAGAGTTCAACGGAAACTGAAGCAAACAATGGAGGCATACAAGGCCAAGGAAATGGATTTCGAACATAAGATTAGAGACCAAATGAGGCGAGAATATCGAATCGTCAACCCCGAAGCCACAGAGTCAGAAGTGAACGCTGCAGTTCCAAATGCAGAGCCACAGCAAATGTTCCAACAAGCTTTGATGACGAGCAACAGGCAAGGACAAGCAAATACAACTTTGAATGCTGTCAGGCAAAGAAACGAGGCTATCAAGAAGATCGAGCAAGATATTATCCAAATCGCAGAACTGTTTTCGGAGATGGAGAACTTGGTCGTACAGCAAGAAGCTGCTGTGGTCAACATTGAAATGAAGGGCGAAGAAGTCGTCGAGAATATGGATAAGGGAGTTCAACAAATAGACACGGCAATTGTCAGTGCGAGATCAAGAAATAAAAAGAAGTGGTATTGCTTAGGTCTTGTTGGTATGTCTCCCTTGCATCTCCTCACATCCCTTACTTTAATCTTCCAATCACTAACATAATATTCCACAGTTATCATTGTTGCTATTATTGCAATTGTCTTGGCTGTACACTTCACCAGTGGCAAATCAGACGACAATGCCAAACCTACTGCCAAGAGAGCGGTTATTCCAGGTACCGACTTCACTACATCAGACAGACTCGTCATACCAGGAGCGAGCTTCGTAGAATCCAGAATGGTGGTCGCAGGCAAGGAATGGAGTGAAGAAAAGGCAGTTGTTCCCGGTGCGGACTTCACACCTGTGGTTAGAAAGTGGAAGAAATTCATCGCATGAGTGGGATGAATTTTCGAATGAGGGGGAAATGATGTTTGTATATGGCAGGCCCAGTTGCGCTTTTGATGTTTCAATTTTCTTTTGTCTTTTCCGCGGATATGCATGTGGTACTGAGCTCATATCAAATGAGCTGTGCATAAATAAGATTTGGGCGTATATGATGATTTTCCAGTTCAAGGACTAAAGAAGAGTAGGAAAGGGGAAAATTGTCCTTTGTAACACAAGCACGTTGAGATGAGACGTGCCTCGATACAAAACATTTCTTTGTGTAAGAATAATAGGTTCATATGGGAGGAAAAATTATATACCATACTTTACTTTACCTTTCTCTAGTTGCAACAACCATCATGTTGCGTTCATTCGCTTCGTTTGATAGGGGTTGGGGAGTTCTCCGTTTCCTTAGTTTTGAGAGGAGAGGGTGGGATTGATGTTTTTATAGAATATTGTAGTGTTGCTTTTAATATACGGTAGCTTTTTGTAATGAATCTTAACTGAAATTTATCTGAAGTTTGTTTATGCTTGTTTTATGGGTTTGTGTTTTCGAGAGATGAATAGTTTGGTATTGGATCTGCTGTTTTAGCAGTGGACGAGAAGTTCTACTGGTGAGTCTAGTTTTTTGAGTTTCAAGTTGTTGTATTTCTTCCCTATGCTTTGATTGACTTGTTTCGTTCGTACTGGTTGTTAGACCTACGGATCCATTGCATTCATTGCATTGCATTGCATTGCTTCATCTCATCTCGTCCATCTGAAACTTTCCTACCATCCGCTTCATTCACGCATTTCTTCAACTTTTACATTTCTGCTTCACCCTTACGCATCATATCTCGCATGTGTATACACCTCCCTCTATATCTCTATATCTCACCCCCTTTCTCAATCTTTCCATTTACTCTCTTTCCATTCCCAAACTTCCTCCCCCCTTCCCTTCCCATGCCATGACTCAAAGCACAGGATAAGCCAGCCACCTAGACACCGAGTATATATTCACTACTCGCTACTCGCTAATCATCATCTCATTCCGTCTCAAGCATATTCCTACATCATCTACATTCAATTCAGTATTCACTTATACATCACATCCCCTCGGTTAACCTGAATTCACCCATCCAAATTTCCTCGGTTAGTCGTCAATTAATCGTCCTTTATTTTTGATTCCACATTCACTGTCAGATATAAAAAAGGGGCTGGATGGGTGCGATATGAGGAAGAGGTCGGAATTCATTTTAGAACTGACCTTCCTTTCCCCACGATTTTCCTCCATCACGTTGCTATCTCATCACCTCTTCATAGTTTATTTCTCATTTTTCTTTTCTTTGATTAACTGATCTATCTCATTACCTGGCTACCTGCTTATCTTCATCTTTACAGTTATTGTTGTTATCGTTGTTATGTTATTGTTATTTTTATTTAAATGATGCATTCTTTGTATTCGTCCATGATATTTCATCTCACCTCATCGACCCATCTCTTTACTATCTTCTAAATCTCGATTCTCATTCTCATTCTCATTTTCATTCTCATTTTCATTCATATGCTCACTCTCATCCCACCTCTTTACTTTTACTTTTTCTTCCTAATAAAACTCTCATCTCTTTCCAACTATCGCATTCAATCATCGTATATCATCCACCTCTATCTAATTCCACATTTTAACCAAATCATCACATCACCACTACCATCATCATCTTCGGTTTACCATTTCCTCCCCAATCTCCCCATTTCCACCCTAAATCCAAATCCAAATCCAAATCCCCCCCCCTCTTCCATTCCCCCTCCCCCTCCCCCTCCCACTCCATTCAATCCCATTCCCTCCTAATATCACATCACAACACATCCAAATCCCAACTACACCTCTTACCCCCACCCACCCCACCCCAATCTACATATACCTCCAGCTACCTACCCAGGTAAACATACATCTCCATCTAACCTCCCCTCCCATCCACGCACCTCCTTCCAATATATGTTCTCTCCAGAACTTACCACTCACTTCGTCCTTACTAATCCTCCCGAGTACTTTGATGATTTTCACTTATGTATGCACGTCATTTACCACCTCTTCTCGTCTCATCTCATCTTATCTCATTTCCTTTCTTCTTAACATAACAATGGGTATCAAACTCGCGCAATTCCATCGTATCACATCATATCACATCGTATCACATCGCATCACATTGAAGCACTCATGATTTCCCGTGGACGTTCGAGGTATAATGACTCAAACCAAAGTAATGCACGAAATTAGCCGATATAAATTATCTCACTCCATTTCCCCTATGAATACCATTTAACCCCTCCCTCCCAGAACAAACATTAAGAGATAAACCAACCGTCCTGTCCGTCAATTCCCATACCAAACATACTGATCTGATACCCCACTCCACGTCCTCCCAAGCCCGTCTCGCTTAAACCTTGATGTCATGTCTATTTACCATGAATTATTAATATGATATTGCGCCTATGATATACGCCTATGATAATCCGTATCATGCTATGCCGTGCTGTACCGTGTCATCGTGTTATCATGTCGTAAGTGTATGTATTAATTAATATATGCAACTCCACCTCTCCCAAAACCTTTCCGCCTGCCCAAAGTGTACATCCATTCGTATCCAGTGTTGTAGATCAAGAAGCTTCGAATGCCTCTCCTTCTGCCTCCAGCTCCCTCTGCTCTTCTTCCGCTGACTGTAATCCAGCTATCGCCATATCTCGTTCTTCGTCTCGTTCTTCATCCGCTTCTTCTCCATCAAAGTTGTTCACACCCATATCCCAGCCCACGCCACCAATGACCTTACGTAGAATATCCATCCGTTTATCGAATCCCTCAAGTATCTTGTCCAAATCCAAATTCGCAATCTCTTTTTCATTCATCTCCTTGGTTTCCTTTCCTTTCCCCTTCTCCCGACTCCCACTCAACTCCTTGTCCCCTTTTTGAACAGGTATTCCCACCCCATCAATCCTCAACATCAATCCACCTCCCTTCTCCTTCTTTTCTCCGCCCTTCTCACCCACGCTTTCGAAAATCGGTGCTTTCCCAATCTCACATCCCATAACCTGCCATTTATCACTCAGACTTTGTGCTCTGACTACTCTATCTCCAGTTTCGTTCATATCTATGATGATAACTCTTTCCTCTCTCTGTTTCCCCTGCGTATCATTGTTTTCCTTCTTCGTTGCTACTATCGATTTTGAGCTTGAGCTCGAGCCCGAAGTTCTTAATTCCCCAGAACTCTTGTTCGTCATGGAATTACTATTCGAAGTTTCTGCATTGGATGCATCCGGTAAACTTCTCAGACAAGCCTCTTTCAATTCCTCACAATCCTCATCATCCGAAAATATATAATGGATTTTACACGGATGGTGTGTCGTTGGCGTTTTCGGGCTTCCATCTCCATCATCAACTCCCATAGTCGAATCTGTAATCAACGTGAAGTATCCAGCGAAAGAAGCCACTTCTTCTCTAGGCATCTGCGAGCCGTCTTGTGAGTCAGATGGTTGTTGAATATGTACCAAAGGATCTGCGACATGCGGAGGATATTCTGGCATCTCGGGGAATGGTTCTCCATATGTGTATAATTCTTCAGCAGTTGGTGAAGTGAGCCGACGTTGGTTATCGGGAGAGATATTTCGGGTATCTCTAGAAGAACTAGTTTCTTCGGCAGTAGTTGAAGCACATAATCGATGGTCTTCAGCAGAAAGATGTCGAGTCTCTCTTGGTGAAACAGAATATCTAATTGCTTGCGGAGAATTCGACAGATGTTGAGGGTTCTTTGGAGAACTGGATATCGAAATATTTCGAGGAGAAGTAGATATGCGAAGTGTGTGATCCTGAGCTCGAGAGGGTGGAGGATCAAGAGAATCGGGTTCATTTGTAGACATGATGGATGGATGTATACTTGACTCTGCCGTTTGCGTGCAGTTGCGTTTTGTTGAGAGAGATGACGGAGAGGCGGGCTTGGAGTAGTTGTGTAATGATGAATATTGGTTAGCAAGCTGTCTTGGTATAGGTAGTTGTGCATATGCCGTGCAATGTGATCGCGGGGATTCTTGATATTACAAGATCTTTAATGAATTACGAAGAGTTACGAGAAAGGTTGGAGCTTGAGCTCCGGATGATTGATTGTAGACGCATTATCGATGGCTTGGCGTATGTCTTATCTTATCGACACGTGATCGAAATTGAGGTTCTAGATCTCTTCGTCCGTTAATAAAGCAGACATCACTTTGCAACTACATTTGAACCGATGATTGAAGAGTATATTTCTCTATTCCATATTTCATCTTCCTATTAAACTTAATACCTCTCCTGATGTGCTCAGTATAAACAGCCCGACCCGAGCACATGTATTCATCCATCAATGCCATCGCTTCCAAAAAAAAGACTCTTTGCGCCAAATATAATATCCGCTTTCGTATTGCTTCGTAAAACTACACAATGCTGTGTAAGTACATAATATACAATGTATTTTGCTTATGTATTTCTTCCGCTTCCTATCTTCAAAACTTTATCAAACTAGAAGAGTAAAGATACCACCCCCAACAGCAACCATTGTTATAGCGAAACCACCAACGAAAACTCTAGCCCATTCAAATGGTGCAGGACCTCCTGATCCGGCAGATTTTTTCGAAGAGCTGGTCGCTGATGATGTAGACGTAAACCCATCCTCAGCATTCAATCCCGTGGCAGTGGGATTGTACGTTGCTGCTTGACCAGTTCCAGTCGCAGTCGCTGTTACACCAACTCTTGGAATTCCGGAAGCTGTTTGTGTTACAGCTTCTTCATTTGGTGCACTCGATGCACTTGGAATAGGTGCACCTGCGCTTGCAAATGGTATGATGTTGGATCCAGTAGCGTCAAAATCAGTTTGGGCAAGTCCGATTCTGTTATTGTCGAGGTCGTAGACAGCGTACGCTGATCTCAAAAACGTATCACCGAAAAGCGTGGGGTTTGAACCGGCAGCTTGGATACCGAGTTGACAAGCTGGCTCACCATTGTCGTAAGTTGGTGTACGGCCATTGCTTGTGGTGAGAGGTAATACGAGTTGTGACACATCCACCTTGATGGTGGGGCCACCCACTCCCCCAAAACCGTAGTTTATGCTACCAGTCTTCTTGGCTAGAGCACATGGAACTACTACCGCACCAAGTTGTTGAGAGACTGTTGCTCCAAGTTCTTCGAAAACAATAGCTGCAACATCATCAGGTAGAAGGGTAATGGTGGTTCCAGAATCGAGGATGGCTGGGCGAGCAAAATCGGTAGGGGTCAATTGATCAGTTCCAGATGAGGATTGAACTGAGAGAGAAGTCCAAGCTACAGTGAAGGATGTTACTGATCCTCCACGAGAACTTGGGTAGACATTGACCGTGACTAAATCACCAACATATTTCGCTGTGTCAATACCACCGAATAATATTGAGCCAGTACTTGATTCTGTATAGACGTCAGCTCTGTTCTCATGATCATCCTATGAAGGTGAGACTCACGTAAATCATCCAGCCACAAGCTATAGGCATTTGATTTGATCAATCCTGAAGAGACCATCACATTCGGTAAATTTGGGTAGGTAGTCCCGTTTCCAGTCTGAATATTTGCTTCGGAGCTATTGTATCCAATACCCATAATTCCAATTGAGATAGAAGTATCGGTAGCCAAACCCATGGTGAAACCTTTAACAGTTGCGCCACCAATCGAGAATGTATCTTGGAAATAATCTCCCGTGGATCCAGTTCCATCTACGTATGAAATATTGAAAGCATCTTGGTCTACGTCGAGAAAAGTCTTGGATGCAGAATAATCAACTAGAGGATGTTAGCAAGCCTCCATAATTAAATTTGCTTCAGAAGTATAGATATACATACAACTTCCCCCCGGGCATCCCCCATCTCTAGTATCCTCACAAATCCTCGCGCTCGAACTCGGCACCCAAACATCAGAACTACCCGTATCGATTTGTAAACTCAGTGCCTGTGCCGGTGTCCCGACTGTAACATTGGCATAATATAATCCACTAGTTACAGCATTTCCCAGACTGGCCGTGACTGTATCTGCCCTTTCTTCAACTCGCATCACCTCTCCCATACCCCGTCGCTGGAGGTATTGTTGCCGCCTTTGTAATTGTTCTGCTTCATTGGCATGATTTTTGGCGATTGACATTTGGATGGTGTTTGCACCTGCAGAGCCCAAAAGCGAAGAGCTCAGCAGTAAAGCTGTGAGTATTGTAGATCTCGCCATGTTTGCGGTATTTTAGGTATTATCGATAGAAAGAAGATGGCGGAAGAGAAAAGGTGTAGGAGGTCGAGGAGAGGGAAGAGAAGGAGGAAGAGGAGGAAGAGGAGGAAGATAAAGGGCAAATTGGTGAATGAGCAAGAGAAAGAAAGAAGATTGAGGCTGGAAATGAGTGAATCGTATTATTATTTTCCCAAGGGTCGTCACAGTAGCTGATGGCGAGGTGGAGTGGGATAGTATTGTGAATTGTACTTTGTACCGTGGTTTCCTTGTCCCTCTATCGTGATTGGATCATTTGAGGGCAACTAGGCAGCTAGCCAGTAAGCTTTGATAGCTGTGAATCCTGTGATACGAGTAGCTTTCTTTCCTTAAATCAAGGTTAATTCAACCCAAAGCCCTTGTTTAGTGCAAAGTTAATGGGATGGGATGGGATGGGATGGGATGGGATGCATGAGGCAGCTCGGGAAGAGAAAGGGAAAACCCCAAGCTTATTGGGAAAATTCTCTGGTTGTACGAGTACTTGGTATTTGATTGAATGGGCAAGGAAATCTAGATTCTCTAAATTTCAAGAAGAATCCGTACGTACTGTGTAATTGAACCGTTCCATACAATCTCTCTCATTGGGAGGTAAGATTAACGCAATCTGATATCAAAAAAAAAGTAACAAAAGATGAAAATAAGGACCCTAGAGAGAGATTGATTCAATAACAACTATCTCTTTCCTTTGTTTCATTTCGTCTGTTCACAACCAATATCTACTATCTATCTACCTAGATAGATTCCCAGATATAAAATATCCAACCAAGCCTTTACTCCTTTATTCTTCAGCCTCCCAGCCATCATGAATGATGTGTTCCAACGTTCCAAATTATGGAAAAGGCGCTTTGCAAAACGGGAACCAAAGAAACGTGTCCGTATAGCCAAGATTTGAGACTCGTTGTCACTCCATAATGCTTTTCCCGTTTCTAAAGGGAGATCTGGTGGATGTAGGGCTTAGAATGTCCAACCACACATGATGACTACTTTCCACGTCTGACATTCCTATTCCTTTCTTCGTCCAAATACACTCAGCTAGCTGAACACAGATTAGTTCTCCGCATAAAGATACATTCCGCCACAAGTCATATTGTACGCACTCACACTGTCGTGATCTTCACCAAGTAACGAGCCGTTGCATAATGCATTTTACCACAGCAAACCATACCATATATAGCAAGGGACTCTCTTGATACGCACATTTATCCCGTCACAACATTTGGAGTATCACCAGATCAACGAGATTGTAAATAGCTCTACCAGGATTATTTCATCTTGCCCCTCGACCCTCAAAAGCCCCCCGGATTAATCGGCAACTAGCCGTGCACTGCCTTCTTCCCAAAAGGGGTATGAAAAAGGCTTGGCGAAAGCTTGTAATGAAAGAAATTGTGTGAGTGCGGCGGTAAAGTGAGACCCTTCCACAAAATAACATCGCTGTGAATAGTTTTGGTGAGAAGTACATATGTTATTCGATGGGGTGACTGATAATACAAGTACCTACCTAGCTCATATCAAGCTAGATGATGTCGAAGAGTCCAATAACCGAACTCATTCGGTTGAAGGATAGGGGCGAGGAAAGAGATATCTTATCACCGAATATCTGACGGACATCACTACCGGTATGTTTTGATTTCTGGTGGCCACGGGAAGTAACCTGAGTTCAAGTTTCTGTCATTGTTTGAGGGGCAGCAGCGGCAGTTGTAGGGGTCAAGTCAAGGTATGTTTTGGTTCTATCATATAGGGTAGGCAGCAATGAATGTCCCGCACCATGTGGCTGTGCAGCGGTAGGTAGGTACTGATGACGTGTATGACTTCATGATGCTATCGAACATTTGCGAGGCTCGAGGTTCGATAGCTCTATCTAGTGGTTTTTCTGTTCTTTGTCTTTGAGGGATTTATCGAGTCTAAAAGTGTGCTACTTGTCAGATATTAGCAGACCGAGTGAGGAGAGTTCTAGCAACTCTTGTGTTCTCATGAGATCAAATCTCAGTGCCTAGGTAATTCCGCGCACGGCAGAGAAAACTTTCTCCGATTGGTAGAATTCGCTCTTCGCTGAAGAGTGTATAGCTGGCGTCATGGTTTTAGATGGCAATTTCAGGAGGACTTCATTGCATTTGATATCACATGACAATCTCGCGAAGAGACGAGCCTACCGAGGGAGAGGAGAGGATACTTTAGTATGTAGATACTACTAGGTTGCCGAAAGCAGAAACTCTTGCTGGAAGTGCTTAAGTATTCGAGAAAAGTTAATACTATAAACCATTTACAATCGGACTTCATAGTCGACATGCTAAGAACCGTGGAATATGTCGAGAACAAAGTGAAATTCGAGGGTTGTGAGTGCGAGGTAGAGAATGACATCCATCTGAATCACCTTGCGTCTCTACTCAATTCTTCTACACGTTCAATCTTTAGTGTGAATTCATAAACTGATCTCTTCGCTACCATTCGAGATAGCATGGCCCTATGAATTGCAGAAATGATAGAATAAACTTCTCTTGGTCTTGATTAAGACCAGAAAGCGTTCTCAATAAGATATTGTTGAGGGTTCCTCGAGAAACTAAAGAGTATATACAATACAAGAAATTGTCTAACATGTACACAGCAAAAGTAGATTCGGTTGGTATCCTTTTGGAATTGAATTGCGAAAATCGACGGTAGGAATGATGAAGCCCGTGAACAAACATGCCCAGTAGCTTTCCCCTCGACTGATAGAGCCAGAGAAACGGAAACGGGATTCCCAAAGTACATGTTGAATCTTTTCCTGTTAATGGAGAGGCTCAATCTGTTTATTGGAGGAGCGTGGAGAGATCTCGAGGTTCAGTCAATAATATAATATAAGCCTTGTATATTAGGCTCAAATACTAGACTTATCCAGCTTCGACTTTCAAGCTCGCTCTCCTCCATCGCAAAGCTCAATTCAGAAACTCTCCAGGGAAAAGAGGCCATGGACAAGCGAAGATGTCAATTCGCCCTTCTGTCAAATCATGGTCTTCGACTTTAAGACTACCTAAATCTTCTTTCCCGTAAGCAACTCTTTGGTTTGGCTAGTCAATTGTTATTTATTTTTTCGAACCACCAATTGACTATAACATCATCAGTCCTCGTCCTCTCCCTGCAGAGCAACCAAAATACCTTCAACGATGCTCCGATGATCTTTACAAATGGCAAAGCCATGAAAGGTCTACCAAGAAGCCGTTCATTCTTCACGACGGTCCTCCATACGCCAACGGACCTCTTCACGTGGGACATGCTGTAAATAAACTCTTGAAGGATATTATTTGTCGAACCAAGCTTCAACAGGGTCACCGAGTTGTGTGGGTTCCAGGATGGGATTGCCATGGTCTTCCGATCGAGATCAAGGCTCTTGAGCAAGAACGGGAGAAGAGCAAAGATGGCGGAGGGGTATTGGATGCCATTGGAATTCGGAAAGCTGCTCGGAACCTAGCAAGCAAAACCGTAAAAGCACATATGAAAGGCTTCCGGGAATGGGGTGTTATGGCAGATTGGGATAAGGCTTGGAAGACAATGGATAAGATATTCGAAACCAAACAACTTGCAGTTTTCCAGGAAATGGTCAAGAAAGGCCTTATTTTTCGACGTTACAAACCGGTTTATTGGTCACCTTCATCAAGGACAGCTCTTGCGGAAGCGGAGCTTGAGTACAACAACGAACATATTTCGACGTCTGCTTATATCAAATTTCCTATCACGAACATTTCCAACCAACTAACAGACATTATCCCCAATTTAAATAAACTTTCGGCATTGATATGGACTACCACACCTTGGACCCTTCCCGCAAATAGAGCCATTGCGTTTCATCAAGATCTGACTTATTCTATTGTCAAACATGACGACGAACACCTGATCATCGCCGATTCTAGAATCTCTGCTTTACAAGAGTCATGTTTCAAAGATAAAGCCGTCGAGATTGTTCAACGAAATATTCCTAACTCCGTCCTCAAAACTCTAACGTACACCAATCAACTTCGTGGCCAAAACTCTGATGTTCAACCCTTGATTCATGCCGATTTTGTATCGGCTGATTCTGGCACTGGACTGGTTCATTGCGCCCCTGGCCATGGTATGGATGATTATGAGGTGTGCACTCGTCTTGGTATAGAAGCTGTTGCTCCTGTAAATGATCTTGGCTGCTTTACCGATGCTGCTCTTCCTGACAATCCAAGTGCTTTGTCAGGTAAGTCGGTTTTAAACGATGGCAATATGGAGGTTCTGAAACTTCTCGGAGATCAAGTTCTATTCATATCAAAATATAAGCATAAGTATCCTTACGATTGGCGAACAAAACTTCCAGTCATTGTCAGAGCCACAGAACAGTGGTTTGCAGATGTTGGAGATGTCAAAAGTGTTGCTCTAGAAAGGTTAAACGATGTGTCATTCATCCCTCAAACCGGAAAGCAAAGATTAGAAAGCTTCATTAAATCCAGGAGTGAATGGTGTATCTCGAGACAACGAGCTTGGGGGGTTCCAATACCTGCGCTGTATGACGAAAATGGCACAGCCTTGTTAACTGATGCAAGTGTTGCACATATTCTATCAATTATCGATGAACGAGGCATTGATGCATGGTGGTCAGATCCAGAGAACGACCCGGCATGGATTCCCGCCGGAATGAATGGTACATATCGACGAGGCAAAGATACTATGGATGTTTGGTTTGACAGTGGCACTAGTTGGTCGCAGACCGACCAACGTGCTGATGTCTACTCTGAAGGCACTGATCAACATAGAGGGTGGTTTCAATCAAGTTTATTAACTCACACCGCTGTTGCTGATAGTTCAGAGGCACCTTTCAAAACATTGATAACACACGGATTTACTCTTGATCAAAATGGCAAGAAAATGTCTAAATCAATTGGTAATACAATAGCGCCGAGCCAAATAATGGATGGTTCCCTTCTTCCGCCCGTGAAAATAAAGAAGAAGGGCGGTTACATTTCTCAAGGACTGGGAGCTGATGCATTACGCTTATGGGTCGCCAGCAGCGATTACACTAAGGACCTTGTCATTGGTCAACCAGTTCTTGCGACTGTAAACTCCGCTTTACTAAAGTACCGAATCACTTTCAAAATGTTGCTCGGATCAATGCATCAGAATGCCAGGACTTCACCATTGACTAAACTGGACAAAATAGCTTTGGTTCAATTGCGAGCAGTCATGGCTGAAGTCGACTCGGCTTATGATTCATACGAGTTTAACAAGGCTGTAAGTGCAATCAATCGATGGATCCACACAGACCTTTCCGCATTTTATCTTGAAGCTAGTAAGGATAGACTTTACTGTGGTGACGGAGGAGGTGTTCTGGAAGAGATATTCCACGGTCTCCTGAAGATGTTAACCCCAATCACTCCTTGCCTTGTTGAAGAGGTTTGGAACCATCTGCCTGCCTGGATGGCTGCTGAAAATCCAGTTCATCCATTTCATCGTGAATTTCTTGATCCTATTATCTCTTCGAGTCGGCTCTCTGCCGAAGAATGTTCATTGATCGAGCAAGACATTCCATGGTTATTAATGGCACAGACTGCCATTAAGAGCGCACAAGAAGAGGCTCGCTCTGAAAAGATTATCGGGTCTTCTTTAGAATCATCTGTGTTGATAGATATGCCATCAAAAGGCCACGAGGTATTCAAGCGCTATTCAGATGAGCTAGAAAGTATCTTTGTTGTATCATCCGTGGAGTTCGGTAGCGATGTTAATAGAGGAGATTGGAAGTTTTCCGCGAAGTTGCATCCACCAGGATGGCATAGCCCGGATGACGAAGGAAAAGTATGGGTTCTACCTCCTAAAGACAAAAAGTGCCCTAGATGTTGGAGGTATGTAGCTCCAGTAGAGGATGAGCTTTGTGGGAGATGCGGAGATGCTATTGCTGTATAAGTGTTGTTTATGTACGAATATGTCAATGAATAAAAGATACCCACTTCTCACACTGTCAACCGCATTCAGACCATACGAGCTGTTCAAGCATTATTGAAAAAAAATCCAACAATCCATCACAAAAAAGAGATGGGACTTCCAAATATGATGATTATTCTTGATTCCTGGTCAGTTATATACATTTGTATTTAAATATTTAGGAGCATACTTGGTACATTTCGCACGAAACTCATTTTCCGATGAAAATGGGCCTGGGCCAGACTGGCCTGATGATGTTGGGGCCATGATGAATGGGCGCTAGGCGCTAATTTTGTTCCAAAAAGGTCACTGGGTTTTCACCGGGTGCACCGACTAATTGAGCTGGCCTACCACGACTATTTATAAACTTCAACTAGCC
Source organism: Botryotinia globosa (assembly GCA_014898425.1). Classification (NCBI taxonomy): domain Eukaryota; kingdom Fungi; phylum Ascomycota; class Leotiomycetes; order Helotiales; family Sclerotiniaceae; genus Botryotinia; species Botryotinia globosa. The sequence continues at coordinate 67,539 of RCSZ01000001.1, forward strand.
CTAATAGGTAGTTCTTGTACGGTCATTACTATTAGTTTACATATCACAGCCATTGGCCTCATGTTTATGTCTGTGGACATCTATGATCTAGTTTCGTGCTTGGAAACTGACCGTTTATGTTGTCGTGCACGAATCCGGAAACCCATTGTGTTGGTCATGTATTGATCGAGACTTGTTTAAGGTGAATATGGAGCGGCCGAATCACGAGAGTTTAGACACTTTTGTGTTTCTATATTTAGACCGTTGAAGAGATATATGGATGAGAGAGGATGTGCGTGGTAAGGATATCTTCTCACTAAGTCTCAAATTATATTTCTTCATCATTCTCTGTGTCTTTACGTGCCCATCATGGGAGGAGAGAAAAAGCGAGAGAAAAAGCGGGATACAAGACCTCTTCCCACCGTATATGAGAATGGGCGTGAACGTGAACAAAGTACTAGAAGAAGTGAAACTGGGACATCATCGCATTACCACAGTTCTCATGCTTCATCAAGAAGAACACAAGATCCTCCTGGAGGATCCACAGCGAGAAGATTAGAACCTCAAAAGGGACTACCCCTTTCTAAATCTGCTCTTCATTCTTACAAAGATCCGAACACCGCTAAGTCTGAGGTTGCCAGTATTGCGAGCTTTAGTTCAAGAGGCCATAAGAGCGCCACCGTCGTGGGCCAAGAGGTAGCTAGGGAGGACAGGCATAGCAACAAAAATGATTGGGCTCAAAGCGAAGCAGCTGTTAGAAGGGCGCGTGCAAAAATGGAGCAAATACAAGGATCGCTCAGTGAAACAGAGAGGAGCAGGAAAACTTCAGACTTCGCTGATGAAATGACGGAGCTTGTGCCGGGAGCTCGCTTGGCGGCGGCTGCCGCAGACCTAGATCGATCCAAGGCTGCAAGTGCGAGAAGGCATGCTTCTAGGGCGACACAGGACGCACAATACACAAGTGAGTCGCGGGAGGGCAGGCATCACAACAGATCAGGAAGTGAGGCTACTAGCAGTAGACGATCCCATTCGACAGCACCCCGCGATAGAACATCGTCCCGAACTCACGAATCCATAACAAAGATTACTTTGAAAGGCGATGCTAATTTAACAATTCATGATCATGACGAAGGCACTACAACTCGCATTATAACTAGGAGTAGTGGAAGACAACATCATACGCCTCGGCCACCTAGCTTCTCATCTCACTCTGGCGATACCACAACATACCGCCCTGCCCCTGCCCTGCCCCCCCAACTATTGAACGGTCCACGAATTCAAGAGTTGGGGTCCGTAACAGCATCTTCGTATGATTCTGAGATTACCGCCAGACCATTACGTACCGGCAGCGGGTCGACCAGACCTTCGTCATTTGAACAACATGATGCAGACGTTAGAACTGTAAATAGTTACGAAGCCGCAAGGTTCATGAGAGGGCCTTCAGTTGCACGCGGTGCACACCTTGAACCTACTTCGTCGTTTTATGAGACAGAGATAAGGCGGCCTTCATGGGCAGGGTCATCGGTGGCAGGTTCCAGTAGTAGGCCAGCACCATCCCTGAGTAATTATCCTTTAAGTGTTCGGACCAGAAGTGATAGCCAATATAGTGGTAGTAGGCGGTAGCGTTAGCGAGCGGCGTCAAGGTTTTTTTTAACATATTTCATACCGCATGGAGATAAGATGAATGTGGATTTCATGTGCTAAAGATCTTGGGCTCTTCTAGCGGGTACTTGTTATTGCATTCTTGGGGCGTTTGGATTCGTTTATGGGGTTAGATTTAGTTGATAGATCAGGTAGGCTAGTCAGTCAAGAATAGCATTCAGAGTTTGAAAGTTAGTATTGTGAAATCTAGTTATGCTATTTTGGATATTTCTCAACTATCTTGATTGTTGACGGATGTGTAATATGTGACGAGAATTTATATTTTTGATTACCAGTGGGTGTACGGACTGATAGGACACTGCATAAATGGACTTGGGATTATCTCTTAACACAACTGTTAATTCGTATATTTAGGAATTGTTATGTTGAATTATTAGAGATTGAGCAATGAAAAGATGGGTTTTGATATTAAATGATCAAAGAATGAATTTGATAAAGTTTTCGAAAGTCGAGAAACGTCCCACCAGTCCACACACTCTGGTGGATGCACCAAGAAACTTTTCATACGTAAGGCTACTTTGCAGAATCAGAAGACGCGCCCGTCGCTAAATATGCAAACATGGTTGCGCAGGAAACTCGGTGCCACATGTCCGAGAAATGCACGCCAACACTCTTAGAAACCAGAACGTGGTGAAAGAACAATGAGGCACCATGCGTCTAATCAACACCACCACTTAAGAGTTTTCCGAATTCTACGGTGAGAATATCCCCAAATATGCAATTCTATGCCACACATGGGAGAACGACGAGGTCATCTTTCACGATTGGGCATTCTCGCGAAGACACGCTGAGAAGAAAGCTGGATATGCGAAAATTGAAGCGGCGTGTAAATTGGCGTCGGAAATTGGATTGATGTATGCGTGGGTGGATACGTGTTGTATTAATAAGAGTAGTAGTGCGGAATTGAGTGAGGCTATAAATTATATGTTTGCATGGTATGCAGGGGCGTTTGTTTGTTTTGCTTTTCTAGCTGATGTTGTCGAAGGGGAGGTGGAGGACTTGGGGTCTCAGCTTGGAAAAGAGTTCAGAGAGAGCTTGAGTAAAAGTAGATGGTTTACGAGGGGTTGGACATTACAGGAACCGTTAGCTCCTAGTAAAATTGTGTTTTACTCATGAAATTGGGTGAGGTTGGGTGAGGTTGGGTGATAAATCGAACACTCTGACTCAAGTGATCAGTCACATAACGGGTATTAGTGCTTCGTATCTTCTGGGCTATAGCCCTCTCACAGCGGCCAGTGTCGCGCTGAGAAAGTTTTGGGTATCGCGACGTAGGACGACGAGAGTAGAAGATATGGCATATTGCATGCTAGGAATTTTCGATATCAATATGCCTCTCCTTTACGGAGAGGGCACGAAAGCCTTTGTGCGACTCCAAGAAGAAATCATCAAGGTATCTGTCGACCACACGATCTTCTGCTGGAACTGGACATCCACTGTATCACCAGTTTGGACGAATCTCATTGCGCCATCACCAGAGGCATTCCAAGGATCCCGTGATTTCATTCCCGAAACTGCTTTTGGTCAAGCATCTTCATATTCTATGACCAACGCGGGCCTTCTATCTCTCTACCTGTGATTCAAGCCTGGTCTTATAATTTTGTTGTATGGAAAGTAAATCATCCGCGTCGGGCGAGACAATGGCGGGCATGTATTCCCGTGCGAAGCATTCTCTGCCCATCAACTTCAGATTTCCTAGGGACTTACAGACGGATATCATACCCTCCTAATCCATTATATATGCCCACCGATCGGGCCTCGACAGAAGTAAATATGTTTATAAAGTCGAGAATGATGCCCATGTTTCATCAAACTTCTCCACTTCAGCGGTTTACTGAACCACGCTGCTTGTTGGTAACTTTAGGAGAAGGCCCGTCGAGTGGAACATCCGTACCGATTCCAGTTCAAATTAACAACGATCCAATAGTTGCCACCAGACCAAAAAAGATCATGAGCCTAACTCAATCGGAAACATATCCACCAGAGCTATTTGACGAGACTAGAAGTGTATTCAGACTCACTCATCCTACCATAGATGGTTGGAATGGGTTATTAGCGCTGGGGGTCAAGAACTCTGAATGTGTGATTTTCATTAGTTGTAGAATTGATATTGCAAGTAGGAAAAGATGGTTCTGTTATATTCTCACTGCAGGGTCCTGGGTTAGATGGCGAAGTTCGAAGGAAAAAATTACTGAGATTATTGGCAAGTCAAGTGGCGAGCATGGAAGGGGACAGTGAGATAAGAGAGGAAATTTCAAAGGAGATTGGAGGACGTTTTGTTATTGATGGGGATGGCCGTGGGAATGGAGACGGAAATGGCGTATATGAGGAGGACGAGAGGAGTATCGTGACGGCGAGGTTGGACTTGGGGTTGGGAAAGGAGAAGATTATGGAGATCTCCAAGAGAATCGAGGAGTCATTACACATTTAAATTTTCAACAACAATCCTATCTTTAGCACGTATAATAAAGATGAAGCTTTTTTGAAATAGCTAGTTAATAGCTTATAAGTGACGGGACCTCAAGGACGTAATTTTGGTACCAACACACAAAGCATCCCCTGCACCGGCGAAGCTTTATCCACACAGAATCTCATGCACGCGTCGAGTACAAATAAGACAATTCAAAATATATGAATGCTCTTTTGCTCGCTATCATAATGTTGGCATATTCATACATAAATTCATCCACTTCATTGCCCTGGTCTCTCTATGAAAATACGGTACCATCATCTGCCTGTTCTGTCATATCCATGTCAAAATGACAATTAATCTCTCGGTCGAGTCTCCATTTGTACTGCCTGATTCCTATTCACTGGAGAGGATCTATTGCTCTTCCCCAATCCACAAATCCTCAATAATACCTACTTGAAGTTCACTGGCATCGACATTGTCATTGTCAACATCGATGTCATCACCGACTCCCTTAATCAAATCGTCTTCCTCAGTCGAGTCATCTTCATCATCAATGACTGCCTCAGTCGAATCGTCATCCTCAATCGAATCGTCACCAAATCGAATCGTCAGCCTCAATCGAATAGTCATGCTCAATCGAATAATCTCCATCTCTATCCATTCTCTTTACCATTAGCCACCCGCAATGACGGAGTATTCTGTAAAAGAAAGGTTAGGGCTAGGATTACAACGAAGGACTTAAGGGATGCAGAACTCAATCCAGCTTCCCAAATAGTCCATCGCATTACCCTTCCCATTAGCCGCCTCCTTTTTAACACACTGTTCAAACTCCTCGAAGTTTATCTTTCCCAATCCGCCTCTCTCCTTACCTTCCTGCTCCACGTTTTCAATCTTCCACAACTCATATAATACCTCATCACTGGGTCTCTTGTCTTCCTTCTGGAAACGCTGTTTCTTGGGGTTGTAAGAATCTGCAGCTGGAGGTTCAGAATCTGAAATTTCCGAGATTGACTGATGTTCTCCAACAGATCTGCCAGAAAACACATCATCTGTAACAGAATTTGGTCGAAATTGAGGGAGTGTAGGATCTCTATGCTCCGACGATTGAGCGCTAGTAAAACTGGAAACCTCATCACGCTCTTCTTCTTTCTCTTTGAGGTGTACGTCGATATAGAACAGAAGAGTTGGTGGTAAGAGAGGCTGCAAAGCATAAAAGAAATCACGTTGTTGGTAAAGATTGAGGTTGTGTTTGTCAACATAATATTTCCATGCCCGCAGAGGATCGTCCTTGTAATAAGGAGCATGTTGGAATTCGAGCACTGCCATATCAAGGTCAAATTCACGATGTGAAAGACCCGATAGCTCCAAGTCAGGAACGACTATTTCATTGGTTGTGTCATTGGCATCACTAGACTCCTCCACTTCGTAACCCGTAGCTTCCAGGAGTTCATCTAGCTGTCTTAAGCGTATATCCTCGACTTCCACCTCAGGAATAGTAGGCCATACAGGCCGTGGATTGTTATTTGTTCCTCCAACAGCATCATCGCCCGAGCGAACGGTCTCGCTAGCAACTACTTTATCTTCTTCGACTTTCTTAGCCGTAGCCCACCTCACAAAGTCAACAGTGGTGAAAAGATGTCGATATTTGTCGCGTTCTTTCTTTGTCTCCAAGACGGCCACCGCCAAATCTTCTTTAGCCAGGAACAATGGATCGAGTATCTCGTTATAGGCTTGTTGCGAGACTTGATACAAGATCTCCTTTCCCACGTCTTTTTCTGCATCAGGTATTTCTATTCCACCCCAACGTTCAGGGACGCTCCGCGAAGATGTCGAAGGATTTGAGCGGGTATCAAAGTCGTCAATGTCCTCCGCAAATCTTACCTTAGAGGATGAGCGAGAATGAATAGTCGGTCGTGGATTAAATTGAGACTTGGAGGTTTCTCCATCAGCGCCAACTGTAGGAAGTTCTTCCTCGATGTTCCAGTCAGCAGGCGGTGATGCTCCTTCTTCTTCATCAGTGTAAAATTGTCTTCGCTTCCATCTCTCGTGCAATATATATCGGGATTTCTGTCTCTTGATAGCATGCTTTATGATGAAAGGGCGAGCACTTTCCGGAATATCTGACAATGAGTAGTCTGGTCCACAAACCGATTGAACATCTTCATCAGTTATGTTCAAATCACGTCGACGACGTTCAAAATTTACAGTGGCGTGCTCCGCAGGAGTTAAAAAGGGATTTTCGGAGACATTAGATGCGTCAAGCAAAACAGGGTCATCTGGAACCCACTGGGGATCGTTTTCTTCAAGTGTTTCTCGTAGAATTTCCTCGGAAATTCTTTCGAGTGTAGCATCTTCGCTCTCTGTAGAGGGGTCCTCCATCAGGAATCGCCAATAGCCTCGTGTCCTTTCAACGGGACGCATCGCAGCAGTTGAAATCCGACTAAAACTAACAAGAGTATCTTCTCGATTTCCAGTATCATTAGCGCTTGGCCTCATCACACCCCTTCCATCCCAAATCTCCATCTCTCCATCACGCATAGTTTTTCCCTCGCCGGCCCGCGATTCTAAAGTTGGAAATGGCCCTAAACCTGCACCTGAACTTTGACCAATTAATCTCCCCAGAGCGCCACGGCTATTAAGATGAGCATGTGCCTCCGAGCTCATCATATGCTGCTCGTCGAGGCCCTCTACCATATCCTTATGCATTTGGCGATATAAGACGTAGTAAGAGCGAAAGATTCGTAGGAAATCTTTCCTATCAACGTAACCATCGTCGTCAATATCGTATCCCGCAAAGATCACACGCCATTTATCCTTTTGTTTGCGATATGCTTGACCTCTGAGAAATTCTGAAAATGAGATGAGATCATCTCTGTTGGTATCGTAGAAGGCGAACATCCTGTCGAATATAAGGCTTGGGGCATTGTTTCTATAACCGCCACTGGGTACCAAACACCGCTCAAATGTTCTTCTGTCCATAGCTAAGTGAATATCATCTGGGTCTTCTGGCCAAGGTGTGTTTGCCATGAAGTTCCATTGCTCAAAGTATGCATCCAATTCCGGTCTTTCAAACCCTGTCTCGTGAGAATATTTCGCAATCAACTCCTTTGGCAATGTGATCATCCTGTCTTGATTCTCGGGATCTCCAGTATACCACACAGGTTGTATCTGCCTTGGTCCAAAAGAAGGAGCTGGTACTCTAACTTTATAGAATATATGCGTCTTGGTATGTAGTCCTTGTGCTTCGCATGATTCACATAGATCAAAGTCTGCACAGTTTGCACATCTATATCGAATTCCACGAATGGGAACTACTGAACAACCGTTACAGCCACATCCTCTATGTACGTATGCATTTCTCCTTGTAGCATCTTCGGAAACACGAAAGAGGAGCTGAACAATATTTTGACCGTTTCGTTCAGCATCTGCAGTTGGTGCTCTTCCTGTCAAGGCACCCTCAAATTCCTGGCCGTCATCCACCACTGTATCTCCATCTGTCAAAGGTCTAGCTACAATATTTGCGTCTTCGTCTTCGCCTGGTGGAATTGGTTGTAATTGAGCAGGTATGGCCTCGTCGCCTGTTTCCGTGCGTCGGCGCCGGTAGACCGCATTACTTCTACGTAGTCCACTGCTTCCAGTGTTGTCTTGTGAACCAGCGGCATTTGTGCTATAGAAATAGTATATTCCATATGCAGCAGCACAGCTGGTGAGGGCAAGTATTGCACTCCTACTTCTCGATAGTGTATTCGAAGCTGTGATAGATGTGGCTGACATTGCTGCAATGAAATGATTGTATCAAAGTAATACTTCTCAGTTTATTGCTGGAATTTCTAGGTTGAGGCAACCAGATCCGCAGGAGTACATGGCCGCATCTGTGTTCTCAAGTATGAAATAATTACTCCTGGCGTTGAGTTGTATAGTATTACGATCGTAATAAGGCTAGCAAAATCTTTGAGACGCGAAGGGAAGGGACTCGCATTTGTGTCGAGCTTGCCAAATGTGAATTATTCAGCCTTCCTCTTATCGGTTATGCTTATCACCACGTGACTGCAATTACCCCCTTCTCGCCCCTCTCTTCATCTCTCCTACCTTTATAAATCGAGGAATGTGGAATAGTTATTATTCATGCTCTATGCTTTTTTTGTCGGGAGACCTTGATCTGTCCGTCTAAGATAATGCCTTCTTCTCATAAGTGTCACCAAGTATCATCATAACCTGCAATCATTGGATCCAAATAACATGTAGAATAGAACATAGCATTTCAAAATAATTGCAACAGCATATTGAAACTTTGGATATCCTAAACACCATCACGCCAATTGTTGACCCGTTATCCCAATCCTTTCTTCTTGCCCTGTAGCTCCCGCAACAACACCGAAAAACGCTTACACAGTGAGTCTAACATTGCTACTACTATTTTCCAACCATCTGTCCCTTATCCTGCCGTCCTTGGACTCCGTCTTCTTCCCGTACTCTGCGCAAATATCTCAGACCCCGGTATCGTATTTTCTCTTCCCTCTAGAGCAACCACGCTAGGTTTTTTCGTTAGTTTTGGCTTTGGTATCTTGCCCGTTGCTTGCTTTTTGAATGGTGGAGTAGACCCATCGGAATCAACGGATCTAGCTGAACCGTTTGACATTAGGCTTTGGCTTAGGTTTGGTATCTCTGAATTCAGTGTTCCGGCGTTTATGTTCACGTCGATCTCCCTAAGTCCAGTTGGCTTATTTTCTGGTTCTTCGATAGGAACAAAAGCTACCTCTTCATTTACAGTAGGGGTAGAATCGTTGTAAACCACTGGGAAAACAACTTTGCTAGGTGATTGCATGGCTTGTGGCCGCCGAAGAGCTGCCAGGAGTGTTTCATGCGCTTCAGTCCGGGGCAAATGCGTTGTGTATTGATACTGAACCTTCTGGGGAGTCTCTCCTGTTGGCTCGTACTCCTGCATTGTCGATTTAGCAATGGTGCTGCGAAGATTTGCAAGCGGCTGTCGAAGATTGTCATCTAATGGAGTAAGGTTCTCAGCTAAGGCGTTTGTTTTGGAGGTCATTTCGTCGCCCAGATCTTTAACACGACCAAATGTTGATGTGAAGTGTGCACCGATATTGTCATACGAAGATTGAACTGTAGATGATAGACCTTGAAGGGATTTCGCTTGTAGGTCATGATGCTCTGCATTCTGTGCTCGTGCACGAGTGACAAAGTCATCGAGTGCTTGCATTTGAGTGCTGATATCTTTCATTTGTTCGTCGACAATGCGAACGGTCTCATCGTGTACAGATCGAGTTGTAGCTTGAATAGAAGCATTGTGTTTATTTGCAGCCATCCAGTCATCCTTGAGCTTTGTCTTCAAAGTCTCCCTAGCCCTCAAGACTTCCTCGACAAGTTTCTCTTCCTTTTCGTTCCACGCATCCATGCCTTCGCTGTACTTAACCCGAGTCACTTCGAAAGTTTCGTTTGATGATTGAATATCCGTTCGAACGGCGGCAATCTTCTCAACGAGACGTGCATCTTGAGTTGCACCCTGAGCCATGACTAAACTCGAGATCTGTGAAAGCAGGTTCTGGCGATCTTCAGCGGCTTGCTTTCGTTCTTCCTGTATTACCTCGTCAAGTTTGGCGTTGATGGCAGTGTTCGATTCCATGGCGGCCTCACCCGCGGCATGAAGTTGCTGTCTTAGTTCGTTTGCCTCTGCTTTCTGTGCATTGACGTGTTTGAGGAGGTCTTCAAAAAGTGACTTGAAATCTCGACCTAGTGAACTGTATGATCCATGAAGCTGAGTATGGAAAGCGCCAAGCTCACTAATCACCTCTGCAGAAATTCTTTCTGCTGCAACTGCTAACCCTTGGAGGCCTTCACCTACTCGGACTTTGACATCTTCCCGAAGAGTTTTGATCTCTTCAAGAACAACATTCATTTCTTCCTTGGCTGAATCTGTTTGCTCGGAAACCTCCTTCCCAGAATTCTCAAAAGCAACAACGTTCTCTTCTAGGAATGCTTGTGTTGCCGCCAATTTTTCCAGTTCACCATCGACAAATGCTTGCATTCGACCTGAGACGGCGGCCATAAGTTCCTGCTGCTGTTCTCGGAACTCCTCAACGCGTGATTCTACAAGGCTCGTCACCTCGGAGACCTGAGCCTGTGAGAGGCCCCAGGCATTTCGATTCAGGGTCTGAAGAGCCGACTTCCGCCTATTCTTGTCATGGAGACCACCGACATCGCTCACTGTACGTCCCAGCGTGGAAAGAAGCTCATTACCAACAATGCTGAGTTGTTCCTCGGTCTTCTGGTGAGCCTTTCGAAGTACAGACTCTTCCTCCAAAGTCCGACGAGTATTTTCTAGTACTGATTCTGTTTGTTCTAGGATACCTTTTGTCTCATCCAAGACAGATTCCGCCGCCTCGGCCTTTTTCTTCATTGTCATGAAGTTGGAAGTTATTGTGTATAATTCTTGGACCTTATTGCGGAGATTCGTTTCCATGGTCTCGATTTTCTCTGCTTGTTCTTCACTAAGTATTCTCCGCGATTCACTTTCGACTTGAATTTCTTCAAAATTCTCATTGGTAAGATAGACTCCATTGCGCTGTCGGGCGGCAATAAGTTCGCCCTTGAGCTTTTGGATTTCATATGTAAAATCCTTGAGAAGGATGTTTTTGGAAACCTGTTGGTTGACTTGAGGTTTGTTGCGAATGTTCTTGGCTCGGAAGGCATAATCCAAGGTGGAAATTGTCTCCTCTAGATTACTTTTGGCCGGAGAAACTGTTGCAATAATGCATGTTTTCGTCCGGCCACCCAGTGAATCTTGAAGAAGACGTGTGAGTTTCGATTCGCGGTAAGGAATATGAACATCACGAGAACTTCTATCAACCAGGGCATTGATCACACGACCAAGAGTCAATAAACTCTTGTTGATCAAACCAGCTTCAGCAGCTCTTTTGTTCTCGGCACCACTGCGTTGAATGTTTTCACTTCCTGCCAAATCAACCAAGTTCAGCTTGCCGGCGCTAACATATTCTTCCCCATTTTCTGCTGTCCTTTTGATATAGGCGGTAACTGTAAAGACCGTATGACTTCTACTGCTCAGGTCGTTACACTTGGTTGAGGCGACTTGTCTTTTGAAAGATCCATCCTGCAGAATCTTCACACCGTCCCTAGCGGTCTTAATATACGATTCTTCCATACCTTGAACCAATGTTGTAGTACTTCCTTTTTTGCTGTTGTCGTCGTAGATCTTGAGCTTTGTGCTATCGTTGACAGCTATCAGATCGCGTAGCTCTTCATTATAAAGTTCAATGAATGAACACTTCACCGAGGATTCCGCGTCATTCAATTCGAGTTTGTTGAATAAAGCGTGAAGGGCGCGAGGTATGATTCCAGCATTATCTGAAAGGATCCCTAGATGGTCGCTCATATCTCCGGACATCGTATATGTCTTTCCAGTACCAGTTTGGCCATATGCGAATATCGTACAATTGTACCCCGCAAGCATCTAGAATAATTAGTAATGCTTACATGTAAATAATGGCAGTAAAAGTACCTCATCAAGAATTGGAGTCACAACATCGTCGAAAATCATGGCTTGATCTGCTGCAGATGAAAATACTTTGTCGAAATGGTAACTCTTGTTACTGAGAGCGCTGGGTCCCATTGATAAATCAAGATTCTTGCCCTTGACTCCTTCTGTTGAGAGTACAACACCGCTGTTTTCCTTGACTTCGCGCTCATTTCGACCTCTACATCGTACGACAACATTGATGTTTGTCTCTCCACCTCCTTCGTGCTCAAAATCTCTTTCTTTCCTTTTCATTCCCGTAGTAGATGTAGCAACAGATACGACTGATCCTGTTGGCGAGACTGCTCCGGATCTCGACGGCGGCGGCATTGCTGAGCTTGATCTAGAGGTAGAAGGTCTTGGTCCTGCTAAAGAACTTGATGGTCTTGGTGGAGGTCTCATAGTGTTTATCCTCTTATTTACAGCTGCCGCTGCCGCTGGCGCTGCTCGAGGTATTCCTGCCATAATCTGGCGGTGATAATATAGGGAAGGAACCTAATTCTGCGTCACTCGCGAGGGAAAGAAGTACAGCAGGTCGGTAGTATTGGTGTTTGTTTTTGTTTGTTTTTGTTTGTTTGGAAATCCAAAATTGAATGAGTGAGTTCAACGCGGGGACCAACGCGCTAATAGCGGCAGGCGAATGATCCAATGCTGATTGTAGAATTCAAAATATAAAACTTCTTCTTTTACCTTTGAAAATATGATGTCGTTGTCGTATTGTTCTTGTCACAAATAATTGTTGATATTTCTTCAACATTCAATATACAATCAATTTCTTTGATCAACATTTCATTTCTGACAAATTGTTGCTCCGGCAACCAAACTAATCCCACTTCTCTACTCCAAGCATCACGAGCTTCCAGCCCCACCATGCCATCACTCTGGAAGTGTCTCACTTCCCAGTCGCAGTCCTTCATTCCATATTCAAATACTTCGAATACCAGCACAAATCCTTTACTGTCTACTGATAATTCAAATACAAATGTAGCAGATATGTCGTTATTCAGCGCTCAAGTCCATCCAGGACGAGCTCTGGGCTTTCTGGGTATATAAATCTATTGTTCTCCTTCACAAAGAACTGAAACTAACAATATATCCTCAGTCCTAGGAGCTTCACTTCACGAGATTATCACACGAATAAAAGCCGAACCACAACGATTTCCTAAACTCGACTTGACTTTTGAGCCCGTAGCTCCTGTCGATGAGCCTGTTATCCTCAGTCTGCCTTCTAACGGCATCCGTTTACGCTTTGATGGACCTCAGCAACGTCTGCGACTGATAGAGGTATTAGACTTTACAAAGAATAAACTCACATATAATGATCGGGAGGTGTTAAGATCTGGTGGAACTGCTTCACCAAACGGCGCAGGAACTGGACATCTTACTGGACCAACCTTTCGGCATATTTACAAGAGTTTAATTGGACCTACATTTCCTGGAGAATATATCAAGCCTGAAGCTGGAGATGAGACTGGAATGGGCTTATATGTATTATCATATCCCGGAGTCGCATTTTCCTTCCCTATACATAAATCATCTTGGTCGCCTGGCAAAGATGTTGTTTCGCTACTCTCATCATCCGCTGGCCAACCTGCTTCTTCCATGGCCATATTCTCAGGGGAATCCTGGCCCGAGGCAAGAGACAACTTGTTCACACAGACCCTTGAACCCCTCAAGACATTTGCTCCCTTGACAAAAGGTCGCGAACCGGTTGCAGATGAAATTGGCCTTGTTAAACTTTATGGTGGAGGAAAACTTGAGTTGATCCGTCGTTTTAACAATACTCCCTTTTGGATTCTTCTCGGTGAGACAACCCCTCAAGAGCTTGTGGCTGAACTCGGACCACCTGATGCTATATATCGAAAGAACGATCAAAAGATGTCGATACACAAACCTCGAACTGCAAGTAGCACTGGTAGGCGACCGGCCTCAACGGATCTCCGAGATGATTCGACCGATACCGACCAATCCTCAGCTCACACTGCGACGGATGATTCTGATGATGATAGTGGTGAAGGAGAAGCAGCAGGAAATGTTACGGGAGAATGTTTCTATAATTACTTCTACCATGGCTTTGATGTCTTAGTCTCTACTCCCACATCACCCTCACAACTTCCCCCATCTAAAGCACGTTCGCAACAAGAAAACAATCGAGTTGTTCCCACAGATGCCACCGCTCGTCTGGTAGCTACAAAAGTGATATTACATGGTAATGTCCCAGGCTCATACCCATTCAATCGTCATCGACGCTGTCGCTGGGAAATCGAATATCTGTCCCCAAAGCCCAAGTCTAAAATCATGTCCATTAACTCCGAAACACCTTTCCCATCGATCGAAAGCAGTCTTTACAATGAATGGAAAAGCATCTATAACAATGTCGAAGAAGCCAAACAGCGACAACGCGGTATGGTGCTGAATCGCGATTGGGGTGATAGTCCAGGGAGTAGTTGCGAATTACTTGGTGGTTGGGAAGATAGTTTAGGTGGGAAACGAAATGCTGAAAAGGAAGATGAGAAGGGCTTGGGAAACACCACTTTGTTTGGATTTCCGGGATTGGTATTTGAAGTTCTGAAGAATGGTACTGTGAGTGGTGTTACGGTGTTTTGATTGGGGGGGTGAGGGAGTTTGGATGGGTGATGGGTTGGATACCAAATCTGTTGGTGCTAGTTCGGGTGTTTTGGTGATATATATATATATTTTAGATTGCATACATACATGGGTGGGTTATTGAACGGTTCAGGCATTCGGGAGTTTGTGTCATTTGTAGTGATATCAGAATTTAGGATTAAAGCATTGACGTCCTGAACATAATTATTTTCTGTTGCGAAGAAGTTGATTTACTGCGTGTCAAATGTCATCTTCTTTCACTCACCACAAGCGAGTACTTGTTGGGAAACAAAGCAGACCCATTACACAGCAATTAAAGATCACACAAAGGACCATATGGGCTTTCGTAGGTATTTTCAACGAATAGTTGACGATTCTTTTTAAACGGTCCAGTGAGGTAAATACATTTATAGCGCACTCCACTTCATTGAGACGCGTAATTTACACCGTGTTCACGTCTACCAGAAGCTTCTTGCGCAGGAGTATCAAATTTCAACTTCAACAGGCTACCTAGGTAGGCGCTGGTAATGTGGCTGCAGATATTGGGAATAAGGAAGCTTGAATTACTTTGGTGAACACATATCACGAAGGGGTTGAAGTTGCGAATTACTGTTTCATTATTGAAAGACTACAAGATTGCATTCCCTCTATTTGCTTGCCAGCAAATGCTGCATATCGGCATGTCGAGTGAAGCTGGAGGTGTCCAGCACCTATGGGTTGGAGATTGAACCGTCGTGTGAACCATTGTGCATTTCCCATATCCTTTTACATGTCGCTACCGCTCCTCTCAGATAGTGACCACATGACCGCCTAGAAGCAGTGTCGCTGAACTCAGATGACTACCAAACCGTTGGTATATTCTCATCCGTAGAGAAACCAACGTCATATGAAGCACAAAACTGAAAAAACATGAAGTCCACTTTGGTTGTTCATACTAACTAAAACCGTACTAGTCCTCTATTGTATTATCTTCTTGAGCTTTTAGAGGGTTTCAACTAGGTTGGAGAGGGCGTCTTGGTCTTCACGACGATGTGGGGTGTCGACGGCGTTGGCGAAAGCTGATTATTATCAGTTATATCGGCGCTTGACCTGAGTCTCCGTCCATAACAAACTCGTAGCTATTTTCGTTCCAGAGAGGCAGAAACTTAGAAAATGACTCCATACTATTACTGTATTCAGTTTGAGCTTCATAATGTGCTTGTTCATAGTGAGAATTGGTTGCTGGTCCAGCTTGCTCACTCGGATTCGTAGTTGCCCCGGGCGTTGATGAGTTATCATATGTTAGCGGTGGCTCGACCCACCCAGGAGAAGAGTTGCCATAAGACTGAAGATGAATTGTCGAGTCATTTCGCGCTGAGGATCTATGTATCAAATCTGATTGGCTGGAAGCTGAAGCAGTGGCTTTCTGGGTGGAAGGCGGAGCCACTTGTGATGCGGCGATTCGTGATACAGCGATATGAGCATCATAAACTTGTTTCTGTGCCTGAACCTGTTGTTGCTGAGCCGGAGTAAGGTTGGGGGGTAATTTGGAAGCAGCAGTAGGCTGAACAACCTGTAAAATGTTAGCAGTTATCCTTGATAGGATAGGACTATTTCCATGTGAAAACGTGCTCCCATAAGTGTATTATTTAAACTTAGGGAGTTATTCAATATCCTGCGGGCCCTGGAGAGATGAGATGAGATGCTGTTCGTCGTGCTTAACTTCTCGTACCAGGGGAATATACGTTTGTAATTGTCGTTGCGAAGGAGTTCTTCGTCGCCATCATCGCTCACGCCCCTGAAATAGGTATAAATATTTAACCCTACGCATCAGATTGCATGGTTAGCCTGGAGCTGTATCGAAATGACGATGAGTTCGTTGAATAATGCGAGTACTTGCAAATGAGTGCTTTGTTATACTCCTGTCGCTGGGTTTCATTGATCGCAGTCAAGGTATCTTGAGGTGGATAGTGGACAAGGTAACACGCTCCTCGACCTTTACTGTTTGTTACAATGGGACCTTTGGCCATAGTTGTGACCTGTTCGGATTTCTTAGTGAACATTTCAAAGCTTTATGTTGAGCAATTAAAGACAGATGGAGATGTACAAACATTTTCTTTTCAATACCAACTTCTACCGAGGGAGGTCGCTTCCATAATTGCTTGTAAGAAATAGATGAGTTGCTGTAGTAACTGAGTAAAGGTACTAGAAATCAAGATGCGGTTCGATCTCTTTGCGGGTCACATAAGAAACTGGTATGTTATTGCACAGTGTAAGAGATGCTAACAGATGCTCTGGTCCGCCAGATATTATCAAATTTGCAAATATTGTTTTTCAATCGAAATTTTGAAGAGCCTTCTCAAAAGTAGTCTTAGAACTAGTTGAGGGGCTACTTATTGTAATAGGTTACAAGTCATTTTCTCGCCTTGAGTTCATTATTTCAGCCTCAAGTATTGTCTAACACTTGAGATTGCAAAGAGTTGTTCTTATTCTTTTATGCTCTCCCGAACTAAAAGCATGCTTGTGATGAGAGGTTGTGCTTTATTTTGATATATTGCATCTATTGTACGAGAGTCAGTGGTTGTCTTCTTCTTCTGAGAATGACTGTGTATACCCGAAAACACAATTCTGAAGAAGTAATTGCAATCTCATACGTCCCTCTAGCTTGATATCATTGAGAACTACTCTATAAAGGAGGAGTATCTGTCTAGCTTGATACCATTGAGCCTTGTCCCACGAAGAAGGAGCATCCCTCTAAATTAATATCATTGGAACTTGTCCCCATGAAGAAGGAGCAGATACTGCAAATTGTTCAGATTCCACAATAACAATGCAGCTTATCACCCTCGTCTCGTCCTGATCATCGGGACCACCTGAGTGTCGTAGCGATATCATCTATTTGGAATAATCAAACATCTACACCATACAAAATAAATGACGTGCCTATGCCTCGAACCACCATGTTTTATCCTCAAACTTGAGAATTATAAACCTTCAAAGGCGCAAACGTTGTTGTTTATGCCAATATAAGGCAGCAGCAAGGTGCAAGCACATGTAATAATTCCCTTGCAGTAACGATTGAGGTGGGATTTATAATTCAGAAGTTATATTGAGAGCATCTTAAAGTATGCTGAACGCTGAAACCTAAGATAATAACATTCTCAAGGAGGCATATAATGAAAAGCATGATTACCACCTCGATATCAAGCAATAACAGTGGTGATATTCACAATAAAGACAATGCGAGGGTGAGCGGGTAGTTGTTTCTGACTTCCATTTTGAAGATCCTGCCTGTTCAAGCGACTTGAATGAGGTGAAAAGTATATATGCGAATTTGAGTTGCTCAAACAAGGAGAATAAATTCACATAGGAAACCGAAAATTTCACGACTTGCATTTTTAGCCATCTTCCCTCCTTGCATACCCTCCTGCGAATCTTGTTACGTTAGTTGTTTCCATATTCCTCAATCTTTACACCTCATATCTCCACATCGATCCCATAAATCCTTCAACCTCAAAACTTTCTCGCTTCAACACTCAGCTCATCATCCCCGGCATGAAAAACTAGGACCACGATTTATACAACAAAAATCAAAATCGAAGTAAATAAAGAACAATCAAACTGCTGCTTTTAGAAAATATGGCCAGGCTGCGTTTTCGTGGTTGTTATATTGCAAATGATACTTCCTTGAATCGTTGCGGATGAACCGGCGATATCTGAAGCAGCGACCACCATGGAAACTCTCAAACCGAGAATATACTACATCGCAATAATACACACTAACGTAACAGGCGAGTTTACATAACTGAGTTGCAGCAAGTAATATTCGCACTTGTAAATAGCAATCCCGTGGCAGGCTGTTAGGCACATGCACACTTGTGGAAACTACTTGGTCTCTGCAACCTTTTGAACGCACAAAAAACTGAGATCCATGGTCCTCCTCGCTAGTCTTGAACACATTGAAAAGATGTTTTTCGCATGTGAGAGAGCAGCGGAAAAGACAGTTGAGTAACAAGATGTTATTGATGAAATTCTTGGTTGACTAACCTGCCAAATCAATCCTAGGATTGCATGAGCATAAAAGGACAGCAATGTTTGAGAAACAAAAAAGTAGAGACTGTGAATGATACCATTTCGAAAACTATCGTCCCATCATAACGTTGAACATCAACCACGAGGTAAAATGGTCCGAGTAATATTCATTTGATTCTATCTCAAACCTCCATTTTGTCCCACATCAACATCAACCTCCACTATCGGCTTATCATTTCTCTCCAACTCTCTTTGTCTCTGTACACTCTCATCCATGTGATCCGCAAAGGCGAAAAGTGCCTGACCTGCTTCTCCAAGATCATATACACTGTGAGTTTTCTCAATCTCATCGTCTTTCTTCCTTGACCAACTATCAGGCATCTGTATCAACCCCTCATGTAACGCATACCCCGCCACCAATCCGACAGCCGCAACTAAACTTCCCGCTGTGATAACATATTTCCAGAGACTACCCGTATCAGTATCCTTTTCCTTTTCGCCACCATACCGTCTCATACGATTATCTTTCCTCTGTTGTCCCACAATCGGTAACGAATCTGCTATGCCCGCCAAAAATACGCCTCCGATATTTAGTATACCACGAGCTTCAGGCGCTTGCCAAGGTAAACTCCCTTTCTTCTGTTGTACTGCATTTGCATTCCCGCTATTGCCAGATTTGGTAAGCAGCGCATCATCCAAACCAACCACACCATTCCACGCCTCATCTTTCAGCTCTTCAACCCATTCAACCAAATCTGGAAACTTTTTCCTCATCGTCTTTTGCAGCCATGGTTGTGGTAACTGCGGGTACAGCATCAGAGACATAAAACCTAGTGCTAGACAATCTAGACTCGACAATTTCTCATGTGAAACAAGATATTTTTTGTTTCCTTTTAATTCTCTGATTGCAGAGAAAAAGTCGCTTGCTAATGCATCGAGACGGATTTGCGCATTGGTTTCAGGAGAAGCTTTTAGTAAACTTGAGACAGTTTGTTTGCCCCTCCTAAGAGACTCGGGTATGATACTTGGTTGGTCTCGTGATTTACCATCTTCTGAATCTATATCTAGAGCATCTAGACCTAGATATTCTGTTCTTTTTTTAGCTTCCGTTCGGAGATGAGGCGGTGTAAGATATGGTAAGGGGAAAGATTGTATCGTATTGAAAATCGGACGAGTGATTTCGGAATAATTCTTCGAAGAAACATAGAGTGAGAGATCTAGTAACGGCTGCCCATGCATTTGGATAAAAGCAGAATAACTAATCGACCAATCAATAAGCTTTGCATCAGGATAAACATAAAGGATCTTCCTATCCGTCTTTTCTTCGGTAGCACTTACGCTGTACAATCGGCCCCTTCTTGTCCTCGTAAGCCCGCATCTAGATTCCATACCCCAGATGAATATTGTGTGAGAAAATCGATGATGCTTCTGTATCCACCCACCCAATGAATGACACCATTCCTGCTATCTTTCAAAGCAGGTAATTCATCTGCAGGATTGTATCAATATTGAACTTTTCCTCTTTTGACTTGACCACTCAAGGATTGTGTGAGGGGTAGGAGGATGCATTTTCTGCGTCACGTACTCGTGGGACTTAGGGTTGGATCACTACTAGCAACAAGGGACCATTGACCACGTGGGATCACTTGCTGCATGTATGCAATAGTAGCTAAGCATTGTGCGTCAATGGAGGGTAAACCGAATGATGGACCCCAAATATGCAGCTCAAGAACCATGATTGATATGTGATATAACGCGGAAGTTATGCGCGGGTTTCTGTGCCAAGCGTCAAGTGGTGTGGTATGATTTTTGAGCAAGATATGAGGTTTGAAGGATGGATTGGAGATTCAAGGTAAAAAGATGATGGAATTGAGGAGTTTACTTGATTGAAATCTGCAAGTCGTCCAAAAGAATCAATTATGCCTTATGCTTTCCCTTGCAAGAGTTATTACACTTGCGGTGAGTAGATGCAAGTAATTTGATATGTATCAAATTGTACATAGGCACACGTGCATATATTGTAAACGGTGAAGGGAGAGTTGGTACCAAAATTGGTGTTGATGTCGTTGTTGATGTCGTTGTTGATGTCGTTGTTGATGTCGTGGTTGATGTCGTTGTTGATGTCGCCATTAAAGTTAAGAAATTCCCCTCATGGTTGCCAAGCCTTCTCCCTCGCGCTCCATGTTCCTGAGAAAATTACCCGTGTCCACGTGATATGGGTTTATCTCTTCAATTCTCATCTCAGCTACCTACTCGGCGATACCCAACCACCACAGAACCAAGCATGTAGCCACCAAATCTAATAGATGCATCTAGCTAAAAGCCTATCGGGATATATGCTCACTCTCCTCTTTACACAGCACACACATGTACACAGAAAATAATCCCCCAAGGAAGCACAACATCAACGTCGCATCCGTCTCGCCGTGTTGCTGTGCCACAATCATACAGAGAAGAATGTTGAAGACTAATTATTACTTTAACCCATCTACTACCTATCTACTACCTATCTACTACCTATCTACTACCTATCTAGTGCCTATCTGCTACCTGTCTCTTACCCGGTCACCAAGGCTGTGCAAGTCACTTCAACCTAGCAACCTTAACCCACACCACCGGATTTTTGCTATGTCACTATCACACCCAATATTGGTCTTGAAGAGGTATAACTGAAGATACCAAGCCTTCTTCCCCTCATCTTTCTAAGCCCGAATATATTGACTTTACGAGTTCACTCCAACTTCCAAGTTATCTCTACATAATGAATATATCCTAGGAATATCTGTTGGATTAGGTTTTCGTCTCCGAGAAGTCATAGCTTCTATGCATCAGCTGGTTACACTGTCACCTCAGTATGGTGAGACATATCCATCTTCCTTTTCCTTCTTCTTCTCTCAGGAACAACTTTTCGAAATTTACGCCAACCCCATTTTTGACCTTTCTGCTTGTAAGCCAAGGTATATATCTCAGATATCAGAAACCCTCTTCATCATGATGAACCACCAAATATAGAACTTCTTCTCCTTCAAAAGCAATGATATCTGTACAACGGGTGGGGTTTAGTCAGTAACATCAGGAAGAATGGAGATGATCCCTTGCATCATAATCGATTAAACTAAAGTCTACGGAGTAAAAGGTCGAGAAAATTGACAGGCTATGTAAATTCATCCGATGATTAGCCAAGTTCAAAGGATTGGATTGGAAGATCTTTATGAGTGACATCAAATTGTGAGTGGTGTGTTCCATGGACCATGGACCATGGACCATGGGTGATCACGATTGAAGATCTTTCATCCTTATGAGGAGAGATGGCTTGATTATCTATGATGTATATTGTCTTATCGAAAAGCGCGCGAGCCTGCCTGCCAAAAGGAATGCGATGCGTTCACGGACTACCACGACTACTTCTTGTCTGACCTCAATAAGGTTTTTCTAAAAATCTATCTATAGCTAAACATGTATTCAGAAGTTGTGTCTACTTGAGTTTACCGGTCTATTTGCCTGCTTGATATCGTATAGTCACACACTACGATGCTATATCCTCCAATATCTTGTATCCTATACCCGATCACTCACCCCGCATGCTTGAGACAGGCAAATTGCTACTGCCTACTCAACGGGAAGGCTTCGGTGCTGGTCGATCCCCTGGAGGTCGGCGTTCGGCCGCCTTGTTTACACCCCTCACCTCGTACACCAACCACTCTTAGGTGGTACGAAATGGTATCGGTGAGTCTTCACCCTTGGCTAATCTAATAGGTCGACAGGGGGAGAGCAGGATTTTCACGTGAATATTCTGCGTACTCTTGACTCTTGAGTCTTGATGCAGTATACCCTGGGAAGAGACAAGCAAACCAGCAAGCAAAAGCTCATCTGACCCATTTTTCAAACTTCGGTAAGGCATGGTTGGGAATGGTTCGTATGACTACATATGATGTATCACTACTGGCTAATATATTTCAAACGACCAACCATCATCATCGTGCTCGGTCGTGATATCAGGGAAGCGATGACAATGATTATCATGACGATCACATCATCCTTTGAACGTTCGTTCCTGCATGCGAGATATCCGAGCATGTAACGAGCGAACAAGCGTGGCGGTTTTGCCTTATTCCCATCGCCGCTCGCTTTTGCCCTCGCTGAGTGAGAATATCGCGTCGGTAATGCTTCTAGAAAGGGGAAATCAGGATGGGGCAGACGAGGCAACAGAAGGATTATCAGCCCGGGAACTTGGGTGCCCAATCATATCACTTATATCGAATTGACCTAGTTGTCGACCCAAACATGTATCATACCTACCATGTGCATTTATTTCGTGATATCATTGTGAGTCAAGGAATAATATTCTCTCCGACAAACGGAAGAATCGGTCAAGCACCAATCGCGCGTGGTAGAAGTCCGAAGTCATAATCACAAGCAAGCATCACAATCATATTCATAGTCAAAAAAGTATAGTTTATAGTGAAAAGTTTGAAGATTCAATTATGTCTTTCCCTCATCATGTCAATTCTCGTCATATCAGTACATATCGCAATCTTTCCATGTCCATGGTGGTGATGCTACCAATCCTTGAAAACTCCCTAGGCCCTCAGTAGGTAACCTGTCGACCCATCATATTCCCATCCATAATCATCCTGATTAGATATCCTTCCATCGCGCCAGTAATAATAGTAATACAAGTATGCATATTAAAACCCCATATGAGAGTAAGACCGTCGCCGCGGCATATAGTATATTGGTACAGTAATTACTCACAAGTCAAATGACAGATGAGTGGAAAAGGGTATCGAGATAGTAGCGTGCAAGCAATTGAAGATGAGCCTGCTCGAATCTCTGCCGCGAGAAGAGAAATTGTGGGTAGCGTGTGGTATGAATTGAGAGAGTGCAATCACTGCGCCGTTCGGTCCGATGCGCATACTCGGGTTGGGAAGAAACCTCTTGGAGATGCTCGTGCAAGAAGCTCAAGAAGCACCGAGGATGAGGTGATGTTGCGCGGAGAAACTACCATTGAGT
Source organism: Botryotinia globosa (assembly GCA_014898425.1). Taxonomy (NCBI): domain Eukaryota; kingdom Fungi; phylum Ascomycota; class Leotiomycetes; order Helotiales; family Sclerotiniaceae; genus Botryotinia; species Botryotinia globosa. The sequence goes on from RCSZ01000001.1 coordinate 90,770, forward strand.
GCCGAGGGATGAATAGCATTTATGAGGCGTGAGTAAGGCGGGGATGGTATGCATGTAAGGTAGCAGTGTAATCTTGACTCTCAAACGCGGATTCGGTGGCTCTCTCAATTTGGAGGTGAGGTATCGAATTAGTTTTCGCATTGTGGTAATGAGTCCATGTTCCCTTGTAGCTTCAGTTGATGTGTTTCTTGTCCCAAGAACTGAAGTTTATTTGGATGGAAGAGGAGGAAGAGGACGGTTGGGTGGTGGTCCTGGGCAAGGAGGAAGGTTGGTAGGGCGATGTTGAGCAGGCATGTTGATTGATTGAGATAGAATGAACTAAACTGAGGTGTGTATAGAGGAAGTTGTTGAGATGAGATGATGATTGAAGTTGTTGATGATCTACTCTCGAAGTGGGAGGAGGAGGATAGTTATATATCTTGTTTGTGGTGATTGATGAATGTTTAATCGCAATATAAAAAGATTATTTCTATTATCGATGTGACCTGAAACTTGTAGTAGATAGAGGTAGCGCTTGATGAAGTGATACTGAATGATCTATTTTCTCCTTTGCAGCCAGTTGGGGTCCTGGATCTTTATGTATTTTCGTACACTCCTCAACTACTTCGTATGCGTGGTATGCAAACCACAATCAGAAAATTGACCAGGTTCAACCTACCTGGGGAAATTTGACCATAATTGCTCATTCATCTTGGATCAGCATCGGAAGGTTTGGACCTGACCTGGTCAAAGTTACTGCCAGGGCGTTACAAGCATCCCACGCTATCGTGTTTCATTTTGGGCTGCACTTGCGTAGGTGCCAGGTACAATGGTCTCAAAGTAGTCTTGTTGCACTTGCACTTGGATGATTTTATTGTGGAGAATTTGAAAAGTAGGTGATGCATGCCCATTGCCCAGGGTGGATATAAGATGTTTCTAAGAAAGGGAAAGTGTGGTATGTAAAATAATTTTAGTTTTAAGCCTTGTATACGCCATGGAAATGATGGTGCATTGGACAGGGGGAGCTTCAGCTTGTTGGTTTTATCATTCTGCCGGCAACTTGCATTTGTAGTGGATTATGAGGAGGTTTTCATAATTCTTCCTGCAGAGTCACACTTAAAGTTGATGAAGGGGCAGGAACCGAAAGACACTTGAACTAAACGTGACAACGGGGAAAACCTTGGCCATAGTAAGAGAGAGATACATCATACAACATCTAAAGGATCACTCATGTATCGAGATTCAAGTTTGCTACAAATCTATTTACGAATCTGTCTACGAATCTATCTCTCACGGACCTGAGTATGTCTTCCTTCTACGAGAGCATAGGTATTCGGATGATCTATAATCCCATTAGACATTCAAGTCTACTCCAAAAGTAATATTCATTTTATTCTGATCATCTCATTAGTACTATTTTGGTAACAACAGGCGGATAACAGGGGTAGTCCACATTTGCCGAAAATAGTTTGGTCAGAATGGCAGAAAATAAATGGCAGAATAATTTCCTTGTCATTCCAAACCCACATTTCTACGGAGTACGATGTACTTTGTAGGAACTTAGGAAGTGATCAATCAGGCTGAAGATTTTTCATTGAGGGGCGGCTTGACTTTTTTGAAATGAGCATTCTGATATTGATGAGCAGTTGAGTTAAAAAAAAACTCCGAACATTCAGATCTACGAGGCAAGGAAGAGAGTCCATCGGTTAGCTGAGTACAGAGTATAGACGGATGTTGACATCAAAGCCTGTTTTCTGTTTGCTGTTTGCTGTTTGCTGTTTCTGGTGGTATATGTTATTAATATCAATCAATACCGAATTCAATAATTAGTTCCCACGAGTGTTCTTGGGCTGGTTCGGTATAGTGCTGACTGTATTTCATGAAAGTGCAGGCAACCTCCAATAAAATCCCCAGGTTCTCAGCCTACTAAAACCAAGCATTGCGTATTGTGAGGAATCGTATCAATAACCCAGCCTTGTAAGTTCGTGTACCTTTTTCCGCCGCTGTGCTGACGCTCGATACCCGATATGTACGCCTCAGCTTGTATATCACCCAAGGCTACGATTATCAGTCACAAATCTATCATATGATCATTCAATATCAACCGCAATAACCAATGACCAAAATCATACCTAGCTACTGTCGGTCACACCACGATTATATCAAATGTGGGGTGTTCATGGTTCGCTTGTGGGTGATTCGCATGCCGATGAGATAGACTACTACAGTCTACAGCCCGTGTTTCCCCTCCCATCTCTTTCCGTGTCTCTCCTCACCTGATCTCGATGCTGTTTTGATGAAATTGTTGGTGATGATGATAAGCGTCGTTTGTACATTGGTCAATCACAAGCTACTGTAGGTACCAATCTCTACAACGGGAAGAACTTCAACGGTCTGCGGTCATAATTCGCTGCCCACGTACCAGTAACCATACACACGAATGCATTCGTTGAGCTTAATTTTGGGCTTTGGCCCCCTTTCTTGAGCCGCTATCGCTGTCTCCGATCGTGAATAGAGTCTTCGATACGATATCTAAATTCAGATAGCAGTGCATGCATACCCGCAAAGATCTGTTGTAAAAAATGCTTAAATTGTACAAAATGATTGAGTGGTACCGTAGCATTCAGTTAAAGCTATGTGCATGCAGCAATCTAACAGCAGCAGTACCGCGCAGCAATTTCTAAATATGCATCACGGCTGTTTACCTCGCAATGTCTGAGCATGCATGCACAAGATGATTTGGCTATATAGCACACTGCTCATAGAATTTTCGTATGCCAACATTTATCCATGTTGAAAACGTGGAATTGATAGATTTCTTTTGGCCTTGCCGCTTACCATCTCAACACCGTTCTCGGGAGGCTTGTGGTACCTGAATATTAGTGTTTTGGTTGTTGAAAAAGTTGAGAAATGTTTCTCAATGGACGCCCATGTTTCCGAATGCTCCCGTAAAATATAATAACTCTATAACCGAGTTCATCTCATCGCGGGCTTTGAAACCATAACTTCAAGCGAAGTGGCTGAGTAGTGAGTACATACTACACAGTCACCAAGCAGTTACCAAGCAAACACTCGACATTTTGGGATACGAAAGACATAGGGCTTGAACATTCAATAGATTCAATAATCTCGAGTCCTTCTATGGTACAACTCTCTTATCGCAAAACCAACTCAAACTAAACCGCAAAAGAAAATACGAATCCAAGATATCCAATTTCTTGACATCAAATCTCACATGCGAAGAATCTCCAAATCCCATCTTCATAAGGCCGTAAACCTAAAATGCCAAGTCAAGGATTAGAAGTCACCTGGACAGAGAAGGGTGGATAAAGCATGCCTCACCAGCAAAAGAAACTTACGATCTTCCCCTCGCTAGACTTGCAAATCCCCTGATACAAGGCTGAGGAGACTCACATAAATTATACCTCATCAATGTAACCCCAGCCCCTGCGTTTGTCGCGCGAAATCGCAAATTGGAGAGATATATGCCCTTGCTTCCAATATCAAACTACTTTTGAGTGCCGAATACACCGAAGCGGATGGTTCTTGCTCCGTTTCTCTCTATCTGTCCTCCGAGTATCAAGCGAGCTGGAAGGTGGAGATGTAAATTTTGAGGTTATTGAAATCAACTCATCTGCTATTCCCTTCTTGATGTTTCTGCACGATGTCCCTTCCGAAAGAAGACGTCGCCGTTTCCACATAAGGAATGCCCGATCTCAAATCGGAAAGTCTTGGAGAGCTTAAAATCCTTTTTTTTTTTAACTTCCTCGCAGGTGATGGTGTAGATCGGCGTTTGTCGCGCAAATTCGAAGATTTCCTCTGCTGATGGCACCTGTCATTGTCTGAGCTCTCGGACATTAATTTCGCCAATTTGACGGCTTTTTCTGATCCCCTTCATCTCAGCAATTTTTCTTTCCCTCGATAACCGAATGTTATTCACCCTGAAGTAAAACAAGGAAGGGTTCATGTATCTTGTTTCGATATGTTCGGGTAGAAAAAAGTATCTTCAAGTGTAAATATACCTATACAGTCTATACTACATATGTATCTCATTATGTATAATCTATCTTTACCTGTTCTTCGGAATGGGTCAAACTAGTTGAGCAATGATTGCTCAGTGACCAAACCCTGATGAAGCCTGATCAATGAGCATGTCAATACGAAGAACTCTCTTCCCACTTTCAAATTGTACCGAACGATATTCCGATGCGGAGACGTCAATCAGTACATCACATCATGATGCAACAGCGGAGTTGTCGACAAGCTTTTTTTTCATTTCCCACTATTCACCGAACCCGAGAAAGATGAAAGAAAAACTTCACCGCCAACTTTAATCTTCGTGATATCGAATTTCCCCAAAGAAAACGTCACCATGATTCCACTATTGCATGCAGCCTGCAGGTTAGCTCTATCTCGTTCTTGATGCCTGCGCTTGATTTCGGCCCTGGGAGAAAAGATTTCAATGCGGTGAGAATAAAATTTAACTCAAGATTTTACACATGCCAAGCTTTGAGATCTCCAGAAATAGTTCATGGAAATGGTTCGTTCGACTGATATCAGTTAGTTTTGAGAATCACGAAGTTCATGTACATTTTCATCTTTTTAGTTCTTGGGCTGATGTGTCTACGGACGCCGCTACCCTTTGGCACATTAACTACTTTGACGTCGCATCGAACTCGAGATCGAGAGTTTGGCACATTGATCTCGATATATCTGCCAGTCTGAAGTTCAGCTTGGACGAAATATGCTAGTCCGAGAGTTGGAATCAATAGCTTCAACGTTTTGATAGAGCACTATCCTTCAAATGTCTCTTCATAGTGCCTCGCTCCCCTCACCATGTACTCAAAGCTTCCCTAAAGCTTGTATATCATACAGTATATGGGATTCCAATCGAACTGAGGATCCACCTGGGTTGGTAGGATCATCCTCGCCGTTGCTGGTACAGTAATGTGAAAGAATCTTGATATTTGACGCCAGGACACCTTCACGCTGCACGCAACCTCTGCCCGAAGATTCCTTTCCTCGATTCCCTGAGCCCCTTCGGGCATATGACAAAGTCCTGCCAAGTATAACTGCGAACCACCAAGAAATCTTCATAAACTACATTAATAATATACACAGAGAGCGAAGATCATTCGGCCACTCCGTCCCCTTTATCCCCACATACCAAGCCTTTTCAAATACTCCAAGACAAAGCTCGCAAAATATAGCCAATCAAATCAAAAAACAAATGAGATTAATTACCTGACCATCCCACAGAAAAATTCTAGAAAATTGTAGATGGTGAAAATCAGGGTCATGCTCCACTCACTGTGTACCTGCGTGTAGCCCTGTTCTTACACAAAGCAAATCTATCCAGGACATCTACGGAGTACAGTCATGTCACTCCACCCTTCGACGGGCCTTTGCACGCATGCACGTGTGCATTCTTTCAAATCCATACATACTCTGCACCGTCAGCATAACATGTACTCCACTACTTCTAACACGATTCGAAGAATCTCAACAGCCAAGCGTAACGCATCAATCTCAGAAGAATCTCACACTTCAGATGGATTTGAATCCACCTCAATCTCATACTCAATGCCAAAACGTGACCGTGACCTCCTAACGGTGAGTATCAAACTCTTCTGAAACCCCATCTCGGAAGTTTCCAGAAGTCTCCATTTTTATTGTATTTGAGATGAAAATGTATGGAGTGTGTATGGAAATCCGAAAATGGGAGTTCTCAGTTTCCTTACAATGGACTATGGATGAAATGAAGGGGTTAAACGAGTACAGTAAAACCTCTCTATAAGGATCCCCCCTATAAGGATAACCTCTATTATCCTTATTTTTTTTAGGTCCCAAAAATTTTTAGGTCTAAAAATGACCTATATCCTTAAAACCCCTCTATAAGGATATCCTTATATTTTTTGATTCTAGAATCATATATATCTTTATTAGATTAATGAAATTATTAGAATTAAGCTATAATATAATATTATATAGAGAATTTAATTATATATTATAGAAATAAAAAAATTTCCGAAATTGTTATGGAATATAACCCAATCGGAATTAATCGGAAATCAATTATTACTATATCGGGATTAATCGGATACTTTTATATAAGGATAACTCTATATATCCTTAAAAATTACTACAAAAACCGGTATCCTTATAGAGAGGTTTTACTGTACTCTAACTTCCAAGTCGTTATGCATCAATTCTGCTTCAACCAACAAACCAACAAACAACAAACCCGTTTCACGTTTCCGCACGAGCCGATTTCGTGCTTGACGGGGTACTTAATTTCTATTTGTGCATATCCAGAGTATGGAGATGTTATCTATTTACGTCCCTAGTCAACCACGATTCAAGGTGACTCGGAGTGGGCAGGTAATTAAAAAATGAGTTCGCTACTTGCAAGTATCAAAACATGCAGTCACCGGTGGCAATTCTCGCAAAAATGGAAGAACCTCCTCTCCTTTACGGAGGGGCAGATGAAAAGGAGATCCATTCTTGAAAAGGTCGACATGGATGTTATCTTCAATTCCCCAAACTGGCTAGAAAAAGCAAAGTTTCCACCCACGTCGTGGAGCTGGAGATATGTATGTAATTTTAAAATTTCTTTTGGATTCTTGACCGCCTTGCAAGATGCACTCAGCCACCGAAATGATCTCCACCTGGGGTTTTTCATAAATTACCACTCACAAACTGTATGGAGGGCTGGGCACGGTAAACGGTACTTGGTCTCCTTGTTTAGATACGAATGCAGGTCCCTGATTTGTGTTGAGGGATTCTTGGTTTTGCTTTTTGCGTGGAATCATTGGAATGTGTTGCTTGCTTCAAAACTCCCTTGACGCCGCTGAGTATGGTGGATTCAAGATTGTGGAGTCTCAACAAAATCCTTCGAAATTTCTTCTAGAAGGTTTACTTTGTTTATGGGGCGAGTTTGGACAGGGGGAGGAAAGATTACATTACATGTATGGAATCATGGAAGCTTACATCAAAAGCAATGAAGTTTTCTCAACCAACATCAGGATTCAGGGCTTCAACTCGTCTCCGCTGAACTGATTATATTAATGCGAGAATTGCAAGGCTCAGGGCTGAGGCAAACGCCGAATATGTCGCTATTGACATATGGGAAACTCGGATGGCTTGACCTAGGTTCTGGGGTTTGGACGAAGTTTGAGTTTGAACACCTGTGATTTCCGGATCTTTTACAGATAATGGATGCATGTGGAAGGTCCTCGTGTTTTTCTTTTCCCTTTTTGTTTTCGGGGTTTGAAGTTTAGGAGTTTTGAACTTTTGAAGATGCTGTTGAAACCACCTAATTTGCCACTGGAGATTTGGGAATCCGGGCTGACGAATTAGTGATGTGTATTGCAACGTATGCCTGTAGTATAGGCAATTATCAATACTGGAAAGATCATTGATAGAAGTATCGTGTCCTGTGCAGGCTACAGATATGGCCCGCTGAAACTACACGTCTTTGAATCCATCGACGGAGTAGTCCAGAATTCCAAAGGAACAAAAAAGGAACAAAATATTGATCCTTCCAAACAAACAAGTCACAACGAATCCACCTCCTAATTCACCTCCGCCAAGCTCACCGCTCCTCCTGCTCGACAATTCTCACACCGCACCGTCACTCTTCCAAACTTCCCAGACTGTGGGAAATTAATGTTTTCAGGTACGCAAGGTACATTCCAGTTATACGGTACGACTCACCATTCTACGAGAAACGATCAGCGACTAGAAGGAATGAAAGAACAATCTGTCAACTACTTCCACGTGGAATACTAGGATACTGCTTGATCTCAAAACCGAAACATTCATTCGCTTAATTTCCAGAAACTCCAAGCCAATTTTCTAGGAAACTTGCTGTGGTTTTCTGGAAGAAGGATGTTCCTTGACTCTGAAGTTAGAAAAGGGGATGGATCATACCGGTGTGAAGGCGGTGAGTTCAATCTCTTAGTTAAGGAGATTTCGAGACGGAGTATATCCCAAGCATTGGAATGCGAAGCTACTCAAACAAGTACCGTGCCACCGTGCCAGTTCACCGTCCGTTCAACCTTTGCATGTTCGTATGTACTGAACTTTATTTGTGAATATCTATTTTCAGTAGTTCTGAAGCATCTCTAAGGTTGAGCACTAATTCTTGAGTTGCGGACGAGAAGTCCGTATCATCCGCTGCCATTATCATTGATGGCTTTACAAGTAGATTCATGGTCGGCGAATACCCACGGACTTGTTCACATACGTCAATCTTGTTGATAATGATGATGATGATGTAAACTTGAAGATTTTCTAGAAGGGCATCGAGATCCGAGGAAATTTTCTTTCGACTTCGGAGAATGGAAGAATTACACGGATGAGACGAGAACTTTGGAAGTCCAAAGAAAGATGTACGTAAAGGCATACGAAAAACTCATCATCCATTATTCGAGCTTGAGAATGGGAAGGAGAAGTGGTACTTCGTCGCTCGAGATGTATTGATGGGTACTTTCCAGCTTGTCATTCCAATTGTTGTATTTCTAATCATCTACCCCTCACCCACCTGTTAATAAAACCCACCGGAATCCTGAACGAATATTACAAAGTACAATAAGGTGCGGGATTCGGACTTTACCATCGGAGCAGATTATCCTTTTCAAAATATACTTTCAAAATTACAAAGATTATCGCTCCTCAAACACAAGTGCACTTCGTAAGCTTCTTGAGCAATCCTTCCCGTTAGACTAGTACTATTCAGATCACATACAGGTGTATAATACACCGTGTATTATAAACACACATCAATAACGAATCAATAATCCGTCAATTTCTCAAACCGAAACCCTCTCCTTCAAACCTAAAAACTCTCCTTCTACCTACCTAGTATCTCTCCCTCCTCGTAAGCGCCAGGAAGGAACCGAGAATATCCATCTCGGGAATCCAGCTTACCCGCCCGCGTAGCAATGTAAGATAAGCGCCCGACGTGGCGCCCGTCATCTTATTCTCCGTCTTACTCATTGACCACTTCCAATCTATTGCCCCGGAGAATCCTTCGTGTTGGAAAATTGACTTTAGGGGATTTGAGGTGCGGAGTTGCGGGTGATGGGATCAGAATAGACTTTGGTGGTGAAATACGAATGGGAACCCGCGAGGCTGAGGTTGCGTGCCGAGAATGTTAAAAGTATCATGGGGTTTGCATACGGTAGTATACGAGAGGATACGAGGGCATACGATAACCCTCACTACCTCGTGACTACGGTACAATGTTACGAGTATGACGAATGCTAGCTAGGTATTTACATTCATATCCAATGACCAGGTACACCAGTGGGTGCATGGATTGACGCGACACTTCCTGATTTTTAATATCAGAGTTCACATCTTGATTGTTCCATCTCTGATCAAGAATTGTGACAATTCCCAAATTAAGAAATGATTTGATACATCAAAAGATATTCAAAAGTTTATTTTCGCATTGTCCTGTCAGGCTGTCAGTCCGTACAGCCACTGGTGCTATCTCAATTATATTTACTTTCTCCAATCCCAAATCCGATCATATCCGTTCATATTCAAACCCCTTCGTTATCAAACTTTCACTCCCTTATCAGTCATCTATCTAATGTCCACTCATCTCGTATGAGTCGTATCATCCTCTGCACATCAATCTCCTTATCCGTCCCGCGTACCCGAGCCGAAGCCCTTGACCCGACGCGCCTAGCCTGCGCCCTGCATATCAGCAATATTTCAAGCTTCATTACAAGAATAACAATTGTTCCTTCCGCTTTAAGGCATGTTGATATCGATGGCCCGGTGTGGAAATCAAGGAACAAAAATTATGATCGGAAAATATCAGGGTAACGGGGAACGTTGAACGTATTATTGGGGGTGAGCGAGTGTGATATATATCAGATGTATATATGCATGGAAGACGTAGGATTTATGTACCTAGATAGCGTATGTCGAGATACTGAAGATGCAGAAACCGGATTGAAATCTCGCAAAGTTGGCACGGGGAGCATGAGTTGGCAATGGAATATGAAGGAGTTCTGAAGCGTGTATAAAGATATCATTATTGTAGCAGTCTAGCTCAAGATAATTTAAAAATATAGAATTTAAACTCTCACATCGCGCCATCCACCAACCCAAGAACAGAACATTTCTCAGCATGCGTCTCTCAATGTTCCTCTCGGCTAGCACTCTCCTCACTCACCGTAAGTCCCCAACATCGATATCTCATCCCACTCCATCCCAGTATATCCCCATCTTCACCACACTCCCAAACCCTAACATACCCCCTCCCTGTCACAGTAACAGAAGCATGCTACTTCAACGTATACTCCACGACTGTTGGCACCTTCAAAGCACAACACTCCGAGCCCCTCGACCATAATGGTGCACCCCAGACCCTCACTGGAAAATATCTCACCTGTTCTTTCTCAGCCGATCTAGCCGATGGATGTATCGTAACGGTCAAGACCAATGTTGGGTGTGGGAATTTGACTTTCGAGAGGATTGGTACTAACTGAGCTTGTCTATGGATGGAAGGCCAGCGTAGTCGTGGGAAGTAGGGGTGTTGGTTGTACACTCATGGGCAGACGAGGCTGAGATGATGCTGAACTGATGATACTGAGATCATGTTAGTAGACTACGAAGTCCGCAGGCGGTCAGGAGTCTTAGTCGGGCGGTGTAGAATAAAATTCTCAATGATATGGTAACTAGCTCGATGTACCTGCATACCACAGAAACTAGCTTCAACATTTCAAACCCGAATGAACCTCATCGCAAACAATGTACTACTCAATCTAGCAAAAACAAGAAACAAAACCAGTAATGGTGATTCTTGTTTCTTTGAAAATGGAGCTAATAAAAGCACAGCCCACCGCCCAGCAACAGTCAATAACGACGACTATGACGTAGACGGCATGTACAGATGTCTTCCGTCGCAAGCCATGGAAATTTCGGGCGCTCTGGCGACGCGAATGCGATGACTAGACGCGCACGGCCATGGAGAAAAATAATAATAATTCGTATCCATATACGTCCAACTTGATGCTAAACTGAGAATACGATAAAACCCTCCGACTTCTCGATCTACCATCACAGCGCCGATGATGTGCAGCTCATACAGTCCTAGCAGTTTGCAGCATCATGATACCAGTGAAAACGTTTCCATGTCCACACGGCCCACCAGAACGCCAATTCCCACCTATACACCGCTGTCTGTGACACGGTTGAGAGTCTGGGCAATTTATTGGGAGTATTTGTAAGCTATATGTATTGGATAATGAGTATATGAATCTCAGATCTAGAATGATGGGAATCACAAGCTCAATAGTCACTTCCTGATTTGCATCATCAATGTTGCCAACGTCCGAGCATATTGACCTAAAAACAGCACTTGTGGACACCTGCAATTCTTCATCTAAATCCAACGTGATTGGTACCAAAAAAGTGGGAAATGTCCTCCATAGCCTAGAAAAAAACAGCCGACGGGGTAATTCCCACTGAATAGAGATAATGTAGCCGAAGGCTTATGATGACACTGCCGATCGATGTAAAAATCTTTCAACACCCAACACCTTTCTTTCTTGGTGCCAGACCACTGGTAATATCCCACCCATTCATGTTTTCCCAACGGTCCTCCAAGGATCCTTGGTACGTTTCACCAACGTCGGCTAAGATTGACTTCACGTTTAGATAGACTTCGGGGAGGTAAGCAAAAGGCTATCATCGACTGAAAGCGAAAAGTCTCTGCGCCGAATACCATTTTGAAGCAGGATTTCTGCCGAAGCCGATGATTGCCAGTGGGATTCTTCAACTACACTACAATTAAGACGCCATGATGTTTTTTATCGATGGAATAAATCTCCGAAAAATAGTTTTATACTTTCTCCCAGAGATGAAAAGTTCTGTGTACGGAACAAACTGTCCGTTCGCATGGGTGGCGTTCCTCCCGCACCAATCAAAAAGTTCAATTCTGATCTTAACTCGACTATACTTTCACGTACGGTACGTATACAAGTATAATACAACGGATGAAAATATTGGACCTTGTATAATTTCTTTTTGTCCGCGCATATTTCGGTGCCAGCTCGTTTGTAGCGAAGACGGGAGTGGAAACGGGGACCAGGAGAGGAAAGTCCAAAGCGAATACACTTGTATCATCAACATCTTTGAGTTCTGTTGCGTAGGTAGATCATTGTCGCTGTCGTCTCTAGTCTTATTTGATGGCCGGTTTTCACTTTGTAACTAGCCATATGCACTTAGCTGCAAAATAGAACTAGGGGTGGTTCTTGCTTGATAAGCCAATGATAAAAATTGAGAACACAGGACAAATTGTGACATCGACATCAAGTCGAGTTTACTCTGCGCTGACCGTCTTCCTCGCACCTGCATTTCTTCCAACCCAACACGTATGAGATGTGATGATCAAGGGCTTGCCAGAGAATAGGTTTGGGCTTAGAAGAGTATAATGTTAAGCCGAGACCATCAGGACACTCTCACAGTGGAGACTTTCACTGCGAAACGGGGAAAACCCAAACTTTACAAATGCCGCGATGAACTAATCGTCACACAATCCGCCATAGCACCATGTAACGGTAAACTGATCGACAGTAAAGCAGAGCTTTGGGCAGAAGCACGAAGATGCAGGATTGAGACCAAACTCCTTTGAGAGTACTTTCGAATATTAGCCTTTACGGACAACATGTGTCAGGAAATTCGCCGAGTTTGACAAGCGGACATTTAAACTTTTTCTTCGCTTGAAAAGTTTACAGATGATCGAAAGACTTGGTTATCTCTGAGATAAAAGGTTCAATTGGAAGTCCGTTCTCCAAGTATCTTCTGATTAATGTGTAAGCATTAACAAGACCATGGGTTTGTCTGGGGATGTGGTTATGGCTCTTCCGCAGTCGTGGAGGTCCCCGAAGCTGCCTTTCATTGGATGTTATATGCGAGAGATGCAATTTGGAAATCTGTATCTCATACATCATCTAGCTGTGGTGGCATCTGCGTAGACGTGATCCAGTTCTCCATCATTACTTGACCTCCATTGGCGGCTGGAGCTTTGCCCTTTTTGTCTTTCCGTTTGACCACCAAACATAGCACGCGACCATTCACTGAAAATCCATCGTAAGATGTATCCATTGCCATCTTCTTTTTGTCGTCATCATCCTCTGATACTTCTCCATCTCTCCGACGTTTCGCTGGAGGACCAAAATCAGAGTCTGTAGATTCCCGCCCAATTCTCGAACGTTTTGATCCGCGAGGCCCTTCATCTTCACTAATGAACAAATCTGATTCATCTCCTACTTCAGGTATGTCTTGTAGAGAAAATGACTCTTCGCTTGCTTCTCTCACAATAGCTGGACCATCAGCTACTTCAACTGGCGCGTCATTCGTATTGCCAGTAAGTTTGTCGGAATTCGACTGTAAAGCTTTCTTGTTTCTATCTCGAAAATGCTTGTGTTTGAAAATGATAGAATGCCGTGTACTGGTTTCCGTCAAAAATATCGACACTTCGAAGTCCTCTACCAATAATGGTTAATGGATGTTGCGTTGTTGTAGACGTTCTCAGCGATTCCACTCACCATCACTAACAACATCCTTCACGCCCTTTTTCTTTCCTTTCGACTTGCTCCTTTCCTGCTCCTCGCGCAACTTTGGCAGAACCAGTGGACGAACCTTCTCGATGACTCGGGGCAAGATTGGGTTTCTTGAATTGAGTAGCCAACTTTCTGCCAAAGCTGGATTATCGACATATATGCGACATTCGAGAACGGAATATTTGCTAATACGCAGATATCTACGTATTGGCGCCATTGAATAAGAATGTGTGTGATGGCGTGAATAAGTTTGTCGTGGTTGTATCTGTTGAGTTTGTATTTGGGAAGCCTTGTAAGCCTTGTAAGCCTTGTAAGCCTTGTAAGATACAAGGCTTGAAGCTTGAAGGTTGTGATTAACCTTCTTCAGCCTTGCTGAAGTCTCACTGACTGGGGTTCAGCTACTTTTTACCCTGTAGAGTAGAAATTCATTGAATTTATCGCAAATACGTCTAACACGTCGGGTGAACAGAGAATTCATTGATATTCATTGATATTCATTCATCTTCATATTCCTGACTGTCTGATAGTTGACTTGTTTCTACATTTCAATTCCTCTGAAGCTCTCCTACAAAGATCGAACCTCGCTTCTGCGTGTATACAGAGTAGGTCTTGAGACGATAGGGGTATCCAACCTCGACAATTCTGTTGCTTGAATGTTGGTTGGGTTCAAAACTATAGCTACACTGCCATCCCATCAATTTCGGCGTGAAATATCCATTTGTACCACTCCTTTCTTTCAACGCCTGTTGTAACATTCTTCGGGTTAATACGGACTTTTCGATTGTATCCGCCATCCGCCATCCGCCATCCGCATTTCAAGTGGAGGTGAGGTCATCTTCGCCAAGCATATCCATCCACACAGCGCCGTATCACCACGATATCGAATCGATATTGAATACTCAAATTCGGAGGAATTCGGTACGGAATTCTCACCGTGTTCATTTTAACTCCTATTGTATCGTGATTATTCAGTGAAAAGCTTCCCTGGTATTTGATCTCTGATATTCCTCCACAGTTTGAGCCTTTTAGACTGGTGGATTGCACATCAAAGGGAGGAAATATTATATGATACATGATGAGTTATAGTTTAGCTACCTCGAAAACCAGGGGCTCGGCTTTGTATGCTGGAAGCCTACCCAGAATCGTATCGTCTTTCAAATATGGAAAGGTGGCGGGCTTGAGTGCCGGTGCAAGATATATATCAACACGTGAACTCGACGCTTCGAAAGGCGGTTCGTATCCCTCCCTCTATTTGACTCGTACCTGTCCATACATATATCTTATCTCTTTCATTTTTTCGAAACCCAATATTCAATACTCAGTGCACACCCATCCGCCTACTAACACATACAGACCGTGAAAGAGTCCTGATTCTTGGCTCGGGCTGGTCAGGCTTCACACTTTCTCGTCAACTGGATCCTAAGAAATACCAAACAGTTGTTATTTCTCCACGGTCATATTTTGTGTTTACACCCTTATTGGCTAGTACAGCCGTTGGAACTTTGGAATTTAGAAGCGCGCTTGAGTGAGTATTTGGATTTCTCTTATGGTTTTCAAGAGGGGTGGGTGCTTTAGTACAGGGTTGACGAGAGATCTTGAGGCTTGAGTATTTGGGGCTGATGAGGGATGCGGCCTTGGATTTTGAATATCTGTGAGGTCAAGACTTCATGGATTGTTGCTAATACGCGATATGTAGGAGTGTGAGAGGCAGAGGAAGATGGAGAGGATGGGGTTTAGTAGGTGGCGGATGGGGTGGTTGGGGAGCGAGAGGGAATGGGGTCGAGTTTTGGCAGGGGGTGAGTCGGTCTACTTCCTTTCCTTGATACTGTGGTGACTGGAGTCCAAATGTCCCCACTGGTTGTCTACCAAAGAACAGGATTCGCTTTGCTCTATCATTTTTCACAAAAGTTGAAAGTCACTATTGATTACTAACCAACCCCATCACCACAGTGGGCAGACGACGTAAACTTTGATAAGAAAACTATCCAAGTAGAAGAAAACGCAATTGAGAGACCCAAAACAGCTTCCACAACAATAGAAAAGAAAGGAAAAGGAAAAGTATTTGAAGTGGGCTATGATAAATTGGTGGTTAGTGTTGGATGTTATAGTCAAACATTTGGGATTGAAGGGGTCAGAGAAAACGCATTGTTTTTGAAGGATGTAGGGGATGCGAGAAAAATTAGGAAGAGGATCTTAGAATGTGAGTTCAATTCTTTTCGGAGGGGGTTGAATGAACGAAGAGAAAGTTGCTCTCATGAAACCAATTTCCTTTCTCGACATCTCGCCAAATCGAGTTTCTATCCCCTAGAGCGAAGCAAAGAGACTTCCACGAAAGTAGCCAAGCGGAGCATCATTCGAATAAGAGGAATGAGCAAGGAAGGAAGAAGTTGGGGGGCGTGAATAGCAAGTACTGATTCTCCAAATCACAGGTTTTGAAACAGCTGCATTACCAACCAGTTCCGATCCTCTCAGAAAACAACTTTTGAATTTCGCCATCGTAGGCGGCGGCCGTAAGTTTTCTCTGTTTACCCCCGTGATCTCCACTTAACACTTGTCTAGCAACCGGTGTCGAATTTGCAGCCGAACTCTTCGATCTCTGTCATGAAGATCTCTCCACTCTATACCCTTCTTTAACCCCATTCATAAAGATAACAATTTATGATGTTGCGCCAAAAATCCTTCCGATGTTCGATAAGAATCTCGCAAACTACGCGTTAGAACATTTCAAAAGAGATGGAATTGAAATCAAGACTGAACATCATATCTTGGGATTGCGAAGAGGATTGCCCAAGGAAGGAGAAAATGAAGAAGACGCAGGAAAAGGATTCACATTAAACTTGAAGGAAGAAGGTGATGTAGGTGTGGGAATGTGTGTTTGGAGTACGGGATTGATGATGAATCCTTTTATTGAGAAGGCGTTGAGTTCGGTTCATACTTTCCCTACTCAATCTGCTATTGTGGCTGGAAGCGTTAGCGAGAATAGTATGGAGAGACCGGAAGATAGAAAGTGGGAACTGAAAAGAAGTCCCAAAACGGGTGGATTGATGGTGGATAATTTCTTTAGGGTTAAATTGGCTACCCGTTCATCTCCAGACGGAGCAAGGCAGACTGAACAAGAAGCAACGATGAATGATGTCTTCGCATTGGGAGACGTAGCGGTCTTGGGAGATATGGGATTACCAGCTACTGCGCAAGTGGCAAACCAAGAAGCGAGATGGCTCGGAAAGAGACTTAATAAGATGGACAAGGCAGGGAAGATGGGAGCTGCTGAGGATAAAGGATTTACGTTCAGAAATATGGGAGTCATGACTTATGTCGGGGGTATGAAGGCGATTATGCAGACGGATGGAAAGGGAGAAATTAAGGGGTAAGTGAAGTTTTGATTCGCTTCTAAGACTCAATATTTGACGATATCTGCAAAGCTGGGAAAAAATCTTGCGGATTCCATTGCTAACAATACATCTAAATATAGGAGAGCAGCATGGATAATCTGGAGAGGTGCATATCTAACTCAAACAATCAGCTGGAGGAATAAATTACTCATCCCTATGTATTGGTAAGTTATCGTACTCTATTTCATTACTCTTCTTAACTTTGGCCGGGGAATAAAACTAACAATAACAGGGTGATCAATTGGTTGTTTGGACGTGATATCTCGAGGTTTTAGCGGACTATAAAGATTTGTTTGGAAAGGTTGGATGGAGTGAAGATTGAAGAAAAATAGAAAGAAAAACTGCATAGCGATGGATGGCTTCGTGGGAAGGGTGTAAAACATTGTATCTTTGTGTATTCTTATAATCAGGCTAATTCTGCTTTTTATTCTATGATTCGCACGGATTACATATCGAAGTGGAGGGATGACTGAAGTGGGAGTCGCTGCGTGTTGGGTTTAGTAACTTATATCTTGCTTTCTAGTTTCCTCTCTTTATCTGTCTTGGGGGGTCGACTATAGATTACTACATTGCGCCGTTCCACATAAGATGAGAATCTCATTCATAACGCGCCACCAGGCGGTTATGTAAAGCAAAAGTATTATATCCAAGAGACCAACAGCAATCCAACAACGGTGATCAAATAATCGATCCCGTCTTTCAACGCACGAGGAAAGAATAAAGGAATCCCCTAATACCCGAGAAATAGATTCCGGTCACGGATCTAGGATTTCGGGATTGATTTGCAGTTCCGATGAGATCACTGAGATTTTATGCGACGTTGATGGTTGGCATTGGAATTATATGATTAGTGTGAGAGATCCGATAGTGAAGAGACTTCAGTGATGATAGGTCGTCGCTTTCTATCTTGATTTACCGTCGTCTGCGAGTTTCATCATCGAGATATTGAAGGTCTGAAAAACTGGAATGCCTGTAGTTTTGACAAAGTTTGCATGGAGGAGAAAGTTTTAGGTAGCATATCATGACGGTTCTGATTTTCCTGCTACACAGCGCACATGCTGGGTGTGTTGGCTCTGGTGTCCGCTTAATAGCAGAGGAGCACTTGTAATAGTGTTGCCTTTTAAGCATTATGAAGAGGATTTCGGACGTTGAGCTTTCATTAGGGAATAGGGAGAAATCACAAGAACTAGCACGAATGAAATAGATGTGAATGATCATCCTCCAATCCAATTCACCTATTTCCAAATGATATTCGCTAAGTGTGCATCTGTATTGTAAGGTCGTGAGATCGTCAGCTTGAGACTTCTTTAAAAGGGCCTAGATATACGAATATTTGATCTGGTCATCATCCTTAGTCAAACTGATATTCAAGACAATGTCTTTACAGTATTACGAAGTCAGTGGTTATACGAAGGATGATGTGATATTTAATTCTGACCTGATTTACTCGGGTTTGAGCGTGTGATTGTTCCTTATTTTTGGTCTTATTTCTTTTTTGGTAAATCTGTTGTGGTTAGCTGTAACTTGCGTCCGATTAAATTGTCATGTGTGATTCACTGGCAGTAAATTATTTTGCATGTAGACGATGGCGCAAGTGAGAAATGGCTCATACGTAGATATCATGAACGTCTTGGCTCCACTCTTCCGATCATCGAAGCTCCGAGTTGCAGGTATCTGAATAGAAAACGCGGCATCCCTTTGTGGTATTGGCCATGTTTGCTTGGATTCAGTTTCGTAGTTTGCTCTGTGAACAATGCGAGTAGTCTACATATTTATAAGTATCTTGAACATGCATTGTTGGATTAAGACTCTAATCGAGATACTATACATTGAATAACAGATACATATCTCAGCACACGGACAGCCTTGGGTTTGGCAAGGAGTGGTTATATAGGGTTGGTCTTGTCCATTCCAATTTCTTCTATTCACTAAGCTATTCTTTGGGTTCCATGACTAGTTCTCACTCCTGAAAATGCATGTCCTCTTCTGTAAAAGCTCTCCCTACCCATGTGGATGTGCTTTCTATTTCAAAGAATCCACTGGCATTATTAGGGTTAATGACGTGTCTCCTGAACTATGTCTTCAGCCATACATCGTTAAGTCGTTGCGTTTGTTATAGCCACGGCACCTGACCAAAGGAACCGAGCTTTTTGCGGGATCGCGTATTGTCGTCTCATCTGACTGTATCGTTTTTCCTGCGAGGATTTGCACTCGAAAATGACTGACAGCATTTATCGATTTGACAACGATGAGAATAGTAACTCGAGGCTATAAAAAAGACCCTACACAATATCAAGGACAAGCAAGATCACAAGAAGTATTGTGATCGGAAATCCATAGAACGTGGTATCTAAACCGTAAGTCAGGTTACTTAAATTCCCGAGGTCCTTGCTAATAGAAGTCCATTGATATTTATATCCGGGGAAAGAAAGCATCACCAGCTCAGCCTCTCACAATATTGAATCTCCTGCTACGATATCCCGAACTTCAAAATATGAAGTGGATTCTTGTACTCGCTTTATCTCACTTGAGATTATATTTCCACCAAATGATACGGCACGAAGGAATGATTTAGATCAAGTACCTTCATGGCCAAGAACAGATGTGGGAATTCCACTGGTAACAACGGATACAGGTGTTCGCAATCTTTGTCAGGGAGCAAAATTTGAGAGAGGTTTTATTAGATCTCCGCAGATGATTGTCGTATTAACTATGAATGACAAGAAAGAGTACGATGATAAACATCGACTACTTATTTCGACAACAATGCAGACCTCACATACAACATTTAATGTCGAGAATTGAAATTTCATTCTCAAGACAGTAATTAGGATTTGATTTCAACCCCTAAGCTCTTCACAATGTAAAATGACATTGATGCCATATCTTTCTATGAGAAGTTCAATATAGTAGTCTGCATTCTGCATCTCAAGTTCGCACATGGATGAATAAGAGAAACTATCTACGGACTCGGTTTCCTTTAAATAATTGCAAAAGGTATAGGTAGGAAATTTGCAAAATCCAAGATTCACTACCTACATATCAGAAAGAACTATTGTATGATCTTCTTAGAAATCTTTACACTTACCCCTCAAATAACCGAAGAACCCCACAGACAATCAAATACAGTAAGTGCATCCGCTCCTCGATCTAATTTCCACACCAGTCTCAACAACATCCTCTCGCTCAGAACATTAGAAAGATTCACTGGAAGTCCTTCAAGACTTCATGCAAATGGACCATCACACATGTGATTGAAAGTAAAGACCAGATCGCATGTAAATACAAGCTCAGACCCACACTGAAAAAGCAAAATCCGCAACGTTAAAAGAAGTTCTCATATCCAAGGAAAGTGTGCAAATAGCACTAAAATCCCAGACTCAAAACCTAAGGGCGGTATCGTTGATTCATTTTGAGAAAGTAGCTGGTAGATAAGAAAACGTTAGCATCAGATGATAATACCCAATCTAACCCTGTTGATATGCCAGAGGAAAGTCCGTCGTCCATTGGGTTGTTCAAGTCCTATGATAAATATATCTTATCGAGGTATATCTTAGCACAGTCATACGAACTAGATATCTGAGCAAACACGAACAAGGAGACGGCAAAGAAGACAAATTGTGTGGCGATCAGACTCGTTACTAAAGTGTGAATCGCTTTATTCTCATTCCCAGGTCTATGATACTCGACACGGCGAACACAAGTATAGAGAATGATAATAAATGTGACCCATCTATAAAAAAAAGTGACTGAATTATAGAATCGACAAATATCAGGCAGTGATAAAAACGAACAGTAAAAGAAGAGTGATCTACTCCAGTCCAAAACTACTTTACTTGACAACAAAAAGTACCTGGACATGAAAAGTAGAATGAAGACGTATAAACGACAAACTACCACCCATATATCATCCGCAAGACCTGAGGATATCTGTGAAGTACATTATCGAGTTGCTGATTTTAGAGTATCGAGAAACAGGGTATAAATACCCTAAAGGATCTTTCATAATAGATCTTATCAGGTTCTTGATTCCACTTCTAGTGAATGAATACTCAATACATTCAAGTCCGTAACAAGCATAGACTGTTAGTCTCATATATCACCTTTTCTCCCTTCCAAGTGAATATATTCACAATATTTCGATCTGATCTCTATTCCCCAACGCGCTATGAAAGCCGCGTGACACTCATGAACTATTCCATAACCTATTATTCCTAAGCTGGACCTGTCAATTGATCCATGTGTGAGTATTTCTTTCTTCTGATTCATGAATATACAGATGTACATACTTTTCAAGTGCCTCGCATATATCAAGTACTAACCCCGCTCTCTTTCACCATCCTCTTCAAAATACCAAAAAAAACACCACCAGCGAAAAAAAGTATATCATTCCAACAACAGCCCAAATCCCACTACCTAGATATTTCGCGACAAACAACCAAAACAACAACAGCAACAGAAAATACACATCAATCCATCAATTCACCTCTCGCAATCCAAACTCATAAATTCACATACGTGGACAGCAGGAGAACATCGTATCGAGCAAGAGCAAACGCAACATCCCACTAATCAACAAATTCAAACAAAACATCATGCCCGTTTTACCTTCATCTCCATTCTTACAGATGTTGTTGCTTCGATACAGGATTTGGATTACTTAAACACTACTGTAGCCAGTGCGTGAGGTGATAAATACCTACCCTTTGACCTTGACCATGACTTCTCGCTAACCAAGCCTTTCTTTACCTCTCCTCTCTCTTACCGCACTGTCTCCCATCTACCATCCATCTACCATCTACCATCTACCCAAATCCACAAACCCAAACCCCAAACACAAACACAAACACAAACACAAACAGGTGAATAAACCCCCAGTCACCAATCCACCACCCCATCCTTCCCTACAATCGTCCCCACATCCTCATCTCTCTCCCCCTCCACCACACTCCTAATAATCAACCCCCTCTCCTCGGATGTTCACAACCCATCTGATACACAAGCCGCGGACACAAGCCGCGGACCCAAGCCCCCCAAATTCGTCGCGCACATCCCCGGAGCCACCGCCCAAATCTTAACTCTATCTTTCTCCAACTTATGATTCCAATCCAACATCAGCATATTCAGCGCCACTTCGAACACCTGTAGCCGATCGTTTCGAAGCCGATTTTCTTAGGCCATCCAGCTGGCTGTGGCGGCGTGGAGAAATATTTCTGCGCAGCTTGGTTGATGGCTGATAAACCCGTGACGAATAGTAAACGCGAACCGGAGGATTGGAAGAGGGGGGGGGGGGGTGAATGTGGAAGTTAGGACGTGAGTACCGGCTACATTGACGTCGTAGGCGTTGGTGAAACATTCACGGAGTGTTCTTTTGCCACTTGTGTATGCGATATCGAAGGTTGCGCCTAGGAGAGCAGAGAGCATTAGTTTTGTTTTTACGATTTCGCAATATATGAAGAAAGAGTCACATACCTGCATGATTAACCAACGAATCAACTCTCCCATGCTTTTCCATGACCGTCTCAAAAGCCTTCTCAATACTCTCATCACTCACAAGATCCATCTCGAGTGTTTCAATTGTATTCTTCGAATCTGGAACTTCCTTCTTCAAATCAGCAATTGCAATGTGAGCTTTTTGCAATGAACGAGCGCCGAAAAGTATATGGTATGGTTTGTAGATTGAAGAAAGGCTTTCACGGCTTCATAACCAATGCCACTATTTGCGCCGGTAACGAGAACAATTGTACGAGATGACATTTTTGATCTTGATCAATGATGAGAATTTGAGGGGTAATCGTCTGATATGTATATTTCTGAAGGTATTTGATCTATTCTATCTGCAGTTTAGTTTCCTATCCATCAGTGGAATACACAGCATCTTATAGCAATTTCCACTCCAGAACACGAGAGGACAGAAACCGGATCCAGCATAAACTCCTTGATAATCATCATCATCGTCGACACAGTACAGTAGATAAAGATTGAGATCTCATTTCATCCTTTATCAGAGATATCCAACCAGAGTATTTTCCCATTCGGGAAACACGACCGCAGAAACAGACAGATACCGGTATTCCAACCTCTCAAAGAGCATTTCCATTTTCGGACATACTCCCAAGGACCAAAAGAAGTACTCTGAACCATACTATATCGGGAGATACTCTCGAGGAGATTTTGTTTCTCGATATCCCGTCGCGTGCGGTCTAGATATCTATCTACCTATCTAAGCTTCACACTCGCGCACGAGCGCGCCCCTCACGGATTCAAGAACTTCACGTGCTTTACCTCCTTAATCGAATTCCTTACTTCCGTTTACCACCACATTTTTATCATTATAATCTTACAACCATACCCATACCCATACCCATACCATACCATACCCAACTACCTAATAAGTACAAGTTTCACAGAACCAACCATCTAACAAAATAACTCAAACGATAAAGTCTTCTGAGCTCTCCCAAGATGCTCAAACCCATTCTAGAGCAAGAGACGCATCAATATTATAAACTAGCTAGGTACTTGCTATTCTTATCTTACCTTATCTGTGCTCAGTGACCGGTACTCCTATTCCTATGACCTAATAAACCAATCTCCAGTTTCGACTTACCAATTTCCACCACAAGACTCCTCAAACACAATCTCTAGGTAATCCAAGCTAAGCAGCAATCTACAGACAAACCTGACTATAAGGGCCTAAAAATTTCGAGGCCTAATTATCTGTATATAGGGGTTTCCTGTATATACAATTTCAGTTTTAGTATTTAATCTTGTTTTATATCTTTAGTTTCGTTTTCTACCTTTAGTCTTTTTATTTTTATTAAATTTATTAAATGTCAGGGTACAGGTAAAGACTTATATTGTACCATAAGGGTTCTAAATACTATAAAAGGTTAAGGTTCTATTATAGGAAATAGAATATATTAAGAGTATACTAAAGGTTTATATCTAAAACACAAAGACAATATAATTGGCATTGTAATAGTATCCCCCTTTTAGGGTTTATTTGTTTTAAACAAATTAAAATACAAATTAATTTTGTTATTTTTTGATAAAGTTATAAAGGATCAGTTTAATAGATTAGTTTATTATTATATTTAAATTAATCAAATAACAATTCAAAATCCTTTAAAATAATATTAAAACATTTTAATTTCTATTACAAAATTAAAGCGAATTATTTTTAAAATAATAATCAATTAACAAATCTTTTTTGATTTGTTTGATTTTTATTTAAAAATTATTTCTAATATAATAATATTCAAGATGATAGACTTTTTGAATCTAATCTATACAAACAAATCTGATTTATCCAGATATATTAAATAAAATGTAATAATTATTCCTTTCTAGTTTTAAAGATCCTTAATTGATTACTATAATAATAAATAGTATTTCTATTTAATATAATAATAAAAACCATATTTATTATAATAATTAAGAATCTCTTTGAATTCTTATCACTCGATTTCCTTGTATATTTCATTATCTCTTTTGAAAATTCGGTTTTGATTTTTATATAATTCAATAATATTAATAATATTTTAATCTAATAATTCTAGCAAATAATAGAACAATCAAAACAATAAATTGTAGAATATTAGAAAAATCTTGAAATTGATTAGAAATTGTAATAAACAAATCTATTTATAAACTTTGAAAACTTTATAAAAGTTATTTTATTTATTATTACTTTTTTTTATTAAATAATTGATTTTTATATTCTTTATATTAATCTATATCTTGTTATTTTTTTTATAAAAAAAAGTATTAATTTGGATTCTATTAATATAATCTTTATATTTTTGAATCGATTGAATTACAAATGCTTTGAGTTTGATTAGAATAAAATCAAATCTATTTATAATCTTATTAGTTTTAAAGAATTCTTATTTTCTTTGATATAATAAATTTAATGAAATTAATATAAACGGTTCAATTCTGAGATATAAATAATAATTATAATTAATGAAAAATAGGGATATATTGGTGGTTTTTGATATAATGTTATTCAATACAAATTTTATAAATAAAAGTTAATTGGATTAATTGTTTTAATAAAAGTTTATAAAAGTATAAAGATATTGCTCGATTATAATATTAATCCTTTTTGTTTAATTATTGGATTTGGAATAGAATAAGAAAGATTGTTTTAAAGTAATTAATAAATACTTGAATAAATATTTTCAAAATTTAGAAATAAATTAAAAATCTTTATTGAATATAATATTATCGAGAATATTATATAGATAATATATCTTTTTAATAAATCGATTTGTAAACTTCTTTATAAACAATTCTATTATTAATATAAAGTATTATATTTTGATTAAATAACAGATAATTATAATAATATATTAATATTTCTTTTCGTAGTATTTATTGATTAATAATAATATAATATAATTAATAAAGATATCTAATTAGGGATAAAATAATATTGATAAGGATTTAAGAAATCCAAATATAGTAAAACAAAAGGTTTTGATATAAAAATAAAATTAATAAATTTATATAAATGTTTTGATCTTTTTAGATATATTGGATTATTAATATATATAAAAGATAAAATCAATAGTTTTAATATAATCTGGATATCTGATTAATTTGGTTGAATATATATAATATATAATCTATATGTGAAATTTGGTAAAGAGGGGAATAAAAAGATGGTTGTAATAAAAGATTTTGTTATTAATTAATTTACAATTTTGTAAAACTATTCAAAAATCCTTTTGAATATTTAATAATTAATAATGGGTAGAAAAGTTTTGAAATATTGTATATATAATTATAATTAATTCGAATGATTTGTATACTTTATTAATAAAATCATTAATTAGTTTATTAATATTAAGAATAATTATATTTATTGAAATTATAATCAGATTTAAATCACTATTTGTTTATCAAATAATATTCTTGAATATAATAATATTGAATATTTATTCTAGAAGGATTATTTGTAAGCAATTCTTAATTCGATTATTATTAAAATCGGTATATACTAAGCAATCTTTAATTCTATAGTTCAAAATATTAGAATAAATAATTTTATAATTAAATCGATATATAATATAAAAATTGAATTCTAATAAGAATTTGATTTATTTAGCTTATTATTAGTTTAATATTTTTATTGATATAAAGTATTCGAGATTTTTATAATCAATAATGATTTCGAATAATTCCTGAATATTATATAATTCCGGTTTTTATTCTTCTAATAATTTTATAATCATTAAAAATTCTTTATTATAAATCTTATAATTATATTCAATAATATTATATTTTGATAAAAAATATATTATAGGGTATAGATTTCCCTTATTATTATATTACAAAAGAATATTATTTATAATCTAGTTGGAAGTATTGGTTTCGATTATTATATAATGATGATGATTAAATATAATAAGAATTGGGGTAGAGAAGAAAGTATTCTTTAATATTATAAAAGCGTTTTTTTATTTAAAGTTTTAATTCTATACTCTTTTTTTTTTTAAAAAGCGATTAAAAGACTTTATAATCTTAAAAAAATTGTAAATAAAATATTAATAAAAATTAATAAATCTAAGAAAATACTAAAAATCTTTGAATTTAATTAATGATTTTTAATTGAATATAATATCAATTTTCTCCAGATCTATTTTTATATTTCCTAGAATAATAATTAAACCGAAATATTTGATTTTTTTCATTTCGAATTTGTATTTATTGATATCAATTTATAATTTAATATTAATTAATTGTTGAATAATCTTATAGATATATTCTTTGTAATTTATAATATTCTCGAAATAAATTAAAATATTATTTAAATATATTATACAAATCCTATTCAAAAGATTGAAGAGAATATAATTAATATAATTCTGAAATAAAGTCAATATATTATAAAATCCGAAAAGTATTATTAGTAATTCGAATAAACCAAAACAAATAATAAAAACGATTTTCTATTTATAGCTTTTTGCAATTTATAATTTATTGAAAACAGCGATGATATCAAGTTTGATATAGATTTTAATATAGTATAAAGTATCAAAAATTTCTTTAATTAATAATAAAGAATATTGGTTTTTGATAATAATATTATTTAGATTTTAATAGTTTTAATAAATTCGAATATTTTTTTTTGATTTAATAATTAGAAAGAATAAAGCAATTGATTAGAAATGAGATTTCTAAATGAATCCTTTGTTTAGATTATTATTAAATTATTTATAAACAATTTGAAGTTTAGCTAGAAATATTAAATAGTTCTTGTTATATAATGATTTCTTATTTAATATAATCTCAATTTTGTGATTCTATAAGTATTATAATGAAAATTTGTTAGTAAGAAAAAATAGAAATCCTAGATATAGATTATAAAATCAGGAAAACAATTTATCTTGGATTTTTGATATAAAAAGAATGAATTGATCTATTTTTTTTATAAATTTATTGATATTATTATTTATTAAACCTTAATATAATTAAATAGAATCCTTAATTATTATGTAGTATAGATTGCAAATTTTATCTAATTCGTTTTAGAACATTTTTATAATATAAATATTATTATTCTTATAAAATTATATAAAATTATTAATTATAAAAAACTTTATATCTTATATTTCAGAGTAGATATTTTGTATAATATTAAATGGCTTGTTTAAGGGATTTGATAGTGATAATAATAATAAAGATAAGGTATTTTGATTCTATAGTAATCTTTTATACTTTTTGGAATTAGTAATAAATCAAATTGGGACTAATTTTAAGAATAAACAATTAGAAATTATCCTAGCTCGGGTATCCACTTTATTATTGTAAAAGAGTAGAAGGTGGTAGGGTCATAGAGTAGTCCTTTGCATATACTACAGGAAAGTCACTGTGGCGTGTCGCCTCAGATAGAGGAGAGGAGGGGGAGGCTCTATATAGTGTTTTACAAGATATACTAGAAGTTTGGTGGGTGGGAACTGATTGCTCTTTCTAAACTATAAGGAAAAGGGCTATAAATACTAGCTACAGAAGTGGACCACGTGACCAGCACAAAGATTCGCTCACATTATTAATATAATAAGTATAATAAAAGTTTTTATTTTTATTGTTTTCGAAATTGATAGTGTCAGGATTTTTTTAGGTATTTGAGATCTCAATAGATTCAAGAATTATTAATTAATCTTAGAGTAATAAGAATTTAATTTTAAAGTTTTTGTTGATAATATTTTCTATAAAAACTGATTTCAGAATAAGTTTTTATAGAAATGATTTGAAATTGATTAATATAATTTTACCATTTTTTAGCAAAATTATTTTATAATTATCAAGTATATTAAGAATAATAATTATTATAATATTAATAAAATAACAATATTTCGAGCAATATATAGATATAAATTTAAATGTTATTATTAATCAATCAATAATAGAGTTATAATATTAAAATCAAAAAAAACCAAAGATTATTGGATCTGTAATTAATAAAATAATAATATAAAACAAATCGATTTCCTAGTGATTATTGATTTGTATATCTAGAAATATATATTGAAAAAGGATATTAGAGAACTTCCCATTAGTTAGAAGTAAATAATAGATATAGGGGAAAGAATATATAGATATTTGGAATTTGAAGATAATTTCTTTATTAATAAAACTATAGTTCATAGTTTTACTATTTATAAGGCTAATAAACAAAATAATTATATTAAATATAAAAAAAAATTTCGTTGAGATTTTAAAAGATTTGCTATTTATTATTCTAAAATATAAAGAATCTTTAAATATAATTAATCTTCTAATCTACAAAGATAAATTTTCTATAAAGAATCTTGATTTGTAATTGTAAATCGAGATTAATTTTTTGATATATCGAATTAGGGAATAAAACTTTTATTCTTTTTTGAATAAATGGATTTCTTAATATATCTTCCCAGATTAAGTTTTTGAATAAAATTAAAAAGGATTAATAAAATATAATATAATAATATAATTAGGAAACAATTAATAAATAGAAAACAATTGATGAACAAAAACAAGCTTTGATATAAGGAATTGATAATATTACAATAAAATCTAAGGTTTTAATATTAATTAATTGCAAAAAAACAATTGATATAAAAATTATATTTTATATTAATATTAATATTATATTTTATATTATTAGTTTATTTCTTATTACAATTATTTTTAATATAATCTGATTTCTTATAATAAAAACAAAAACCAAAATCAAAATATTATTTTTGAATATAATAAAATGAAGAATATTAACCTTATCGAATAGCATTTAATTACATAAAGTCACCAAATAGTTTTGATATAAAGGGAATTATAATTAAAACTGGTTTTTTATTATAATACCTTAATTAATTATAATTGAAATTAATACTCTGACTTTTATATTGATTATCAAAATGAGTTTTTTCTTTTAAATCATTATAAATATTTTATCATTAGATTGTTTATATATCAATATCAATAATAAAAAGTTTATTAAAACAATTAATTAAAATATCAATTAATTTTTATAAAACCTTAAATTTGAAATTAGCGATTTATTATTTAATAATTTTTTTATATCTAATAACAAATTGCTTGAATTTAATAATAAAATTATTAAATAGAATCTTTCTTATTTTATATTTATTATAATCTATAAAAATCTTTTATAAAAAATCAAAGATTTAATATTATTTGTTTAATTTATTTCAAATATTTATTATAATATATTATTTAGAAAACTAAAGATTAGAGTTATATAGATTATCTATAATCATATCAAAATATATTTGATTATTTATATAAACTAAATCAAAAAGTAAATTAACAAGAAATATAATTTATTAAAATTCTAATTTATTTTTATAATCTACAATTAAATAACAATTGATTACATTACAAAATACTATATACTAATTCTAACATTTTACAATATCTTACTTATCACCATTAAACTTCTCAAAGGAAATAAAATATCTTTAACAAAGTAAAGCTTTTAGATTATTATAAACAATAATCTTTAATATCTCAATTGTATCTTACAATTCAACAATCTATAATTGAACTTTATTAGCTTAAATATATATTACAACAATTTATTTTTATAATAAAATTATAATTATTTCGATCAAAATAAATACAATTTAAATAATTATAAAATATATAATATTCGAATCATTAAATAAATCTATAAATAAAAAAATATCAGCTTCAATAAAATCGACAATATAATTCAAAAAAAGAAACTATAAAGACAAACTAAATACAGCTATTTGATTAGCTATTTCTAATACTTTTATAACTATAAAACATCCTTATAGAGTTCTTAATAATAAATCAATATAAATATATTTTAATACAATCAAATAACTTTATTAAAAAATAACAAAATTATCTACAATAAATTAACAATAGATTCAATTAATATAATCGGATTATAACTTCAATAAAATCAAAGTAATTAGAGTGATTAGAATATAACTTGAATAAATATCTTTAAAATAAAACTATAATAACTTCTAAATAAATAATACAAACTATCAGGGTACAAATAAAGATTTATATTATACTATAAGAATTTTAAATACTATAAAAGATTGAAGCCCTATTATAGGAAATAGAATACGCTAAGGGCACATTAAGGGTTTATGCCTAAGGCACGAAGGCAACATAGTTGACGCCGTGACATTAAATTTATTACATGAATTTATAAATTTATCATATAATAGACTAAAGTTTAAACTATTATTACTAATTTTATAAGAATATTAACAAAATTAAAACTATGTACTTTTATATAAGGATATACTTATATAAATCAAATTTATTATATAAATTTTTTGAAGATTTAAAAACATGCTCATATAAAGGGGATACTTATCCCTACATCTTATACAACCCCACATCTTGCACAATCTCAATTTCACTACTATTACAACTTCAATATTTAATAATAATTAGAATTTCTAAGATATTAGATTGAAACTTTTAAATGTTTATAATATAATATAATATTTTTATATAAAATTATAAAATAATTAAGATTTAAACCTTATAAATATTGTGATTGCTTTTCCCTTTCTAATCTTAGTTTCTATTTCTTCCTTTTTATTTATTGAAATATCAATTTCCCTATTATTTAAAAGCTCTATAACTTTTTAAACCCCTAAATTTAATATAAAAAAAGGTTTTGAAATATTTTTATTTTTTTTAATAAATAAATTTTATATTTTAAAAACTTTCTTACTATACTTTTTAAAACCCTATAAAATTTGATAATCAACCTCCCTCTATCTAATTCTCTTTTACAATTCTAAATATTTCTTCTACTTTTCAATTTTCTTTTTAGTTTTTTTTAACTTCTTGACTTCCTTCTCCTATTGAATAATAATTTTTTTAATAAATTAATATATCCTAACTTTTGAAATAATATTAAAAGAATACAAATATACCTCATTTACATCCTCTCCTATTAAATTTAATCTTTTAGATTGAATCCTTTTCTTTTTTTTCTTTTTTATAATCTTTTCTAACTCCTTTATTTTATATAATTAAATATTAGTTTTAATTATATTAATAAAAACAATCTTAAAAAACTTCAAAATAATTTCAGAATCATTTTGATATCGAAATTCTAATTTGAATTTACAAAAAGCTTTCATATTATATAAAATCTTAAATTTACTTCTATATAATTATATTGATATAAATAATATAGAAATAAATTCAAATACAATACTAATAATAATAGCTTTTTTATATATAAAATAAATACTTATTTTTTCAAAAAAAAATATATTATATATTATATAAATTTGAATCCAAACTCTTTTGAATATAATTCAAAAGTTTCATTTTATAATTCCAAATAATCCCCTATTTTTATACAATAAATTATTCAATATTGTATTATAATTTATTAAAAATAAAAATAAAAAACTATAATCAAAAAATTGAAATCAATATATAGAATATAATAATAGAATCAATAATATGATTTTCAATTTGTTATATTTCAATATAAACTTTATATTTATATAATTAGAATAACTATTTATAATAAATAAACAATATCCTTTATCTACTTTTAAATATATATAATATTAAAACACTTTTTGAAACTATATAAAATCAAAAATATTAAATAACTATTTATTACTTAAAACTTCGAAATAAACTTTATCCTTTTCTTTTATCTTATTAACTTATATATTTTAAAGATTCCTTGATTTCTCTTTATATAATAAAATAAATAATATAATTATACTATCAATACAAATACATACTAAAAAACTAATAAACTTTTAAGATCTATTTTATATAACTTTCATCACTTTTCCTTTTTTATAAATACTAACATTTAATATCCTTTTTATAAAATATATCAATCCAATCATAAAACCCTTCTCATTTCAATTATACATATTTTTCAATAATATATTATATTTTGTAATTGTTTTTATATAAGAAAAATTAATTATAAATCGAAAATAATATTAATTAATTTATAAAAGTATTCAAAATAATGAATATTATCAATTTTAACATATAAATTATCAATACATTAAAAATATCAATTTTTAAAACGATTTCTATACCTCTTAATAAAATAAATTATTCAATTCTTTTCTATAAATTAATTTATAATCTCTTTTATTAGATTTTTAATTATATAGTTTATAAAAAATATAGATTTTTATATCAACTTATTGATTTAATTAATTAAACCTTTTTCTTACTCTTTATTAAGATATTAATAAATATCTTTATAAATAGAAATATAAAAAGCTATTTGCTCTTTATATTATTAATATAATATAGAATAATTGATATTGTGAATTTTTGTAATAATAATTATATTAAGCTTCTCTTTAATTTTAATTTGAATTATTATTTATTATATATAATCTTTTATAATTAATGTAATATTCAATATAAGTTTTATAATTGATATTTTTTGAGGTTTTAAAAGTTGTATAAGATGTAGGGTTGTACAAGATGTAGGGATATCGGTTATGGTACATGCCTGTATAGCCAGGTCTGACTGTATCTATATACTCCTAAAGCGACCCAATCAAGAATCGAGCAAGTTCTTATTTTCAATCTCAATCTCAATCTCAATCTCAATCTCAATCTCAAGCTCAAGCTCAAGCTCAAGCTCAAGCTCAATCCCAATCTATGATATGGTTATTCTCTCTTTTTATTTATATCTATTTATCATCTAATCTTTATAATTTAATATATTCTATTCTATTCTATTTTATCCCATCCCATTCCATCCCGTCCCGTCCTATCCCATCCATTACATAATTTAAACCAGATCATAACTTCTAATCACAACTTTAATCGATACCTCATAAATCTATCCATCCATAAAATTTAAACTTCCTCACTCTCCACTACCCCTCTACTAAATCTTCTCTTTCTCAATCCCCTCCCCTCTTCAGATCTCTCTCTCCCCTTCCCCTTCCCCCCATCATCTCTTTCCTTCCCCCCCTCCCCAAACTCCCCCCTCCCCACCCCCTCCGCCCTCTCTCCACCCCCCTCACCACCCAACCCCTCCCCTTCCCAACCCGGCAACCTAACTGCCCTATCCAACGCCCTCGGCAACCCCCTGTGTCTTCCCCTCACCATAACCGCCACCAAAACAACCTTACTCGCCGTCTTCATCCCCCCCGAAAAACTATAATCCTGATCCGGCAAACCCGTCGAGATTCCCACACAACCATACGCACTCACCACCTCAAAAATCACATTAAACACCGAGTACGTAATGGGATCTCTCTCAAACGACGACCCTTCAATACAAACGATAAGGAAAGTCGCGAGTGTTAACCACCACAAATCGTGGGAGAGTTGGGAGCGCAATTGGTGACGGACGAATTGGGTACCTGTAGTTTCTTCTTTCGGGGACGAGGTCGAATTTAAGTTTGAATTTGATGATGCGGTACGAGGTATGCCAATATCCCTTCCACTGATTGATTTTCTAATTCTCTTCATACCTCTCCCCCATCTCGTAGTATTAGAATCCGTCTCCACATCTCCCCTGTAAATCCCCAAACTCCGCTCTTCATAAACATTACTGTGTCTCATTGTGATAACCACCGGATATACACTGATATACATCATAACCACGTATAAGAACTGCAGTCCTATACGTAAACTTGGAATGCTGATAATATAAAATCCTCCACTTCTGACTGCAATTGCTTGGAATAATCCATCGAGGACGCGATAACGTGGTTCAATTACTTGAGTTGCGGAATTACCAATGTTGAGAAGTTCAAAGGCAACCCAATCGATACTATTGAGAGTTATGACCATGAAGAGGAGCCACCATGTGGGACGGGAGGGGAATAGATTAGTATAGACGCGACGAGGGTAACGGAGGATGAAGAGGAGTGTTGGTTTATGGTGTTGGAAGGGTGAAAGTAAGTTGGGGAATGTATCGAGAAGTTTGAGGAGGGTGTAGAGAATCAGACGGAGGAAGAGAGGATATGCTGTGTTGCCGGCGAGAATTAGAAGACCCATCGTTAGGAGGGTATAGACTGAGGTTTGGAAAGGTATCTATTCTCGTTAGTTTTTGCTTCCCATATTTTACACCCTCAAAGGATCGCAAAACAGAAAGGAAAAAGGAAAAGACGAACCATATTCAAATCCAATAAACTCATTCCTGAATTATTAAATGCACTAATCGCATTGAAAACGCCCAACCACCATGGATCAATTCCATTTTCAAGCGCAACATTACTTTTATTATAAGCCATATAAGCACCCAATCCAATTCCTCCCAACACTTGCCAGAGAATGAAATATAGCGGGACTAACCAAGCTAGAAAAGATATAGCTCGGTATTCGACACCTCCTAAGTGTTCTCTTTCGGCTCGTGATAGACCATGAAATTGTGCATTGCGGCCTGTGGTGTTGGAATTTAGGTATGAAGGATATTGAAGTGGAGCAAGATCTTGCTGGCCTGTTTGAGTATGATGGAGTGGTGTACTGGTTTCTTGACCGCGATGCTTGATTGTGTTTTCTGAGGTAGATGTAGGGAACTGGAAATTTGTTGATCGAGCTGGTGTTGCGGTGTCGTTATTGGAACTCCCAACTGTAACATCCTTTGCTTTCCCTTTTCCGTTTACTGGATATGCATCAGGCGCAAACGTAATATGATCCCCCGTGTCTTTTGGTATACCACCATGGGGAGAAATTTCTGAAATGGCAGTCATACAATTATCATCGCTTTTCCCTCCAACCGGTTGAACTTTCAATCCTTCATTCATCTCTAAAGCATCTTCGCCTCCATTACCACCGCTGGTCGATGGAAACTTCCAATTAGCCCCCATCAGATCATTCCCATCTCCCCCCCTACTTCCTATAGCGTCTCGACTCCCACTCCTTATTCTTTCTCTCCTCCTCTCTTCCTTATGTCTCCCAACCACCTCGCCAAACCTAACTTCAAAAGCTCTTTTCCTTGTCCTCACAGTCGCCACACTGACAAAAATCGCACTCCCAACTACAATCAACAGCCAAAGAATAACCTGCTGGAACGTCGTCATCGTACTCAAATTCACCGTATTAAGACCCGCTTCCGTCATGGCCGATGTGACCAGAAATAACGAATCAACATATGATATTGATTTGGAAGGATTCGACGAACCCCAGAATATTAGAGAAGTGATGAGGAGGGTTATGATGAAATAGGTGTAATGAATGGTGATGAAGTTGAGTGGTGGCAAGAGGGCAAGAATTGGTGATAAACATCGCATCCCTCGATCATACCATTCATCGCCTATAAAACTCTTGAGAGATCGAGGTTTCTTATCCATCTCTTCTCGCGAAGGATGCGAATTGAAAAAACTTCCTCTCATACTTCTTGGAAGGGTCTTCTCTTTGTGTCCACGTGATGGAAGGAGTGATTTGAGAGGCCTAGTAGCAATTGGCGAATGAATAGCGAAGAAAGATCCAAATTTTCTTGGTGCTGTTTGTGAGTTGAGATTTGGAGGTGCGGTTTGAAGTTTTGGAACTTCCAACCTTCCAGTCTCCGATTGAATATTTCTCGATTCCAAATTTCTTGATTCCTTTGATTCCGTATTGACTTTTCCCTCTCCCATCCGAACTTTGCTCGCATCCAATTTCCCCTGTTCCGATTTCGTATCCAACGTGTAAATCCCTGTTTCGTTCTCGTGCGGAATCACAATTTTTGGCATTCCTCTATCAACGTTTCTCTCCTCGTGCCGGTCGTAAGCCCCGTGATGTCCAATCTCCAGTTCCCTCGAATTGCTCGCTGTAGTTTTGTCAGATGTGAGTTGCCAAGTATGATATCCAATAGAGTACAGTGGTATCGTCAATTCTTCATGTATCGATATCATCCACCACCAAGAAGGAACTAACCGGCAGTACCGATGGATAACAGGGAATTGATCTCCAATCAAACCAACAAATAAGAAATAAAACTCCTCCAAAAAGACCTCCAGAAACAGAGAAACAGAGAAACAGAGAAACAGAAAACTCCTTCTTCCTCGTACAGGAAAATCTACCTTATGAATGAAAAGCCGACGGTGAAATTGTTGGTCCTGGTGGTCGTCTCAATTATGTAAGATACAA
This sequence comes from Botryotinia globosa, assembly GCA_014898425.1. Lineage (NCBI taxonomy): Eukaryota > Fungi > Ascomycota > Leotiomycetes > Helotiales > Sclerotiniaceae > Botryotinia > Botryotinia globosa. Next base: position 127,323 of record RCSZ01000001.1, read on the forward strand.
GTAGGGCCACCAGGTATGGTATGATATGGAGGTCAATTTTTCTGCCATTTTTTTTTTCTTCCTTTAAGTCGACCACTCTACTTTCGGGCCACCCTTTTACACCAAAAATCACTTTTTTAATCTATTAATATTTCTATCAATATTGAATATAATTTAATAAAATTTTAAATCTATATAATTCAAATCATTTCAAATCTATTTTGAAATTTTTAGATTTTTAGGATTTTTTTGAATCGATTTCTAAAACTTCGAAATATCGATTTTTAATTATATACAAATCACATACAAATTTAAAATTTCATAAAATCTATAATAACTTTTAAGGAAAAATAGTTAAAAATATATTATAAATTTATATTATAAATTTATAAGAGATTTAATCTAGAAAATCTTAAAAAAATAAAAAATTCCTCATAAATAAATATTTAAAAAGATATCCTCAAAATTACAAGGATTATTTATATTACTCTTAATTTATTATATATTATATCTCTATATTTTTGTATTTTTTTTATTTTTTAAATTTCTATATAAATGGAGATTTGAATTTTTTAAAAAGATATATCATTTTCTTTTAATAATTATTATTAACAAATTATTAAAGATTTTATAAAAATTTATATTTATATATAATTTATATATAAATTAAAAATCAATATTTTAAAACCTCAGAAATCGATTTACAAAATGTGAGGGCGCACAGATCCTCTCTGCACGTGACCGGCTATACTAGCCATTTTAGCTAGTCCTTTCAAGTATAAATTGGAAGCCTCGCTTTCAATTTCCTTTTAGATCTTTATCAATAACTAAATTATTAAAACAATTCCTTTTTAGTTTACAATCCTTACAGAGTTATTGATCATTTCTCGAATTAGATAGGAGTTGTTTGTATACAGAGTATACACGAAACAGATCGGAATTGTTCCTAGAGAAAAATTACGATAACCCATGACACCACCTAGGCACAACCCGAAAATTGTCCACAGTATTCCACCCACAAATAGATGGTTCAATTGAGAGGTTAAATCAGATTATAAAAGTATATTTTAAAATATATATTAATTATAAACAAAATAATTAAACAAATCTATTATATTTGGTAGAATATACATATAATTCGATTTTTGTTTCAAATATCAAATTATCACTTTTCAAAATAAATAGAAAAAATATCCTATTATTTTAGATTATTATAATTACAAATAAAAAACTAGAAAATATAAAACAATTAATAAAGAAATTGAAAGAATTGTATTAATAATTGATAAAAGATTTAATATATATATAAAATATATAAGTAAAATATTATGATGTAAAATATTATTTATTATTATTTAATATCGGAGATCAAATATAATTATTCTGTAAAAATCTGATAATAAGCCGAAAATATAAAAAGCTGGAGTTCAAAAAATTAGGATTTTTTAAAGTATTTGAAAGTATTAGTTTGTAGAGCTATTAAATCAAGTTTTTAATATTCTATAAATATTATAATGTTTTTTATATAAGTTTGTTAATATTATATAAAACAATAAAAAAAAAATAGATTCAAAAATATATTGGAATTATTTATAACAAAAATAATTATAAATAAGGTTTATGGAGATGAAATATTGGAATGGAAAATAAAAAGAATTTTGGATTTAAGAATATATGGGTATTAAAGAAAATTGTAATATCAAATATATTAAAAAGATTATTTCCAGGATGAGGATAGTTAATAATTATTAGAAGATTTAAAGAATTTTAAAAGAGAGATTGTAGAATTCTATAAAAGAAAATCTTTTGTTTTAGGTAGAATTATAGAAGAATGATTATATTGATTTTATTTTTATTTTTATTTTTTCAAAAAAAAAAATTTGATGAAATTTGAAAGAATTATAATTAATTCTTGTTTTACAAAATATATTATAAATATTAGATTATAATTATTTATTAATTAATAATTATAATTCAGATTTGATAATGTAATTATTTATTAAAAAAAAATTTTTTAAATTTATTTAAATCGAAAGTAAATATTGATTATATATCCTAAGATAAGGGATGTAAAGTAATTAGTAAATATTAGAATAAAATTTACAATATAAATAAGAATGTATAGAGTAAATCTCATTTTTAAATAAAATAAAATAAAAAACTGTAGTTTTTTTTCTAATATAATTAGATAGAAAAAATGAACCCTTAACTATTATCATTAACCTATAAATTTGAAATTTTATTAAAAAATCATGTTTTCCAATTGATATTATAATACAATAGATTACAAATAAAAAAACGAATTATCAAATAGCTTTTTCACTATAATTCAAACTATTATTATTATTTATTTAAAAGTAGAAATCAATATAAAAATAAAATAATGGATATAACCAATCCGAATAAACTTGGTATTATTCTAAAAACAAAAACGGATCCAACTTTATTGTATATATTTTGAGCTTAAATCGAAGCATAGAGAGAAGAAATCGAATATTTATTTATTATAAATTTCAAAAAAGAAAACGAGGAATATCGAAAAAAAATAAAACAAGTGATTAGATATATAAGAAAATATAGGTTTGATTTCAATTAGATTCTTAATCAAATAACTATAGGCAAGTATGAATATTGGTAGCAATTTTTGGCTTATTTGAATTCGAATATGAGGAATTTAATTGGGAGGATTAGGAAAATCAAAATATAGTAGTAAGAATATTTCTAGAATATGGTTAAACAATGATCTATAAAATATATGAGGATTATATTAAATATTAAGGATTTGTTTTATTAATTTCTAATAAATCAAAAAGATTTATAAAAATTATTCAAATCGAGTAATAACAAGAGTAGTTATTAGATAGAGGTAATGTTAAGGTAGAATTTAGGGATAATCTAGGATCATTTTGTGAAGCTGATAATAATTATATTTATAATATTGTGAAAAACTAGGAGATAGATAATATTGTATTAGAGGATTAGGGTGTAATTATAAAAAGAAATAATTTAAATTATTAATATTTGAATAACGAATTTGGATGATTTGTATTGAGATTTGTAGAAAAATTAATTAAAAACAATATCGAGTATTTTTGTAGAAAAATTAATAATTTATATCAATTGATATAATAATATAATGAAAAAATAGAGTAAGATTTTTTATAATAAATTTTTTATTAATAGAATATTGTATATAGATTTAATCCAAAATCAAATAAACTAGAGAGAATCAATAATAATATAAATATAATTTGTAAATATTTGTAAATAGATTTGTATATATAAAAGAAAAGAAAACTAGTAAAACAAATAAAGAAAATCCCAAAAGTTATAGGCTTTAAATTATATTATAAAAACTTATGATAAAAAGCCCTAGTTTTTATCAAAATCCATTTAAACAAAGTAGTTCTATATATAAATTTTGTTAATAAATTATAGAAATTTATATAAAATGATTTAATAATTATAAATAATCCATTTATTTATAAAGATTATATATAGAAAATATTAATAAATTATAATATAAAGGATATAAACTTTTATAAAATAATCAATATAAAAACTATAATATAATTAGCCCAGAATTATTTATACAATTGATATCAATTGTAGAATGTAATTCAATTAAACAAAAAAGTTATATATTATTTATTAAAAAAGAAAAAGGGTTTCAAATTAATCAAACCCCTTTGAATTTATATTATAATATTCAATTTATTATTACAAAATAATAAATATAATATTAGTGCATTAATTATCCAATCAAAAGATTAAATTTTGAATAATATTGATAGAAATAGAAATCATTATTTAATAAAAAAAAGAGTTTATTATTATTATTATCAAAAATCAATAATACAAAATCTAATATCAAATAGACTTTAGATAATAATTAGAAAAAACCCAAATGATATACAGAATTCTTTTCTAATTAATTAATAAATTTCTTTTATTTTATTTACAATTGAATCTTAATTTTCACCAAATAATTATTAATATAATAATATCGATAATAACAAATTCACAATTATTATAAACAATGAAAGCAATTTGGAATATAAAGTATTGCAATTATAATAACAATTTGGAATCTAATTAATGAGATTTTTTGTAATCCTTTTTTTTTTTTTTTTTAATATTAGTTTTCTATTATCAATAAAATGATTAGGGGTTTATTTACAAAACGGGGGTAATTATAAAAACATACAAATCCTCTCTGTATATAACCAGCTATACTAGCTATTTTAATTAGTTCTTTCAAGTATAAATTGGAAACCTTGCTTTCAATTTCCTCTTAGATCTTTATTAATAACTAAATCATTAAAACAACTTCTTTCTAGTTCACAGTCCTCACACAAAAATCCTAAAATTCTAATATAAATTTAAAATAATTTAAATTATATAAATATGAATTTTTATTAAATTATATTCAATATTCTATCAATATTGATAAATCAAAAAAGTGATTTTTGGTATAAAAGAGTGGCCCAAAAGAGGAGTGACCTGAAAGTAGAGTGGTCGACTTACCTTTTCTTCAACCATCCATGAGCCAATGAACCGACGTCTCATCTCATACCCCACATCTAATTAATCCAACCAACTGTCTCCAGCTGTCTCAATTCCTTCCTTTGCTTCACCGACAATCTTTTGGTTGCAGGTGTTGTTATTGTTGTTGTTGTTGTTGTTGTTGAGATATAAGAATATCTATCTAACCACCACCTAGTACACAACAATACAAGCAAGCAATAGGAAAACTCACTCGATCTCGGCTTAAAATTACATCTATATACCTATATATTATACATATATGCTCAATCCCTCCACCTATCACCAATACAACAACACCACCACACCACCACCTTGTCGCATAAACAATCTAAATTAGCTATATAACATTCAAATCTAACACTACAATCCAATCCAGAAGCCAACCAAGAAGCCAACCAAGAAGCCAACCAAGAAGCCAACAGACCGACCGTTCATACCTAGGTATCCTCAAATCAGGCCAACCTCAGATCAAGTCAACCGTTGTCTACCTAGGTATGCTTACCAGCTAACTAATTCACTCACGTTCATTCATTCATTCATGGACTTCACCAAGATACAATAAGAGCAACCAAAGTTTATACATTTCATAAAGCCAGCATGCTTTTATTCATTCATTCACTCATCCTGTTTCACGCCATGTTATCCTATCTCCATCCGTCCGTCTCATCTGATATAGATATATAGATATATACCCAGACAAATTTCTGGCAATAGATCTCATCTCTCCTCCGCCTCCTCTTCTCCTCCCTACCCCATTCCTATATCCAATCCCCCATCCAGGGTATCTACCATTCCATATCCCAATCCAATCCAGTCTAGGCCTTTCACCCAATCCATCCAATTCAATCTTCCTTATCCTTCCCTAAAATTCGTCCCACGATGATGACTGTAAACGACATACGAAATTGGTAATGTGCACAATGCCACTTCCTTCCTTCACCCCCTCAATCCAAACTAACAACAAAACGCCAGCTGAATGACGGGTGCATCCGAATTTGGTTTCTCGCCCAAGAGTATCCAAACCACCCACAGCTTATCCTTCATCCCACCCCCACCCCCTTCCCCTTCCCCGTAAACAAATAAAATTATGTATGTATGTATATTGCATCATATTTAAGATTCCAAAACTCCTCGAAAAATGATAGAATATCAAATAAATAGCGTACAAGCCGGTAATATAAATGGCTTCCAAATCACCACGAAAGATGGGTGACATGGTAATTCTGAGTGTATATTAGAACTGAACAATGTTGTATGACAAGATGTGAGTATCAGTTCGTGTTTGTTGGTGTGTCTTGCCTCGAGAGCGACGATTGATTGGCGTCAAGGCGATAAATTCGCGGCTCGATTATTCTCGTTGGTGCTATGGTACCTGCGCCATGACCTTTATGAAAGGATACCAGCGGTCCAGTCCTTGAATCGATGAGTCGATTGTGCTGTTGTATTTAAAGAATGAATTCCAGTTTGTCGAATTAAGTTCAAGGTCCATGCTGTGAAGGATCTCTTGGATGTTGGCTTCTTCTTCCAGCTTCACCTCTAGCATTAGCCCATTCTTGCGCACCACTTTGTCTACCAGGTTGTTCAGCCGGTAATTTCTGATCCTCTTGTCTCTGAGGTGGAGGTGGAGTTGCCATGTGTTGATTTGAAGATCCATCTGGTCTCAATCCCGATACAACAGATTGTGCAATGGATGCCACAACATACCCTCTCAATTCCTTGTCTTCCCTCGCATCTTCCTTTTCCAAACGAAACCTCTCATCCTTATTCATATTTGATCTTCGGAGACCTCGAATTTCGTTTTGGATGTATAGCATAACTTCCTCTGGGCATTTGTTTCTTGGAAGAGCATGATCCGCTTTGCGAACATATCTTCTGGTAACATCTGTCGCACCATCCGTTGAAAAGGCAATACAGTAAGACATCTTCTTGCCCCAACCCTCAGCATATAATCGCGGATTATCCCACGCTTCTTCACAAGCATCAACATGAATCCATCTCTTTTTCGTATCCGAATAGACTTCCGTCCAGACATGGTCTTCGACATTCCAGACCCATCTCACACGACCTCCTACTGCGCGACACAGCATGCTGAAACAATTGGCCCATTCTCCTACTCTTCCTTTGCGCGTTTGTAATAATTGCCAGACGTCACTATATCGAGGAAATCTTTCATATGCTCTACAGTCCCCAGCCGAGCAACGATATAATTCGACTTTTGTTGCTCCGCATGCTGATTCGTCGGGTGTAGGTGGTGTCATGCCTTGGGCTACTGTAGGTGACATGCATACTTGACATGGCGGATTGTTGACCCATGAAAAGAATGAACGTTTAAACCATCTGATAAGATGTCAGGACCAGTTATATCGGGAACGTCGAGCAAAGCGGCAGCGCCATGACGGGAAGCCAAAGCGCAAATCACAGACAGCATAGCAAACATACCTCAATAGCGCTCTAATCACACAATCTTGATAACCCCATTCTGGTTTCCTTCCATCTCCCATACTTTCAGCTTCGGCTTGTAATATTTGACTTTCCTCTTCTGCCTCTCCATATATCCTATCTAATGGTAAATGTTGTAGAGCTTCATCCAGTAAACCTGGGTTTTCGTATTTCGTAGGAGTTTGCGAGATGGAAATTAATAGGTTTCGAAACTTTTGTGATTGTACATCTTGAGGCGGTGATGGAATCTTTGGTAAATTTCTTACGGACGAATATGAAGGAGGTGTTGAAGGTTTTGAAGTATTCGATGAAGAAGTTGGACGAAAGTTTGAAGATTGTTGTTGTTGTTGTTGTTGTTGTTGTTGTTGTTGTTGTTGTTGTTGTAAAGAAGTTGCTTGTAAATTGGATGATGATGATCTTTCTCTTGGTGATGGCGATGCATTTCTTGACCTCGATTTATCCAATTCATTTAATCGTTTCGTCCTTAATAACCCTTCGAATTGTTGTCTTAAATCTTTTGCCCATGCTTCATCATATTCCCCATTTGGTGCATTTCGATCGGCCATTTTGATATATTGTTGGTGGTGATGGTGATGGTGATGTTGTCGAAAGAGAGGAAGAATAATTGAATGTCGAATGTCGAATGTCCAAGGTCGAGGATCGGATTGTATTGTACGTATTGAAAGGGAAAAAGATGATTCGACACTCCTTCTTCAATCTTCAACCTTCACAACCAATCTTCTCTTCTCTTCTCTTCGCTCTCCCTCCCTCTCTCTCTCTCTCTACCGTCTGTATCTCTTTGTGTGAGTTGTGTTTGTGTAAGTTGTGGCTGATTCTATAATCGAAAGAGGAATTTGGGGTATGATGTCGTCCGATGAATGGTCGTGAGAACAATGCGTAGTAGGTAGGTAGTCGAATATCCCCTCTATGAAGAAAGTTGTATTTTCAATCAATAAATCAATATTTCTTTTCTTTACTCTTCTTGACTCTCTCGCTCTCTCTCGCTCGCTCGCTCTCTCTCTCTCTCTCTCGCTCGCTCGCTCACGCACGCAAACTCTCTCTGTCTCTCGCTCTCTCTAGTTTGTCCCTCGAGCACAGCCCTCCAAATCGAACTGGGGCACTTTTTTGGTCAATCGCCACTTTTCGCTTATGGAGTTTAGGCTAGGGATTGTTCGTAATTTATAGATCCTCGTCAGGTTGGTGTTTTGAAGTATCTATCTAGCTGGGTGGGTAGGCAGAGAAGGGAAGGGGGGGAAGGTGGAAAGAGGAAGAAGTTGTTTGTATCTTTATGACTTTCTCAATAACTTCAACCATTTTCGAGCCCACTGCCCAGGTTAGAGGTGTACGAAGATAGTGTACGACTAGACTAAGAATTCATCGGCACTGCGTAAGTTCCCTCCCTTGGACTCAGATTTAGAGTCTATTAACTTGATTAGACTGATCCAAAAAGTAGATCCCAAGATTTGTCCGGACCCAGAAAAGTTAAAAAGTTGTTTAGGAAACTAAGAATACGGTGGTAGGTAGTACATATGAACTTGAACAATTCATACATCCTCGTGGCATGCGTCGTAAGTTGTGACATCTTCCCCAATTGATAGAATTCTACTCTACTCTACTCTACTCGACTCTACTCTGTACATAGTAACTTCTTTGGCTTAATCATTGCAAAATGTTAGATTCGTCTTGGCAATAAATTCGTACGCGCGGTTCAGGATCTAGGTGTCTACTAGCAACCGCTCATCGGGACTCAGGACTCAGAATCGACATTCATGGAGAGTCAAAAATGGTTTGAATAATCTGGATTTCTATCATACTAGTAGTCGGAACTTTTGTATCGCCAAGATGATGCCAAGTACGTGAAGAAAATGGATGCTCAAATTAAGAGTGGTGGAGGGGTTTCATTTACTCGACGCTTTTAGGATATATATGTTTTGTGTGATCTTACAAATCAATAGATTCATCTAAACACCCAGATCTAAGGAAAGCCTCATTACAATTTCCTACACACATGCTACCTTTTTGGTACCTGAAAAGCTGGTAGTTGTAACTAGATACTGATAGATAGTCGGAAGCTTAAAAGAAGGTTGACGTGGGCTACCTAGGAATGGTTTGACCGTTTTGGTGGACTATTAGATGAGAAGAAAGACAAAAGTCAGGAGCTGACGACGACTTCTGTTTAAGCGATCAACTCATTTTCATACTGAAATGTTTGGGTATGTAGATTCGAGATCTCTTTCCTCTACACCGAATTGTAGAGCTTTTCCATACCAATCTTCTATAACTTCTCAGCTATCTTTCCAGGTATGTATGAAGATCTCTCTAGATCTAGAAAAGATGATTCAAAACTTCACAAAGGATTCCAGTATCTCTTGGCTAACGTGCATCATATGAACCATATTGCGACGACAATGGTAGATCTTTTTGCCAACGCTACGATTACCGTGGATCAATCTTACCCGATGATACTTGGCATACTTCTTGGAGTGGTGTAATAATATATTGCTACTTTATTAACACAGGTGGTCATGTAAACAAACATCAGACGAATTATATTAACAGAAGTCATAAAGATATAGACATGATGCTATATCACAAGTCTAGACCTTCCTTTCACTATGCCTTCTAAATGACTACATTTCTCAATCATCGAATCTCTAAATTTCCAGCACAACCTCACCCAAAACTGTTCACAAGGTATGAAATCAGAGATTCAAAATCCACATATGTACAGTACATACGAAACGAAATCATACCCCTCAGTTTGAGCCTCATAAATATACTTTGTACACTAGGTCTTTCTTTCGTTTCCCTCAAAGATTCGTACGCATACCATCGGAAACTGGAGAATCTGTCATCATCTTAGGAACAATAGGTGCTTCATCAACAGCTATCTACAAATATCTCATACTCAGTGCCTATGCCATCCGTTTCTCAACATAAAAATGCCATGTCGGAACAAATAAATCCGTCGATTAGACTCCATACAAGCTCCTCGTTCGTCTCGGTATCACATTTTGATATACATACACGCAATCCATCTTGGCAGAGATCAGTTGTTTCGAGATCCACGGGAGTATTCGTATACCACAACACGTGGATATATACTTACACGATAACTATCTCAGCCAACGACAGCAATAACGACGACCTCGTTATCTTCGTCTCCCTTATTTCTCCTCTCCCTTCCCTCGCACTAATATCAATTCCAACATTTCTTGAATCCTGGCACCTACAAATCATCAAAATCCAGGCGAGCAGGCCTCACCGAAAAACTCAATCTCATCCTCATATTTCTGATTCGTAAAAATAATTTTCCCCATCATCTTTTAAAACCACAAGGCATACGCGTTTTTTCTCGGCATCGGCGCTCTGATTCTCCAAAAAGGTATAGTCTGATTAAAAGATTGCGCGGCTGGCTACCCCTTGTGGCGTGGTGTGTTTGGCTGGTTAAGTACACACCGGTTTAGCGAGAATGAAGGGTGACTGCACGTGGAAAAAGGGTTCATGGTTTATGATTGATGAATGGAATGGATAGAGTTTGAGTTAAGCTTTGGGATGATAGATTTTATTCAATGTATTTGAGAATTACTTGACTTGAGAATTGAGATTTCGATGCTATATCTTTGCATCTGGGTTTGAATACAAAAGGTCAAGAAGGGGAGGTATGAATATGTTAGTCGGACAATATGGAAAAACACCTACCAGTAGAGACGTCAACATGAGAGATCAGGAACAATACTTCCCTCCCCCCTACAGATCAAATCAATCAATGACCCTTAATTCACGACGCCAAGCTAAGATTCATCAGCGCAGCGTCTATTTTTGATACTTACGGAGTACCCATTGAATTTACCCATTTAGAGCATTCCCATATATGTGTATCATATCAAACAGGCGCTCCTTTCTCTTTACCCAACCAGCAGCTCTTCCAAAAGCGGACAATAGAATCGAGTAAACATTATTTCAAATTACCAAACGGAGAATACAGTCGTCTCATATAGAACTTTATAGTTGGCCGAGCCGCAGGAAGTGGACGATATCTTCAGCTGAAATATATGCAATGAGGTATGTTTATAAGCAAGCTCAAAGTTTCAAAATCTCAGGTGAATTAAGTACTATATGTATATCAAATGTCTTTCTGAAGCTTTCGAGCGCTCCAATCGTAACCTCTATCAAGTCTGATCTTCACACGCGGGTATTTTACATATCTCGGTGTTATAAGGTATTGATATATACCGAACATCTCTCTAAAACCTACACAGCCTTCCTCCTATCAGGCACCCTCCGAGTACACTTCAAACTTCAAACTTCAAATTTCAAACTTCAAAGCCGCGCGATATGCCATTTAATGGTCATAGCTTCCTCCATACTTATTACTTCGTACACCTACCTACCTACCCAGTCTCCAGTCTAGGTCTAGTATAGATAGACAGCTATGAGATGAGGCTCTTCCCAGCTGCTGGAGCCAACAACCGAAAGCGGGCTAACAGGAAAAGTTCTTGGACTTGGTACGTGGTATGATGGTCTTGGATCTTGATAGGGAGGGATCACGCAAGATGGAGATCATGATGCGTTATTAAACTTCTATTTGGTGTGTACTTCGGTGCTTTCTTTCGTAGTGCCTTCATTCCTGGTGCACACGTGGTGGTCAAGGAACTGACTGCGTCGTCACGGGTGGATAGTACTCATGTGTTAATATATCAAACCTGGTTGTTCGTCATGGTTTTCCGGATGGAATAGATGAAAGGCAGCGCGTTTGGGTTTGGTGCGAGCGTTTTGGCATGGACATTTTGACTTGTGTATCGATTTTCTCTCAGTAAATGGTTCAAAATTCACCTCCTGTCAAACCCGAAGTTTTCAAAGTCAAGATACCAAGGAGACCAACAGAAAATGTGCCGCTACTTGAACTGTCCTTCCACCTCTAGTAATGTGGACGGACGCGTATGTACCATCTCAATCTATCATTCCCTGCCACTTTATATTGACTCCAGCGTCTTGGCAGCGAAGATATTATCAATTTCTTGTCTATCTTGTGAAAACGGCTTACGCATTTGACGCTTTTTTGTTGTTGATATTGATATATTCGGTCAAGTATGACTTATCTATTAGTCTGCCAATTCTCAATAGTGCCCGTATAGTAAGTATTCTCCACGAATTCGTGTATCTAAGACTTGTGAGCCGTATCCCAAGTTCCCTACTCTTCCCACTCAATTATTGAGTCATATAAAGTGGAATTCAATTGATTTATGAATCTAATGTCTCCATATTTTCAGGATCACCTGTACATCGTCTTATATAACACATAATATAGCCTTATTCATATTTTCCACACCCTAGAGATTGGCATGATGCATTCTTACTGCCTGCTTTCCCCCCTCCCCAACCCACAGTTTTAAACACAGATGTTCATTACTGATGGAGCATTGAAGCGGATATATACATCCATTCGGATTCGGAACAGAAGAAAGCGCCGCTCATACTTCGTACACTCTCTAGTTTCATTCACGCGTCATCACTTCTAACTTCACCTCTTCCCTGTCAATTTTCGTACTTCTCTCTTCATCAACGTGACGAAGCTCCCGAAAAGTATTTCGTTCACGTGTGTATCTAAATCATTAAACTTAAACTTTTGCTCGGCATACGTTATATCACACGGGAAGTACACCCAAACTTTGATCCGTTTCCACTTATTAACTTTCTTCCCCTCACTGGCTGGCGCACGCCCGCAAACGAAAAGGGAAAAGAATGAGAATTGAACTGCAATGTAATATATTTATGGGTGAGCGAGCCGTTGGATTGATGTTGACAGGTTGAACTTGAGCGCTATTGCCTCATTGGATCTTTGTTACTATGTTCTTTACACCGTATGAATAAGTAGAGTTGGATGATGAAGGGAAGTACCAGTATTTTTCTTCCAGGGGATAAAGAAACAATCATCAGACAAGAGCGTAGCCAGAATCCACAATTTTCTCGTCTGTTCTTTCCTTCATTGCCCGTCACCACGCACTGCTTGATCCTGGTTGCAACTACGTGGATATATATGATTTTCACCATCACTTGGTTACCTGGCCCGGAAGTCTGTCAGCTTCTGTTAATATAAGTAAAATACAAGTGGCCGATAAGTTTATGACGCTGCTAGTCGCAGCTCGAATGTATTCCAATTACGGGTTGTAGATACGGCTATGGATAGCTTGAATTTAGTGAGGCACATACTCATGATAATATTAGGATGAGGATAATTTTCTTGTTTTTTACTATCTTGTCGCATGGGCATGTAGCTTTAGAGTGATGTACTGTTGACTGTCCAAGAGATAAGGGCTAAAAAATAATTTAGGTTGGTAGGCAAGTAGCCGTTTTTTGTTTGTATGTGTTTATTCCATGGCTCGCCTCTGGGAAGTGGGGAAAAGGGGGGTAGCTTCTCTATTGCGTAAGAAGCAAAAAAACAATTGATTAAGAGAATCAGGGCTTAAATTGATATACCGTCCATCTAGCTACCTCGCATAAGGTGTGGAATACATAAGATGATATCATCACCAATCACTGGATCACATAAGAAATGCAAGAATAGGATACTTATTTCAAAATGATATGGCAAAACATGAGATATATTTGCGCACTACGGAAGCTATAGAAATGGAGTGGAAGGTTTAGGGTTAAGTAAGGATGGAAATTTGATGTGACGATCAGTTGAAAAGACATGAAAAGACCCATATAACAAACAAGCTTATAGAGATCTACAGTCACTTCGATCGGATGATGGTAAGATATAGTTTTGGACGACACGATAGCCCTATGTTCGGATGATATCGTTAATATCAAGACCGTAACCCTTGAGAAGACTACCGGCATTGAGATTGAATACTAACCTAATATCAAATAATACTACAATTCAACAAGAGGTCTTTTGATAACCCGGAGTAGGAGATGATATGAGTATGATGTATGAAAGGGTACAGAATTTATATGGGCAGTGAGGGTATGTTTAAACTTATTTCCAGATGTCAAGTGGCAAAGATAGTTGACGAAAGATATTGTACAACGGTTCAAAAGTCAGTATTCGTCTTAAATTCTTCCAAGTGGAGGGATTCAATATTCAAAATGGGGATGGAGTACGAGTAGATTGGGTTGATGTTCCGAAAACAAATCACGGGTTCATCTACACATGGATATCTACAGGATTGAGATCAATTTAATAGTTTTCTCATTCTATATATTTAATCTTCTTTACGCACGGAATATTAAACTTTAGTACTATAAATTGACATTCTCTTTCCTGGACTTGTAATGAATCATCCAATCCACGACCGAATATTACTATCATCCTTAACCGTCAAAATTTTCAACGGATGCGTCTTCTCCCTCTTCTCCCCCTTCCTCTGCACATTCCTCGCTCTGGAAACCGGATGTCTATTCACTGCTTCCCAATCCTGCTCCCTCATGCTCTCATCAAATTTAAATTCCTCCCCAGACACCCTCTCAAACGCCTCACAAACAGAACCATGTTCATATGCAAACCGCGAGACCTTATCAATCCCCTGCCTATCCTGATTCGTGACATTCGCAATTGCATTTTGCCAATTGAAATTTCGTGCCGATTTGCCGGAGCCAAGATCCTGCCAGCAAGTGATATAGAGCGCGTCGCCCTCTCCCTGGCGATCCTGCACCGCGACGTGGTAGTCCGTCATGCAGTAATCGCATGATTGGAAACGCGGTGATGTCAAGGATCGATCGGAGACGCTGAGCGTGCGCCAGCGGAAATCGTAGTATAAGTTCAATTTGAGATGCGGACAGATGGGATGATCCCAGGTCAACCATTCTGGTGCCCAGGCGTCTGGGATGTTGGAGGTATCTTCTTCAGAGAAATCTTCGAAGGAACAATGGTCATGGTTGGCGGGGAGGAGGAGGATTCTTTGCTTGCGGAAGATTAGTGAGTTGGTCGTTTGGGAGATGCGTATAGTCTCGCGAGAATATTCGACTAATCGAGATGTTGGGTTCAGGAAAGTAGTGGTTTCGTTGTAGAGAGAGATCGAGTGAGGGATGTGGCGTTGATGATAACGTTTCATTGCCGCTTGCAAAACATGGAAGCTTACATATCCTTCCAAGAGGGGCAGAGCGTTATCAATATGAAGAGCGCACGACTTCCCAAGCAACTTCTCACTGTATCCAAGACCGATCGTGTGGAGTTTGTTGCAGGGATAACATGTAATATAATTTGGAAGATCCCGTGCGAGGAGTTGCAGGAAGTTGTAGCGATAGCTTCGATAGAGTTGGATGTTTAAGTTATACCTGTACATGGTATTGACGGGGAAGGAGGCAGCCCTGTAAGGGTTGTTGAGGGCTTCGACGTATCTTGATCCGAGTCTATTCCACAAGTCTGTGCAGCAAATACTCAATAAGGCTGCGGAGTCGGGTGGTAGAGAATCGACGAGGTAAAGTATAACGTCATCGCTTAAATCGCAAATGTTTTTCGGTTGGAGAGTTTGCGGCGCGATCTCGGTTGGGTTTCTAGATGATTCAAGGGTCATCAAGCGAAGACTCGATTCGAGGGCCGGGTCCCCTATGAATGAAGTCGCTGGAGAGAGGGATTGTTTGTTGTCTGTGGAAATCCTTGGATCTCTCTCCGGTAATGCTACTGTAGCTATACTGGTATCAGGAGATTTGGTGTTTCCCATGATGAAGATCTTTCAGTGATAAGTGGAAAATGAACTTAAAAAATGGGCTGTAAAGTTATTGATTAAGTGATCGATATATCAGGAGATTGAAATGTGAAGTGATTGAACTGTAAGTAACGAGTGTAAAATGTTTTGAACTGTACTGGTTTTCCTGAAGATATGAGAAATAATCAATCTATATATACAGATTACCTGTCTGCACCAAAAGTGTCTAGTCATGAACTAAGATCTTGTGAAGAGTGTGAGGAGATACTAGCGGGATACGCAACGAACTAAATATCAAAAAACGTTGAGCCATTGATGTGCTAGAGTACACTATACACACTAGAAGATACTTAACGTTATCGAAGACTATATTCGCACAATTTTTCCCAAAAATAGATCCGAAACCATGGATTGTGAAGTAAAAAAAGATCATCCATGACTATCGATACATCATACTTCAAATGATAAACGCACTAGACGCACTAGATCAAAGCCGTCGGGATCAGTCTCCAATATGACCCAGAATCCTACAAGTAAGAAGTCACGAGAACATCGTCACTAGGTGTTCGAATCTTATGGGGAATTCAAACAAGTTTCTGCGTCCAGAATTGTCAAGAAAAAGAGACTAAGAAAAAATCGAGAACGCGGTGTTGCTATTGAGATATTCAATATGGGAACTAGTACTACAGCCACAAATCGTAGGCATCGTTTAAGTGTATTATTATAGATCTATGTATCCAAGCCTTCAGAGGTTCCTGCCTTTCTTGTGCTATTTATTAGGACGCGATGTCAGCTCACCATTGTGGGCTCGTGCGCAAAGGTGATAATTAGACGAGAATGAAGGGGGGCATACGTGGGAGAGAAGAGACGTCAAATTTAATCACTCCATTAAGTTCTTTGATAAATCAACCACAAATAATGTTATCTGGAGATACCTAAAATAATACGTGTTTACTATAGAATTATGAAAGTCAATAGTGTCAGGTAAAGCTTTAAAAATCATTAGTCATAATTCTATCAAAACTTTAATTCTTCAAACAAAGCTAGAGTATTTGGATCATTGAAGAGCTGCGCTAATGGTCAAGTCCGGAGGTTTTTTTCCCTCCTGCGAATAGGGGGGACGGCAAGCGTACAATAACCACACTCACGTGAAGAAAAGTATCATCTTAATGAGGTGCAAACTCAGTATTTGGACCAAGGTTTTCATTCAAAAAAAAAAAGTGCATACCAGAGTTTGTAACTAACATTCTAAAAGGACAAAGTGTTCAATGTAAACAGTAACCCATTGAGAAAGCCAGCTTTTTTGACCAAATGATACATGCATATTACATATTCGCTCAAATTCTAACACCAAGTTCTCGAATCTTCTCGAGTTCATCTTGAGTATATGGCTTCGTGTTAATGATATCGTAATCCAGCATGCGAGAGCGCCAGTATCCGTCGAAAAACTTTAGAATTGGCTGGGCAAGCTCGATGTACTTGCTTTCAAAATCTTGAACTAGTACTTCTAGTTCCTCAATTTGTGAAGATTCTTCCTCTTGAATATCCCGATGGTCTCCAATATCGAAAGGAGTGAAGTGATGAGGAGGTGAACTCTAGGAATAGGGGTGATAAACACAGCAGGTATGCGTAAGTTCTAATATCGTGAAAGTTGCAAAGCGAATTATTTCAGGTGCCAGTATTTTCCAGCTATCGTTATCGGTACCTATGAATTGGAGCAGGAACATAATGGAAGCACGCATTATCCAGTAAGTTGAATCAAGAGAAAATCCTTCTTCGCTCAGATCAGTAAAAACACTTATAATTTCCGCTTCATCAAGCTCCAAGGTAGTTTGCTTGAATAATATGGTGAGTGCTGTACATCCCGATTTTGAACATGCGCATATACATCGATCAGCTGTCGAAGTTGTTAGAACTTTAAACATGACGTTTCTGACCTCGGGCTGAGAAGATAAATTTTCAGGGCCACCATTTGGCAGTAGATTTATTTCTTCCATTGTGATAACCCAAAGATCCTTGATAAGAAGACTTGCAACAATGAAGTGGGTGGCTGGATTCCATGGAATCCATCGGTTTCCTTGCAATATTCTTTTTGCGTGATGAAGATCAGCTCCTTTCTGGATCAGCCACCAAAGCAATTTGAACTTGTCCGTCATCTCACTTTGAGACGTATCGTGATCGGTCCACGTCAACATCAACAAAATTCTCTTGGAATCGAAACAATGGTACTCTTCTATCTCACGAAATCCAGCATTGTAAACATTTCTGTTGTCTCAACTCTTGGTATCGCATATTCTCGTAGATATATATCGTACACGAATAGTAAATGATAGATCGACTCGTATTCCTCGGGGATCTGTAAAGCTGGAGGTATATCAATTCCAACTACCTTCAGAAGAGCGCAGGTAGAGCTCGCATGAAGATCCAATACTTGGTCACCTGAGGTTGAAAGTCTATCCGTTTTTGTGGTTGGCAAGCTCTGAAAGGCTAATTGGCCGAGTCGATTTCTGCGATCAACGAGAGAATTTATCATGCAATTTATAATGTCTTTTGAGCTCGAGCGCAATGCGTCAAGGAAAACGTCCTCGGCACGAAAAAATACAACATCTTTCAATGTATCGTTGATCGTCTCTGCGCGGAAAGAATGTAGCGGGCTGTCGGCATTGAGGAGTAACTGGACAGCTGGCAAACACTTTGAGTACAAAGCATAAGCGACAGGAAGATATCCCATGCAGTCTTGCTTGACCAAATTTTGACCGCCTATACGCAAGAGATGAGATATTCCAATCGGCCAACCAGAGGATAGATGTAGCGGAGTCTGGCCCATATCATTCCGCTCATTTGCACTGTCCGGGAAGTTGGCTAGGATTTGTAGCATTCTGTCTTCTGATCTCTGCAAAATAGTAGAACTAAGAGCTCCACAGTGAAAACCTAAATTTGTCAGTATTTGCATAGGTAACTTGTGAGTAGGGCTGCCGAACCAAGTATTTCGGGAACATCTCGAAAGCTCGAAAGAGACATCGCTAGATGCTTACAATAATTATCCCACCACTGACAACCTGAAACGATTAACTGATTCTCTAACCAAGAATCAGAAAGCTCCAATCCCATGCTATCTATCAATTCTAAACATAGATCAGGTACCTCTGGATGATAGTACCCAAGAACCTTGGAGCCAAAAAGAATCTCCAGGGGGCGTCTTTGGAACACATAGTTAGCATATCCTCCATTGAAGATTTAAGGTGCATTGTAACCTACTCTCCGTTGGTATTTGTGTCATTTACCATAGTACATGGGGTATTTGCTGCAAGAAGTCTCAGGAAACGTTTGTAAGATTGAAACACTTCAGCATTTGTGAGTTCCAGATCTTCAGCGATCAAACAAGCCATCTTGCTTATTTGTTAGCTATGTTCAATGGTCTAATCTGAAGACTAAGAGAGTCACATACATACATGAAGAATGGATTCACCACGTCTATTGACGTCGTTTAACGAAGCTTGGCCGCTCGCAAGCATTTTCCTGATCTGAATGGTGATATTATCCATATCCAAAGAAACTCCAATAGAATCTACCTTGTATGCCCTTCCTCGAATGTCGTCCATTAATTTGAAGACTGGTGACTTTGAAGATACTATCCTACGAAAGGTAAGATTCGGAGAAATTGAGAGTAGAGACCCTGCTGTGGAGATGATACATAGCCTCGCGCGAAGAATTCCTGAAAACAACTGGCTGCAATGAGAATATGTGAGTTCCCAAGTATGTTTCCTTTCAAAATGAAATCTTGATGGGCAATCAGGCCTGCGACATCCAGAATTTGTTCTTGATCGTAGAATCTGCAAAGATCTCGCCGAAAAGGACCAATAGCTATGTTTTCCTTCCAAAAGAGCCTGTGATTGACAGGGACATTTACTTTTTGCAGCTTTGCGTATTGATGTTTTGAATGCTGGCTCGTCACTACCAGGAACTAACGCTTTCGAAGAATTATTATCAATAGTCGGCGCTAGTTGTTTTTGGTTCGAATTCAATGCTCGCGACATTGCTTGTTCGACAATTTCCGGCACGTCTTGCAGCGCCATTCTGACATTTGAGAGTTCTTGAACCATGTACTGATTCAATGATCTAGATCTGATATCATGTTGAACATGTCTATCCATGAGTTTTTTTCAATTTTGGGAGACCGGCATCAATATGCGTGAAACTCGCATTCAAATTCTGAAGTTCCTTTGCAATGCCAGCCGTCGTAATAGCCGATGTTGTAACAATATTTGATGTCTGCTCCGATATTTTGCAAGAGACCTCACTTGAATGTGGTTAGCAGTATACTAGAGTTATTGAGAGACGTTTAATAGTCGTTGCGATAGCTAGCACAAGTGGTAACACAGCAGAGTAGTGAAACCAAAAGTGCTGCACCGAGAATAGTCACGTGGCGAAACCGCCTACTTACAGTTGCAGAGCCATGATTGCCATATCTACATTGGCCTGTAGCTTGTCGACGATATACTCTAGTTTTTGCAGAGTGGCTTGACGGAAAGGAAAGATCGCTTTCTTGCCGAGGAAACAAATCTTTTCTATCGTACCAATGGGCACACTGAGTTGACATTTCTGGAGAGTTGTTTCGAGAGTCCTGATATTGTCTGCGCATGAGGCGACAGTAGCGGCAACTAGGGCTACAGCAGATGTGTGAGTTGAATGGAGGCTTCTCAGGCTTACTTGTAAATGTTTGAGCGTGGTGTGAAGTGCTTGCGTTCTTTGTGCAATACCGTCAATTTCTTCAGCTTGATCGCGATAGGCGGAATAATAAGAGACGATCCCCTGTGAGACTTGCAATCTGGTGATCCAAGAGAGACTACTCCAACCGCTGTACCCAATACATCTGCCATGATAAACATATTTGAAAACTCTCAGTAAGTAAATAGCTTTGGGATGCATTGGAATGCCCGGTTTGTGAGGGTTCGTATTTGATATTGAAGTAGGCTATGCAACTGCCACACTCGAGCCACATAACTGAATCCTGAATGAGTAACTACCTACCCCTTCATGTTGTACGACGTTATCGCACACGCCAGGAGAGTTTCACATTAGCCTACAGTAAGCTTACTAACAACATACCTTTCAGGCAATCCGAGAAATTCGCATGGACTAGACTTTTAAAAGGTAATGAGACAAGCGATGAGATGATTTTTAATATTCAACCTGGAAACCGTCTTAACCGAAAATCACTGAACTCTTTCACAATAACGGGAAACCATTTGTATATCTTGTAAAGGTATCAGCAATATGATCTGCTATCTCATTATACACATGTATACACCACCTAGATACTTTTTGCTTTTGGACGTCCTATTACATCCTAGCTCCAAAACGCCATGTCCATCCATATGCATTGAGTCTACGTTTCTTCAGCTCTCGTTCAAAATCACATTACTCATCTAGTACCTTATCCCTCAATATAAGGACTTCTTCTCCCACTCCTGATCACCCTCTAATCTCATTGGCAAGTCCGTTTCCCAGATAGGTCTTTCTATGATTGCCACTTCCAGCCCATTTTTACCGCCCTCACCAATCTCCACCATACCAAGTATTGGTCTATACTTGAGCGTCTTGTACGTTTGGGCTGGTCCTCCAAACTTCTCATCTTCGGTCTTCTGCGATTTTTTCCTTAGCAATGACTTTGATTCTCTGTCAATTTCATCGTCTTCCGAATCAACATCCATATCGTATTTGTTATTTTGGATGTCGATTTCGGTTTCTTGGGTTTCCTCCTCGTGGATGAGTTTGCGGATTTTACGGGACATTCCTGTCTCGTTCTCTTCTGGGTCAATCATACCACCAGCTCCGGATTTCCCTAGTTGGAAGCGCTTGCGCTTGCTTCCTGAACTCTCGGCATCTCCATCCTCTTCCGCTTCTTCATCCTCAAAATGGAAATCCTGTGATAAATCGAACATCCATAACCAGTTAATACCATGTAACCACATACGCTCGCGACCATTTGAGATATCCCACAAACAACCTCTTGCCAAATCTGCAACTTTACGGAATGCAAGGGGGAATGTAGAAGTAGGATTTCTGCGAGACCAGGGTGTGAGTGAGCCAGCTAAAACTTCAAATTCGTAAACTTCATTAGTGGATGTAACAATGACTAGACGATCCTCGGCAACGGGTAGTTCATGAGATACAGGACGTGGATTATTACGTGTAGCTGGAGGTGTAGCTCCATTGATTTGCACAGGGAGAGTTGCGGGGCGGAAAGATAGTACAACTGGTGCGGCGGGAAGTTTTGGTATACGAGTTGCAGACGGGTTTCGTGTCCAGTGTTGACCGAAGATCAGTTTTGGTTTCTTGTGTTCTTCAGCATCGGAGCCATCGTCGGATTCATCGTCAGATGCGTCGTCTTCCTCTGCTTCCTCCAATTCTTGCGCAAGATCTTCGATTCCTTCCAGAACCCAAGTATCAACAAAACCTGCCAGGTCACTCACTACCAAGATTCGACTATCAGATGAGAATGCTGCTTGAGTGATAGTTCTTTCATATGCACCAAGACCACCTAGAAGCTTAGTTTTCGAGATATTGCGATCAAGACGAGAAAGTCTTGAGAGCTGAGGAATTATGCTAAATGAGGATGGTGAATTATCATCCTGAATGACTCGCGCTACTGCGACTGAGCTATCATTCTGAATTATCGATATCCAGTTTCCGTCAGGGGAAAATTGAACTATACGAGCCCCAGAAGAAAATGCTTGTGATACAGCGACAGTTGATACCTTAAGACCCTCGCCCTCTTCGGGCTTTCGTGCCTTGAGGCGGAATAGCTTTATATCTGATATCGTTGAAACAGCGAGCAGATTTCCTGCAGCATTCAAAGTCGCAGATGTGATATTAGACTCCCCCTTGACTAATATTTTCGCGACCAATTTGCGATTGACCGCCGCAGTCTCTGGCTCATCGCCATTGATAGATTCGGAAAGTCTATTTATGCGCCAGATATTTATCTCTCGGTCCCACCAACTCATCATCAACCTCTTTCTTGTAGAACTGTGAATGATAGAAGATTGAGGGAGGAAGGGCAAGGCACGCTGGTTCTCTTGACCGGATTGCGCAAGTGGAAGAATAGTAGGAGCAGCATCGGGACCTACGAACAAGTGTTAGCATGCGCAAAAAGTATTAATGAAAAAAGTGCTTACCTCCGGAAGCCACAACACTAATTCCTTGACATTCCAAGCTTGCCATGGCCTTTACATCGTGAGTGTGATATCTTCTGTGCCTGACTTCTGACCATCTCTTCTTCCCTTTGATTTGTTTGTAGACGACTGTCCGTCTATCCATACCACCACTGAAAAGGGTCATCCCATCAGCGCTTGTCGCGAGGCTGAGAACGTCTTGAGTATGACTCTTGATGTGCTGCATCATACTGTATGTTTTACCATGCCAGATTTTGACTTCTCCCGTTGAGTCACCAGAAATGATATCTCCATTTGGTAATGCTTTCACAGCCCAGACAATGATATCCTTGGGCCCTCCTTTAGGTCCAGCTCCCAAAGACATCTGCCTTAGCATTGATCCGGTCCTTATGTCATAAATTCGAATATTACTATCTGAACACCCGGCAATAACATGGTAGCGATCCTGGAAAGCAACACTGATAATTTTTGCTTTTTTCGCAGATGGGCGAACAAGGATTTTTTGCAATTGTAGATTTTCATCTGCTGTCGAATACAAAACCAAAGCTCCGTCAACACAACCAGCAATGAGCTTCTGACACTCCCCGGAAGGCTCCTCTCCACGCTTTTGTTCCTCTGCAGGTTGGGCAGCAAGGCACCATATCTCTCCATGATTTCCGCTTGCTGAACGCAATGGCTGTCCTTTCACCAAATCCCACTCGGTAACAGTTGTAGTATATCCGATGCTGAAGAGTCTAGATTTCCCAATTATTTTTGTGCCATTAACTTCCTCAGTAGGATCTTGAGTCCAGACAAGTCCATCAATACTGCGATCCTTTCCACCTCGAATGATTGTTTCCTGCAGCCATGATCCCTTTTGCGGGTTCCAGAGCTCGATATCACCGTTTGCGCGACCGAGAGCCAATCGTGGAGAAGCGGCAGATTGACCTTTTGTCAAATTCGAGTGGGTGAATGCCAATGCATTGATTGTTGACGGGGGGTATGGAACGAATCTGCAGCGGTGGATATCCATTGCGCCGGTTTGATGTTAATTTCTCATTCAATTCTCAAGAGAAAAAAATAAAAAAAGCTCAAGAGGTTTTTCTGCCGGAAATTCGATCGTAGGCGGTGGAGGAGCGAGTCACGTGGCTGAGATTACACACAACACAACACAGCACAGCCGAATCAATGTTAACCTTACATCAATTTCGAAAATCTTCATTTGATTTGACGGAACAGGCCAGACCATATCATCTTGCCAAGTTGGCAGGCTATGCAATGGCTGGTAGAAGTATCTTCACTCGTTTCCAATTGTGAATTTGTGGGTGGATTACAACAGTTCAAGTGATTTTGGGACCATCAAATTTTATATCTCTGTCAGACAGCATCCAAAACTGTTTTTCTATCTCTTTGAGTGGAGAGAGTGAGCTGGGAGTTGCAATTCTACAGATTTGGTATTCAGATCATCATATCAGAGCCATACATTCTTGTAGTTCGCAGGCATGGTATTCTTCAGCTACACTGATATATGTTCGAGACGTTATGTCGTTGAAGTCTGCATCCTGTGCAGCAATAATCAAAACTGAATCTCTGTCCCCCCTCCCCAAATTTCCGTCCGTTTTCCAAACTCCATTCCAACGACCTTAGTTCGAACCAACAACAAGCCAAGGAATATAACATGTTCTTTTCCCATTTCTGACCGTCGAAATGAAAGGCGTGGATATATCCAGAATCTTCACATCTTGTGGATGCCAAGTTTCCGGATTCTCATGATTGCACCAATCCTTTATCGATACCGATTCAATCAGAATATTTGTGAATATTACCGCTCCGGAATCCCAACCAGGATCGGTGCCATTGCCAATACTCACATGCTCAATCGCTAGCAAGACCTATACAATCATCATCAGTTAAGGTTTCGAAGCTTGAATCTAAAAGCGCAGTTACCTCTGTCATGTCTGGGACTTTGGGTTCTGGTCAAATGTCAGTACCAATTAACCGAATTCAGGAGATGGAGGACATACCAAATACGGATCCATCGAAAGTGTAGTTTCCACCATATGATACTTCTCCTTTTGATGCGCCGATTTGACCGGGCATGATAGACCACGTATCGAGCCATTTGTTGGAGATTTCATCAAGTGTCCAGAGACTTGTTATTTGATCACCTGGATATACTGTTTGTTGAAATGTTAGTCTTCATCATGCCCAATCTAAGTATGCATATCTGCTCTCCTTCCACCCCTCTTCAACCTCTCAGGAACACAAAAAAGAAACATACCCTTCGGTTGTTTCTCCTCAAAATAAATCTCCGTCCAACTAGGCTTCGTCGCCCCATGATAGAAACTAGGTATATGACTCCAAAACCCCACCTCATCCCCCGCATTCCCAACAACATTCTGCAGAACGCAACTTTGATCTGTGGGTTGCATACCTGCCCATGTTGCTTGGATTTTCCAATCTGGGCTATGGCCTTGTAGCGCTGTTGGCGGGGAGGGTACTTGGAGGGTCGCTTGAAACTATTAGAGGGGAAAATATCAGTAGAAGCACTAAATAACAAACCATTCGGGAGAGGGGCAAGAAGATTGATGGCTGAAGGAGGGGGAAACAAATACCCGTGTTATTTTCCCACCATATGTGAAGATGAATACCGCGGCTGCGTCTGCATGATCGATGAGAGTAAGGATAAGTACAAGAAAAAGAAGAGGAGCAAGAACGTAATACATAGTGATAAGGATAAATACTAGATAGATAAAAGCAGTACCGATAACCCAGATCACAAATCAAAGATGTAATTTAACGTTCCTTGCTTAAATTAAAACTGGTTATAAAGATATCTAATAGTTCTTGTGAGGTAGAGATCAGAAATTAGTCCTGTAGTCGAAACATCTATTTCGCAAGTAGTTTGGCAATAAGCAAACAAAAGTGTTTCTATAAGAATCGTAAGATCTTACAATCAACCCCAGCAAAACCCACATGGACATACCACGCCATCAGCAGGATCTTATTCACTCAGCTCTGAAATATTTCTCGCATATGTTATGAGTAGATAGGTAGTCAATCAATATCATAAAAGGGCTTGAGATGTGAAATCGGTATCCCTCTCGGCGATCAAGCCCTCCAAAGGTCGTTTTAAACAGCACTATACCAATGGCTAAGCATGCTTAGAGCTGGATCTGAATTGCTAATCATGGAGGTTCAATATTGTCAAATTGTGATTACTCTAGATAATATCATGAGAAAACACTCAACGGATACTGTTTCTCGGAGACTGATAATAGTATGTGTTCAGCTATAATGTCATCGCATTATCCATCTCCCTTCACATCCCATATATTCATATCCTGACCAATAAGCCAGACCTTCCCATATACCCACACCCCAAAGCGAACAACTCGCCTAATAGCATCCATCAAAGCAAACCACATTGCTCCTCCCGCGTCGCATCCTCATTATCCCAAACCTCTACACCGAAGCCGTAGAATCCATAACAGTAAACCCTTTAAATAAACAAATCATGCCTGTAATTGCCGGAAACACTCTAACGGATTCTATGTTGCTAAGTGTCACGTTGCTGAGTATAAGTTTATCAACACTACACCAATCCATATTTGTGCCATCGATTTGAATCAGGACATTTTTCCAATCCAGGGGACCCATTTCCCACTTTGCGGCGCGATTGAGTTCGGTTGCGAGGATAGCCTGGGAGGTATTAGTTAACTTGTGAAGATATTGAGCTAAAATTAAAGAAATGATATGAATGCTACGCACTTGGGTGAAATCTCCTATGTTGGCTGAAAGTTCCGTGTTAGTCAAAGCACACCCACTCGTTCGATGGTAGGAGCTAACTCACGATATGGTGAAAGATCGACCGTTACGTTGCTCATGAAATCTACCTCTCCATTCGCCAGCCCCTCCGCACCTCTTCTAATCGTGCAATAGACAAACCATTTATAAGACTTTGTCGGACCTTTCCACTGCTCAAAAAAATCCACTGAGATAAAACCATTCGTGATCAGATCTCCCGGGTAAACATTAATATTCTTCCCATGAATCCTTTCACCTCCAGCCGATGCATTTCCAAGTTGGAAATACTCAAAAAACGACCATCTTCCTAGCGTTTCTCCTTCATTGGCGTATACAATTTGTAGAATGGAATTGCTGTTTGCAGGCTCGATTGCGGGCCAGAATGACTGGATTCCGGTGGCTTGGAGGGCTGTTGGTGCTTTGGGTACAATTACTGTGGCTTGGAACTATGAGGTAACTTTTAGTTTGCAGAGTTTTACAAAATTCCAGGTGATTCTTACTTGAACAATTTTAGCATAGGGCTCAATAAAAACCGCGCCAGTCGCCACGAGATGGAATCTACCGAGGAAGAGAAGAATACTGGCAAAGACCTTAAGATCAAGAGAACGCATTTTGTATGAGGACGCTGATTAACTTGCTAATCGGTGGGTTTCAATGAATATATCAAAATTAAGGAAAGTCAGAGGTAGGTAGATCATGAGAAAAGGCAGGGTTATTGAGTGTTACTGTCAATAGATTTTCATAGGAAGAAAAAGAGCTCCAAACGGATTTCTAAGATGCACAGTTAAACGATGGGCAAAAGCATCATCCCACATGCATTATTCACTGGACCAGGCGGAGATTGAGACACATAATCTGCAACGACGAACCACTGGCTCACGGGGATATAGAGTGAAGATGTATGTCGAAGGTAGCAAGTATGAATAGTATATTGGGCGGCTGTTCACCACCATAGTCCGGGAGTTCTGATCATGCCTAAGCACATAACACACCGGAAAGATTGAATGTACAAAACGAATTCAGGATACGAAACGATCTTTGTTGGATTGCGATTCAGGCTAACCTGGGAATGATAGGGAGTCTTAAAATCTCTTGATTAAATGAGATATTTCAATATATAGCAAAACAACCTTGGCGACTCAGGTATCAGTCTTCTCCCCCACCAGAGCCTCAAAATCAACTTCACCCTGAACATTGAATCTCCATTTGACATTTTCCCAACCTTTTCTTCTATTTATGTTGACTTCAACATCATTTTTGGGCTTCCTGACCGCTGTCCCCAACTTCTGAAAAGCTCTATCAGGCACACTTGAACCGTCGATATCGAATCCTATAATAATAGCAGCAACAAGTGAAAGGATTTCAGTTGTGGCAAAATGTCGTCCTGGGCATAAATGCTTTCCACCACCAAAGGGAAAATATCCCTGTGTTTGCTGTTTCTTTTGTTCTTTGCCTAGTTTCGCAATGATACTTGGTAGGAATCGAAACGGATTAAATGAGTTAACATCTGGCCCCCAGATTGATGGCGAATTGTGAGTGACGCCAGAAGGGAGTTGTATGACGTTTCCAGCTTTAAGCAAAAACGAAGGTTGAGAGGTCGATGATTTAAGTATCACATCTTGGGTAACGGATCGGACAGATGTTGCTCCATCAGCGAAACGAAGCGTCTCGCGAAAGCACGATATCAATATAGGACAGCGGGATTGGAATAGAGTAATGTCCATGACACATTCCTCTATTCCATCCTCATCTTTGTTTTTAGATACGATGTTGAAGATCTCGGTCTGAATGGAAGATATCAAAGCCGGATCTGAAAGAATGTTAACGAGCAGCCAAAAACATGTTGGTGCCGAATTGTTTGTCGCGAGGAAAAGTGTAGAGATTTCGATGTTCGCAATCTCCTCGGCTGTGAGACCCCATTTCTGGGAGCACTCTAATCGTGATTTGATGAGTGTACTGGCGGTCATATGATATGATGAAGCATGGTAAGATGCAAAGGCAGTTTTGATGGCTCTACGGCCATGATAAGCTTTCGAGCAGATAAATGAAGGAAGAAATTCAAGCATAAGCATTGTCATATTTTCCTCGAAGTCCCTGGCAAGATTAGCACTGACTTGCAAGTTTGGGGGCAGGGTGTCCAATAGTCCGAATGAACAGATCAAAATTAGATATTCCCAGTTCATTTGGTATTCCGATACAAATGAAAGCACAAAATGTAACTGAATACAGGAAATTCATTCGACACATAGAAATGATTCAGGACGGACAATTGGACCCTGGCTGGGGACATTATTGCTAACCAGAGAGAATC
Source organism: Botryotinia globosa (assembly GCA_014898425.1). Lineage (NCBI taxonomy): Eukaryota > Fungi > Ascomycota > Leotiomycetes > Helotiales > Sclerotiniaceae > Botryotinia > Botryotinia globosa. The sequence continues at coordinate 156,221 of RCSZ01000001.1, forward strand.
TATGAGGCTGTGATTAGCACTCACGGAATCGTGTGGCCCGTAAAGAGACGCCGAAGTAGCCAACGTAAGGGTATCTCTCATCCATTTGTAGAGTGATACTTTGCCAGAGTTCTGATCAAGGTTATTGAGGATATCAGCGACAGCGCCCAGAACTTCTTTGTTCAATTCTAGCAGACTCCCACTGGGTCCTAAGTATTCTACCATCAATCCATGATTCTCGTTCAGGTACGATATCCCGTTATTTCCATTTAAGAACGGCCCTTTCGGGTCATAATCTGGAGAAGTTTCCCCGCGAATTATTTTCATCCCATGCTCGCCAATATTGAACGCGCGTTTCGAAGAATCAACAACGAATGTAGTAAAATCAAACGCTTTCGTGTTTCGATATGCAGCTTGAATTAGCGAAGGCTCGCAGATAACGTAGATACGTGCGGCGAGTATCTTAAGCGTGAAGACCGAATAAAGCGGGTGCTTGGAACTGCAATGGAGATAAATGGTAAGTCTGTGTTCTTTGCAGGGGAGTGGATAGCTTCGTGTAGAGATCAAAGGGTCCGGCAGCAACTTCCTCGAGAGTACCCTACAGGCCCTTTCATGTAGTTGCGCTAATCTCATCATACCTTAACGTCTGGAAGTAGCCAACTTGTCCCTTCAGCATACCGATCAAGTGCCCAAATAGTGGAATCCTTGATTTGACCTCGGGAGGTTCAGTTCCTTTTGTGCCCTCCTCATCCTTACGACCAGGCCTACCCAACAATACCGCAAGCCCAATACCTAAGATCAAGGTAATTGCAATTGGAAGCCTATTGACGTTGTAATCCTGCACCCTCAAGAACGTAGGAAACATTGTCATCGCAGAAGCATTGTTAAACACCATGGTAAAAGCTCAAGATGAACACAACGCGAAAACTGAAATCTTGAATGCATCCTATCAAGGAGAGTCAAAGGACTAACCAGCAACCAAAGAAACTCAAGGAACATGGCTCGTAGCAGCGCCTACAATCACCTACTCCGTACAGTATTGAGGACGATCAAAGCGGAACATCTTCTCAGTGGGTCGCGGAAACACTTGAAGCCGGAGAAGTTAGTTTCAAGTCTTCAAGTTATTTGCAAGCTTAGGGCTGGAGGAGCTCGACCATCTCTCATTTAGTTCGCATTGACCTGATCTGGTGGAACCCCTATAGCCCAGTGAAATGAAAGGTTTGAATCAGCAAGTAAAATCCTTAAAGGCTTTCCACTTATGGTCAATCAGTTGAAAGAGGAGGCTCAGGACTTGAAAGGTTTGACGAAGTTGAAGGAGCAACGGAACCGAGAGAGCTTCAATTAATGAAGTCGCCGGGGTGCTGACTCCTGAGCTCGGGCCACCACACCTGCAATTATAAGTGTGGCTGAGCAATCCGGATTTGAGCCACTGTGGCAGCCTAACAGAACCTACCTAACCTTAGGTTCCAGGTTGCTCCAGCTGCCCAGGTGGAGCTGGAGATCCTTAGCACAACCTTGGAATTTCCACCACTCATTTTCACTCGACATGCAGTTATGTCTCGCAGTATGTCTCGCAGTATGTATGCCACCAACAATGCATGAGATCAAAGAGAATCCAACTCTTGAGACCTTGCCCATGAACTTCACTTGAGTTTGACAATGTGAACTATTCGGTATTCTATGCTACCCTGCATGGGAAGATATCAGAACACACACATGTGTACATGCAACGCATCTGTTGACGTCTTTGGGCGAACGAGGTTGGCCTTCATACCTTCGATATTCTTCATGATGGAAGCATCAACAGGAAGAAGTCCACAGGTTCCATATCATTCATTTCACATGATGAGAGCTGCGCACTGTGCAACTGAACTCCCTTGATTGGGTGATTGATATAATCCTAGGTGTCTGAACAGGAAAGCGTATGGCCCAAAATCAATTTGATTCACAGCTTGGGATTTTACATGAAGGGAAAGGGAGTTTCAAATCATGCAATCTGGCTCTAGTGATTCACAGAGCCCTACACATTTTGAGTGGCCAAGTGAACGTCTCACATTTTATACCTTTGCATGTTGTCGCGACGTCCTTCTGCATATTGTGTTGCATAATTTCCCGCACTTTGTTTGTTGTTATTACTCAGTCTGTTGTCGCTTACTGACATGAATCGTCACTGTCCCGTCGTTGTATCCTTTCGGATTTGCCAAAAAGAAAGCAGAGAGCTGTCCATCCAAGAATCATTTCCCATTCAATCGACTATGGATCTAAGCGCAATTTCAAATCATAAAGGCGGATCTCCTATGTCCATGGAATCTAATCAACCAAATATTCGATTACATGTTATGTTGTTGGAGATGCCAAATAGCGAATTGTTAAATGAAGAATTTTCAACTATAGATTTCCTATGGCTTCGAAGAGTAATTGTAGGCCAGGGTTCTATTTATAATGACCTACTGATCTCTTCATAGAACAATCCCTGGCCAAATATGGTCAAGTTAGTGGTATATCGCTTTTTACACATGCGCAACCTCTACCAGGTCGACCAGGGAGATCAGATCAATGAACTTGCCGATTACATATTCAGAAACGGGGAATTGCCAAACAACCAAGATTGCAGAGCACAAATGATTCACCGATGCGAAAAATTGATCCTCTCAGCTTCTCAATGGACATCAAATGGCATATTGATGTACAATGAAGAAAATCGTCTGGTCAAGAGCGCAATTTTCCAAAACGCTTGGAACAATCAAATCATCATCATGCGAAACAGAATCAACATGACCAACAAAGAAGTACCTGTGGTTGAAGTACCGAATGATATTCCTGCAAAGGTACTACTTTTCTCTTCTTCTTGTTAAATGTTGAACTCACCAATCCCATAGGTTTCGGAATCCAACAGTGTGGTATCTGTCGCAGACCCGAGCCCATTACTGCAAGAAAAGCAGAATAGCCCCGAAATGATTACCACTACCGAACCTCTTATCAAAGTTGATCCCGATGAACCTGTGCAATTAGTTGACGAGAATAAGAAAGTGTCTCGAGTGAGATTGGAGCACCTTGACTCAGAAAAAGCTCGACCAGTGCTGGGAGATACTCCACTAAATGTTACAGATGAGACATATCATTTCTCTGCCTCTTACTGTCATGGTTTGCCTAATTTTGAGTCCGATATTCCTGATAGTCAGGTGCCACCACTGGATACGACATCAAGTTCTCAGTCCGGTTCTTCACGGAATGATATCGTGGCTGAGGTCATATTCTTAAAAGACTCGAAGCGTATCAACTACTCCTCCGAAGCTTTACTTTCACACCATACCCAAAAGTTTAAAGCCTGTGCAAAAATAACTGTGCTCACCCCGAACAAAGTCCGTCGAAAAGTTGTTCGTGATGCAATGAGTCTGATCTGGGACAGTAATCGTGACTTAGTCCTCTTCTGGAAATCTGTTGCTTTGCGAGCGTCTACCATAATTAAAATCACGTTCCCTGACGCCGCTTGGTTACCTGGAGTCACTGTTGACATTAATAGTGATGAAGACCTTCTCAGAGCTAGGCAGATTATCTGGAATAGCTTCTGGAAATTCATCGCCAAGCAACCAGAAACCATTGTCTCGACGTTCAATATCAATGCAACCCCCGAAACCCCCCAAGTCTCCGTAGCACTCTCTAAGCGACAACGAAATAATATACCTAATGATGCTATATCTATTCAGCAAGAGGACGGCTTGAGCCTTTGTTCCAACGATGCATGTGATGTAGCATTCCGAAATTATACGGCTAAAATTGGTAGCCAGGGATCTTACGATAATTCTGTTCCATGTGAGGGGAGTCCAAGCATCGGCCAAGTTCCAATGTCACCAAAATCATTGCCATTGCTAAAAAGACCTGCCAAGCGACCGCGCTTGACAGAACAACAGCCCACAACAACTCAAGAAGAACTTGCAAACACCACATCAGATCCCATCCTTGCGGAACAGCAGATACAGCCGCAGATGCCACAACAACAGATGCCACAACGCCAAATACATCAGATTCATCAGCAAGAACAGGGACCGCACCCAATTCAATCACTTGCGGGGTCTCACATTCTGGGATCTGCATATCATCCTCAGTCACAACGGCTCATACAAACCCAGCCTCTCCAACCAAACAGCATTCACACTCAACCACGGAACAGCCTTCCATTGATAGAGACAGCTACGTTTCACCATGAGCCTAATAATTCATTCGCGTCATACGCACATCAATCATCGCCGCGTACGAACCATTCTCCCCGTTCGCAGACTTTACCAGCGATGTCTCCTGCTCCAACTACATACCATGAAAACATGCCCTCTCAACGCATTCCTCGAATGCCCGCACCCACTCACACGTCTTCATACCAATATCCTCCGTATACCCACGCATCAGCACCAATGTTTCCTCCTGAAACCATGGCTAGATCTCAACATTCCCCACTTGCAGCACACAATCCACCACCAATGCCAGTACCAAGACTTAACCATCACACCCCGACTTTCAATCATTCTGCATTACCCCAATCCCCACCAATAACCCCCCAGTCCCGCCGCTTTCCTAAATATCCCCCCTCCAATCCAACTCCAACTCCAACTCCAACCCCAACCCCAACCATCCAATTCCGCATCCAACTCCAACCCAACGGCCCCTTCAGCCCCCCCTACCCCAAATCCATCCTCGGCACCCCAGGCAAACCCGCAATCACCACCTCCCAATTCTTCACCTCCTTCACCGCAAACACCATTTCCATCCCCGGAAAGAATCCCGACTCTCTAACCTTCCGACTCAAAGACGCAGTGCCCGTCCCAATCGCATATACCGTTTCTCGATCGGGGACAGTGGATGGAGTTGATGCATTGGTAAAGCTGAGAGCTGATATCAAGAGAGAGTGTGAGAATGCGGGGAGATTGGTCATGGGATTGGAAAAATTCGAGATCTACGTTAGTATCACGGAAGGAGCAAGTCAGGAGAAGGAGGTAGAGCTACCTGGGCAGGTGTTGGGGGAAGAGTGGTAATGTTGCAAATAGAATGGCAGGGAAATGGTCATGATGACTCGATGATCTTTCATAAGACGGTTCTCAGTTAATGCTAGACGAAATCCTGACTACGACATTTATTTATACCAAGGAACATTGTGGTCGATGTGTCACAAAACTTTTATCTTAAGCATGAATGACACAGTCGATTTCTTGATTCCTTTTCAAACGTCATACCTATACTTGATATCTCACACATGGAATAAAATCACATCACGACACACACTAATATCTCCCCCATTCACTTCTCATCGCTCGTAACCCAAGACCCGATCACGTTGAAAATGGATACACAACATCTATTAAGAATTCCCAACCTTCTATTCATCTATTAACTAAGAATTATTAATTATAAACTTCCATGTATTCTGTTCCAAAAATTCGTCCATCCATCATAATGGGAATAATCTGTGGTTGACACCACTATAAATGCAAGTCATCCATGATGTACTGATTAATTTATGTGATACAAGTGATGAAATAACATATCAGTTCCATTCCATGTTACTGGTACAGCTGAAATCACAGAAGCCATATCTGACCCATAACAACCATGACGGCGATAGGACCAATAGTCGAGATGACATAAACAATATTCGAAACAGCAGGTGTGATAAGGGCGAAGATACTGTTATCAATACCAGTTGATGCAGCCGATGCTTGGCTAGCAATCGGCGGACTGATACTTGTAGATGTTGCAGGAGAGGTGTTTTCGGCCGGTGTAGATTTGCTCGTAGTCGAAGGTTTGTTCCCTTTGTTACTTGATTGGGCATTACCAGTTGGTCTGATGACACGTTAGTCTTTATAGCCATGAGAGAATATATGGACGACTTACTGGGAAGTGTTGCCTGAGAATAGAGAAGCAGCACTAGCCACTGCTCCGGATGCAGAAGCGGCGCCACCAGCACCAGCACCTGATCCAGCAGATCCAGCAGATCCAGCAGCAGCTCCCCCATTACCAGCTCCCCCATTATCAGCTCCCCCATTACCAGCTCCCCCATTACCAGCTCCCCCATTACCAGCTCCCCCATTACCAGCTCCCCCATTACCAGCTCCCCCATTACCAGCTCCTGAATTGGTGTTATTAGTGAAAGGGGGGATTGGTCTAGAAGGAGACGTTGTATTCGAGTTCTCTGAGCCAGGCACAGGGTTCTCGGGTCCCGAGGATGTTGAATTAGATGCAGGTGAAGGATTCTTCGGTCCTGGTGACGTGGAGTTTGAACTTTCTGGAGCTGGTGCGGAGTTATTTGGACCTGACGCTGGTGGTTGACTTTGACTACCCGATCCAGTCGAGTTCGAAGGCTTTGATGCCGAGTCTGAGCATACTCTATGAGAATGTTAGATGAGAACAAGAAATTGTAGGACTGCATCCACATACGAGATAGTAACGGTGACAGTTTCGGCTCTAGCCACGAAAGCTCCAGCCGTCAACTCATGCGTTGGAAGAGGAGGGGCTATTGTTATTGGAATAGAAGCTGCTGGAGAAGAGATGCATGCTGCACAATCACAAGATTCGCCATGAGAATCGTGGTGGTCATTGTATGCTGCTGCTTTTTTCGACAATTCAAAAGCGGCCAATGAGTGAAGATCAGTAGGGGTTGAGGCTAGTTGGACTGATGTGCTCGAGATACTTGGTCTTGACTTTGCCATGGCAATGGCAAGTAGTCCTGTAGCATCACGAACAGTGTTTCTAACGCCAGTAGGATGTGTCACCAAGCTGTTGATATTGGCTAGAATAACGGACACCATATCAGATCTTCCTTGAAGAGCAAATGAGACTGTGTTTGTTCCTTGAGCAAGAATGGCAGAGACAGTGGTAGATCCTTCCTCCATGGCTTGCTTTTGTGATTGTATGTGGTCGATGATGAGAGATGTTGGAGTTTTCAAAGAGTCAGACGAGTATTCATTCAATGCTGAAATCTCACTTCTAGCAGTGGATGGCCTAGAGATTGTTGTTCTATGAAGCAACGTCAGCTCGAGCAAAAGAATGGCTGGTTGACACTTACTGCCAATCAAGACCGAAAGTGAAATCTCTTTTCCCCAAGCTAACACCATCCTTGCGGACAAATGCTTTTAACCCCTCTCCAATGAATACAAGTATGAGAACCGAAAAGGCAATAAGTGTAGCAACGACCATGGCAGGACGCCCGAATCGACGTGAAGGCATGATTTCAGCGAAAAAAGATTTTGGAAAGAACGTGAAAATGCCTGAAGCAAGTAAAACGGAGTTATGGCTGTATCAAAGACCAAAATTGCATCAATGTATGTGCAGAAGTGAAGGTTACAGAGACGAGGACCAAAATTTACCAAAATTGCATCGAGCGAAAGTTGTATTGAAGAAGTTTGAAGAGAAAGAGAAGAAGCAAACAAGAGAAGAGAAGAGAGATAAGACGGCTTTTCTTATTGTTGGGGGTTTTTGAATGGTTCTTTCCTCAGTTGCAGACTAGTGATGCTTCTATTTCCATAATTGTCAAGGAACTCCTTCCCTATCAGCATTTGCTCCAAAGGATCCTTCCTACCTGCCATTCCGGTCTTCCTAATCGAAATTCTTCGGGTTGTTTGCGCCTTACTTCCATACTTCAAATCATAGAAAAAATCAATCACAGTAGCAATTCAATCAAAATGAAGGCAATCAGTTCATTGAGACATAGCTATAGACCCTAGCTTTTAACCCCATATAAACCCATTTGCATAAACTAAAGAATTATTTTCACAAGCCCACTACACACCTAGTAACGCTTGCCGGCACGGAGAGAATCACCGAATTCCTCCAAAGGACTTCTGATGAGCTTGGTCTCCTTCCATAAGTTAGGAGTCAAGTATCCGTATGTGTTGGCAGCAGCGACGAAAGTAGCCTTCAAGGTGTTCTCAAGGGTCTTGGTCGAACCGGAGGAGGAGGTGTATGCATCTTCAACACCTGCGAGTTGAAGGAGACGCTTGACAGCTGGGGAAGCGACAAGACCGGTACCACGGGGAGCTGGGATAAGCTGGAGAAGAGAGAAAAATCAGTAAATCAATCAATCATAGTATCTTCAAGAAGTTACTTACTCTGACAGAGACGGATCCGCACTTTCCACTCTCCTTGGTTGGGAGGGAGTGAGGAGTACCCAAGTTGGTACCCCAGTAACCTCTTCTAATTGGGACAACGGACAACTTGGCGATGATAATAGCAGCACGGATGGCAGTTGCGACTTCCTTGGAAGTCTTGATACCGAGACCGACGTGTCCCTCAGAGTCACCGATGACAACGATGGCCTTGAATCTGGTACGTTGACCGGCACGTGTTTGTTTCTGAACTGGCTTGATCTGTAGACAAAATTCACATTAGTATCCGTATTTGTCAAATTTCCATAATCGCATAAAGGCGATTTTTATAAATTTCGCATACCTTCATGACCTCATCCTTCAATTTTGGCAAGAAGAAATCAACAATTTGGTACTCCTTGATTGGCAAAGAGTGGAGGTAGATCTCCTCCATGGAGTTGATCTTTCCATCCTTCACGAGACGGCCAAGCTTGGTAACTGGTTGCCATTCCTTTGCCTCGTCCTTGTTTCCTCCACGTCCGCGACCACGTCCACGTCCACGTCCGCGTCCGCGATCTCCTCCACGGCCTCTGTCGCCGAAACCTCCTCGTGAGCCGCCTCTTGGTGCGTCAGCCATATTGATATCGAATTGATCGTTAGGTGGTGGTTGGCAAGTCGGTGGGCGTTGAACGATTAGGGGATCAAGAACTTCGAAATTATTGATTAGAATTTGGAAGTGTGGGATATTTTTCGCTTAAGCAATTATTTAGTCACCCAAAAGTAGATTAGCGCTCTGATGAGAAAAGTTAATGGATGCCTGATTAAAAGCACTTGTCAGGATCAGGCATTTTTTAGAGGGGCAATCACGTGTACTATTCACCCTCTCCTTCCTTCAAGTGGAGGTATGCTTCTGCATCTCATCTAGTGTTTGTTGAATGTAACCTTCAATTATATGTATACATGTTTTCGCACTCATTCACCTTGATGTGAATTTCTCCATCAATTGACGTCGTCAGGTCTTTCTACCACTTATTTACCCTCTTGTGCTCGACAGAGATAGGCCAATCGATTCGTCTACCGCAAGTATCTGCTTTCGAATATGCAGTTATCTACATGCCCAACGCCCAACGGAAACTCATCAGTACGAGAATTGGTCTCTTTTGAAGGCTTAAGAAGCTGGAAATGAATGATTTTGCTCGATATCAGACTACACAATAATATACACAGTCAAACTTGAGTATTGCTACCTCATATTTGCCACCTCGTACAAACCAGACTTATTAAACTCCATAGCACCATACTGAGTTCCAATCCCATAACTTGCCAGATACCGATATTACTATTCAAAGAAAAGAGATTACCAAGTCCAATCATTCACTCCATTTCGCCTTGCCATATCGGAAAAAATAGGTCGGACAGTTCCGTTTTGCTGCTTCCCACATCATGGTTCATCAGAGTAAAGAGATGAAAGTTCCATCAATTTGGAAGGATGTCTAGTAACATCAATGAATCCCGTGTCATTGTACCTTTTCCTACGCCATTTCCAAAATCATGTAGGTCCTCGTTACGCCTCGAAATTAACTCCTATGGTCCATCACTTACCAAGAAAATGTTGTTTCTCTGTACCGTGGGTTTCCATTATCACCTTGTTTCAGTGTCAATTGTACCGCCAACCATCGCTCTTCAGAGTTCAAATGTAAGTATGAAATCGTCCATCTGGATGATTCTGGGATTGGTTGGTCATCTTCCTGAATATTTTCTCCCTCAATACTCGAAATCCATGCGCAGATCCTTGCTACGCTAATGGTGTCAAAGCAAAGCCCTTCTCGCCTCGCTTTAGACCAAAGCAGCGCTATGGCCTGACGCCGAATTCGTCGATCACGACATTTTACTGCAGTGATGACGAGAGGGAGGATTGTTCCCATGTCGAGAGTGAAGCGAGATGTGTTACTCGGGTCATCCGGACTAGAAAGTAGAACCTGAGCTTTGCATATAATCTCCGCAAAGAGATGGTTGTATTCGTCATAAAGCATCTCTGTATGTGGAACACTTGATGCAACAAGTATCGTGCCGATGTTATAATAGATGCTCAACATATGTGTCGCATCGGCAGAAATACTTCCAGCGTGTGCTTCTTCAGCATGGACGGATTGGAAAGCTTTTCGCCATCGAAGTAGCTGTGTGGTGTAGTGGTTATGAATTCTGTTCCAATATGGCGTAGATAATTGCTCTGGTTCAGTTTGCGACTTTATGAGATACTTTGTATGGAATTGACCAATAGCGGCCATCAGAAAATCCCAAACTTCTCGAGCTTCTTGGACGCTATCAAATTCGTCTGGAATGTCCATGTCATCCTGAAGAAGATTTGGAACAGGGTATGGTGGTGGAATGAAAAGCCCTTGAACATCAAGACGAGCAAATAGCCGGCCCAAATCGTCGACTAGACTATCCTGAATCTCGGACAATGAATCGTGCGACAATCGAGAACTTCCCCCTCTTCGAGCAATCCTCCAATCAGCTAACAATCGAGAACCGCCTCTGAGATGGGTCAAAGCACCTTCGTAGCTTCCCTGAAGAGATTCAAAAGTCATAAATAGTACGCACGCTGTAAGAGATGTTCTCAAATGTCTTCTGCCATCGGAAAGTATTATCCTTAACGAAGCAATGGCTCTACTGTATTCTCTTAGTGCGAAACGGTGGTGTTCATCTAGGTGATGATGATCAATTTGGGGAAATCCTGAAAGTGATAGTCGAGTCGGAGAAGAGGTGACCTCCAGAGACTTCGCCAAAGCTCCCAGGGCAATAGTTGCATATCTTATGGGCGCATCTTGGTGACAGAGTTGAGGAACCTTCTCTGTCCAAAAGGTTGGATCAAAAGAACCACAGATCTCGGCTGCTGTCTTGTCACAAAATCTTTGAAAATACCGCCGTTCGAGTTGATCACCATGTATAGCGACCGAAGGGGTATACGACATCACAGACATCGGTCGTGGATGGATAGGTACAAGAGCGTTTCCATTTTGTTTGGAGACATCTTCAATCTGCTCTGGAGCGTATCCACCACACTCGCGACCGAGGTTTTGACACCTAATACATTGTGGTTTGGTTTCGTCGCATTTAACACGTCGCTGTCTACAGTGTATTAGTCAGTTACGGATCTGATGATTGTCCGATAAAGATTCCCTGGTGGAGAAATCCCAATGGAGTGGATCCGCAACTCTGACTCGACTTACTTGCATGTTGAACAACCCGTCTTCGATCTCGGACCGCTTTTTCTGAGTCCTTGACTTCTCGATGTTTGTTCTGGAGAACCTTGATCAGGGGCAGAAAAATTATTGAGAAATTTATACACGTTTGGGTATGGAAGCCTCAGTGACATTGCTTTTGTCGTGAAGCCTGTACAATTGCCGCATTAATTTACCGACAGCCGGAAGAATACTCGTCGGGGTTTCGTCAGGTTTTGTGTGGGTAGTATCGTAATTCTTCCTTCCACTCTTTGTGCTATTTGCTTCAAAGTTCAAAGGGGTTTGTTTCTTGGAGTCTTTTGAATGAGCTGGAAATTCTCGTAGTTATTGATAGGAGTCGGTCCGTTATTATTCACGAGAGTAGCGACAAGGGAGATCTCGTCTTGGACTGGTGACTCGGCCAACAATAGACACGGTTTTATTGTTTTCATGGGCAATTTACATTAGCGGGACAATGCGCAGGCTTCTGGTCAAGGGTAAATGAAGGTGAACGGTATAAGAAGTTTACCGACACCCAGATTCGTTATATTGTGCGGCATGTATCAGCAAGCTTCCAGTCACACTTAGCAAGCATTTGTATATTTTAGTGGTCAATCCCCTCGGTTTTCAGTGCAGCTTGCAGCTCTGTACCCCTCTCTCAAATTGAAGAAAACGGCGAACTGACTATCGAATCAGGACATGGCATAACAAGGGTTTACGCCACTTAATGACCAATGACAGATGCCACGGGCAAGGTTTTGAGTGGGCGTGCCAAGACTTGTACCCAGGAAGTGGAAGATAGACAGGATCCAACACGTGAGAATGTGCCTCTCTAAAGCTTTCATAGAGCTCCAAGCTTGGCTTGTTCAATGTATCGTTATGCGAATCGGCGAGTGAGGAAGGAGGGGGGATCAAAAGATAAACATTCATTGGCTACAACACGGTGCCGCCCCTCTTATACAGGAACTAGCGCTTATTAAGTCACTTCCTCACGGAGAACCTAACCGAAGAGCCGGAACATCAAAAATCCCCAAATCGTATGATGAATTCGAAAAGCGTGATATGTTCAAAACAAGAATATTCGCGAAAAATGCCTGTTTTAGACATCATGTGGCTTGAGCCAAAACAAGGTTCTTTAAAGCTTACCGTCGAGTCCATTTGGAATACCACAATACCCCACAGAAAGCTGAGATCTTGTCTATCCCATGGGGACGCCACACTTCAGTGGAGCCTACCTCCTCTCATCTTCAGTAATATGCATCTCGTGTGTTTTTCTCAAAGAGACTCCAGGAAACTTCATTTGTTCCTGCGTTCTATCAAGACCGGGAACCGTGGAAGTCCTCGCCAAAATCAGCCTTACCCGTCATCAATTTCTTCATAGCAACTGTCATCATCACGTTACCGCGACATAATAACAGATCGACCAAGGAAACGATGAAGCTTTAATTTGGATAATACGGTGAAGCCTTTCCTCACGTCACAAAAATTCGGCTCACAAAGGGTCCAACGGGAAAGTCTCCATCGGAAGGAGCAATGCTTGAAAACCATGCAGAGACTCAATTTATGATGTCCGCAATCTGTAGAAGATCTACAGGCGTCTTTGTATACTCTTTACTAATAGATATGACTGGGCTTAAAACTCGCTTCCATTCTCATGGAGCGCGTAAATGTGCTTGATGAGTGGTACAATCTCACTCAACTTGCCAGAAAATCTTATCCCAAGATTTTTGACTACGGCTGAATTTGCGACACTACATAATCTCTTTTGGTCTAGTGGACGATAAAATGATTATACACACAGGCAAGGTCATACAATGTGAGCTTCTAGAAGTAAACGCCCCTCGCTTATGCATATCTCAGAGCGGACTGCGAGGATTCTAAGGATGCCATGCATACTGCATATTGGTATTCCAAATATCCACATGAACTTCATGGGATATAGACGCCCTGAAATTCGAATTGGTGAACCACATCCTCGGGATCCAAATAACATTATTCAGGCTCATTCATTATTTTGCGATGCAGTAGCACAATTTATTGAATTCGAGGCAAAAAGTCTACATGCAGTGTTTGCTGCACAATTTTTTTCGAGATATGCATTCATTCTTCAAGAGCCAATTGAAACCTGTTGATAATCGGCAAACATGAAATTCAGCACTTTTGTTTGTTCAATACACTGCTGCATGTACTTGTACTACTACTACTCTGCATGTTGCACAAATAACATCGGGCCTTTTCAGTAACGAATTGACAGTCCTGATCTTATGATTTTGATCTCCAAAATACCTCACACACTCGCTTTATAATCCACTAAGCGTGTTTCCTTGTTGCTCGGCCCTACTTTCGCAGACCGCAACCACCTCGCATTTGTCAAAGATATGGTAAGGAAGACATCCGCATTCTGAAGAAGCATAACAAGGCTTTCATATTGAAACGGGGTTACAAATTATCCACCAATAAATGTTCGTCTCTCGGTTAAGCATGACATCAATAAACCATATTGACTCTTAACATCTACCAATTTCAGCCACTGCCACCAAATTTATCAGCTCCATTCCCAGCTCTGTGTTTCTTCGAGAAGAAACCCCGAGGCATGATATTCATCTCCTCTTGCCTCTTTTTCCACCCTTTTGTGCAACCATACCATCATCATCTTGCAGCCTCTTCTTCCCTCGTCGTCTTACAAAAGCAAACGTAGAGCATTGCTCGGCCGTCATATTCCTCTTGCTACACTCGTTACAAGGAGGACTTCCCAAGCAATCAAATCTTTTCTTCTTTCGTTCGCATGGTGGGCATTTTGGTTTGTTTGCTCGCGTGGCATCAGTCGAGGATGGGCGCCACACGCGCTCGGGGAGCGGAGTTCGGGGTTTGCAGATGTTTGGGTCGCTTATCAATGGCACTAGTGCTTTGGGAGTAGAGACATCTAAAGCAATTTCAAGCGCGTTCTCTGCTAACTTGCGAAGTTGCCAATCTCCGAGGGCTCCAATGGGCTCTTCGTCGGAACACTCGTTGTCTGCATCGGATCCACTGTGATCTTGAGGTTCGTTGTTGGGCGACTCGCGTAGCCGGGGTAACTCGGATGAACAGTCGGATCGTTCCGGAATGTCGATTTCGATGGGTTCAGGTGAGGGGCTCAGAATTTGAGTGATCTCGACCTCAAGGGAATCACTAGGAACTCCGGGCTCGGAAAGTACTTCATCGGGGAGATCTGTGCTGGAAAGCTGCAAGTCAAGATGGGGCGAATTGGGAAGCTCATTCTCCTGAAGTTTGTTTCCTACAGAATCTCTACCTGGAGTATGCCGAGTGACCTCCCTGCCGTAGCTTTCTTTGCATGGTGAGTTTTCGTCCGACCGCGCGTCAATGTCAGAAAGATCTTCCTCTGGAGTTTTGACTTCAGGTGTTACACTTCCTGAAGTTCCAGGAGCACTAATTTCACAGACCTCGGTGATTGGAGATTTTTCTTCGGACCGTTCTTCAATAACTTCTTCATGCTCAGAACCCTGAAGTTGTACGTTGGAAGCTTGAATTTCGTTCTCCATCTTTGGGTTACAGAAGAGAAAGGCTGACGAATCAAGAAAGGTGGAAGGGGCAGCACGCGCGTATATAAGTATTACACAGCGTCAAAAGCGAGATATCAATGAATCATTATGTGGTAGAACCAAGCAATCGCACCGAAAGGCAGCCTCAATGCACCTTTGACTAGTGGATATGCTGTCGGCAGCATATCGAGTTTATTCTACCCATGCTATGATATTTCCTTGATGATTCTTGCGATTTCATTCTGCTGGCGCACACCGGTGGTACGGGCGGGTAGACGCTTGGCGCTGGTAGCTTTTGACAAGCGACTCTTTAACTTGTCAATGCAAACAATACCCTGCCTGGCCAAAGGTGCTTTGATGAATATGGTTTGTGAGCGCAGAACAAGCATCTCAGTCCGCTCACCAGCTGAGCTCATTGTGTGAACTGAAGCTTCTTGGCAATATTTATGGTCTCATCCAAAGAGCCAATCGTTCCACGGGTAATATCTTTGTTATTCTGATCTCATTGTAACTACTAGAGCAACTGCATTAAAAATATCCTACTTTTCTCTTTTTCATCTCATAGCATTGGAGATATCTAAGTTATCAAAGCCTACATTTAATTGAAGGAAAGCAATGAACCTGTATTTTCAAGCGTGACTTTACTTATTTCTTTCACGCTCTAACTTGTCAATTCATCCAATCTTTCAGGTATGTATAGTCAGTAGCTATTGAAGTGTAACACAATAATGAAGGCAATAAGGTCTTGATCAGAAAGTTTTAACGACCTAAATGCCTTATACACTGCATACTACAACCTCATAGATAACTGTGTGTAACTAACTTCCTATTGGTCTTCTTTTATTATTACTGCCCGCCGAATATTTTTTTCTCTTCCATATCTTTTTCATCGTCTCATTCATTGTCAGTGTCTTTCAATGACTCTGCTTCATCTCGCTTGATTTCCATATTCAAGGTGTTCTACAAACTTCATGAGCTGGGTACGAGAAGCTTATGTCCGAATACTCATTTTTCATTACAACAATCATCTACCCGTTTTCTTCCCTTGCCACGAGTTTGTAAGTTCTCTTTCACGATCTATTGGGATGATAATGAAATTTTTGTATACTGTGGTATTGAATCATCTCATCCTCCTATTTTGTGGAAGCAACCAGCCGCAAAATTTTGTTTGTTCCGTCAGATATTGAGTTGGAATCGTCGGAAGGCCAGTACGGTACGGTAAGTGTGTTGGATGGCAGTGAAGCAGACAAACTCTCACACCGACTTGAGAATGGAGAAAAGAATTATCTTGATCTAGGTCTCCATTTGCTCGCACCCCGCGATGGATCTTTCCTCCGTCCAAAACCCGCTCCGGTGCTACAGTTTCGTAGGAATGAGTGGATGATCATCTCCGCAATTTGATCTTATTCGCTGTCATATTCACCAGCTCATTTTCCCACTTTCCACTGGGGTCTTGATTGTTTGATGTCATGTTTTCATCATTAAAACCCTCGAAATCATACCCCTCGGTGAAATTTCTTGTGCTAGCTAAGTCCTTACTATGTATTTCAATATGTGTAAGGTTTGATCATAAGAATTGAAGCTTTTGGAGAGTGAGCCTTTCATGATAGAATTCTTTAGAGTACTGTAGCCAGTGGTATTCGTCATATTGGTGAGGGGGCATATTCTTTTGGCGCGTGGTAAACAGCGACTGCTTGTAAACTGAGAAAGTGTAGATGCTGTTGAACTTAATATTTTATAGGTAGTACAGTAACAGGGGAGCCAAGCTTAATAAGAATTAGCTCAAGCCCTAAATAGAGAGCTTTCTAGAAACTATAAGTTCTGGACCTCATTGAAATCAATTATTCCAAATAGCCTCCTTTCTAACCCCATGTTTCCACTATACCCTGTGATAGGTCATTTCTTTCACAGATATATTTTTACCTCTTGCGTCTCTACGAGTAGAAAGTCCATCCCTTCGACATGTTCTACTAACAAGTCTTAGCGTATGGAAATCGGGTTCATTTTTATATCGTCCTCCTTGTGCCTTTAAAGGGTCGTCATCGGGTATCTTATTTGAATGATCACTGGATCATTGAAGACCAGAGAGATCTTGAGATATCAGAGTAGGTGCCCAATCTAATACTTCTTAGATAGGCCTACAATGGAAAGAGCTTACTTGCCTCTCGAATCAGCCCAGCCTATCTTGATGATTGGATAGTTTCTTTTAAGATTCCAAAAAATAGTTGATATGATATAACTGTGATACCATTCGTCATCACCTGATGGTTCTTATCCCACTGTTACCATATCATCCCGTGTTTTGTTCACCGTGGATCTCCTACATTCAAATTTGAACAGTAAACGTTTTGCGGTGTCTAAGCGATGATTAAAATATAAAGTTTCTTATTGCATTGTCGCTTTCCTAGCCATTTTTGGGGGGGATTCTTAGATCTGTGGTATATCGAGGCACTGAAGAATTCAATGTCTCTCAGAAAACACGTTGATTAAGGGCTGGAAAAGTGGATTAGGTGTTTTATTAAAAGCTATATACAATGGAGTTGACTATATCAATCGCTTTAATTAAGTGATACACCTGATGCTCTTAGCGTGCTTTCTCTTCCCTTCTGAGCGCCCGTTCGGAATGATATTTTGATTTATTACCAAATTAGGACTGGTGTAGTAATTTAGCCTCAGTTTTGTATGTAGGGGTTTATGTAGTGTAGATGAATACTTTATTTATATATGCTGGTCTAAGCTCTATTACATTTGTTAGAGAATATTGTATAAATTGCTACAGGTTTTTAAATTTTGTACATCTATATTTGTGACTCGATATAGTAATATTTGTGTATTTGGTAAACTACTTTGATCAATAACATACATAGCCTTACAAAGCTAATCTAGTGTTTAATGAGATAGTATCCATAGGTTGTTCCACTAGTTGATGTTTAGTATTATTCACTTCTCGCGGGTTGAGAAGAGCAATCCATCAAGCACTCTGATCATAAGACGAACTCTCGCCTCACACTGAAATCTTCATCTCATGGCCCCGCGAATGTAGTATTCTTAATGTAGTTGCAGGCGATCAATCGTGTCCTGACTCTCATCCGAAGAGTAAATTATATCATCAACAAGATTGGATATAATGGTCATTGTTATTACTTCAATTATATGGCTTTGCTTTGTTGATCGTAATATATGTTGGATTATTCAAGACCCAAGTACGTTAGTGTATTTCAGGCTTGGAAGAATACAGGCTTTCAAGTTTCAACAGAGGTAGCCGAGGGTACACAGAGTGAGCTCAGATTAAGTTTGAGATTAAGTTGGCAGGTTTTGTGGAGTAGGCCACAAAACTCCGAGGAAAGATAATAAGAGTGTAATGCACTGCTCCATTTACCAGATAGGGCTCAACTTTTCAGGCCTTGAGAACTTTCTTCTCTTTTCTGTGAATCCTGTTTAAATCGTTTGCTAAGTGATATTCACCCGAAATCTTGGATAACTAATCTTAGCCCCACAGACATGATAGCGAGCGAGCATATTCACATCGTATAAGGTACTCTAATGGGTTTTCAAAGAAACACAAATTAATTCAAGTAAAACCAGTACGGACAAGCAGTATGGCTCTGACGGAAAACCCCCACAATAAAAGCTTCAGATGAATCCTTGGTCTGCCCGAGCCCATAGTCCAGACAAGATCCTCCAACTTTTGAAGTTCTCGTGTCATGTTGACCATTTAAATTACCATAATAAGGGCGTTTCAACCCCCGCCCCCCACTACAATTTTATCTCTTTCAGACTCACTACGTCATTGCCCCTTTTTTGTAGCCTCAATTGATATTACAAATTCATACAATCGCCATCGCTCACGTCAAGCCAGTGCTAACTGTAATCCAATCTCCTACAACTAACGTTTGTATTCGACTTAATGAAAGAACTAATTTATTTCCTTACTAATTCAACTACTATCAATCCCCTTCCGAGAAAGCCAGTCTATCTCTCGGTAATTTTTAGGATCGCGACCTGATCCAGCGACCAAGTTTCAGAGTAAAGGGTTGAGAAGAAACTGGGTTCCACTTGAAATTGTTAGACTGATGCAAGCTCAATGTATATCTAAGTAGGTATTCAAAGACTCTTGGTATTACATAACTCCAACGGTAATTCCAGTACTTCATTGTATTCACGTCTGAGTGCCTTTGAAATTACTAGCTTCAGCATGATTTCTAAAATTATATTAAATTATATGCATTATCGACAAATTGCTCTCATGCCGTCAAACATCATGCAATTACTCTTGTACTCTAACAATCATACTTGATTTACTTTTCTACTCCTCGGATTCTATTTAGATTCTAACCTATAACAGTCAAGATTAATAGAAAAATATGAAAAATTCAAGGGGAAAATAAAAGTATGTCTACAGAAACTATCCTCCTATTGCAGAATCTAGTCATTTCATACTAGAATTCGACCTCCTCCTATAGAATCTATCATTCTCCAACGAAATATTATATGAAATGATTAGAATATAGCCTAAAACAACTAGATTCTATTATAGAACCTATGGAGGGTAAAAGTAAGTTGTCTTTCAATTTTGGGGTATGAGAATAATTATGTAGTGCTTCTAATAACTCCGAGCTTAAAGATTGGCAGTTCTTGAGCTTTCGGTAGTTTTAAAATCGACAATAATTCGAATGTACCTGTATGAGCTGCATATTGACAGTAGCATCGGCACTTTAAATTCTCATGAGTAGGCCCATAACTTACTCTGTTGCGTGTCTGACGACGCTCGGAGTTCAACAGCTTTATCAAGAACACTGCAAATGCTGGCCTCCCCGAAATGACGCGCAGTTATATACATCTTGTAATATACCAATCGCTATCTCAACTTGAAACGAAATAATTACACGATCTTTCACTATAGACCACACACATTTGTGTCAAAAAAAAAAGTAGCGTGGCAGAAGTATCAAGGCGGAAGAAATAAGACCAGCATGAACCATGAAGTTTTAAAAGAGTAACTCAAGAACAAAAGCCAGCAAGTGGATCGTGTCCTTAAACTTTCCAAGGGTTGAGGGTAAATGAACATACTCTGTCCACGATCCCCTTGATGCCAAAACAGACGATTCACAGAAGAGAAATTCTTAGGTGCTGAGGTGGATACGATGTGATCATATATGGGGATCAGCATTGATAAACAGGATTGAAGAACTTTTTATGTAGTCTCAACTATTATGTGAGATTGCTGGACAGTGAGGCGGTGCTTTTCCAATACTATCGCTTAAACATATATTCTATCACTGTATAGCCAGCTCTTACCACCATGCACTCGTGTGATGTCCTAGAGACGAGAGAAAAGTATGGAATGCTGGAAAGACCTGCTCAAGATTTCTCCCAGCTTATCAATTGCCAGTTCGAAAAATTCGCAACATCCCAAAGACACCGCCCTGTATGCGCTTGCCAGCAGCGTCTATCATTGCACGAATGGCCCACAACACCGCAAATCATCTCTAGCGATAGTTTGGCTTTTCGTGATAAGGGAATGTGTCAGACTGGCTTTGTTTGAAATTGTGGAGGCAGTGTAGTAGGTGGGGGGTAGGGCTTAGATATTTGGATAATAGAGTATGGTAGTTGATATAGGAGTGAGTGACACTTCCCCTCGAGATGATGCTCATTTCCAGACTGCTCTCTTCTACCCCCACTTGATTCTGGCCTCACGACTACCTTTTGAAACAACTATGGCATTGGCCAGTTGTCGCTAGAGAAAGCTGTTTTGCCCGCCTTGTGATCTGGACAGTAGCCAATCAACCTCCAAGCAGGCGAAACACGAACTTGGATTTGAGCTTGCGTATGCTCGTGACAACAACAGCAATCATAACGTGGCCATCTAGAATAAAAAATACCATCTCTCTCACCCTCACTGGACATGACAATGAAAGACGTCAATATCATGCCACAATCTGACAACACTCTATCCCCCATCAATACCTCCTGGAAAATTTCGCAGGGATCACTTGCGCTTTGAAAAAAGTACAGCATCAGATGACGCATTGATAGCAGCTCGAAAAACTTTAATAAATTAACTGTCCGGTACATACGCCCAGTGATGAAAGAAAGACGGTGAACGACCGCGCGAACACCTTCAGGTAACATCGTTCCACCGCATACATAAACCCCAACATATCCTGATCAGAATTACCCTTTTCAATCATCCACCGATTTCTCTTTTACGCATTGATTACGAAAGGTAACACTCGGTTGTAGCATTGTCCCGCATGCATGCATGGAAAAGTTTGGAAAGTTGAAATACTATGTATGTACCAAGCATGTAGGTATGACATATGTACTCGGTGTGCGTGCCATGCAGGCAAGATTCTGATCACTAATACCATCTACTGTGGAAAGATGTGTACTGCAGTATCGGACCAATCTTTAACAGACTTCAATATGATTAGATCGATCGTAGGGTTACATTGAAGTTTCTTTGCGGTAACATAACGGCATAAATCTGTAATAAAGACAAACAGGAAACGACGTAGCATTACTGTACTGACAGCGAACCATGGGGTGCTCAGGTATGTTGGACAAGTTAATCGAACACACCTTTCGACATCTGTGCGTGGATTTAACTTTACGGTTTGACCCTTTGGTTTGAGGGGTAATGGGAATAGTGGATGGGCATCCCACTTTTAGACAGACAAGCTTCAAAAGTGGAAGTGGACATTTAACGTGACATTGTCCACTTTGAGGAACATATACGATCGCCAAACAATTGGAGTAGTCTATTCAGGCCATGCATTCAGCTCATGCCTCGCTCGATATGCGGGATTGCCATCGAAAATCTAACGAGTGTTCGCACAGTCCAAGGACCCTTGAGCCAAGAAATCGTAGGGGCGGGGATACCTCCGTAAAAAAGAGCGCGAATCTAAGACACCCATCTTTTGGTCTCCAGAATGTGATTAAGCGCGAAATCGAAAAGTTGAGAAAGACATGGCTGACGAATTATCCTCGGTAGAAATTACAGCAGGGTTACAGCTCACCAGGTAGACGGGATGACGCTTATCCTGATTCTAACCCCATGTCTATGCAGTTACCAGGTATAAATCTACCAGGTATAATTCTCTAGGTAGAAGCAAAGAAGAGCACTTCGGTTGCTCGTTGCCAAATTTTATAAAATTAGATAATAAAAACTAAACAATATTTTTCCTTTAAATCTATGCTTGAATGCTTGAGTGCTTCCGGCTCTACGCCATCTAGTCATGCCAAAGTACAGATGCCCAAGATCTCCCTTGCGGTTTCCATTTCTGTACTGTGTGCGTGCGTGTTCTGTTTCCCCATGCTTGCCCCCATGCTAGGCAAATGCAATGCCAGTATATCGTACATATGCGTAATTCGACAATTAGAGAGATTATCGACAACAAATTCCATACGAATCCTCCGACTGCATAGCTTTCCCATCTAAACCAACGTCTGTGTCAATCTGTTTTGGTTCCATTCTGGGCATTAGCATCTTGAACGTATTTCTCTCCGCTTAGCCTATACTGTTCTGCTGGTTGCTCTCGTGTAAACACAATACCGTCCAGGCTTCCCACCTCCGCAAACCTCGAAAAGTCCCCAGTCTCCCTGGTGGTACTTGCTGAATGTGGCCATGCTTGTGTCCCAGCCGGAGGCCCTGTATAAGAAGGTGCTGAATTGGGCCTTCCATCATCTGCAGCATTTCCTGCTGCGCCCCTGATATTCGCATGGTGATGCTGATGATGCATTCTCCCGTGTTGAAAAAGATGTGCAAAATTTTGTTTTCTTCGCCTTTCTTCCTTCTTTCGAGCTTTCTTTTCCTCTCTCACCTGTATCTCTTCAGCGGAAAGATCTTGTTCACCGTTTACCTGTTCGTAGTTCAGATATTTGATAACCTTGTAGAAACCCGCTGCGAGAACTGCCCCCATGAAAGGTCCTAACCCTGTACGAAAAAGTTAGTTCGTTAAAGAGAGGAGATCATCTGTGAGTAGTGTAGTAGTGCGCCAAATAGTTTCACGCAGCTAGGGTAAGGACCCAGCAGTGTACATGAAACCGGCGCAGAACTAAGCCGTGAATGAGAAAACCCACAGTAAATCCAATGATAATCCCTAAACCCTCCGATAACTTCTGCGCCAAATGCTCTAGCTGGATTCAAACCACCACCTGTCCAAGCAACGCCCATCAACTCCGCAACAAAGAGCGAGAGTCCTATCCCCACAGGTGCCACGAAGGTGACTTTAGTTTTCTCGGCTGCTAACATGAGAATGGTAAACACTAGCTCGACAGTGAAGAACATCTCAAGGAAGAGTCCTTGGGCAATGGAAGTACCGGAGGCCAGTGCACAACTAAAGAGTACAGTGTCTCCTGGAAGGAGGCCTCGAACCGCGGCGGCAGCAGTGATAGAGGCAAGAACCTGGGCTATGAATATGAAAATCGATCTAGATGTTTGACATAAGTGAGTGTGTGATCGTCTAGAGCTTGCTAATGAACATATGGTGCAAGATAGGTGGATCAGTCAACACTGCCACCAGGATTCTAGACGAGAGGACCCCTAAATTGTTGATGTTTAGTCAGGAACTTACCTGACAGGACCCACCACACCTACAAGGCAAAGAGCTAATGTGACCTGCATATATTACTTAGCAAGATTCCTCCACCAAAGTAGTGAATCGGCTCCATCGAGGACCCGAATTCCGGAAAACTCTGTGCTCGGGCCTATTGCTGATACTCGGTGGCAATATTGCATGGAACTGTGGAACTGGATGTCCAGACCAAAGTGGAGATACATACAGCCGGGTTAAAAAGTCCTCCACTAACACGAAAGAAGATCCAGACGTTGACGGTGAGACTGAAGCCGAAAATCAAAGCAATGTAAAGCAATTGATTTATATCAGGACTTGCAACTATCGATGCGTTTCCTTGAGATGTCTGATTGGCGGTTTGCGTTCCGCCATAAGCGAAGAAGAGGAAGAGAAATGTTCCAACGAATTCGCCGAGGAAAGCGACGAAATGATTTTTTAGACCACCATTAACATCTTTATTGGCAGCCATCTTGATGTCGGTAAATCTTGCTTGTGGGTATTTGAGACGAAATGTAATACTGGAGCAAATGGGAACGAAAGAATTTCTGGGGTTTTAGGAGTGAAGATTCAAGAAAATGGAAAGCAGAACAGGAAATGATTGAAGATGTCACCAGAAATTCAAAAGTACTAGCAAGAAACCTGATTTATTATTCAATTATAGAGAACAATGACATGTATACTTTCACTTTGACTGAATGTACGCTGGTTGCAAAGTTAAAAATGTGCTTTGAACTTGATGCAACAGAGGCTGGAATTCGTGATATTTGGAGCAAGAAGGAAACATATTTACGACAGAGGAGAAGAGAGGACGTGAGCAACAAAACTTCGTTGCCTTTCTGTCTATTTCCCATGAGCTCCATATTAACTCCTATATCACATCCGTCGGTGGATTGATAACTGAAGCGTACGATGTAAGAAATAACATATCTTCCTTGTGTTGGGTCCGGCGATTGCAATGTGGAATTTTCTCATGGTACTAACCAGCATTTTGAAGTGATGCGTAGCCCAAGACCTTTTCGAAAGCTGAATACAGTAGCGTTCAAGACCAAGAGAAAAGGAACGTAGATTTCCAAATCTTCAGCGTGATGTGAATTACCCGATTAGGTTATGAAACCCCGAAGTTGAATTTAACAAGCACGATGAGGAATAGTCTTCATGCGAACATGGAATTCACACGCAAGAGGTATTTTGATAAAGCGTTTTTATTGATTGGAAGAAAGTAGATGTTATAAGTTCAATAAAGGCTGAATGAAAATTGGAGAGCCTGTCTCGCCTAATTTTAATTCATTAAACTTATCCAATAACAGCTAAATGATCAGAATTACTAGTTATGGCTTCGAGAATAATTAATCAATATCTATCTAAATACTAAACACTTCGCAATTTATAGCTATAATTATTGAGAGGAAAGAAAAAACAAATAGGAACTAACGATCAGTGAGAATTAATGGCCTGAGCTTTGCTTTTTCGGATGATAGGCTGAGCTCCTTGTAGGCTTGAAAGTCCTAAACAATATGTTAAATTCCAAAATTAACTCTAGAATCAGAGCATTAATTGTAGTCGTAGGGCTCAATGGCCATTCTCTTCAGCTGATTAGGGGTTAGATACGAAGAATTGCCTGTTCGAGAACGAAAATGAGATTGGGGTATGAACATCTAATTGAATTGTTCAGCCAATTGTAGACCGTGCAAGCTCGGGAAGAACGACCCCCAGTAACGGGGAGAACAATACGTTGACAACGGAAACAATTCGTCGATGTGGCATACCTTTTACGGCCCTGTTATACTACCTCAGTTACCCAACTTTCAATTTGACACCCGTGAGTATACTAATGACATTGTATCAGTTCCGATAGAGCCACAAAAGCTAGATATTTTATGAAACGTCTTCACTTCGCGCCTTCCTACAGATGAACCTGGCTATACGGGCACATGTCATATAGGCATCCCCTTTATACAAGCATTTTTTTTTCAATCTTTTGAAAATTTATATAATAAAATTGATTTGAATAAACATTTTTTTATATCAAAGATTATAGTTTCATTCATAATAATATTTTTATAAAAAAATTATTAATTTAATATAAAGCCTTCTAAAAGTATCAAAATCATTTTTATAATATTATTATTGTTATTAAAAAAGCTTATAAAATATTATAATTATAATATCCCTCAGACTTTTTATATAAATGTATAATGTAAAGCTTTAAAAGTTTAATAAAAGGAATGAAAGCAATATTATTATATATAATAATAATCTTTTAAATTGATTCTTAAATTATACATTAAGTTTTAAATATATATAGTTTAATTTACAAAATCTTTTAAATTATCAATAAATATTTTTAAATAATCAAAAATCTTTTTATCTTGCTTTTAAAAAACCTCTATTTGAATAACAAATATAATATAATCATTATTTTAATATAAATTTATTATTGGTAATATATTATAAATAAAACACAAGCTACATAGTTTTGATATAAACTTTTTAAATATAAAGGTTAATTTCTATTTTTTGAAAAGAATAAAGTATAATTAAATGAGTTTATATAAAATTTTAAAGTTTGTATAAATATATAGAAAAGATATCTATTTGGAGAAGCTTTTTCAATTGAAATAGATAAAAAATCCGAAATTAGAATGATATAAATTCGATATATATGTATATAATATTATATTAATGATATTTATAATTGTAATGAAATAAATACTTTTTGAAAAGTTAGATTAAAGTATATATTTATTATTCTCGAAAAGATAGATAGAAAAAGAAATTAAGCTAAAATTATATTCAATTTATTATAAATTCGATAGGTAATAATAAATTTCTTTTTTAGATAATAAGTATATCTAAAATCTCTAATATATTTAGAGTAATTGGAATGAAGAATTTTCATAATATAAAGGTTGAACATCAATCGAATAAAAAGACTTAAATAAAAAATAGTATCTTTTTTGAATATTTTATATAATTTGATAATTTAATAAAAGTTTAAAAAAAGAAAGGGATTTTATTAATAAATAACTTTTTAGTTTATATATTAGTATTCAAAAATGATTAATATTATTAATTATTTTATAAATATTAAAGTCGAATTTCAATTATTTAATATTATAATTAAATATTAGTTTTTGATTAAAATTTTATAACTAATTGAAAGTTTAATTTATAACATTATATTATACGTTTTATAATTAAATTTTAATCAAAACTTCAACTATTTTTGAGAGTTTAGTATATTGAGATTTATTCAATAAAGAATACTAACTTAAAATAATATTAAGTTTAATATTCTATTAATGTATTAATCTAGATTTATTTTTTATAATATTATTGAATATATAGGAGAAATCAGAGAAAGGACTGAAGGTATTATGATTGATTTTAATATAGTGATTATATATAATCAATATTATTATTATTATATTTAATATATATAAAAAATTCTATTCAGAGTATATAATTAATAAAGAAAATGATTTGAATTTATTTATTAATATAATTGTGATAGAAAAAGAAATAGTAAAACAAAATAAAGAAGATATAAATTAATTTGTTAAAAAAAGATTATTAATAATATTTAAGTTTTCGGTGTAATCAAACTTTTAACTTTATATCAGGAATAGTAGGATATTAAAGATTCATATTTTAAAAGATTATTAAAATAAAAAGAATAAAAATTTATATTAAAAATGATTGTAGAATATTACAATAAAGTTTATTATTAGAATATTTAATAAAGAAAATTGAAATTATTTAGAATTGATATTTTATTATCTAACATTTATATGCAGGAAACCCCTTTATATAGGCATTTAAGCCCTGAAATTTTTAGGCCCTTATAGCTAGGTTCATCTGTACTATATGGCTAGTGGGCATTAAAACATGCGAGTTCTGGAGGAAGTTTTGAGCACATTTCTTGGACTTTCATAATTCACCTAGTATTAGATACACATCAAATAGAAAAGAGGATATGAAGTTATCATATCCCCTAGACTGTTACTCCATGGCGCCGAATGTGGCCTGTGTACAGCAGCAATCATCAATAATAATATTCTATTATAATAAATGAGATTTATTGTGTAAATATTTAAGTATATATATATATATATCCGATTTATATAGAATTTAAGATTAAGATTTATTGGAAATATATAAAAAATAAAAACAAAAATGATTTTATATATTTTATATTCCTAAAAAGATTCCTAAAGATCTATTTGTAATATTATATTGTACTCTTTGGAACAAGAAATATTTTTGAAAAAAATAGGTTTTCTCAAAATCCTGATGATTTGATTGGTCAATTAGATCCTGTTAAGCGAAGGCGCTATGGAGTGACAGTCTAGGGGATAAAGCCCCATTCGTATCCCGTAGTGACTTGGAAAATGAGATTATGTAAATGATGATTTGGAAGAAATATTGACTAATTGTAGATCTGTATATCTTTAAGGTTTCTGTACTAAATACCAAGCACGCTCGAGGCACGTTAAGTCCCCCTCCCCGCAGCATTATAGAGAGAGTCGATCCTACTACGTTTCGTAACAAGAAAAGATAAGCTGGTGAAGATCATGAGAATCATGAGAAGCATTTTGGAACAAAAGCAGAAAACATCTATTCTTTTGCACAAGGTGGCCTTCATAATTGGCGAGAAAAAGAGCGGAAGCATCTCCGTCGTAAAAAGCTTCGGAAAATACCTAGGTAATCTTCGCTACCCTGTCGGCCAATGTAAGGCACAACCGCATATGTTGTGCGACAGTAGCTTATTAGCCGAGTGTCATTCAGCATTCGGGATTCGGAGCCTATCGAACTCGTAAACATTGATACGCATCGGTACGCATCGGTATTTTGTGGCTTGAACTTGCATCGGCCTCATACATCTTCGAAGGTTCATGCGTACTTTGTACAAATCTAATCCAAGATAAATGGACCCCCGAAGAAACATAAACCTTATTTTGAAGAAGAGGGACCCTTCCAGCCATCCTCAACCAATCGTTCTCTTGGCGAGGCAAAACGTCGGCAAAAGAAAAGATACATGTACAATGATGAAAAAATGGCATGGGTTCTTCAAACCGCCACTGGCAACTCTAGAATCTCTTGTGGGGTTGATGAAAAGATTGTGAGAATTTTTGTGCAAGAGAATTCAAGACTAATCCATAGTCAGAGAGATGGTAATCGGTGATAAAGAATCATTTTTTATCTATTTGAAGTGTTCACCGCAACAGAACTAGACGCTAGGTACATAAGTTATAACACCCCTCTTTAAAAGATCTACAAAATCAAAAACTTACCCACTTACCTACTTTGTCCATCAATCCACCGACACTTTCCCTATACGAGCAATCAAGAAAACACCCCCCTGATCCTTGGGGATATCCGATGTATAATGCGGATTGTAGAGAAACCAAACTAGTACCGTTCTTTTGAGAGACCATGAATTGACATGGAACTAATTTTCATTTAGCTTCAATCATCGAGACTATTTCTTGCACCAAAGCAACTGCAGACTGAATGTAAATGTGTATATATTCGAAAAGGGCTCTCCTACTTACCGAAGATCTTCCCCCTTCCGACCTTTCCTACTACATCCGTTCTCTCAATTTTGCTTTTCTACTACTAGACAAACTTATAAAACAATTCTTGGGCCCCCTCATTTACAAATTACAACTATACATATATGATCCATCCGCCCCGCAACTCTACCAGGGAAATTATCCAGACTCTACTCTCAAAGCTCGAGTGTCAATATATTGGCTCCATCTTCGTCGGGGATTTTAAGCACGAACCATTTCGCGATACCCTCCTTCGAAATCCAAAACTCAGAAGCAACCTTCCTTATATATACACTTGAACATCTCATCACTTTGGTTCGAAACCAAGATACATAAGTGCACGACTGGGGAAAGTACTTGGGGTACACTTATATTTGTGGACCATAATCTTCTACATCCTACCACATCTTTCAATCTTCCAACATATCTACCATCTCTTATACAACAAAGTAGCCTTGTCCAATACCAAAGCCAATATGAAGGAAGATAGATCTTCACCCTCCGTTGTCACCAAACCGGAATTCAAGACAATGAATGGAGTAACTAAAGCTCAATGTATGTAAACATTTTCATAAATCTGTTCAATCCATCCTCAATCACCCCATATCTAACATAAATCATTAGCTACTAAGAGTCGAAGAAGCGTAGCAAACATGAACGAGACTGCTCTAGCTAAGAAGAGAGAAAATGACCGTAACGCCCAGAGAAACATCAGAGAAAAGGCCAGGAAGGAAAAGACCGAAATGGAACAGAAAATCCAAAAGCTAGAGAGCCAGCAAAGAGGTTTCGATGAGTTGCTAAAACGGAACGAGAAGCTGAGAGCGTTATTATTGAAGCATGATATCGACCCTGATACGGAAGAAGTACTCTCACCTCGCCAAGCACAACCCTTAGAGAACATTGCACCAGAAAAGCGAAGTCTAGGGTCATCGCAAGGCTTCCCTGCTGAAGGTATGCTGGAAGGAATGGAAATGGATCGCTCTACATCGGGATACCAATTTCCCATCGTTTCTCAGCCAAGTTTACAACAAGCACCTGGACTTCTACCTATATACAACCCAATGGAATCAAACCAACTTCTAGATTCCCCTGAGCTCACAGGGTCTCCCGCATCATTATATTCGCATCATTCGGCATCTCGAACCGGATCACCACAAAACACAGGAGCTGTCTCTCCACCATATCCAAGTCATCAATCCATGACTCCTCTGCAACACATGTCGCAACCCATGTATCCTCTCTCGATGCCTATTCAATCCATGGGATCTATTCCACAAATGTCGCCACCTCATGATATATCACTACAGCAAAATTCTGGATTCCAGAACACATATACACAAGACTGGACGTTCCCTGGGTCAGCTGGTCCAATCTGGGACCAAGCCGTCGCATTCAGACCTATGTCGACTTACGCTGTACCTATGACTATGGGTATGTCATAGCTTTCGAATCGCAAGAAACAATCCGTTGACGAGCACTATCCTTAGAGAAAAAAAGATTTATCGACGGGACAGAATGCACACTCTCAGGAAACACACAGTGAAGGAAGGCGTTAGGAATGGGATCTGGGACTTTTTTTTTGGAAAACATGTCGACGTACAAGCGGCATAGATGGAGTTACATGTGTTAAATTGGCTGCTTTATACCCAGTTCTAGGATACACAACAGGACTAGATATGTTTTGATTGTGTGCATTTTTTCTTTCTTTCTTTTCACTGGGACTTTGGAGTTTGCAGGTACCAGGGTTACAACACGGAGTGAAATGGTAGGGCAGACTTAGATTCCTCATTGAATTTGTATTGTCTTCATTTGTACGCTTATTTAGTTTGCTAGAAATAAATACATATCTTCTTCTCGATATCTTTGAAATTGTATCATTTACTTGATGGGAATGGTGATATCTTGGCAATGAAACTCCCCCTGGTACTATACAAGACAAACCGTTCTAACCTTAAATTTCCCCGCCAGTCTTCACAACACATCCAAAGGGCCTTGGTCAATTTCCAACCAACATCAACTCAGTCACTGCACACGTGTGAGATAGCCAATACAGCAAACCCCTTACTCATTCAATAGTGGTCTCTGAAAATTTCAATCGTCTATCAAACCCCGATCACACCGTATCACATCAGACTCCGGTGGAAAAATTCGGAAGAGCGAAATTTACCACTCCAAAGAAAAGATCTACAATCCGAAATATAACCACCCTATCTAAACAGAATTAGTGACACTTAGTAGATGTTAGACTACCAAGTGATCGGTACATTGTGGTAAATCACGCTACTATTGGATTGCAGAGGGTCAGGGCTGGTGTTGGCTTAATGCGATATCTGTGCGGAATGTTCCCAATCGTGCGGTGAACTAACATTGAAACTGGGCTCCTAAAATACAACTGTGTCTACATTTTTGGAGGCGATAAATACACAGGTATGAATCGCTATCTCTCTCCTTTTATGTACCAGTACACCGTGTTTCCATTTTCCAATATCTAGCATCGAAACGTTACAATCCTAACGGAGTCTGCCCATGCCTCCGAATACCATCGTCGATGAAGTGCATAGGGAAAAAGTTTAATATATTACTCCCGTCATTTCCATGTCTTATTCCCGACATTCATCCAGTTGGTTCTGGTCAAATGCTTCTAGAAAATTGAACTTCTTTTATCTAGTCGATGCAGGGATCAAAAGGGGCTTGGTCGGTTAGTATAAATGGTATCTTGAGGGTACTACCGCGTCACCCATGCACTACCGGTAGAGAACAGTGGTTAATAATTTATTTGAGTTTGGCTGAGTCGAAGGAAAACGTGGCTTTGCGGTTTAGGATTTTAGAGATAGTTCCGGGTGATTTGCGGGCTTGGGGATGGAGGAGAAGGGTGGGCAAAGAAAGGGGAGGGGTTCTCAAAACTGGTCCAGTGCGCAGGGTTTTTCCATATTGCGCGATGAAGACTTGAAACTTAGTGGTGGTTGGCAGACTAATAAGGGACTAACTCCCTACTAGAAGGTAGATCGGCTATTCATGTGACAATCGAAGCCTGTGATCTTACGAGTAATGGGCAACGAGTGCGCAAATGGTGCCAAGCGATGGGTTTGTAGCCACGATTAATGGGAGAGGCGGTGCTTGAGAGAGGATGGATTGTTGAGTTTTACATTTTGACTTTGGTGATTTCAAAACACAGTGGCTTACAGTATAGTATGTATGTGTAACACCGACAGTGAGAACGAAATCAAACTTTACCATATCATTACCAAGCACCGTAGAAATTCAACACTCACTCCAGCTTAGAAATCAACACAGTATCAACAATCAATGCAAATAAACTGATAATTATTATTAATAAAGGCAACACCCGGAGCGGAATTAACTCGGTAAGGCTTTCCACGTGGAAATTCTTTCAACTATTTTAGTTTCCCACATTATCTGACCACATCGACGATAGTCCCTCTTACATTATCGACGATGGTTTCAGCGCTGATGACTGGCTTGTTCATTATCATTATCGAGACTGAAAGAGTATGCATCCAAGCCTTAGAAGCTAGCTCTCATCTGAATAGCCTGTATTAGATAAGAGAAAGTATAAATTGAAGTCCTAGCTTCGTTCTACGATCGCGAAAAAGAATTTTCAGAGAATATCCAGAACGAAAAAGAAATCACACTAGCAGCAATAAATAGGGAAAAAAGGAATAGTATTTCACTTTATCGAAAGGTCTGGAAGATACAAGTAATACCGGGCGGGCTGGGACTAGCAGCTGAGAATTCTGTTCCGCCTACTTCGTACATCTCATCATGTCCCTATCAAAAAGTACCGTAAAAGCCGAAGCCCATCCGATCCGACCCGACTATGTCAAACCCCATTGCGAAGCCATCAAAAATGTCAAAAATTGAGACGAGTAATGGGTTGAAACTTTAAATGGGCACGAGAGAAGGTAGGCCGAGTCAGGGGTCCTTCTTTCAAATTTTCTCTCTCTCTTAGCGAGTACACTACGTACTATCACCAAGAGCCCTATGGGATATGGTTCACAAAGGACCAAGTCACTTGAACTTAACGCCTGGATCTTGGTACTCAGACTCGAGACACCGGATCAGTAATAGGATAACAAGGAGGAGCTTTGACTAAAATTAGAGGGTTTGTGCCGTTTAGTCTCTGAAGTAGTGGTGTGTCTAGCAAATAGTGTTATGGCAGAGCGAGATTGATGACAGGCAGAGATCGACAAGATCAAATAATAGACACAAACCCAAGAACCAAACACTAGGGATTGTGGCGTCAGCGGAAACGACGGGTAGAGTCAGCTACCTACATACTTCTGATCATCTAGACACTGTGAGTAGATCTCATATAGATGAGTCGATAAAACGATAGGAGATGAAGAAATTTGCCATAAAACAGATGCTACTCTTTTGGGAAATGAATGGCTAAGGTTGGCCAGGAGAGTAATGATATGACGATGTGGCGTTTCTGGGGAAGATTTCAGGGACGTGTTGAAGAAAGATCGACTTCTGCTATCCCTCTTCTTCATCCTAGAAAGAATGTCTGTGGTACAGCAAACCTGGATCAAATAACTAATTACAGTCAATTCTTTTCCTTTTCTTTTTCCCTTTCTTAAATTCGATAGATATAAGTTAGGAACTTCACAAATAAAGATCGACAAAAACTGCACTCATCGCTCTTTCAAGGAAAAACTTCCTACCGTTAATGTATGATCGACCAAAAAAATCGAAATTTGTGATTTAGACCCCCCGGTAGTGCTTTCACTATGCAGCCCCGTAAGAACCCTGTGGCTCATCTCAACTCGAGCGGAATTATCTTCACTCGACCTATTTTTTTGTTTCAGTATAGTATGGGGTAAAAAACACAGGGGTGCAACTCGTCTGAAAGGATCGACCGATTGAGCGACTTTCCCTTTGATCCCACCTGCCGCAATACTGTGCAAATGCGCTAGGCCTATGGATTCGGAACGGGACAGGCTCCAAGGGGCGAGGTAGGAGGAGGATAAACGGTGCAACATAGAGACTTGTAGCAGGGCAAGCCGTTTAGTTTTACAAGGTGCAGATCTCGGGGATTTGTATGGATACGGTGTGTGTCACGAACCCTCGGATATCGGCTGGGCAAAGGGAAGGTGGTGATGACGGAGCTGACTGCCCATCAAGGTGATTTTGAAGATATTTCGAGATGTCACTTGGGAGTACCGGGAACGTGGTGGAGAACGGTACCTAGATAGTTCGGGGGCGGATATGCAGAGACGGAGTTGCATGCCCCTTTGGGTAGTTCCGAAGATCCTAGGGAGTGTTTGTCGGGATCTGTGTTCAAGGGAGCTTGGATCGTGAGTTATGAGCGATGTTTCATCAACCTCTGGTGCTAAGAGGGGTGGTAAATATCTCATATTTTGCCTCTCTACCTACCGAGGCTAGCATGTGGTACCTACCGAGGAATGTACCGTTATGACTTCACTGTTGTGGAGAACGGTAGTTCTCATTCTCTCACGATTTACAACGAGGTGCAGAGAGATGCAAAGAGGTGCGGAAACGGGGCTGATTGCTTCTTTAGGTAATATTGAGTATACATGAGCACTTCGTATAGTAATCATGTACTAGACGGCCAGACCGAGACGGACCTCACCATGGGGTTCCCAACGCGGTATGGTGATGTAAGACGGCCATGCATGGAGTTCTAAACACAGCATGGTAATGTAGGATTACCATGCGTGGAGTTCCAGACAAACAAAACATAGTAAATGTAAGATTACTTACTATGCGGCTGATTAGATATTCTGTGATTAGTGAACATATCCGCCATTCAATCCTGATTGGAATCCAGGGTATCTATGTTTCAAACAGCCTTCGGGTCTAGAGGGTGGGTGTTACAGTTAACATTCTACTCCCTTGTAATATCACCTGTCTAATATTGTTGATACCGTTGATGATGGCGTTGATGATGGCGTTGATGATGGTGTTGATGATGATGTAATTCTATTGATACCGGCACCCTCCCACTGGGCGTATCTTGCATCTCGCCGTACATCACCAAAGGCGTCACCAAGATGCGGGACCGGCAGGGTGTGTAGATCATCGTCCTTCCACCTTCATCCACATCTAGACCATCTTCAAAATAAATGATTGATCTACGAAGTCCAATGAAGACGAACGAAAGACAAATGTGACAAGAATAGAACGAATCACATGGTTTAACTCACCAGGTATAGTAAGTACCAAGATGAGTGCTTCTGAGAACTGGGGTATACGGTTAGAATATGAGATTGTGGATACTAGAGCACACACAGCACATCAAGTGTATGCGCCGAGGTGGATATCAGTCATACGCATACATCTATGGTGTTATCTTATTTATGGAGTCGATTTCTCCACGCGTGCGTCAATGTTTCTAGTTATTTGCTTTTGCTTCTACGCGAGGGTGGATCGATCTTGGTATTTCGGCCTCCTGTGCAATGGACACTGTACGGATGACAGTCTGTGTTCCGAGATCTCAGATATGGATCTTACATGAAATGACTACGGGGATAGCTCCGTTCGCGTGTATCAAACACGGGTTTGTGTGGATATCGATCTAGATATGGATCTTACATGAAATGACTACGGGGATAGCTCCGTTCGTGTGTATCAAACCCAGGTTTGTGTGGATATCGATCTAGATATGGATCTTTCAAGAGACAGCTGAAGTCTGTGTGTGCAGTATGTGTGAAGCTTGGATGCCTACTAGGTATCTCTCTATCGATGAGATATTCACATGTGAATATTTTCATCGATATCAGACGAAATTACATGGTTGTAGAGTCACTTCGTTTGCTTTACATGGTACTTATATTCATATCAATTTTACTATACATTTCGAAAGATGGGGTATACGTCTAGTGGTATGAGATGAGCCCTGCTATTATTGAAATGGGAGGTAAGCTTTCTTTTGAATCAAACACTCATCCCCACCCTACTTGGTCGGCGACCAGAAAGTCGAATATTCTGTTATTGCTTGAGAAATGTTAGTTAGTTTGAGTTTTATATTCGACATATTGATGTATATTTCGACATGTTGATAGATATATTTGCATACAAGGTATATTACCCTGGCTAGGTATCTAGCTATCTGCTATCTACCTAGCCTTAAAGATGGAGTATTTCTGTCTTCGGTTGCGATACGAGTATATCAATACACTCAATTTCATAACTAGCTTTCAAAACATAATTTTGTGGTGTCACAACCTTTTTAATGAAAACAATTAATAATAAAATTAGAATTTTATTAATATAGTTGTAAAACCAATAATCTTTATATCAAATAAAAGTAATTAATTGACTCAATTATTATTTAAATTTTAAAATTATTATAGATTAAAATATTAAAATATAATATTGAAATATTTTTAGTAAAATATAGAAAAGTTATGTTTTGAAAGCTAGTTAAGAAACTGAGTATAAAATCATGAACGGGAAGATGACCATGAGTACAGTCTATTACTACCTAGTCCTCAATATTTCAGATAATAATGAATATTCGTTTTAAAACCCAAAAGATTAAAAAATAGTATTTCTTACCACGATATGTAATATAAATCTCAAGATCTAGCTGGATACAAGACAGATAACCCTAAGAGAACCCCCCCCTTCCCGCTATCACCAATCTTGACTTCTCTGCTCAACCTCTTCTATCCTTATATGATACAAGATTGGAGCCATCTATAACTCTCATCTCCCCTATACACATACGTATATTCCTGCAAAGCCCGTCCGCCCCCCTATTTTCGAGATAAACATTCCTCCATCTTCTGAATGTATGTTACATCATCAAAAGCTCTACTCTTTCTTTACTTATCCTCCCATTTCGATATATCTTACACCATTGCACCATTCACCCCTTTCTCTATATATCCCATCATCTCAGCATTATATTATCTCTCGAATTACAACTCTTTTTGTTTCTTCTATTACTCAATTATTCATTCATTACTTCCTCCTCCCTCAAAACCATATTCATTACTATCTATTCTCCTTCCTTGGACATTTCACCACCTCCCATCCATCTCATCATCTCATTACCCATCTACCGCCACTTACTATCATTCTATCCTCCATCCCACCACTCTCCATACCATATAATACCATATCCAATCCATCATCTTCCACCCAACACTGCATTTTCATCTCCATCAATATCAAAAACCCTCTCCCCTATTTCTCTATCTCCAATCCACTATCCCATCACCCCTCACCCCTCCCAAAACTCCTTAAAATCACTCCTTGTCTATTTCCTCTATATAAACATCTCCATACCTAAACATTCTACCATCCTCCCCTTAACAATCTCGCTTCATCATTTCATCATTTCATCATCCATTCATCCACCCTCACCTACACTATCTTTCTATTTATTTTACATTATCATTCAACCCCCTTGATCCAAGCACCTCTTCTCTTTCAGAGATGGTATTCTTGTACATCTCACTATCTAATCATCTTCCTCCCCCAAATATAAAATCAATATCCCAAATATAATACCTCACTATCTACACCACTATCCCTCTTCCCTTCTCTTTTCAAAACATCCCACTCATAATTACCAATTAGAATCTAATCAACTTCAATCAACTCCAATCAATTCCAATTGTTAATTACTATTATTATATCCTCACATTCTATCCTATCCCATCCCATCCCTATAAATATAAACAAATCCTTACTTACTCACTCACTTACTTATTTCAACAACTATCTAATACCTATCTAATACCTATCTAATACCTATCTATCTATAAAGATCTCAAACCCCAAACTCTCAAAATAAAATATAAATTCCAAACCATAATACTATATCTATATTCTATATTCAATCTATAAATTACAATCCTTGATATTATAATATATATCTAAAGCCTATCTAAACCTTCCATCACCCAAACCTCTCATCACCCAAACCTCTCATCACCTATCCTAAAGAGATATATTATATACTACCTAGATACCTAGATATATATCATATACTACAATATATACTATCAATAAATATCATATATTATATATTATACAATTTATATTCCCCTGCTTTCCTTTCTCCCTGTTCTCCTCCTCCCTCCTCTTTCTCTTCTACCCCCTTTCTCTACCTTTTTCATTTATCCTCTACTTTATTTCTCCATTTCTCCTCTCTTCTCTCCTCTCTTCTCTCCCATTCCCTCCTATTTACTTCATCCACCACCTCATCCACCACCTCATCCACCACCTCATCCACCACCTCATCCACCACCTCATCCACCACCTCATCCACCATCTCATACTCACATCCCCCATTCCCATCCACCACCTCATCCACCACCTCATCCATTCCCATCCCATCCCCAACTCCAAGCATCCCAACTTGAGTTGAGTTGAGTCTCAGCATCCCGCTTTACGCTTGACTTTCTTCATTAATAGCGTCAGAGATTCAGAGATTCAGAGATTCAAATACTCGAATGTTAATAACTGCTAATCCATATCCATGGGTTGGATGATCATTTACTGGTTGATACATAATATTTGACATGGTAAATGATATGAGACAACAGAAAATAATATAATATAACATAGCAAATCTAATTGTGATAGTGACATATAGCTTTTAAGCATACGTATGTATATGAATATATATCAACGAATCTTAAAAGCAGGAATAAATCACATAATATAGAATCACGAATGAGCCATAAATGATAATCAAATATTCGATTCTGAAAATA
Source organism: Botryotinia globosa (assembly GCA_014898425.1). Lineage (NCBI taxonomy): Eukaryota > Fungi > Ascomycota > Leotiomycetes > Helotiales > Sclerotiniaceae > Botryotinia > Botryotinia globosa. The sequence continues at coordinate 194,879 of RCSZ01000001.1, forward strand.
TGATTTTCATATGAACACAATTGGATCCCCTTTCACTTCTCTGCCATATATTTTTTCCAGTAATTTCATCACATACTATCCACATTCAACCTCCCACATAATCACCTCCCACTAGCAATCCATAAGCCATCCTCACAATTCATGACCATTACTATGCGGGGCTTCATGACCATGTTTTAAAACCCTTTGGGCATTTCCATTTCCATCTTCCTTTCCATCAATTGAATCATCTACAACTCGTTGTGCTCCTGTCCATCACCATCAGAATCAGCAAGAGCCGTCTTGACCGCCTCTGCGGCTTCGGAAATGACACTTTTCACACCTCCTGTTGCTGCTTCGGTAGCTTTTTCGGTAGCTTCATCCGAGAGTGATGATGCGCTATCGGTGGCGCTATCGACTGCATCGGATGAGGAGGAGGTCTTTTCAATAATGGTTTCGGGTTTGGGGACACCGTCAATTCCCATGAGTTCGGTTTCGAAGACTAGTGGGGAGAGGAAAGATTAGTTTTGTATATTTGGTAAGTGGGAACTTAGATAGAAGGATAGGAGTAGAGAAATTCAATGAGAGATGTTCTCGAAAGGGATATTTGATATAAAAATGAGAAATTACTTACTCAATGTACTCTTGGCTGGAATTGGACCCATTGCTCTATCACCATAACCAAACTCGGGAGGAATGGTAAGAACTCTCTTTTCACCAATACACATATCGAGAAGATTATCATCCCATCTGCAAGAACAATAGTTAGTATCTCCATCCATGTGATTCTCATCTCCATGACTCCCAGTGAGTACAAAGGACATACCCTTTAATGACACTACCCTTTCCGACCACAAAACTCAATGGAGATCCACGGTTGTAGGAAGCATCGAATTCTTTTCCCACCTTTCCATCTTCCTCAAGATTTCCTCGATAATGAACGTGAATCTTATCACCCTTTTGAGTCTTGCGCTCACATTCGACAGCTCTGGTGACATCAATCTTAACATCGGCCGCGAGGACCGAGGAAGTGAGAGCAAGGAGGGAAATTGTTGAGAGACGCATATTGCAGAGATTGTATTGTATTGTTGTATTGTATTGTTGTATTGTATTGTTGTATTGTTGTATTGTATTGTATTGTATTTTATTGTATTTTATTGTAGTGACAATTGATTAATTTGATCAATTGATTGTCGATGGATTGAAATTAATGAAGATATATTTGATTGTAAAACAAAGAAGTAATGGACACGTTGAGAGTTGAGAGTTGAGAGTTGAGGATGTGAGTGAGGTGAATGAGGTGAACGGGTGAATTTGGGGTGAAGCCTTGTCCCGCATGAAGCTCTCGGCTCAAGTGTATATTAGCCAATCAAATGGATCAATGATGGATGATGGATGACTACACCGACAGTACATCCATACGTAGGTCTGATAAATCACGTGATTCTTCTCACACCACCATCACACTTATTATTATCATGTGAGTTTATTGAATTTTTGATTTTCCCCTTCCTCCATCTTCTTTTTGCTTGAACAACATCACATCATTGTGAGGGATTGTTACCTCGACTTCTCTTCACGATGAGATGGTTCGATTATTGAATTGTTTGCTTGCTTGTTTGTTTGTTTGTTTGTTAAATTTCAACAAGATTTCCTATTAATGTTCACCGAAGAGATACTCGAAGCTCTTTGCTGGTTTGCCTTGCTGGTTTGCCTTGCTGGTTTGCCTCAGCTCTTTATGCCTCAGCTCTTTATGCCTCAGCTCTTTCTGCCTTGGTATATACCTGGTATACAATATCTCATTACGAGTTCATCCATCCATCCATACCGAGGTAGGTAGGTAGGTAGGTAGGTAGGTAGGTAGGTAGGTTGGTAGGTTGGTAGGTTGGAGGTTGGTAGGTTGGTACATATATACACATCCTTACACCGAGAAAAGGAATCATGGCAATGCCGATGCTATTCATATGCGTACCTAATTCAATCTACAGTCAATCTACAGTCAATCTACAGTCAATCTACAGTCAATCTACAGTCAATCAGTCATACAAAGACCCCCAGACGTAATATTTGACTCATAGTCTTATCGATATCAAACGAAATACCTGGAGCTCACCTCAGCTGAAGAGAAGAAGAAAGACATGGAAGCCTCGAAAACAATCAAATCGAATTCAGTCAAGGCAACAAGCAATACAACCATTCAATCATTCATCATCAGTCACTTACATCATCTTCTCGTATCGTTCGACAATCCAAACCCTTCCGCATCTTTCCATCCGTCTTGTTTGTCTTTCCTGCCTGTTTCAAAAAATGCCCGAGAGAAAGCCACAAGGGAAAATGAGGGAGGGGTCCGAAGGAAACGGATGGCTGTGCTCTCTCGTACTTCCAAGCTTCTTCACCAGTGCCTCCACATACTTTCTACATTCTTTCTACATTCAATCACTTCTTATGGGCTGTGTCAAACAAAGCACCGGATCATGGGAAATACCTCGTTTCCACTTCCCGATCATGACTGCTCCACCGGCGGGAGCCTTAAGCTTAGTTACTTTCATTTCCCTTTTCACCTCATTCCATATCCGAGCTTCAAGGTCGACGTCACCATCTAACCTCGATTCTTCTCATGGTACCTGGATGAAACCATTCACCGAAGTGCTATGGTCCATTGGCTTGGTGACTCATTGGATTGAATTGACCGTTTTGAGTCAAATAACACATCCAAAGGCAGCCACCCATTGGCTAGATGGTTCTGCCTGTCTCCGTCCTGAACAGGTAGAGTGGGCAATGTCCTTGTTGGGCTTCTCTGTCAATGATTTTGCCTTATCTGGAGAGCTGCTGTGCACAACAGGTAACAATTGAATGATTTCATTAGTCAATTTCTCTGTTTCTCTGGCCCTATAATAAGTATGATGTTTCTCTTTTTGTTTGCTTTTTTATTTGGTCAAGATTAACTATTAGTTTGATTACACGGAATTTGAAACAATACTACAATACTCCATTCTACGCCCTATATACCTCATACGCCCTAGACGCCCTTTTACGATACAGTAAAATCAAAACTTTCGCCTCGCACAACAAGCACATAAATATTCCGAGAGTACCTATCCGAGAAACTTAAATGTCATACTCTGATTCTCGTGGATACACATACACACAAAGAGATACGATCATACATCATCGGGAATCTTCCCCAAGAGATTCACAATACTCGTACGAAACTCGTTCATCTGATTATTATACCGGATCAAACTCAAATATGTCGGGACGTTCATCAAGCAGTGGACAAGGTTATGGATCCAGAGGAAGTGGTGGAGAACAAAGTGTGAAATATAGAGATTCTGCTGCAGGTATGTAGAGATCTTTACTATCTTCTCTCTCATTATATACATGTAACTGACAGATTTCTCCCAATTTAGAAAAGAAATATGTTGAAGGAAAAACATCAAGAAGTGGACACAATCATGTTATCAATCATGGAGACAGTCATAAACACTATGATTCTGCAGAACCGAGGGCAGGTGAAGGTAGAGAGAGAGATTATCATTCTGCACGTCGTGAGAAAAGAGAGAAATTGCGAACATCGGTAATTCGTCGTTGAGTAGAATAAGGGGGATAAGTGGTGATTTGGAGCGAGGAAGAGAAGTGGGGGCTAAGCGACGCCACAGTAAGGCTACAAGGCGCAATTGTTTTTTGAGGTGTTGGGTTGGTGATTCCGTTATGGTTTGTACCTTGGGTGTTATTGGGGATACTGCTTCTTCAGTTGGTATGTGTATGAATATGGGAATAGGTATAGATGGCGTCAAGAGAGATTTAAATGGATATGGTTGTTGGATGGGATCTTGGAATTGCGGGGTATCAGTTAGGAGTTTGGGATGTAATGTATGGAATGGGATCAGTGTAGGCAATAGTATTTCCCGTATTCCGTATACAGATTAGTTTAATAGTGTATATCGAATTTTTTTGAAATATATATATATATAGTATGGAATTCAATACTATTAGGAATATTCAATATTATTCTAATATTGAATATCATTGATAAAATATGGGAATACAGATTTCTAATTGATATGGAATAAACCGAAATATACGAATTTGAGATTATCCCTAGATTTCAATAATATCAAATTCTATATTCAATTGAATTATCATTAATTGATAATAAATTATCAATATTATCGAATATTTTGATATTTTTGATATATTTAAATATGAATATTAATATTATAATATTATTTTCACAAATTTGATTGTTTTGAAAGTTTTAAAGATAATTAATAAAATAGTGATTTTGTTGAATCTCTTGTTATTTAATTATATAAAATCCCTCGATTTTATATAAATAATTATTCATTTTATTATTCTATTTTATTTTCAATTTTTTAAAATATCTTTTATTTATATATTTAATACTTTAAATTCTATAAATTCTATTCTTTATAAAAAAAACTCTTAATCTAATTAATTTCTATTTTTTATTGAAATCTTTATTCAAATCAAATCTATTAAATCTTTATAAAATAATCCTTTTAATTTTAATCCTTTAATTTTATTATTTATATTATTATTTAATATCAAAGATTCTAAAGTATTTATAAATTCTATAATATTAATAATTTGTTATTGATAGATATAGATTTAGAAATATATATTAAATAAAGATTCCTAAATAATATATTTTATTAAAAAAGATAAAGTAAAATAGAGATATAATTATTATAGAATTAGGTATTTTGAAATAAATAATATTCATATTATATTAGTATATTTTCGAAGTATATATCAAATCACTAATACTTTAATTTGAAAAGAGTATTTTCAGTATATATAAATTATTATTAAATAAGCTTTTTTAATATATATAAAACCATTTCTTTTAAATATAGGAAAATAATTAATAAAAAGAAAGATTTCAATAATTTATTTAAATTTTATATTATTAATTCTCAAACCCTTGAAATTCTTATAATTCGATTTTTTATTCAATATTCTTTGCTTTTTAATTTCTTCAAATATAATGAATTTTAAATTCTTTTTGTTTATTTTAATAAATAATCAAATATTTGGGTTTTTAATTCTTATTATATTATTTTAGAATAGATTATTTAGAATTTTAATAAAAACAAATTCAAAATGAAATAAGAAATGTATTCTTTTTATAGCAAAATTTATATTATTTATAATATCTGAATCTTTTCTAATAAATATAGTGTTTTTGATATTAAAATTCAATTTATTAATAAGATAGATAAATTATAAACTATTATTTTTATATTATAAGAGATTAAAGAGTATTATATAAATAAAAATCTTATAAAACTTTTATTCAATGAGATTAATAAATAAAGAATTAAAAATAAATTGGAATATTTAATAATAAATAATATATCAAATAATAATATTTTATATATTCATCTTTCAAATTATAGATTTTATTCTTTTTATCTTATATTTTATTCTTAATTTTATTAATATTTTTATATATTTGTTAAATCTCAATAACAAAAACAATATCAAATGAAATCCAATATAGAATAGAATTCGATATAATATATATAATATCAATCTCTTTATAAAAGTGTTTTTATTCGAAGATTTTATATTTAAAGATCAAGCTTTTGATTTGAATTATAATCTCAAAGCTTTTATATATAATATTGATTTAATCTTAAAACTCGATTATGAATATTGAAAGAAGAGAAATATAATAAGCAAATATTATAATTTTATTATTAAAATCAATAATTCCTTTTGTTTATTATAATAATAAAATAAATTAGTAGGAAAGCGATTTGTAAAAGATAATTCAATTTAATAGAATTCTATTAATAATCTTCTTTTAATATTTCTTATATTTTAGATATATTATATATATAAGAAATAATGGATTTGATATCCAAATAAATTCTTTATAGAGTTTAAATTAATAAATAATGATTTTGATTAATTACAAAATATTCATCACTTTTTAAATATTTTAAAAAATATAATAGAATTCACTAAAAATAATAATACTATTCTTAAAAAAGTACTTTCTATAATAGAATTTTTATTACAATATTTTGAAAAAGAAAAGATATAATCTATATTCTTTATTTATATATTCTTTATTTATATATTCTTTATTCTATATCTCTTTATTCTATACCTTTTTATTCTATACCTTTTTATTTTATATATCTTTATTTGTTTATTTTATTTATATTTAATTATATTTAGATTATTTATATAAATAATCCATTTTTGAATCCCTATATTAATAATAGATAAATAAAACTCGAAAAATACTATTCTTTTATTAACAAATTATTATATTATATTATTATTATTATATTAAATCCTTTCTAAAAATAATTATATTTCAAAAAATCTTAAAAGGAATCTTATTTATTATAAATCGAAAGATAAAAGAATAATATCAAAAGATTTTAAAAAAAATATTATAAACCAGATTTCAAAGATTTATTTTAATCAATATTTAAAGAAATCTCTTTAAATATATTAATTATATATTTATAAACTAAAAAAGTATTTTATTATTTAATAAATAAATATATAAAATATCTTATTATTTTTCCTTTTAAATATATATAAAATCCTTATAAATAATAGTTTAATTTTATACAATAATAATTATATTCTAATTTAAGCAAAATAATATTTGATTTGTTTAATATTTCTAATATATTTGTTTTTATTGAATATTTATTCTTTTTTATAAAGATTATTATTATTATAAAATAAAATAAACTTTAAATTGTAATTATTGAAAGAATAGAATATTTGAAATTATAATTAGATTTGGATTTGTAAATAAAAGATGATATAGAATTTGAGAATTTGAATAGATAAAAGATAGGAATTATTTTTTTAAATAATATTTTATTATTATTTGAGTTTTATTGAGATTAGTTTTGATTTTAATATTATCTTTTAAATATTTTTAGGTTTTTATATTTTAATTTTCTTATATATCTTTATATATATTTATTTGAATAATATCTATAATAATAAATATTCATTTTTCTAATATACACTATTTATTATATCAAAAGCTTTATACATGCTATCGTAATACTATAGTATACTAATGCCTACACTAAATGAAATAAGATGGGTTACACTCAAGTGGTTTTCTATTAAGGGATGGAATGGAGACTCGGAGGATAGAGATGTTTATCTATTGAACGTATTAACAATTATAATAAATTCACTTGATCTCATTTGTCTCATGTTTATCCTTTTCTATTGGAAATAACTTGAATGTTTATATAATGATATCTGGATAGAAGACATCATGCATACATGTATGTATGTAGATATATAAGAGTTTAGGCCTCGGCTTATCGCACACCACTCTATTTCGTAACAAAATCCCTGCAAAAATGTTGTTTTCCTATATAAATTAATTATTTTTATAATTCTTTAATAAATAAAAGATATAATTTGAAAATTAGTTATTTAAATAATATCTATAATTAGTTTTTGAAAAAATGAGTAAAATATTTTTAAGAATTTTTTGAATAAAGTTATAAATATTTAAAGTTGGAAATCTTTAAATTTTTTAATATGTAACATTTTTCCTATATAAAAAAAATCGATTTTTTTGAAAATTTTAGGAATTCCAATTTTAAATACCTATAATCTTATCCAAAAAATTATTAAAAATAATTCACTCATTTTTTTATATAATTTCATTAATTATTTATTACCAAAATAAATTTTATAAATCTAATTTGAAGATTGATTGAAATAATATATAGTTCAAAAGTTGAAGAAATGAGGCTTTTTGGTGTGTTTTCGCTTAGTGTGCGATAAGCCGGGGCCTAAACTCTTATGTCATCAGAGCATATCTTAGTACTTCAAACCGGGTATGGTCATTGATGGAGTGGTTCATGCTATGCTATGCGATGCTGTGCTGTGCTATGCGATGCTGTGCTATGCCATGCCATGCGAGGTTGTACTATGTCGTGTTATGTTGTATCAAACATTGCTATGTTGAGTATGTTTCAGGCTAATCTTGGAATTAGATATATATTTCTAAATAGATTTTTGAATTTGAGTTATAAGTTATAGATTATATTAATATATATATATATATATATATATTTGTATAAATGTATATAGTTATAAGTATATTTATTAGAGGTTTATCTCCTTAATATTCTTACTATTCATAAGAACTAAAGCTATATATATACGAAAAATAAGAAACTCTTGTTTAATAAGATTCAATTTAAGCAATCTAATTGATTTGATTTCTTTAATATTATAATATAATATAATAATCAAAATAGAAACTGTATTTTTCAACAAATTATTTTGAATAAATTAAATAAATAAAAATTAGATAACTATATAGATCAAGATAAAGACTTTTTAATGATCTAATTTTTGTAATAATAATTTCGAATGTAGAGGTAAAAAATGAGAATTTTATAATATTATTATAAATATTATATACATATATATATATATATTATTCAATACTTTTTTCAATCTTAATATAATTTTAGTAGTATTTTAAAATACTATTAATATTCGATTTTAAATGAATTCAGTCTAAATTAGCCTGTTTACATAATATATTATTAGTATTGATTACATAATCCTGATCACATGATTTATTATTATTATTATTATTAAAAGGAGATAAACCGACTTCGCCTGCAAGCTCCTAATCCACCTATTATTTAAATTTTTATTTTAAAATATACTTTCTTAAAACTTTAATTTACGCTCCATCAACGCAAGGGGTCCGGGGGCTCGCAGGCCCCTGATATATCTTCTATATTTATATTAATATAATTCTTAATATATTATATACATCAATATCTTAAGTTCAAATATATATTTTATTTATTTGAAAATTATTCTCCTATCAATTTTATCTTTTAATATAATTCTTATAATTCTATAAATCTTTTTTACAAATAATATACTAAACAAATAAACTTTTTTTTCATTAAATTGATTTTAATTTAAATATACCTTGGACAATAAATTATAATATATTGAAAAAAAATTAATGTATCTTTATAATTTCTGTAATTTATATGTTTGAATAATTCTAATATATCAAAAGATATATCAATTTTGATATAATTTATAATTCTTATCATCAATCTCAATTATTTTAAAAAATAATACAAGAATTTTTAAAATAAAATATAAGAAATAAAATGACTAGATTGAATTTCATTTAGATATATAATAAGCGATGGCCTCAACTCTTACATATAAGGCAATATGAATATAGATAAGGAAATTATAAATATTCTGATTCTATGCGAATATTTATAATACTTGTGATACTCGTAATACTTGAAGAAAAGATAGAGGAGAGTGTAAAGATATTAAGAATCGCTAAAATGAAGGAGATATAATATAGCGTGCTTATTCGCTTGTTCGCTCGCTCGTTCGTGTTCGGGAGGTTGCATGGAGATGGATAGATGGATGGATGGTTAGGTAGGATAGGAATGACGGCATAGCATAGCGTAACACGAACGGGAAAGTTGGGGAAATCAGGGTCTTGTGTATTGATGTGGTGTAGTGTGGTATCTATTAGTTTGCTGGAGGGGAGGGTCTCGGGTAATGGCATAAGGGGTGTGGGAATTTAGGATTTGGTTTGGGGGTTTGGTATGTATGGGGTGATATGTGTGGGGTGATAGGTAGGGTAGGTAGGATAATTAAATCGAGGATGGGATTTCTGGATTTATAGATCGAGGGATTTTATACTAGGTATTTGTATGGTAGATTTTTGGACAGGTGATTTGAATGTTGGGGGTAGCGAACTACCAACTATCATAGAGGAACCGAGGTTAGGAGTTGTTGTGTTTTGTATACAATGATTTTTTGGATGATTGGTGTTTGAGGATTTGTACTACTTACTTTACTACTAGGTACTTCAATGGGGAAAGAGGGAAAAATTAGGAGTGGTTGTGAATAGTTGGTATTATTTAGGCTCGATGAAAGTGGTGAAAACTATCGGTCCTGTTGCATTGTCGAATTTTGCCTGTATGGGTTAATTGCTGGGTATTGGCTGTTATTTGCAAAGGTGTTTGAGGTTATAGATAGGTATTTGTACAATACAGACGTCATGTTTCACGGCGCCGCTGTGTGGATGGAGACTCGTGGAATCCAATGATAAGATGAGATTGGCGACAGTAGAAGGACTATGATCTTTTCTTTCTATTGAAACTTTCACGATCAAACTAAGAACGAGAAACTTAAGCAAAGGGACATGGTTGAGATAACAATTAATTCTCAGTAGTTTGACCTTCTATATTTCTCAACTTTAGTATCTCCTACTGCTCTCTTTTGATAAACTTATTGTACAATCTGCTGGAAGTCATGATATCAAGAATGAACCCTTTGAATAAACCACTAGTGGATGAAACTAGACTCGCGGGGCTCGATGCGATGATAGTATAATGGGGACAACAGAAAATCTGACCTCTTGGTACGATTTAAGGAACGTCTTAAGGAATAACTTAAAATCATATTTTCATACCCCAAGACCTGGAAGAAAGAGGTGCTGGGTCTCGTGGAAATATTTTTACATCTGGTTAACTTTGCCGTGGGTATTCGGTTAGGATACTGAGTTGAGGGTGAGGTGAGAGGAGAGGAAAGTTGTCAAGGGAATTGGAATGTGTGTGTGAGGAACGAGGAATGAGGAATGATAACGAAAGTCAAATGGGATGGAATGAAATAAGACAGGACAAATGACAGTGAAAATCCTTGACGAGTTGGGTGTGAAGTATACTTATACCAACTACAATAAAAAAACTCGATGTGAAAATGGAGGAATCAGCATAGTTGCATCAAATGTAGAGCTTTCAAAAATCTCATCCACGTTTCCTGTATATCTGGAGAGTTTCTAGAATCCCTAGTTGATTCCCTTTACCCATGGATCATGTACCTGCTGATTTGCTTTTTGATAGCTTGGAGGATGTCTATGTGGGTATCTTATATACACCTGACACTGGTAGCGAGTATGGATCTCCGCGTTGGTTATATATCGGTTAGCTTACAGGATTTTTGGTGCATACTATACAAGTCCTGATATCTGTATCATGAGGAATTTGGGAGTTTAACGAAGAGGGGTATATATACATTCAGGTCTTGGAGACTGGAAGAGTCTTTGTCCAATCTGCTCGAGCAATACCAGTCGCAGAGTTGAGGACTCAAACTATGAATCTCGAAATGGAACCTGGATGTTATCTCACACTGGCACTTTCAAAGTACAAGATCTGCCGCTCGTGCTTTCTTGACTTGATTCTCCATTGGTGAAAGAGCTGTTTCGTAGTAGCTCTCGCTGTTGTCTGTTAAATGTATTGGAAGTCATTGTCATATGTCATATAAAACCAGAATGACAACAAAAAGAAAATCGACGAGATCTGACCTCATTCTTGTCGAAGAATCTGGTAATAACGGTTGAAACTCTCATCGGCTATCTTCGGATTCCATTCCCGTGGTCCTCTCTCCAAAGGGGGTAAGGAGGCTCTTTCGCAGGCGAGTAGCTCTGGTCCCCACATGTTTCTTGATGGGGAAAGTTCTCTATGCTTGATAGTATAAATCTCTATAGACGTATCTTTATATGTTCTTGTGCCAAGTCACTGACCCTCAGAAAGTGTCCTTAGTGATTCGAGATTGTAATAGAAATGTCTTTGAATCTGTAGATACTTCTATTGAACTCAAGTGAATAAGAGTATGGGATTTACTAAATCTAACTCTTAACTTCACTTAGATGATTAACTAGATCATCAAAAAAGAGAACGTAGAAGATGACAGCTGTATACTAGAAGTGAATAACATATTCAGCTACAATTTGTTTCAGATCCGCGCATATTAAAAGCACTCTTTGCACTAAAGATACATCATTACGCATACAGCACACAACAGAGCACTACGTGTTTCTCCAGCTGCGTGGAATCACGTGGTTTGATTATATTGTAAGTGTGATGTGGAAGGCTGAGATGTCTGATATTGTTGGCTTTATAGAGGATCAAAGGTGTGGAGTACCACTACAATGACTATCGAGTATATCTACGTTTTGCCGAAAATAATTCTCGTCGGAAATATCTAGGAGAGTATGTCAATATCTGATAATAAATAATAGTCATAAATGACAACAAGAGGTAAGTTTTTAAGATGAAAGTCTCAAGTTAAGATGGGAAAATGAAATTTATGATTGGATGTGGTGAGATGATCTCCGTTCTTCCATTTCTATACCTCAATATTGATCATAGACAGCTGAACCACACTCCTTGCCGCGTCAGAATAGTATTGAAGCGGCACTCAACCCCTTACAATGCAGCGTAGAAGCTTTATTATATATTCGAGCTGGAGAAAATTTTCTCAGTCGTTCACTTCAGGTTCTATTAATATAGATCTTCAACGTGTGGATCCCGTGAGTATTTTCAATAGCATCATTCTCTTTTTCCTTCGTTTGAATAGTTACGAATAGCCTCAAATCATCCATATAATTTCCTATTCTCTAATGATATCAAAAGCTGCTGGCCATGAAGAGATCTTATGGCTGTCCAATATAAGAGTTTCCTCCCGCACATTGTTGCTTCTTCAACAATCTCAAAGCAACAACAATTTTCACAACAGGTAGTCCCGAGTTTGTTGGTGAATTTTTTGGCATGGAATGTTTGTTCACTCCAAAATGTACGATGAAGTAATCGGAAACACTGAGGTGATTCTCCTTCTTTGAGGTGACGGCAAAGTATGGTGCAAAAATCGATGGCAGTGTTATGACAAGTGTTCGGGAGACAGTAAAGGAGAAACTTGCCGCCTCTCCAGCTTGATACCAGCCATCCAGATCGTAGCCACAGAATATGGTCTTCTCCATAACAATCTATCCTGGAACATTGGGACATTTGCTATATTTCGCGTAGCTCGACTTGTTTGCTCAGAAAGTTCGTCCAGAGTGCATGCGCTCTTATATTGACACAGGCTACAGAATTCTTCAACTACCTGATACCTTGATGGTGAATATTGGAGATGCACAGATAACTCGAGCTTGGCACTGTCTGTGATCATAGAGTGAGTAGAACTATTGGGGAGAGCATGCGTTTTTTATGATAGGCTAAGTATATAAAGTGATGTCTTCGCCAGCAATCTCCAAATTTCAGGCTAGTTGAAACCATGGGGCTTGTGGCTTTGAGTCGTCTTCGAAAGTAAGTCGAAATAACTTCCCTTTATATTCATGAACTTGTCGGATCAGATATCCACAGTGGGCTCATATATTTGCAATTTCCGTTATCGTTTCGGTTGCTTTTGTTCATGCTTTCTATGCCATTGAGGAATCATTGACAGCGAACACGACCACCCTCTATACGCAAGTGAATAATCTACTTAACCTGCTCGAACACGATCGCAAAGTACTTGCCTCATGTAAAACAGATCATGAACAGATTAACTGGTGTGATTTTCCTGCGAGACCTATCCGAGTAGAGTTCTCCTACAGAGTGTTACTGGGAAGTATTGATGGTAAATATATCTCTTTTATAGTTCTTGAGGAATTCTACATACCTCGGATCTTATTTGGTTGGTTTTTGAGTAAAATCAAGATGTATGTGCTTATAGTGAGTCTCTGTCGATGTCATGAGTCCACAAGGATTAAAATTTTTGAATTCTTTCGCAAAGCTCTCTATGTTCAATAATCTTCAGCTTGACTTTGATTAACGCGATCACATGTTCCTACAACGTCTCCATCGTTTCATGTCTTCCAGCTTCGAAAGCTGTCTTTGTGAAGACCCATTAAGAGGGGGTGGAAGCGAGCGCTTCTTCACAGAATTTCTCTACATTTATGAGCTCTGATACTCGAGTTAATGTCAAAAATACTACTTCTTTGTCAGTCTAGTCTTTTCCGAGTCTCATTTCTTCGTCTTATGCCTTGAAATAACAGTTGTAAGAAGCAGGATGAACGCATAAACACCAGTGATTTTACTCAAGTAATAATGTAAGCAAGAGCATCATCTCTTCCGCTTCTGACCATCTAGGGTATCTGTCTCAATTCTCTTTCAGCTTCTAGTGGCCCTTGAATAATGAGGTCGAGATTCAGAACATGATAGTAGGGGTTATCCATGGGTATTGCTCAAAATAGTGAATATAGTGAGTTTGAAAGCTTTCTGTGAAGATTACTAAGAAGCTTTGAAATCTATCGTTTGCATTAGAAGGACACCAAAATGCTTATAGAATTCTGGTTAATATATCAGGAGTTATAATGATTAGTCCAGTGCAAAATGCTAAAATACACGATGATTGTGCAGCGTTATAGCATAACTAACATTGTAGAATAGAAGTTGTTCCATCTCTTGCCGAAAATTTGTGTTTCATCGTCAGTGTAGACAGACAATAGTATTTCCCATATTTCGTATACAGATCAGTTTAATAATGCATAACGAATTTTTTCGAAATATGTATGTATATAATATAGAATTCAATATCATTAAAGGTATTCAATATCATTTAGCTATTCAATACTACTAGCAATATACTGAAATATTAAAATCCAATATAAAATATCTATTCCTTTTTATATCAAATAATAGAATATTATTCCGATCTATATTAGATAACAAAATTCTATTCCTTATTTTATTTCTAGCCTATTTAGATAGAAATAAATATTTTATATTAGATTCCAATATCTCGGTAAATTGTTAATATTCTTTAGATATATCAATACATATGAAGATAGTATAATCCCCTTCTAAACATATTAGTTGTTATATCAATATGCTAATACGCGCCACAGTTTCACTATAGTATACTATTGCCTATAATATTCATCGTTGCTACAAATCAGAGTTTCTTTCTCTCATCCGCAGTAAAGCGTAACGCTCTTCCGAGATCTCTTGCTATGTCGACTCCCAGTTACTGTAACGCGATATCTACAGGTATCGGACTTTGATCTTGTGGAAAGAGTCTCGAGTCTGACATCATGATCTCTCAGGTTTGTTGGGATGGAGGCATCCATACTTAGGCTTGCTTCAGAACCCTTTGAGACCGTAACCTACGAACCCCATCCGAATGATACCCTTCGGCATTCTCAAGAGTTGAGTTTATTCAAATGACAGTCCCAGATCATCGTAATTCATCTGGATTTTGAAGTGTCAGCTATTTCAATGCTTCCATGTCCAATAGCAGATCATTCGAATACAACTTGATCTAATATTATAGTTATAGATCGATTATTTTGGGAATTGAAACATATTTCATGTGGATAGTAAGATAAGAATAGCTGGAATCCTCATGATGGTGGAACTATACTCCCGTGAATCGGAAAATCCAAGGCCATAACTAGCACTGGTAGTCTCATACTAGTACTCAAGCTCTAGCTACGGACACGTATACATCATACACAATTTTTTTCTAAATTTACAACAATTATCTTCAGAAAAAATTCAAGGGTCTTCAAAATTCTGACACTCAGCAGCTCCACTGACCCAGAAAATTAAAAAGGGGCAAAATATGGAACCAACCGTTCGTGAATTGCGAGGATTCGTCCGCAACCCTAAAAACGAGCAAGAACTCCCACACAACCGTCGAATGTATGAGGAATTCGTATTCAAATATGAGATCCATCTCGCAAACGTAGAGAATCCTCACACCTTTGTGAGCGACTGAGGTCCCATTCAACCTGGCGACCTTAGAGACGTAACCAATAAATGTACCAGCATCTTCTTTCTCAAAGGCACAACCCCAAACAAAACAACCATACCATCCGTCCACCGATATATATCAGAGCAATGGTTCGAAGGAAATATTCACAACAAAGATATCACTTTCCAGCGCTTTTTTGCCAAAATAGTGGTTATGTCGCCGTCGCATAAAATTGATAAATGCCTTGAACTCCATAAAAATTTCTGCAGAATGTTTGATGGCCCCTCAAAGGATCGTATTTTGAGCCTAAAAAGCAAAGGGGACCTCGAAGTTGCTCAACTACGGGGCCACGATCCAGCACTAGAAACGGAAGATCAAAATGATTCAAAAGACTATAGAATCACAACCTTGTTCCGAAGTGGGATTATCATTATGAGAGAGTGCAAAAACGCTGTGCCGGCCGCCGAACGAAAAGTGTTGTTGATGAGAACTGGTATCAAGGATGGACTTGCTATATTCTTAAACTTTGAGGGAGTTGAACAAGTCGAGGATGATGATCCTGATTTCATACCACCAAGCAATAGCATCACAACAACATTAGAAGAAGCGGTGGCATACATCATGCGAGTTAACAAGGCGTTTCAGAATATGTTCCCATCGTCAAATGAACAGAACACTGGAACATTCATCACAGACTCTGGAAAGTCAGTATCCTTGACGACGGCAAAGGAAATGGAATTGAAAGGAAGGGAAGTCGTGGGACCAAGCACTAATTGGGTCAATCGAAACTCCGGTAACATCCCTCACAATTGCTACCAAAATCTCTGCAACGCGTCGTACTGTGAGATGAGACATGGAGTGCATGGTAAGGAGTCAGAAGTGAGAAGGCAGCAAGAATCAAGGGCGTCTATACCTGGTCCGAGACGTCAACTAGTCATGAGTCAAACTTCTAGCTTTAGCAATAGTCCGAGCTTTACCACTCGGTTGAAAGCCGTTGATATCGCTGACACTTTATTTTCAATCACGCATGATGTCCCATCAACCACCAGATGAAAGTGTAGATACATGAATGGTTGTGCAGATCTCAATATCTTCATTTATTGGGCCTGTAGTTGAGACATCAAAAGGTTTCACTTGTACGCGCACTCTCCAACCCTGGACCGTGAAACATCATCATGGAAGCGAATAAAAGTCTGCACAGATGTATATCAATCGAGGCTGCAAGTACTGAAGTAATAATGTGTAATAAAAGATAAGGCGAGCATATATTAGTCGAATTGAAGGAGGCTAGAGGAGATATAAAGTAGCTATTCTGATGGAAGAGAATGGTAAGAGTTAATATATACTCTGTGATGGCAAAGTGAATATTGAAAATGGAGAGAAATTCAATATAAATTCCTATATAAATTTTCTATGTGTATATTATAATATTAATAATATATTTGTTATTAATAATATTCTTATTTTGTATATAATAAATACAATCCATACTTTTTGTAATCCTTTTATTATTAAATTTTAATAAATAGAAAGAAAATATACGTTTTGAAATCTTAGTATTTAGATTTATAGGGGAAATAAATAGAGGGGAGTGAGTATATGAATTAGGAAAAGGAGAAGGGGAGTGAATATAAAAACTAAAAGAAGGAAAAAAGGAGCAAATATAGAAACTAAAAGAATAGAAAAACGAGCAGGGAGTTAAAGGGTAAATGAAAGGTATTAATCGAAAACTTAAAAAAAAGGAATTTTCATTCCTTATTATTTACATTTAATTTATTTTTTTAATTAAACACTTTATTATTATATTATATATTACAAAATATATTAAATAAACAAAAAAGTAATTTATTTGAATAGAAATAAATATTTTGATTTAAAATTAATGATTTTAAATTATTAAAACTTAATAGTTTTTCAATTTTAAGAAATTTAATTAAGATTTTATTGATTAGAATATACTCTATCTAGTATAGATTTTTAAATTAATTATTTTAATCTATTAAAAATAATTTCTTTTAATATATAATTGAATATCTAAGATTTGATAGTGGTTAATAAAGTAATGGTTTTGTTAACTATAGATTTTTTTATTATAGGGATATAGTACTAGGGCACAGCTATTCATCGAATACCAAAATCGCACCAAAACTCATATAAATTATCAATATATTTTTTATAATATTATAATTTATATATAATAGATTTTATATTAATCAGCTTTTTAATTTTAATTATATTTTTATAAAAATTAGATTGTTTATTTTTAGAATTTTTATTGATTATAAAATCTATATAAAAAGTTAATATAAATTCGAAATATTGAAATTTATTAATAAAATAAGTGAAAATCAAAAACTTTTTCTTTGATATTAATTCAATCTTATAAATAATAATATTTTTATATTTTTAAATTATAATAAATATTAAAAATAAATTCTTTAATATATAATAAAAATATTCAATTGTGTTAAATTTAATATAATAATTTTTAATATTTCTTTTTAATTATTATAAATAAAGCAAAATGATTATTTTTGATATGATTTTAATATTCGATGAACAGTTGTGCACGATTACTATAGATAATGTTGGTATTATCTTCACAGAGAAGTTAGAAATTTGATGTAGTAAAGGAGTTAATATTAAAAAACTGATTATAATCACCGACCCACCTATTGCATCACGGCGATTTAACACTCACGTAGATTCTAATCGTTATGGTTTTAAAGAAAGGAAGTCTTTATCGGGGGAAGATATTCGACTATAGCAGTTAATCTATTAGTATAATATTCATAAAACTTCTTAATTACCTATTGAATTTATATACTATGTTAATTGGTTTATAGTATAATGTTTAGTTATTAGTCATACTGGATTAGTAGATTATATTCTAGGTTACGAAAAGATTTTCTTTTGAATTATAATATAATATTAAAATATTAATAAAAATTATAGAAAGTGTTTTATTACTTTTTATTTTCAATCTTTTTTAAAAACTTTAAAATTAAAGCTTTAAATTTAAATTTATATTATTATCATTTTTAATATATATTATTATTTTATTATTTGAATCAAAAAAAATTGAAATTTTTTTTTTTCAAAAATATAATATAGTATTATATAAAAAGTTTTTTATTATAAAACTATTTGAAAAAAAGAAAAGAGTATTAGGGGTCTGCAAACCTTCGAATCTCTTGTTTTTTATGAAAATATAATATAATTATATTTATAATTATAGAAATCTAAAAAAAGAAATTATATTAAAAGCTTGTAGGCAAAATCGGTTTACTTTATAAGTCGGATACTCTACTTTCGAGCCACCCCTTTTTTAAGCTACTCTTTTATATAAAAAAGCATTTTTTTAATTTATTAATATGTTTATTATTATTGAATATAATTTAATAAAAATTTAAATTTATATAATTCAAATTGTTTTAAACCTATTCTGAAATTTTTAGATTTTTAGGATTTTTATAAATTGATTTCAAAAACTTCAAACTATCGATTTTCAATTTATATAAAAATCACATATAAATTTAAAATTTTATAAAATCTATAATAATTTTTAAAGGAAAAATAGCTATAAAAAAAATTATAAATTTATAAAATGTTATTTTGAAAGATTTTAAGAAAATACAAAATTTCTTATAAATAAATATTTAAAGGAGTGTTTTCAAAATTATAGGAATTATTTATATTAATTTAAATTCATTAGATATTATATATTTATATATATTTTATTTTTAGAATTTTTTTGAATTTCTATATAGATTTAGATTTGAAATCTTGAAAAAGATATATAATTGTTTTTTAATAATTATTATTAAAAAGTTATTAAAGATTATATAAAAGTTTTGAATTTGTATATGATTTTTATATAAATTGAAAATCGATATTTTGAAGTTTTAGAAATTAATTTATAAAAATCCTAAAAATCCTAAAAATCTAAATTTTTTAACATAAACTTAGAATAATTCAAATTATATAAATATAAATTGTTATTAAATTATATTTAATATTGATAGAAATACTAATAAACTAAAAAAAGTGCTTTTCAATATAAAAGAGTGATTCAAAAGAGGGGTGGCCTAACAGTAGAATGATTGATTTTCTTTTAATAAATTACTTTTATATCGATATCCCTATATTTATACATCCCTATATCTTGTACATTTTGATTTATTAAATCAGAAATCAATTTTAAATTCAAATATTATTATAATGATTTTGAGATTAACGAATCAAATCTTATATTAATCAATAATAATATCTAACATTTAAAAGATTTGAAATATTGAATTAAATATTAATTGATTTTAATAATAGTAACTCTAAGATATTAATAATATAATAAAACTAATATTAAATAAATTATATAGTTAAAAATAGATATTATTATTATTTATTATTATTATTATTATTATTATTATTATTATTATTATTATTATTATTATTATTATTATTATTATTATTATTATTATTATATTATTATTATTATTTATTATATTATTAGTATTATTATTATATTATTATTATTATTATTATTATTATTATTATTATTATTATTATTATTATTATTATTATTATTATTATTATTATTATTATTATAATAATGATATCAAAATAATATATTATTCAAGAATTTTAAATAATTATATTATAAAACAATATATGAAAGAAAATAATAATAATTAAAATTAATGATTTTAATATTTCAATGGAAAAGTTTATTATATATCTTTTTTTTAATTAGAAATATTATATTTTCTTTTTTAAAAGAATTTTATTTATCAAAAAGTCTCCAAATTATACAATATTTCTAAGGATTTTAAAATTTAAATTCAATTATAATTTAGTGAATTTTATAATATTAAATTTTTTCTTTTAATTTCAAAATTTAAATTATATTCAAAATTTCTTTTCAAAAAATATTTCAATAAGAGTTCTTCAATATTCATTATATAATTCTAATATTTCTTAATAATTAATTATATATATAAATATATAATAAAATATAGGTTTTTATCATTTCAATATTAATATTAATATATAAATAATATATTATAATTAATTTACTTTCAAAATATTATAAATACTTAATTCATAAAAGACTTTTATTAAAAAGAAAACCAATCATTAGAAATCTTATTATATATTAATATAATTTAGAGTTTTTAATATAAAATTTAACTTTTTTTAATTATTTATATTAAAATATCTTCAAATTATATAAAAACATTCTAAAAAGAAACTTTTATTATTTTTATTATTAAATAAATTAATATATAATATTTTATCTTAATAAATTCAATATCAAAATTTCTATTTCATTATTATTATAATTATAATTTTTTATATATAAAAGAAATAATATTATAATATTTGTATTATACTTTTCAATAGAATCTAATGATTGGCTGATTATATATCATTTTTGAAATATTATTTTTAGAAGAAACAAAAGTGTGTAAGATAAAGGGTTGTATAAGATGTAGGGATATCCGTTATTCAATCAATAACTATATTATTAAATTATAAAAACTATAGTATTAAAATAATTTGGTTAATAATAAATCTATTATATTTAATGTAAACTTTTTTCAATTGATATAATCCACATATAAACTTTAATTTATTTATAGATTTATATTATTAAAACTTTAATTCTTTATAAAAACTTTAGTTTTAAAATTAATATTATAAAAATTATATTATTTCAAAGCCCTCAATCTTTTATATATACATTTTCTTTTTTTTTCTTTTATATTAATTTAAATTAATTAATTTCAATGATTTTATTAAAAATCCTTAAGAATTTATATTATAATTATAATATTATAAAAGTAAAATCAATTATACCAGGGGCCTGCGAGCCCCCGGACCCCTTGCTTTTTGAGAAAGTATTATATAATTATAAATATAATTATAAAAATCTAAAAAAATAAATTTTATTAAGGCTTGCATGCGAAGTCGGTTTATCTTATTATATTACTTTTTTTTTAAAGTAAATTCAGATTTTTCAATTCTATTTAGATTTTTCAATTTTATTCAGATTTTTCAATTTTATTCAGATTTTTCAATTTTATTCAGATTTTAGTAGATCACATCACTTCAGATCATCAATTATACTACTGAATCACGAAAGCTATAATATGAAAATAATTTTTATTAATATTAAGCCTACTATATACAATATAAACTCTTTTCAATTGATTATATAAGCTCTAGCTATATCTATACTAATTAAACTTCAACTCTTTGAAAAACCCTTAGTTTTGAAGCTAGCAATATAAAAAATATATCATTTGAAAGCTCTTAGCTTCTTATATATGATTACTACTTTTCTTTTTTTTCATTCAATTTATATTAGCTTGAATTAACTAATTTAAATAATTTCGTTGAAAAAGTAAGAAGTTGTGTTATAGCTACAATGCCAAGAAAGTTGAGCCAATCAGATCGCTTGAATCCAATCAATCAGATTGCTTGAATCGGGTCTCACTAAGCGAGCTTCTCTTTTTTCGTGTCTATACACCTTCAGCCCTCGCGGGCGACAAGATTATTAAGGAGGTAAACCTCCAATTATTTAAATTAAATTTTATCAAATAAAAGTTTCTGTTTTATATATATATATATAATAATAGTTGTTATAAATAATAAGAATATTAAGAAAATAAAATTTTAATTAAAAAAGTATTTATTAATAATAATATTCTTTTTCTGTTTTTTCAAAAATAAGTAAAGAGTTTATTATAATAAAAATAAGAATTCGAATTTATCTAAATTTTTTATATCAAACAAATGAATTCTTTGTTTTTATAAAATAAAAAAACTATATATATATATATATTTCTATTAAATTCAAATAAAAATAAAAAACAAAAAATATAAAAAAATAAAGATAAAAAAAATATTTTAAAAAAAGAATTGAAAAGCTTTAAGTGAAAATAATAATATTTATAATAAACCTGGAATATAAGATATTATATATTATATAAGAATATGTTTAATCTTATCAAAAATCAGATTTTTTGACTATAAGATATTATACTATGAACAAATTAATACGGTATGCGAATTTGACAATCAGGAAAATTGATAAACTTGGGTCTCAACGAGAAAGGAGAAGTACAGCTTAGGTTTATTTCCGGGGGAAATAGAGTATGACAATACTGAAGCTACATCTGTCAACTTGTGAGGAATTGAGAAAGGGAGAGTGGCCGAATATCGGTACATAATTACTGATATACAGATAATGATCAGTTCATAGACAAACAGTCCAATGTTTGGCTTTGTGTTTCAGATAGTATTGGAATTCTGTACATAAACTTGCCACATCGTCCCGGTCTCTAACAGCATTATGAGACATGTATCAATGAAGAACTTGGAAACTTAAGATTTATCCGCACGACTATCTAAACCAGTTCATCGATTGCTTCTGGTGCTATTAACCAAGGGGTGATGGATAGTGAACGCTGTCTGCACAAGATATTGATTATGGCCAAAATTGTAAATACACACCCGCTGGAGTTGACCGAGAGTCGAAAGTGGACTTATCTAGTAATTTTATGTAATTCTAATAATGTAGATCACCAAGTATACGCTCTTTTCCTTCTGATTTACAGCAGAACGAGACTTATTATTCATTAAATTGGCAAAACCCTGGATACAAAAGTCGCTACTATTCACCTACTCCAATGCTCTGGACTCTGGATAATTTACCGGTACTCAACTACACTCAAAAAAAGAAACCAAAAAGAAGCGATGAGTACTTGGCGCTTAGATGTAACTACGTTCGCATATACTACCGAAATGCAGATTTTTCCAGACGTGCAACACATTTTACTACTCTTCCAATCATTGGCGAATCGAGATCTATCATGACTCAGCTCTTGCAACGATCTGAATAGTAGGTAAACTATGTCTTCGTACCTGTGTATTAACAATCAGGAATTATTATTTCATTATTGAACTATCATTTAGCTTTCCATGAACATGGTCTATTCATGCACCTTTTGGAATTCAGGATATTGGTAATTCTAGAACAATCTTTCCATTTTAGAGACTACTCGTAGTAAAGTTTCTTTGTCAGAAAACTTTCTCCACTTGGTGATCTCATAAACATCAATTCCCGTTCTCATCCAGCTGATTTAGACGTATCTTCTATTAAACGGCTCATCTTCCCTGAGTTCCATATCTGGATATCATACCAAACTATTCATCTAGCAGATTATAGAATGTAAGATACCTTCTAATTGCATACTCCTTGAAACAGTTGCTTGTTCACAAATATATGATATAGTCTACCCGAGTTGATTCCAGATATGCAATATTCTGTATGGTTTACCCCTCCTCCAATCATGAATTGTTAAAAATTCATACTAACACTTAATCTACCAGTATCAATACAATCAACCGAAAGCATCATTCCTAGTCCTAAAATAAGGGAGATCTAGCATTTAGCTCCCATGGGGACCATCTATAGTCTACCCGGTCGAATTCCAGACGTGCAACATTCTGTAAGTCTCACGCTGCCCCCCAATCATATACTTCTGGGAACTACTACCATCGGTCCGTCTCGTAGATTGTATTCTAAGCTTCCGGGACCTTAATCTTAGATTTGCGATTTGAGGTATCCAGCACTCAGTTCCTTACGTGATTTTCCACTCGTGTTGAATAGTCTACGCGAAGAATTTCAAGACAAGCAACAATTCGTGGGTTTTGAACTTGTTTCCAGATCATCTGACATAGTATAGCCGCATTATTCTCAGACGTGCAACATTCTGTAAAAATCCCATTCCTCTCGATCACCTGACGCTCAAGGCCATTAACATTTCATTTGTGTAATTTAACAAGTGCAAAATTTAGTCGACCAAAATCTTCAAGCATTAGAACCCGGGCATGGTATAATTTCATACTCTTCCGCAACCGTCTGACTTCCAAAAATCTGTTCTCAATACTTTCGTTTATTCTAGGGTTGTAACACATATTGAATCGCACATTTCGACCCTTCATATTCAGACATGCAACAAACATCAATCTTCATATATCACTCATCACCCATTTGTTGACGGATCTCTTAGTCCAACGTACATCTTAAACTCACATCCTTTGATGTGCAACTAAGCGAAAGGCTGTTGTTCAGAGTTCGATTACACAAGGCCCCTGAAACTCTATTTTTCTGGCCGCTACAGGTTGGCTTGTATTCTAAGAAGATTTGTGTATAGATAAATCACATGTAGAGTCCAAAAATCGACAAGAATCACTAGAAATCATACATCAACAAGGAATTTGCAATTCGAGTAAAATTTGCTACATTAGTTCCACCAACTCTTCACATTCGGCATTTTCAGACGTATAACAATATCAACACATGCCCCTTTCAGATATTTTCATTCGTTAGAAATGATGTAAATTTCTGAGCCACTGCAATTAGAACTACCTTTCAGGAAAGTTCACAGTCATGGCATTTTCTTATCATTTATTTTCGAACATCTAGGTTTCCACCCATTGTGACTGATCTTTTTGAATTTGGATGATTTTGGGTAATAATTATAACTTGAATGCTCGAGTGGCTATAATTGGGAGAATTCTGGGATTGAGTTTGAACGGTGGTATACAATAATACGTAAGACGCTCTAGGCATTCAAATCCATGCTATCTCACGCCACAGACAAAGAGATGTCTGTTCTAACTCACAAACTAAGGCACTCTTCTGATTTTGTTAATGATCGATAGTGGTAGCCAGAGAGGTGATGTCTCTCACTCTACGTAGAAGTAACAAAAAAAAGAAAATCTGTGGATATAAGAGTTCTGGTCCTGCATACCGCACCCCTATGACAATGTAACAAAATCCCTACAAAAATAAGGTTTTTTTATATAAACTATTATATCAAATATTTCATTCAAATCTTTATATTTTCTTTTCAAAAAAATAAAAAATATGAAATAATTATAATTGAAATATGAAATAGTGATTATTCGAAATATTATTCGAAATATTTTTATTTATTTTTATTAAATAGTTATATAATATTGAAATAGAATTTTTCTAAATTTTTTAATATATAATATTTTCCTCATATAAAATAAACAAATTTTTATAAAGACTTATTAGAATTTTCAATTTTAACTTTTTCAAATCCAATTTAAAAAATAAGAAAAAAATATTCTATTACTTTTTTTATAAGATTTGATTAATTAAATAATTTTTTTTAAAAAAAATTCTGATTTTATCTTTTATTATAATAAATAAACTAGAGTATAAAAAGTTAAATAATCTCATATTTTAGCTGGAAAAGCATTATATGCACAGTGAGTAGGGGCTAGAACTCTTACTCAATAGAGCTTCTATTAACGCTGCCTTGCCTATTGCTGTATAGTATTATCAAATCATCTGATAAATACTTTAATTCCAGCGATCAGAACCATGTGAATTTAGTGGCATAGATTATTGGAAAGTAATATTCTCAGTATATGACCGATTACTAAATCAATCTGAACCTACTGTTAATCACAAAGTGATGTAAAATAGCAGCCGAGGGACTTACAGAGCCGCACCTATCATATTGCTCTCCGACTTTGCCAAGCTCAAGTTCGCTTAATATAATAGTGAATCAACAACTTAATCGGAGGGCTAATACTAGATTAGACTAGACTATAATAAGCGAGATCAACCACACAGAAGAGATAAATCTTTTCAATTTCCGGAAGCACTTCAGAGAATCGGGAAATTTTGAGCCAGAGATTCGATAAGATCATTAGGAGTCTTTTGGTTTACTGAATTTGGTTGAGCCAAGTGCGAATAGTTACAATCGATATCGTTGTATGATTTCCGGAGTATAAGTGATATCTATCATTTACCATTAATCAATAAAAATTTCCAAACTCGAAAACCGAATTGCCTGTAGCTTGCCATTACATAGCATTTGTATGAAATTTCGGCCATTTTCAATTTAGCTGCTTGAGTTTAGGACTAGAAGAACCGAATTACAGATCTACTTGAAAGTCAATATGTTAGTGGCTCATGACTGTTTGTTAGATTGTTGAGATGATTTCGCAACTGTCGGGCCGTGCCGAGATTCAGACCTGCAACAAATAGAGGTCATCTGATCTTCGCAAGGGTGCCGATGGTTTGCCGACAGCCTTAACTAGCTGGAAGGTGGTTTTGTTGCAGGTCTGAATTCAGGGCACGCGAATGGTCCTGAGCTATCCTTGCCAATTGACCAAATGTTGCTTCGAATGTTCTGTATGTTGCAGGTCTGTATTAAGGGTACACACGATACTCGGGGACTATATCACCATAGTGCTCGGGAAAATCCTATGCCCTGAATTCAGATCCGCAACAAAACGAATATCAGACGACTCACCGCAATGAACCCGAATACCTTGAGTTCGGATGTGCAACAAAGATAGACATCTTAGTCTTCCCTTAAGATGTTTGGTGTGAACGCATAGCGCACATACCTACCGCGTGTTTGACCCCACAAAAAGAGCTGTGCCCTGAGTCTAAATGTGCAATGGTCATGTTACCCTGAATTCCGACTTGCAACAAAGCCATGTCTCACGAGGTCCTCGCTAAACTATAGGAGCTAATCGAGTGGACTTCCGGACAACCCTTCCGCGTGCGAAATAGAAGTGCAACAGTAGCCTGTATGAACTCTCTAATTGTTCTCATTCGTTCAAAGTCTTTTATCTAAAGCGAAAGTTCTAGAAGGATCTGTGAGATTCGCCACATTGGAGCGTCCAGCTATCTCTCAATGTGTGATCCATAATCTTTTTGTAGCAGTCGAATGCACAGATTTGCAACAGAACGTAACTTTATTTATATAGCGTCTGCTTGAATCACGTATGGTATCTATGTGGTATCCCTTCAAAATACTTCCCTCGTGGTCTTTTCCACGTGGTACTTGCATGCCCTGAATATAGAAGTGCAACATAACACAACGCTGGACTATTCGCCCAATAAGGTGGAGAATCCAAGGTCTAGTGCCTCATTAGTGCGCATTTCACCTCATTTGAATAATTTTGTCCATGTTGCCTTTCTAAAGGCAATTCTCTGCGAATATTCTATCACCTTATTCATGGAGACGATCCAATCAGACTGCTGATAGCAAACCAATTAAGCTTTGGGTTAAGAACTTTTACTAAACCTTTGAGAGTTTTGTTGATCGGAAGCATATTTCCCAGATATGCAACAGTCATTCAAATGTCGAAAAGCCTAGACTATTATGAGAGTGGAAGGATGATGATACTAAAAGTTTATTCTGTAGAAAGTCGAATTCAAAAAGAATAAATTAAGAATAAATTAAGAATAAATTAAGAATAAATTAAGAATAAATTAAGAATAAATTAAGAATAAATTAAGAATAAATTAAGAATAAATTAAGAATAAATTAAGAATAAATTAAGAATAAATTAAGAATAAATTAAGAATAAATTGAGAATAAATTACTAGAAATACATTTATGAGATATAGAACAGACCCTTTTCGAAGCCGAACCTACGAAATATATACCTGAGTGAGATCAAGAGGAGTATAATAACAAGAGGTAAATTTCCAAGGGCATAAAGAAGCTGTATATCATTTTCTACACTCAGTATGTTGTCCTTATTAACTGTGTTGAGCGAGCCAGCTCAGGAACAAATTTTGAAAGTATGCAACAGCAGATAATTAAAGTACTCGAAACATATTCAAATCTTCCTTGTAGAGAAGCTAAAGTAGAAAGACTCTCCTGATAAAAAGTGTATTATTGAGATATGCAACATATCGTACAAAAGGTTGTACATTGCTCAATGCAATTGGCAACCTAGGTACTGAACTAGGATGGTATGAAATTATCTCGGAGTATATTTTCATGATATACAACAAACAAATCAGTACCCTGTATGATTCCACAGTCAAGAGACTGCTAGTACTAAGTGGCGTTCCTCTTAACCAAGATAGATTTATCTAAAATTGATGAGAACTTCAAAACTATACTAGGTGGGAGTCAGTTAGTACTGCTTGGTTGGACCTTGGCCGTGCAATCATTCAGTCATACCACAAACACCAATAAAAGTGTTGATGGTGATGGCACCGTTTGAATTTCATACAATAGTATCAATCTACAGGTTTTTTTACACATAAAAAATTACTCCCTGACTGAAGACACTAATTTATGAAGTTACTAAAAGCGCATACTTCAGACAAGCAACAGAAGTTCGAAGAGCCCGAGAAGACTTCATGATTGGCGAGCTCAAACCCCTCTGATCGGAAATCTTATTTTAGTGACATACCAGGAAAGCCCTAGAAGATTCTGGATTTGAGCGATGGCGATCTGTTATGAGTACTAGTGCTGTGCTTGAGCGCCGATGAAACTATAAGTCTTCCCCAGAATATAGAAAGGAAATTTGTAGATATTAATAATGTATTGCTGAGCGCTAGTTTCCTGATCTGTCATCTACAGAACTAGATTTACCTTTCTAGACTCAAAGCACCCATTGATTAGATATACTTAGGGTTGTGCGAATTATATAATCTTGAGGTTAATTATATAATTTTATATTATAATGCTTTTTGAATGATATGAAATATTATGTTAAAATTATATATATAATTTTCAAGTTAATTAAATTCATAGGGTAAATAAAAATAGAATTAATTTTAAAAGAAATTTAAATAAAGAATTGAAAAGATTATTATATATAAAGAAATCACTACAAAAAAAGATATAATTTTCAATTTAAAAAAATTGTTTATAGAAATATTAATTTAGATTTTGAAATTAATAAAATCATTGAAAATTTTGAAAATATAAATTTAATAATAAATAATTCTTTAACTAAATTTCATTAATTTTTTATAATTTAATCAAATTCAAAATTTTGTTTTCAAAATAATTTTATTAAATTTTCAAAACTTTATTTTCTATATTAAAAATATCACAATTTGATTAATATTATATATTATATTTGATTAATAAATATACAATATTATATATTATCAAATCGCTCAACCCTAGATGTACTAAACACTTCACTACTTAGTAGTAGAATAATTCTCTACATAGTCACTTTTTACTCTTCTTTTATGAAACCTTTCATCAAACTTTGTAATAACTCTATAGTAGCAAAGTAAATATTCGAAATGAAAAGAAATTCAATATAAATTCTCATATAATATTTTATTTATATATTATGATATTAATAATATATTTGTTATTGATAATATACTTTATTCATTAATAATAAATCAAATTAATACTTTTTACAATCTATTTCTTATTGAATTTTAATAAATAAAAAGAAAATATAAACTGTAAGACTTTAGTATTTAAGTTTATAAAAGAAATGAACAAAAAAAAGTAAATGCAAAAGCTAAGAAAGAAAAAGAAATAAGTGTAGGAGCTAAAAGAAGAAGGGAAACAAATCAGAAAGTTAAAAAGTAGATGAAAGGTATTAGTCGAAAACTTAAAGAAGAAGAAAATTTCATTTCTTATTATTCACTTTCAATTTATTTTTCAATTAAAAGCTTTACTATTATATTAAACAATATAGAATATATTGAATAAATAAGAAAACAATTTGATTTGGATATAAATAAATATTTTTGATTTGAAAATAATTGCTTTAAATTAAAACTTAGTTTTTTACATTCAAAAATTTCACTAAAACCTTATTAATCAGAATAAACTTTGTAATATATAGATTTTTAAATTAATCATTTTAACGCATTAAAAACAATCCTTTCAATATACAATTCATTATTTAAGATTTTATTATAATTAATGAAAGGACTACTTTATCAACTACGGATTCTGCTATCACAGGGTAAGCCTTACTGTTTATAAGCCAAGAATCCAAAAACCAAAGTCTGAATACGAACCCCTCATTCTAAAGCAAAGAATACGAAGAGCTGATTGTCGATAATCAATAAATATTGACATATCGTAGAATCAGTGACCAACTATCACATTGCGTTGTAATGATAACCTTCTGCAAAACTTAGAGAGTCAATTGACTCTAAGGAAAATAATCAATGATCTCATTGACGTCAATACTTTCTACATAATTTCTATCCAATATACCTGGTAACTCAGATGTCAAGAGGAACCCGCTCAATGGCCATTTCTACCGACGAAAATAAACAGTTTTTAAGACTACTTCCTCTCATGGATTATGACTAGGATTAGGTGATTTGATAATATATAATATTGCATATCCAATAATTAAATATAATATATCATATTAATCAAATTGTGATATTTTTAATATAGAAAATAAAGTTTTGAAAATTTAATAAAATTATTTTGAAAACAAAATTTTGAATTTGATTAAATTATAAAAAATTAATGAAATTTTGAAATTTAGTTAAAGAATTATTTATTATTAAATTTATATTTTCAAAATTTTCTTTGATTTTATTAATTTCAAAATCTAAATTAATATTTTTATAAATAATATTGTGATTTTTTAAATTGAAAACTATATCTTCTTTTATTTCTTTATATATTATAATCTTTTCAATTATTTATCTAAATTTCTTTTAAAATTAATTTGAAGATTATATATATAATCTTAATATAATATTTTATATCACTTAAGAAACATTATAATATAGAATTATATAATCAACCCCAAGATTATATAATTCGCCCAACCCTAGTCGTGGCTGTGAAGCACAGCACTGGACTACTTGGAGAGCATCACGAAGCTTAAAACGCCAACAACAGTTTCTTGTTCTAGACCAATTCTCTTGCTGAATCGGAAATGGACTATTCGAAACTCGATTCTAGTGACATAAAAGTGGCAATTCGTCTAATTATAGAGCATGTAGGTACGGGATCCGACCACAAATACTCCGTAGTCTCGGATGACGTGCAGTAAGGCACAAACCTTGACACGATTCGAAATAAAACTTATTGATGAGAGGAACTCTTCATGTTATACTGAAGCAAGTGAAAAGGGACAAGTATTTCCAGAGTTGAATGTTTCGTCAACTCATATGAAGTATTTAATCGAGATAGGCTGATCAGTTTAAAATTTACAGGGTATTCGACTTCATAGGGAGTCTTTCATCAGGAAATGAGAATCATACTCAGGCAGCAATAAAAGTCAATTTGATGGAGAAACTTGACTAAATTAGTTTACAAGGTAAGAAATCCACCGGTTCGGAGAATTTTCCCGCCACACCGGAGAAAGGGAGTAGAGCTGCCATGGTTCTACTGTTTTTTTACTGATCATATGCGTCATACGTGCATACCAAGCTTTTGCTCAAAAGCCCAATGCCATGTTGACTACTGTAGACGTGCGCCATAGTGCAGAAGGAATGTTCACCGACTGGGATATCATATTTTTGTGAAGACGTGCGTGGAGCTAATGTTTCACATCGTCGAATTTGAACTCACGATGGCGTATTCAACTATCCTCGCCAAGACACACAAGCTTTCAGTAGCTGGAGATGGTACAGATGCGATTGATTGAGCATGGGAATAGTCATTTCACATCATATCATATTATCGTGGCGTAGACATTCACATCGTTTTCAATGTTCTCGACTCATCACAATATGCAAGACTTCAATGAATGAAGTTGCCCCGCGATTAATTCCACAAATAGGGAAATTTCTCCATCATCATCATCATCATCATCATCACCTTGGCATTCAAATGCACGACAGTAAACCCAATACACACAGATGTCAAAAGTTGAGCACATCTCAACACCAAAGATCAAACCTGGGAATAGTAATATATCATTCTCGTACTCTATAATGTGGTTCTGTAAAAATAAGCGAATCTATGAGACCCCCTGCTAACAGATTATGATGCTAGTGTCGTGATAGTTTCCGGAGATCTTGCTTGGCTTGAGATTGTGCCCATGGCTCTATGAGGATAAGTGTTGGTATCAACTTGGTTGATATAAGTGTAAGTACTTAGGGCCCGTTCGGATCGATTTTTTTAGGCGATGTTGATAATAATTATAGCCTAAATAAGCATTTACTGAATGCGAATGTTAATCAACAATTTATATTGATAATATAAATGTTTTATTGAATATTGATATTAAGTTATAAAAAACTATATTATATTATTCAACAAATTTGAAAATTTATATAATAACTTTATCAAATCTGTAATAAAACTTTGATTAACATTTGATCAATATATATTACTTTATATTTTGTAAGTTTACAAATCTAATATCAATATTAATAAATATAGACTAAATATTTAATAAACAAATCTACTAAACTCATTTTAATAATAATTAAAAAAATCGATCCGAACAAGCCCTTATTAATTCTATATAGTTGTATTCGTTTTTAATCATTACTATCTATGAGAAGCTAGTACTTAATATAGGGAAGCGCTAGCGCGACGCTAGCTAATACAGTGCCCTCTTTGATCACATGATCGATGTCCCGACAATAAGCTTATAACAGGCGACAGATTTCCAACCGCCTTCTCATTTCCCTGTTGGAATTGGATGAAAGGTAAGAATAAGGGAATACAGTCTGAAGAGCCTGTTGTAGATATCTGCAATGTAGAAAATTTATATGAACTCCAAAATTGGAAATACAAAGAAATCGTAAAAGCAATTCTAGAATCTTGAATAATCTGACCACCGTCTTTGAGAACCTGAAAAGAGAAAATCCCATGAAGGTTTGAAGGTCTTTTATACCCTCACTCTACAACTACAAAACAAACACGTAGTCTCAAAGCCCAACCACCCAAACCGATCAAGACCGCCAAAGCCTAGGGTTTACGCTTGAGAATATTGTTAGGAATTCTTTAAGAGCCGAGGACCTACCTACCGAGTTTCTCAGCAAGTATTGTACGAATTCAAAATCTAAGAATTTGAAACCTCCCCATACTATTGTCGATAAACAATCTATATTCTTCTCTAATCTTGTAATAACAAAGTGAATATTCGAAATAAAGAGAAATTCAATATAACTTTCTATTTAAAAAATTTATATATATATTAAATGTGTATATAGGGTAGGATGTATATATAACTTAGCAATACCCCTTCTACGAAAAGAGCAGATATTAATTCAATACTATTTAACCCTATATACTTTTTGTATATACACCACCTTACTAGATCAACCCAATAAAAAATAATACAATTTGATTAATATTATATATTATATTTGATTAATAAATATGCGATATTATATATCATCAAATCGCCTAATCCTAATCGTATTGAATTAAATATATTCTCACTCAATTACTCTTTCCAAACATTATCGATACTCTAAATTCCAAGAAATAACACCTCAATTAACTTTCCCAAGACATCAAATCAACCTTAAAGAGAGCCAAAATGTGGGGGAGTATGATAACGAAGGAGATCAATGATACAGTTCTATGATTAGTCAATTCTACATCTCATCCCGTATCTGTCCTGCAACCAGTAGCCAGCTGCCAGCTGCACTAGAAAATCCGGCTCTTGGGCAAGCTCGATAGATACTTGGTATGTAAAGACAAGAGTTTGCTTGATTTGCACTGAATGAAAAGAAATATCACCACTACGATTCATATTCCTCAAATTTGGAAGTCCCTCGCTTCTCTCCTATTCGATCATATGAACTTTGATTCGGCCATCCCCGATTTCGAAAGCCTCAACACGATTGTCCGAAAACCAAACTTGTAGGAGATCGACCAAGACCAAAATCGCGCTGGATCCAGAAGCCGATGCCAAGTTTTGCTAAGTAGCTCATCTCACTACGATTTTGATTCGCGTGTTATGTGGCCAGTAATGTGGGGGTGGGGTAAGATGGAAACCAATCCATCTGAAATTTCGCAACGAGGAAATTTATTTTCTTTTGTAAAGCGCTGGAATGAGAAGATATTAATTGTAAATACTGACCTCGAAGCTTTCAAAGCCAAGGGGAGAATGATAATATTATGCTATCCAGCATTCGAAGGTTTCCCGGCCTTGCAGAAATCGGACAAAGAGGGTTTGCGGGAATATCGATACACCTTCCTGATCTACGGCCTTCAGTTTCGAGGTTGTTCCAGAAGAATATAGATTTGGTAATTCCCGATACCCCTTAATACTCTCCAACAGCTTCTCTTATCCATTCATCCAACACTCCAGCAATAATATCACTATTTTTCTCCATAAACTGCATATGACCATTCCCATGTATTTCAGCCACTCGGGGATCCTTCTCATCACCTAGCTTCATCCACTGCACCTCCACGCCCGCTTGCTTTAGATACTCCACCGTACATCCATCGTAAACCCTATGAAAGCTCGCCTCTGCCGATTCCACCAGGACTTTAATTCCCTTGAGATTCTTGAGCTGTCTCGCTGGCTCTCTCTGTAACCAACATTCTTTTAACTCGTTATCTTCAGCTCTGTGATTTGCGACTAGAGTTTTCTCTAATACTTCTCCAGTTCCGAAATCCGGCTCATACTGCAACGGAATGTCTGTAATTCCATACTTTCTCGTGAAACCTTCCGGGGTTGTGGGAGGGAGAAGTACATCTTGGAATGGAGGACCAGTCGGTTCGATCGCTACGATGGCTTTCACCAATTCTGGAACTTTGTCTGCGATAACCCAGGGCATAAGACCACCTTGCGAGTGACTCAGTAGAACTGCAGGGCCTATGCGATTGAGGAGTGCTGCTCCTGCCTTTTGCGTGTTGATTTCTTGAAGTATTGTGTCGGATTGAAATTGGACGGTAGATGCATAGAAGGCGTCAAAGATTGGGTCCCCTATTGAGCCATTCTATTTCGCTCAAAGAGTTCGATTAGCGGGTTGTTCGCTCGAAGATCCGGTATTAGATAGGTGAAGAACAGTGGTACAAGAATAAGCAACATACACCAGGCCATTGAGTATGCAACACTGCTTGAGGCCACATAATATATCTCTCCGTCGCCGTGAACCTCTGCATTGTTCTCTCCGCAGTATAAGTCACCAATGTTGTATTACCGTTTGGATTCCATGCGCTTCTACCTCTCGCAGGTTGGTCTATAATGTATATCTCATAGCCATGGGATAAGAAATAGCTTGCCCACCCTGGTGATCCGTCGGGTTTGTTGAGCCAATTCTATTTCAGATGGCTTTTTAGTGTATGCGCATGTAATTTATGAAGTTGAAGGAGGGACACTTACGGTACCAGTCATGCTTTGACCATGTATAAATACAATAGGATAAGGTTGTTCAATTCGACTTGGAACGAGATGTTCCACATACATCTGGTTCATAAACAATGTATTATTGGTCGTACTAGTGACATATTCACCACCAACATAAAAGTAGTCTCTTGAAGCAAAGGCCTCATCAGCTTGAGGTTCACGATAATATTGATATGTTGGAGCGGACAGCACATTCCAAGGAGCTAGACATATCAGGGAAGAAACAAAGTGGAAGGATAAATGGTGCATGGTAACTTGAGGACGAAATTCAGAATTTCCAGTACCAAAAATTTCCCACGGAATGAAATCTTGTGAGTATGTATGAACTTCATGGTGTTGAAGGAAGACACTTGCTTATAAAATCATACTGCATATAGCTGTGCATTAGATCTGCACACATAACTGGTTAGATAGGAGCGCATTGGATAATCAGAATCGGTGAAGGAGATCATCATATTATCTGTCCCTAGAACTTACCTGCATGTCTTTTACGGAACGAGACTACCAAGACATTGCTGCAGGAGCTACCCCGCATTCCCAAAGCACGCGTAAATCATGAAGACCAATACTGCCCTAATTGAAGGACACAAGTGATTGCCAGTTTTGATGTATTTGTGCCAGAATATACTAAACTCTGCATACTGCGGTGAACATGGGGTAATCCCCAATCAAATCGTCCACCAATGATCGACAATCAGTAGCAAGAATGGAGTTGATGTCTAGCCTTAGCTGCAGAATTCAGTATATCCCGAAGTCCAAAATCATGGTGTGAAAGACAGAATGCAATGGGAGGGCATTACGTGTGATTTTTTGCAAACGTTTGTATTCTGGGTCTGAATTGCACACCCTTACACGAGGGTAAATGGAACTCAAGGCCAAAGCAACGGAAGAAGTAGTCTTGCGGCTTGAAATCAAACAAACCATTGCTAGAGGTCCCATGGCTTGCTTCTTTGTAAAGGCTGCAAAGTTGCGAGAGTCAAATCAATAAGGAAGAAAATTAGAAAACCAAGAAAGAGGAAATAAACATGGCAAAATAGGTATCATGGCCATACCTTACGCAACACTGACATTTCATATGACAGCAGGATATAATAAGCTCAACACTTTTGCTTTTACCCAGTGTCAAAGCTGTTGAGATGCAACCGAATGTGAACTCCCACAAAAAAGATGCAACCGAATGTGAACTCCCACAAAAAAAGCATGCAATGGAGCACAACATATACTTCTTCTGCCAATTTTGAAACTACAAAACACTACCTATTTCTTGATTGAATGATTTGAAAGTTTAAATAAGAAAAGAGCAAAAAAACATACAACAGCAGGGATTCGCTGGTGGTCACCCACCCAACTACTAATCTGCCGATCTGAGGCTTGTGTATGGCAGAGCGGACGGGATGCCCAATTCTCCTCAGTCTATGGTCGTATGTGACGGAAAGTCGTGTTCTAGATAATATATACAGTAAGTGGCTGATATCACTGCTGCTAGAACAATTTGGTTTTAGCACTCCTCTGGCCCAAGGCAACAGTATCGTCACCTCTTGCCATTTGAGAAAGTGTGAGTGACCAGGAGAGTAATATTGGCTGAAGAAAGAGCGTATCCATTGGAATAGAAATAAGGTAGAATGCCACTAATATAAGCTCTCATGAATCTTTGAGGGTCCGCTCAACTCAACATGTTTTCGAAATCCAAAAAAGGGTGGAGGAAACTGGATTTAGACTTTAGGTGATTTTTCCCCCAAGTATGATTGAGCTTTCAGTATAGATTCGCGTTGACTGGGACGATCAAATGGTAAGTTAAAGTAGTTATTTGAGTGAAAAGAGGAAAGTGCTGCAGGATTGTGCTGGGTGATACAAGAAAGTCGAGCAACTGATTCGTGGGACTATGACGAAAACGAAGATTGCTATGATCGATTGTATTCTATGTGCCAATTATTCATCCAGTTTCGATGTAGCCCTCCACAAGTTGCAATAAAAATAATCATACATTCTTGTACATAAGCCGAGGGTATCAATAATCGTCCAACGCCTGCCCGACTTGCTGCCTTGTCCCCATTAACAACGCCACGTAAAATAAGATAACTCCTCGACCTCGATGGTAGTATGTCGAACGCCGTGTGCTCGTACTCTTCGGTGGGCAACTGTTTGATCATGAAGGTTGTACTGGCTCCGGCGCAGTTGTATTGTCGGTCCATTCGAATTCTGCACAATGAATCAACAATCTGCGACAATCTCATCATTTCCAAAAGAACCTTACTTTGTCTGCACATAGGACACTGCCCTTTAGATGAATCTTGTTTGATCCATTCTACTATACAATGCTGAATCATTGTCAACATATGTTCCGTTATGTTCCGTCAATCAATGGAATCTGTAACTGACCATATGGAAATTGTGCCCGCATTTCCCTGATACTATTTTGACTGGTTAATTGCGCCGTTCAAGCATAAGGAATTGAAGTGACATACGTAAACTGCAATCATCTCCGGGATATTTGCACGTAGGACATGTTCCATCGAAATGTACCTGACAAATACCACAGACGTCGTCTTCGTCAAGATCCCACCTCCAAGTTGCAACCGCATTCCATGTTCTGATCTTTACCTTCATATTCTTAGTATCTGGCGCTGGTTCCGCGACTCTTTGCGGAGCTCGAGTATCGGTATAAAAGCAACTTCGAACGTTGTGAACATTGAAGGCCATGGACGCGATGGCTTGATTCAAATCAACAAATAATGCGGGGGAGCAACGGCAAGCGGTCATATCACGTGCCAAGGGTTTTTGAAGGTCTGATAAGCTTCTGGGCGGTTGATAAGGTTACACCACAATATTCTCCAACAACCAAACAACTACAAACCAAGAAAAGATTCCAACACACATATATTCCAATCTTTGTTAATCATTTGAAAGCTTATTGTTCAGATTTCAAGCTTTAAATACTTCAAGCATCTCCGAACTCCAGCTTTGAATAGGAACGTTTTGAAGCTTGCTTGCTCAAGTCAATGGTAAATTCTTCTTAATCTGCGATAACATCATATCTGCCATCATGGCAGCATCTATGCTCTGTCGACGAGCTCCAACTTTGAGCTCTTTCTCACGACAACCTCTCACTTCTACGTTTTCTAGATACATCACCATGACTTCCCATCGATCATTCTCATCATATCTCGTCACTCCCTCCGAACTATCCGAAGCTCTTAAAAAGAATCCCCCCTCCAAGATCTCCACATCTCCCCGCACCGTCGCCCTTTGCTCAACATGGTTCCTCCCTACCTCTCCTCTCAATGGTCTCCAAACCTTCCGCGAAAAGCGAATTCCCTCGAGTCGTTTCTTTGATCTCGATAAAGTATGCGACAAACGTTCTCCCTATCCTCATATGCTTCCCGATGCGAAAACTTTCGCATCTGCCATGAGCGCGTTGGGAATCCGCAGAGATGATACTGTTGTTGTGTATGATTCTCATGAGCAAGGTTTATTTAGTGCGCCGAGAGTAGGATGGACATTGAAGGTTTTCGGACATCCAAGTGTACATGTTTTGAATAATTTCAAATTGTGGGTGGAAGAGGGGTATCCAACTGAAAGTGGGGAATTCTGGGATGTTGATACTTGCGCATACCCGATTCCACAACTGGATGAAAGCAAAGTCGCGGATTTTGAGGAGGTTAGTGAAATCATTAAAGATACTGGTAAAGAAGGTGCGGAAGGTGTGCAAATACTGGATGCGAGAAGTTACGGAAGGTGGTCAGGAAAGGATCCCGAGCCTAGAGAAGGTTTGACCAGTGGTCATATGAAGGGTAGTATCAGCTTGCCCATGGGAGAACTATTGGATCCAACTACCAAGACTTTGTTACCCGCGGACCAATTGAGGAAAATATTCGAGAGCAAGGGTGTTGATCCGACAAAGCCTATCGTCAGCAGCTGTGGTACAGGTGTTACAGCTACCATTATCGATGCTGCACTGGCAGAAGCATATGGAGAGTCGGGTGTACGAAAAGTATATGATGGAAGTTGGACGTGAGTTTGCCCACGTCTCTTTCTAATTCAATAACGTCACTAACCTGGATAGTGAGTTCGCTCAAAGATCCAGTATTCCAGACGGATTAATCGTTAAGGATGAATAAGTTATTGTATTTCAGCGTTTGCGGAAAAGATACCCACTCTACTCAAGGACTCTTTACAAGGATGATAACTATGATACGCAAGTTTCAGCGAATGCAATTAGGTTACGGATTTTAGCTTTGCGAATAATAAGAAAGGCGCACGTGGGAATTTGATGTTAGGGAGGCATAGATGCATATGACGTTTAGCTGATGAAATATTGCGGAGGAAAATCAATGAACTATTCAAAAAGGCTCATCTCTCTCGCAGTACCTACCCGGTGACTCCTTTCTGTATAAGAGCAGTGATTATCACTTCCCCGGACCAATCCCAGATGCGAAAAACCATACAGCTGAGTCTAAACATGTCGACTGCTGCTTTCTCACTCACTTGCTTCCACAGAATAAGCTTTGTCGTAGCATACTATAGGCCAGTGCCATCTATGTACTTGACCTGCATCTCTACTGGGAGCTTGCTAAAGCATTTATTAAAGACGTAAGTTCAGGTGTCTGTATTTTGTGATATGGAGTCGAGAGGGACGGCAGATGTTCGATAGTCGAAAGTGAAAGTTTTAGATCAATATCACCAGGAGAACCTCAAGTCCTAGTAAATTGTGAAGGCCGAAATGTAGAGTTAGGTGGTATATTGGTTTGGACGGTATCTGATTCACTACGAATCTCCTATATATTTTGCATGTGAATTTACGAATATCATGTACTCTACTTCCGCCGAGCAGTGAATTACATCCGCTATAGTTCACAAATAAGTGTATATAAAAGAACAGCTCAGTGGTTGTTTATTCATTTAGGTCATGTTTTCAAAGGGGAGATTTGATGTACCAGGGGAAGAAGTAGTCATGGCCGCAAAAACTTTGTAGGTTGATATCATTCAATCGAGAATTGAGGAAATCATCTCCGGTATGAGACGCATTTCGTTGGTTTGTGATGGTATTGTTGCACTGTTGGGATGAATGTCATCATTTTCATTCTTGGCAGCAACAATATTATGCTTAGCAATGAAAGTACACTTGATTATTGCTATTAGTCTCAAGTCTCTAACCTAAAGTATCTAGAAAATTACATGCTTCCAGCGAAATTGCTTCCGTGAACTCTTCTCGAAGAGAAACGCTCTCCCCTTAGCTGTATGTCTGTTAAGTCAGAACTACAACCTTTGAATATTTCAAAACTCCGAAACTCGAACCTTTTAGATAGCCCATCTATATTTTCCAAGCCCAATAGTCTAATTCACTTTGTCACTGTAAAATCCTGACACCGAAATCACCGTTCAGTCAATCGTAAGTTTCACGGAGCAGATTTTCATGGTACTCATACTTCTGAAACTAGTGTATACTGTGTGAGAGCACGCATTTGCTGAAGAGCGGGATTCAATTCACTAGCAATATCAAAATTGAGGAGACTAGAAGCAGACTTCTGGTCAACTCTTGTTCATGTATCTAATCACGTCTGTATTCATTCACTCCCAATTGATAACCCTGCTCGTACTGTCTCTGCTTCCCTCTCCAGCACTCCATGAAATCTCCGATTTTTGTCTTTAAAAATACTGCATTGATGGCAAGCCAACAGAAAGAGATCGAGATGTTAAAAAAGCTTTCTAGAAACTGCAAGCGAGGACAAGCGATTCCTCTTTGTCGTGGGTTCCAAGGTTGTGGAGATGTTTCAATCAATTTAATGTTATTGTTAAGTCCAATCTATCTGAACTCTTCTGATTCGTATTTATATGACAATTTTAGTACACAACATTGCTTAACAGTCTATCTCATACAAGGCTTTACAAGATACTCAGTGACAGTAATAAGAACAGAAGACAATAATCATACCTCATCATCGCTTCCTCACGAAATTCATCCCGAAGCCTTCATTTTTCTGCTTCCTATCTCTGAATTAAATCCATATCCAGGAAAGTTGACAAGAAACTTCTGCTCCTGCAAGCTTGAATGGCTGTTTCCCTGGTGTATTTGATATGAATTAATATCTCACTTGGAACTTCTCTTCTATAGTAATAGTCCAAACTCTAGAGGTCGCTTTAATACATCTCACCTCTTCCTATGAAAATTGAATATACAGCTTTACACACAAAGATTCAAACTTCAACGTATAGAAAACTTGCGTCTAAAAGTCTCAAGTGGGAATTCGCTAGATTTGCACTGCTAATTAGGGGGGTTTGAGGTCTGATACCACAATGTCGCTCAGGGTTTGATAGTGGTTGTGATTCTAGCTCTGTGGAACAAAACAAGAGAGATGAGGAGCTTCTTTCATAAAAAGGTAACAGGTAAAAAAAGAAGTAAAGATATGAGATACGAGGGAGATAGGAGTTGCGCAGTAAGAAAGAGTGAAGAATTGGTGAATGTTCAATTGGGAGAGACATCAATCGAATTCCCTGTTCACTATCGTCGCAAGTGTTTATACTTTCAGGTATTTCAGAAAACGGCGGCATTAATATTTTCATTGTCGATCTCCTGGATAGCCAGTCCGAGGCGAGATTCAAGCGATAATGCGAGCAATGAAAATTATCTCCTGGCCAACCATCCTTTCTCTATATGCATTCCCTATAATTCAAGCTTTCTACACGCCTCAATTTCTTCTCTTGCTCACTTTTGTTACCTCTCTGGAGATCGCTGATGATCTGCTTTCCATCAACTGCGCTCTTAAATATTGAATTTGTCAAAAAGATTGTCCAGGACTAGGTGAATAACCTAACTTCCTCTCACTCCTTCCTTTTCTTCTTTACGGTTTCTCTCTATACCCAAACGTAGTCATACACCTATCCTTCCAGTCCCTCTTTGCACGTTATCGTCTCCTTTACTATCTCTATTTATTTCCTCATCATTTACTCCCACTCCTTGACTCTCACTCCCAACTACATCATTTCCCCCCCTTCCACTCCTTCCTACATATATAAACATCCTCTCTCTTCCCACCCTTCATCTCCTCAAGATACACAAGAACGGTTAATTTGGTAGATGTCAAGGTTCTCTTTCCCCATTGACACCAAGATCTTGCTCTTTAACTAATCTTTCATCGCAAATCAAACACTGCAAGTGTGCATCTGGTGTTTGTTGTCAGTATCTCAAATCTGGAATTTGGAATGTAAGCGAAAAGTCGATTTTCGCTGTCTATTTCCAACTCACGAGTATATGAGAGCGAAGAACCTCACTTGACTCGAGATGAGACGATAACAAGTTACGAGCCTCCCTCAAATTCCCCTATCTTGGGTTGTAGATGTCAAATATTTCGCGTTCGTATTTCTTGAAAATGTGGATTTCTGGGCACTTCATTCGCTGTCCTTCGGAAACATTCAGCTGTTGTATGACTGCAGGTTTAAGCTTTGATTGTGGATAGATTTTGGCTACAACTTTACCTTTATATCATTCGTCGCTTTTTTGTTTCGTGTATTCGTCTCATTCTATCACTATCCATATCTCTTGGTCTTCCTCGATATATGTATTTTCTCGCACCTCGCCTCCTCTCAGCTCAATCTTCATCTCTAAAATAACAAAACCACTTTACACTTCTCCACACCTTCCAGAATGATCAGTGTCAAGAAATATCATTGTTTATTCCCTCACGCATATTCCGACTTCCCAACGAGAGTTGGTTTGACACACGTTTCCAAGTGTAGTAAAACTCCAATCTGTATTCATTCTATGACTGTAACTTTGGGAGCATGAGGAAAGAAGAGGAGTGCGCAAGCGATAAATGAATTCCATTTCTAATTCCTGGACCAGATATTGCAAGCCAAAGACTCACCCGAGCAGTACCATCAATAGAAGAAGAAGAATAGAATAGACAAACCCCCCTTGTTTCCCTCAACCTCCTTTCTCCAACTACAATGCATGTACAGTTCCAATCTTTAGATTTAATTCACTCGTCGATTCAAACATTGAGAATGTTTTCCTCTTCCTTATATAAAAATGGGAAATTGACATAGTAGATATCATAAAATCACAATCACGATCGAGGATTCAAGCGAGGGTGAGGATGAAGTTCAATCTATCATTCCCGATCTCTGCCCCCTCGAAGCTTCGTCTTTCTCTTGCAACTTCTCGGATTTGGAAATTCACCCATCCTTTGCGTCACTATACTTATATTACTCATTCACCACCACCCCTTGGTACCATGAACCTTCTCATCCACATATCCCTCATTCTGAAACCTCCATCCCATAGATACCTACCAAGATATAAATAGGGTTCTTCTTCTCTAGATAATCGCCTCTCCAAGCACTTTAGGCAACCTGATGTAGAACCGTCTAGTGTTTGTTCTGAAGATAACAACGCTTTGAATAGGTACAGGCTTTAATGCATAGATGTTTTAATAATCAATAAGATGGGATTATGATCATAATTTCCTAATAAAGTATCTGTATCTATACTTTCTTCTTTGTATGAAGAATTCGACAACATATCCATATTATCATTATCATCAAAACCTCCCAGATAGCCGGTAGCTCCAAAACAATAACAACAACAATAACAACAAACCAATAACCAAATTCTCCCCCCCTCCTATTCAATCCTTCCGCTCACTTCCAAACACCAGCAGTACATGTACGCATCTTTCCAAGATCCATGAATTTCTTCGTTTTCAGAAGTAACGCAGCTCTCTCATACTCGCTGTCTTCGTCCATTCAGCTATTGATAACCTTTCAACCCTAGATCTCGCATGATTAAATAGAAGATCATGGAAGTACTCCTGTGAAATTGATGTTGGAGAGAATTCTCTACTTCGGGTATTCACTCATCTTCTCGCTCATTTATGCACTTCATACACTCTCTACCTCCATCTTCCCATCTAGTACCTACCCCCTTTCCTTACTCCCAATCCATGCCTACTCCATATCCTATTCATATCCAGATATATAAACCCCCCCTTCCCCCTTCCCCCATAATCTATTCCCATCCCCATCCTATCCCTATCCCACCACCCACCACCCACTATCCACATCCCAGATTCCTAGATTCCTAGATCTAGATTCCTAGATCTAGATCTCTCATCCAGCCCATCCCATCTCACAAACTATATCTCTGCTTTAACTTCAATCTTAACTTCAATCTTAATCTCCTTCCAATCCTCATCCTAATCTCCACCTAATGCCAACAACACCTTTGACTTACACACTAATCCCATAAAAGCTACTCA
Organism: Botryotinia globosa; assembly: GCA_014898425.1. Lineage (NCBI taxonomy): Eukaryota > Fungi > Ascomycota > Leotiomycetes > Helotiales > Sclerotiniaceae > Botryotinia > Botryotinia globosa. Next base: position 239,860 of record RCSZ01000001.1, read on the forward strand.
TGGGGAAAAAACAGATACTTAGGAGAAATGATTCCATTCTATTCTATTCTATCCGTCTCTTCATGTCTTCAATTCAAGTATCTCATTCCATTCCCATTCCCTCATCCTCATAATAATCCATGGTATCATCACAAAGTTCCTCCTATTCCAATTCCTCATCACAGTTTACCCTGCTCTCTGACCCCCGTAGCATCCCATTGTATCCCGTCCATCTTAAACTGCCAACGCGAAACTATTGGTATTAAAACAAAACATTCAAACAAATAAGTATGTATACCGGTGTACCAGAGTCCTTCTAATCTTTGTACAACCTCTCGTAAAAACATAAACTCCTCATCCATGATATATGCAAAAGAGACCGAGACCAAACACCATCGCTAAACCAACCGGAAATAAAAAGATGTTCTGGTAATCTACTCATCTTTCCCATCATTCATCCTTCATTGTCCAATCCCCGACCTGAATGGACATCCAAACACTGGAGATCATCATTTCTCAAATCTATTTCCCCCACCTCGCTCCAAACCTTTCAATGTAGTTCTTTCTAACTGTCCACATTCTCGCTCTCTTTCCAAAAATATACATCGGTACACTTGCAGCCATTAAAACCAACTGGATGACCCCCAACCAAATAAATACTTTCTTACTTCCATCCCTCTCTAACCACTCTGGAAAGAACAATGAAAAAACCAATCCGTGAAAGATGTTCTTCGAAAAGTTCAATGTCACCAATGCTTCACCAGCATACTGTCGGTAAGAATCCACACAAAAGGTAATCGCCGTTGTCGAACCTAATGAACAACCAAAAGATATGATTCCGAAGAAGATAGTTGGGACTATCCAATTATCATGTATTTGAGCAGACCAACCGAAACCCATCAGACCAACAACTGTGGTTAATGCGACTGGAGCTGCCATTATAAGTCTATATTCCGGTTCGTAGAGACCTCCATTTCTTCTGGACATAGCCCGGACAATGACATCGCTTACTTTTCCCGCCACCGCTGTACCTAGTACTCCACCTATGAAAGGAGAGAGATATACTAATCCAGTTGATAAAGCAGAGAAATTGTATGTATGTTTATCTCTATAGATAACAGCGACGGATTCGGACAGAACGATAAGCCAACCAATTGAACAAGCATAAACAATTGAAGACCATAGGACAGCCGGATATGTAAAGAGAATAAAAGGTCGAAAGGCTACTATAAGCCATCTATCTTTGCTCAAACGACCATACCAAACTTTAAGTTGTTGTACAAAAGTTTGTTTGGGGGCTTCTCGAAGTTCTCGCGTATATTGTGGTCCAAGGGATGGTTCACGAACTGAAAGTCCTTCTTCAGCACCTCGAAGAGTTGCACTTGAAGGTTTTCTTTCGATCGGACGACCGCGATCGACACAATTTTCTCCGGTCTTTTCGATATTACTATAGCAAGGTGAATTAAAGTTGTGTAAAGTAGCTACACCTGCCGATGTTGAAGATTCTTCTGGATGTATAGGATCGTGATCACGAGTAGCTGGTCGAGTTGTACTAGGATCAAATGATACACGGACTACAAAATATTGTTAGTTTAATGTCTTATTTCAATGAGAAGATCAGATCTTACCATCACGGTCCAAGTGGCTAGGTCTGGTGCGAGGACTTGTAGGTCTAGTAATAACATCTCTATCTTCTTCCTTGTCTTCTTCATCAATTTTTGTCGAAGTTGAATCTGAATGCATGTCATCTGGAACAAAACCAACATGCATACTTCGAGTTGGTTCAGCTGTTCTTATTTGCTGCGTTTGTGGAGATCGGGCTGCTTGTTGTTGTTGATCCGCCTCAATTCCATCCAGTTGATGAGCTGCAGCAACATGTACTCTAGATGACGAATGCCTGAGACCTCCAAAGGTATGAATAATTTGTGACATGTTAGAACCTTTTCTGCTGTGACTTCTTGATCTTGGTCTTTTAGGTCTTGGTGTTCGATCCCAGAATGTTTCTGGAACAAAGAAGAAAAGTATTATCCAACAAAATCCACCGATCATGGTGACAATCCAAAATACCCATCTCCAACCAAGTGTTTGAATAATGACCGCACTAACGAGTGGTACCAAATTCTTTCCACCAAGTAGCAACAAGGTATAAATTCCGATTCGATAAGCGCGTTCGTGTAGAAAGAAAATCTCTGCAATTGTAGCAGATGGCAAACATTCGACTGGACTAACTGCAATACCTTGAACGATTCTGGCAACGAGAAGGGAAATATACGATGGCGAAAGAGCGCACCAGATACAAGAAAGGATGAAAAGAATAGCTCCACCAAGATAAACTGGACGTTTTCCGTATAAAATTGCTGTTGGAGAAGCAATTACTGAACCAACGCCCAGACCCATCATATACAATCCGGTAGTAAGTGCAACATCGGCGGTTGTAACATCGTACGTATTCGCAACATTTGTAAATCCGGCAGCTAAAATTGGTGTCATACCACCTCCCAACATACAGTATAATCCGAGGGAAAGTAATGCTGCATCTCTCCTCCACATTGGCCAATTAAGAGGATCATTACTCGATTCTTCTGGCTGCGGATCCAAAACAGTTGACCCATCTTTTGTCAATTTCTTTTCCGACCGAGTTGAAGCTGCACGACTTCTATCATATGGAGTTTGAGGTGGAAGTGTAGATGTTGAAGTTCTCGCTGGGGCATTTCGCAAACCTAATGGTTCATTTCGTTTGCCTGTGAGAAGGAGAATCGAACCTGGAGAAGAGGCTTGTTAGATATTTTGCGAACGGAGGGACTGTCTGGAAATCTTACCAGGAACTTCATGGGTATCTGGTACATTCAAAATTCCCATACTCCATTTCGAAGGTCGAGGTATATCCGAGTCATTCAAATCTCCATCTTCCTTCTCATGGTTTGGAGTATTCGCAGCATGACCTTGAGCGGGAAATGAGTGTGGTTCAGAAGGGGTTTCCCGTGGAGAGATTTCGGCATGTGAGTCGTCGCCCATTTTGATGGTCGTAACTGATAGAGAGGGAAGGATCTCTATATCATATCCAGAATGTGGTGGTTTTTAGGAGTCGATGGAAGAAAACAACAATTGGAGGCAAATGGGCTTCACCCGCCTTATGACGAGGCTGGTTGGAATTCACTAAGATATCGGTGTACTCGGACCAAACTAATTTGGAGTAAACAGAGATTTGTAGTGAATTGTGAAAACAAACACTCCCTCCGAGACGACTATAGGTATCTCGATTTATAGGACAATAAAGAAGAATGTAAGAAAGGTGCGGATAGGTAGGTAGGTAGGTAGGTAGATAAAGTATGGAGGGGCAATGAGGGAGTCAGAATGTCAGAAAGCCGACTCTCCTCACATGCATATATAATAATACGAGTATGAGAAATGAAGATCTTTTTGGGAAATCGAAGAATTTCTCAAGCAACTATATACTTATACAAATAAGGTACAAGCGATAAGGAAAAAAGGAAAGAGCTGAGAAGAAATTAATATAAGAGATATACTTTATACTTGACCTAGTTACCTTGATGGTAAGTAAGGATGAGGGATGAGGGGTTGGATGGTCAAGAAATCGTTTAATCGTTTAATCGTTTAATCATTTTTCTAACCCCTTCATTTTCATTTAATTAGACGGTGTAGTGCTTGATTTTTTGATTTTGAATTAGATATTATTAACTATTTATTGTTTAATATTTACTATGTATTATTTGTTATCAATATCTACATCTATTATTTACTATTAATATTTACTATTTACTATCTATTATATATTATCTATTATTACTATTTACTATTTATTATTTATTATCTACTATCTACTACTTACTACTTACTATTTACTATCTACTCAGATATCCAACACTCACCAATAACCACAAAATCACAACTTCAGCTCAAGCATCACAGATTCATTCCAGATTAATACAAGATCACTACATGATTAGTCTACCAACTACCGTCGAAAACATCATGTTGTGGCAGAAAAGAGGACCCTGGATTGTTAAAAGAAAGGTCATATGGGGTAAATAGAGCGCCACAGAGACCACCGATGGTAAAAATGATGGAGACACAATGTCGGTGGAGTAGTAAGGTTAAGGATTCCAAGACAAAACTCTCTAGGTATTCTGATAAAGAGGTAAAAGATAAGCGCCGCTCGAGTGTAGAAAGTGGGAAAAGGATTTTGAGTGGTTGAGGATGTGAGAATATTGTGCGCATGTTGGCTTGACTCCAGTTGTACTATACACAATGACCAAATTCCAAGGTAGATGATGAATATACGGGGGTTTCTACTCGACTCGAAGTTGATGTTGTGATGTTGATGTTTGTGGTTGGAGATGATAATGGGGTTGTGGATAATGATGAGTTAGCGACGTTGCCACACACACATATGTACATGCAATCGTCTATCGTAGGAGCTATTCTGTACAGGGTTAATAAAAGCAAACGGAGCTTATACGAAGATCTCTTTAGATCTTAAGCCTCATTCCTTTTTCAAGCCTCCCATTAAACCCTTGTAGAGCTCACCTCACACAGTGGCACTATATCATCTTGCATCCATTTGGCATCCTACTTGCAGGCGAGACATATCGACTAGGCATTCAATCATCTTGGTTACAGCGTGCATCTGTCTCAACTCCCAAGTATTTGGCAGATAACGCGCGCTTCCCGATATTTACGCCTTTGTTGGCCAAGAAAGTCTTCTGAGTTGTGGGTTGTGGGTTGTGGGTTGTGGGTTGTGGGTTGGGAAGGCTACGATATTAACAAAATTGCCTATTTCGTCTATAATGGGGGTTATCCGAGGTTTAATCATTCTCTACGCATAACGGGGTTTCATCTCATCATTTCGTGAAGAACACACCTACCGACTACTACCTAGTCATCGATACATTTAAGAAATTGAACTACATGTGGAAGTACAACAGAGGACTTTCTCTTCAAGTAACCTTATATGTCTATCTTCAAATGCGCGATTTACTTGCTTCACTCTACATTATCGTCTGTACAATCACTGTACAAAGTACAAACAATACTCCAACCTCGATGTCCCACTCAAGTGCTCACTATCTATCTACCTATCTCTTCTCATTGTCTTCCAAGTTCCAACCCCTCTTCCAAATCTTCTAGGTAATTCAAATCCTCAATGCATAGAGTGGAACATAACTTCACAGTGGAGATTCCAAACGTCCAAACCCCCAGCTGATCACGATTCACAAGTCATCTGTTCTCCATCCATCATGCACAAGCCTAACAACCAGCTTCCTCCTTGTTTTTTTTACTTTTTCGCTCCCAGGTCGGATCCATTCTTATCCCCAATCTGACATCAATGCATACCCAGCTAAGACACGCCTGCCTCTCTATGCCGCACGTTTTCTAAAACCATCGTATTTGTGATACCCCAGATTTCCAATCATTGCCTTTCGGACAATACCGAGGCGAAATTTCCGGGGTAATACTACTCGTGCTTGTCTATCCTATGCGAGTGGGTACGAGGAGTAAGACTTGCTTGCTTTGATAAGATGTTCGTCTACTGTCTAATACTTTATTTGAGAAATATGCCAACGTAAAGTGGTTTGCAGTTTACGTTGGAGGTTTCAGTTCACATGCATTGCAGGTAGGTATTTCACACGCACATCGCGTATGTCTTCCAATTTAGATGAAATGCTTTCTAGCCGAGATATTTGGCATACTCGACAGACAGAGCGGCTTCTTGCATGAGAATAGTCATAATTTTTGAGCGACCAATTACGATTTTATTTCACATCATGTCTCCTTTAGTTCTTTAATTCCACTGCTTAAAACATGCCTTTGATATTTCTAGATTTGATAATTCGAGAGTCAGTAACTTTCCGAATGGTGTTATTGCATACAACTAGATGTCATGTTCATTCTAATCCTCGCTTCCTCCAGACCAGCAACCATCTCATTTCACACTCTCATCACTTCGTCCGTTCCACTCACTACCTTTCTCTCCGTCGGAATGAAAATTACGAAATACAACCTCAATAGTTTCCGAACCTCGATGCTTAAAGCTTTGATCGATGGCTGCAGCTTCACATTACATGATCTTCATCTCTTCATCTCTTCATCTCATCGACAACTATCCCGCTTGAGTCTTGATGTACATGATGTCTTACATGATCATACCACACTTTTCTATCCATCCACGATTCCCAGTTTTGAAGCTCATATCAATATCACATCAGAACATCCCATTATCTGATCTCCATCATCTACATCTCACAGCCAATCAGATTTGATATATAGATCCTTAATGCGAAATGATTCAATAATCTATCTTCAGTTTTATAACAACTCTTTTTTTGAGTGAGTCGAGTTATTGTTAATATATGATAATTCATTAATATCTGGAGCAATTATAAATTCAAGTGAATAAATTGAATTAGCAATTAATTTTTATTATAAATAAATATATTATAAAATTTAAATTGAATATAATAATAGTATGGAATTATTTTCTAAGTTTTTATTTCTTTGAAACAAAAATAGCTACGAATTTGTTATAAATAAAGATTTGGATTTCTAAAGAAAATCAACTATCGATATAATTAATAATAATCAGTTTTTATTAATACTATTGACATTTCATATTATTATACCAACCAAAATACTTTTTTCAATTTAATTAAATCCTTTAAAAACTCAAAAAGATAATATAATAGAGAATTAATATAAACAATCAAAATAGACTTCATGTTTTTTCAGTTTTGTATTTTATATAATATTGGTTTTTTTACAAATGAAAATATACTAATGGTTTGATAGTCATTTGAGTTCAGTAATATTATTTCAAAGCGGTTATATAATTACTCTCTAGAAGAAGCGGTAGCGACATATAGAACAACTATTCCCTGAAATCATACACACACATCATCTGCTCATCCTCCATCCATACCCATCCCTCAATCCATGATCTGCAGTTTGGAAATCGACGAGTTGAGTAGAATAATTCATGAGAAGAAGTTACATACACCATATTCATCTTCCCATATCCTTTAGCCCGACAATAGATCAATGTCCTCTAACTCATCCACCCATACTCTCTTCAATCATCCACCACACTTCAATTTCCCAGTACACGATCTCTAGCTTTGAAGACCGATCAGCGAAACGTCGATTACTTGTGGGAACTACTAGCAGCATGATATGCTATGATATTGAGCAAGATTATTATCCGCCCCTCCAAATCATAAGAAATCCCTCGATCAAATCCCATGCATGCATGTACTAACTCACATTAAACAAATGGTACTTCGATTTGCATCTTATCCTTTTCTCTCCAGACTCCATCATACCACGAACTACCCAACCAAAAAGTCTTTTGATGAGACGCCTCTCTCTTATTCTCGTTTCACATACATACATATATACATACATATATACATACATATATACATACATATACATAATCCAAAGAAAATACAAAGTGAGGATATACGCTCATTCACAACCATTGATAATTTAGATCTCACACATAAATAAAATAAACAAATAAAAATAACCTCTAAACCATGAGAATTAACATATTCCTCAACCTACCGCCTTGCCGAGATATCGATATATGAAAAGGATATCTCAAAGTCAAGCGAACATAGTCCTGGTCCTAGTCCTAGTAGCTAACCATAAACTCCTAATACTAAAATTCCCTTTCCTTTTCCCTTTCCCTTTCCCTTTCCCAATATCCAGGCTTCCAGAAACTCCTTGAACACAAATAATATCCAACCCAACCCTATGCTTCCTCCCCCACCCCCAACATCCCTCTCAATCCTCCCTCCACACCCCTCCACCACCTTCCTCTCTCCTCCAAATCATCTCCTGCGCCTCCAGCCCCCTCTTCCTTCCTCCTCTTCGCCTCTTTTGCAGCCGCTACGCTCGTCATCCTCTTTGCTTCTAGTGGTATCAACTCCGCATTTAACCTCTCCGCCTCTTTAGTTTTTCTCGGAACAAGTACTTGCAGTTGTTCCAACTGCCTATCCAATTCTCTTCTTTCCCTTTCTCTCTCCTCTACCAATTCCCTCGTTTTATCCAACCCCAATTTCAGATTTTGATTTGCTGGTCCTTCACCACTCGATCCATTCTCTTCCTTCAAAACCCTAATACTTTCCTCTAACCCCTCAATCTTCTTCGGTAACTCCTCCAATTGTCTCGTTTGCAGCTGAATATGTTCATATTTCTTACACAATTCTCTTCCTCTTTTCTCCAATTCTTCAACCAGTTCTGCGACTTCGACTTTTTGGGCTTTCAGAGAGGTTTTGGAGATGAGGAGAGAAGCTTCTAAATCGACATTTTCTTGATGTTCGACTACCAAAGGAGGATCTCCGACAATAGCACGGATAAATTTTTCTTTGGTGACTTGTTCGAGATATGAAAAGCGGAGTTTGGAGAAAAGTTCCTATTGGAAATTGTCAGTATGTGTTTGGGGCTAGTATTATTATATCTCTACGGCATATGGCTTCTCTGGCTATATCTCTTCTGTGCTTTCGCATCTTCAATTATCCTGCCTCCACGGCAGTGGCCCCCGGAGTGCCAGCGGAGCGTCATTAAAATCTAATAATTTATGGGGGCAAGCCCCCAAGCCCCCATAGCTCGCTGCGCTCGAGATCCTCCAAATACAACTCAAGAAGAGAAAAGGAATGAATTGAAAGCCAGAAGAAGAATATACCTTGTAATGCGCCAAATCGGCTTCTAAACTCGCAGGGGAAGGGCTCTCAAGAGTATCTGCTGCAGAGGCATTGGATGTACGAGAGCCAGATTTTAAAGGGGCGGAAACTGGTTCGGAAAGTTTGATGATACTTAGTTCATGGGATTTTTGGAGTTTGTAGAGAGTGGTGAGAGTGCGTTGGGGTGAATGCGCCATGGTGAGAGGAGAAGGAGAGTTGTTGTTTGGTGGGTTTTGAGGGTCTTTGAGTCGAGATAGTTTTGTAAGAATGCCAAAGTCTCGCAGATTGGTATAGAAATCTACCTTTGTAGATGAATGTCTCTGCAGTTGCTGATTTCGTTCCTTTTGGAGACTTTTAATCGGACGGTGTCTGTCGCATCGCATTGTTTACTTTGAATTATTCTGCCATGCGGTGACCGTATGATATAAATCCACACCCCCTTCTTCGGATAAATTTTCTTGTTTTTCGTCTCGTCTACTATCAAATGTTCTTAATTAGCTGATCAAGGGTGTCAATATATCACATCCTAGAAAATACGATAGCAACCACAAGGCTCCAACTTCGAGATCGACTTCTTAACTGTACATACCTCCACTACCTACTTCTCTTCACATTCTATTCGTTTCAAAATATCTCAATTCACTTTTTCTTTGGCTCATATTCTTGCTTCGGTTACCTAGGTATCTTATATCTGCAACAGCACTCTGGATAAACATTATAAGAATCACAATAATACCCACCATCCCTCTCTCACATTATCACCATCAATCTTACAACTTCAGCCTGACACCATATTACCGCACAATCCACCACAACATGGCAAATGATACCTACCTAACAGACGACTATGTCACCTCCCTTCTTACCGCCGACGCAAAATCCAGTTCTATCAAATATTCATCCATGGGTCTTTCAGCCTACGCCCCCTCATCCAAACCACCTCCCAATAAACCCAAACCCAATACTCGTTTTTTGCGAAATATTATTAGAGATACGGATAATCATAACAGCGCATTATTAGCCAAAGAAGCTGCGGAGGCAAGAGCTAGATTAGAGAGTTTATCGGGTGGAGCAAGACAGAGAAAGGTTGCGCCGACGGATATTAGAAAGAGGCAATTGGGGGATATTAAAGCGATTCTAGGAGGGCCAGTGAAGAGGAAACGGGAAGAAGAGGATACAGGGCGGGGAAGGGGGAAGGGGGACCATTCGTCGCGGACTGGAGAAAGTGCAAAGATTCGGAAAGTGAGGGATGAGGAGGATGGTGATCGCAGAAGGAATAGGAAAGATATCGATATTTCTGCAGAATTGATAAGTCATGGAAGGAGGGAATCGAGACGTGGTGAAGAACGTGGTGCGGATGAGGAAGTCGATAGGGAGAACAGAAGATCTAAGGATAGGCGGAGAAAACATCAAGGCGATGACTCGGAAGAAGATCGTCCATCTCAACGAAGAGAACACAGACGAAGAAGAAGTACTTCCGAAGATCGAGAGCGCACAAGGGACGAGAGGAAAAGATATAGAGAAAGAGACAGATCAGGTTCACCTCGAGAACATCGAAGTAAAGACTCGACTTATCGAGACCGAGATCGATCACCCCATCGCTCGCGAAAACGCTCCTTTTCACCACCTTTAGAAGATGAAGGAAAATCCTCCTCGAAATCGCATAAACATTCCTCATCTCATTCCAAGCGTCATCCATCTCCAGGCGCAGAATCATCCGATTCCGACCCCCTCGATTCAATCATCGGACCTCGTCCCGCCCACGAAAAACAACCTCTTCGAATCCGTGGTCGTGGCGCTATATCCCTCGGTTCTACATCAATGGATTCTCGCTTCCAAGCAGATTATGATCCAAAAAGTGATATACAACTCGAAGATAACCTTGACAAGGTAGGAGGAGAAGGAGAAGATTGGGATCAAGCATTAGAAGCTCTACGCGATCGGCAGAAATGGAAAATGCAGGGCGCGAATCGATTACGCGATGCAGGGTTTTCGGAAGAGGAAGTTAAGAAATGGGAGAGGGGAGGTGAAAAGAGGGAAGAAGATGTGAAGTGGAAGGGGAAGGGAGAGGGAAGGGAATGGGATAGAGGAAAGGTTGTGAGGGGTGATGGAACGGTGGGATTTGAAACCGGATGGGGGGAGGCGAAGATGGAGGGGGCTTTGGGATCTAGTATGGATACGGAGTTTGGGAGATTGAAGTAGAGGGGGATTGGAGAGATGGGGATTTATTCCGTGGGTGGCAAATTCAATGGGTCTGACGAGAAATTGGAAATAGAAATGGAAACTGGCAATTGGAAACTGGCAATTGGAAATTGGAAAGGGAAGAGAAATAGGAATTGAACATATGATCACGTCTGTGTTTGAAAGGGATTGGGACATTGTATACTTGGAATTGGGAAATAAGGGATGGGAGTTGGGAGTTGGGTAAGGATGAGGATGAGGATGAGGATGAATATGAGGTGAATCCATCTAACAATACAAACCCAATAAACACACAAAATGCATCCTTTTCCATCGAGTATTCGTAAGCCCATGATCTATCTATATACAATCAACATCTAGAGATATCTAGATATCACCTTACTATTTACATCATCATTAATATCACTATGATAAGTAAATAAAATAGTAAATGATATATCTATCTATCGACTCTGAATCTGATGGGGATTTGGAAAGATAGCGTGATAAAATAGAGTATAAAGTAGAGTATAAAGTAGTGAAATAAATAAAGCGTAATGAATAAATAGAAGAAATAGAATAAATAGAAGAAATAGAATAAATAGAAGAAATAGAATAAATAGAATAAATTCTCAAAATCATAATATCCTACTCAATATATAACATCCTACTTAATTTAACGAATAAGTAAGCAAACAAGCAAATAGCAAGCAAACAGCAAGCACCTACTAGATATATATACCTAGATTTATATATAACCATTCACAATATTATGAGAAACGTATAAAATTACCACTATATAGTATCAAATGAGAATATCCTCTCCTCTCCTCTCCTCTCCTCTCCTCTCCTCTCCTCTCCTCTCCTCTCCTCTCCTCTCCTCTCCTCTCCTCTCCTCTCCTCTCCTCTCCTCTCCTCTCCTCTCCTCTCCTCTCATACCCATCTCATCCCAACCCAATTAATCCAAATCAAATCAAATCAACAAAATATCATTTCCATTCTAAACCCATTCTAAAACTAAAACTCCTCTCAAAACTCCTCAAAAACTCCTCAAAAACTCCTCAAAAACTCCTCAAAAACTCCTCAAAAACTCCTCAAAAACTCCTCAAAAACTCCTCAAAAACTCCTCAAAAACTCCTCAAAAACTCCTCAAAAACTCCTCAAAAACTCCTCAAAAAACACAGATAGATAGATAGATAGATAGATAGAAAGATACTATCCCACCCACCCACGAAGCAAACCCAAACCAAACCAAAACCAAACCAATATCATACCCAAACCCAAACCCATACCATAACACACCATAGCTCCAGCGATCATGATCATCGATATGAATTCCAACCCATCCCAATACTGCCTATGCACCTACTAAAAGACGGCATAACTACCTACAGCCAAGCCAAGCGTAGGAATTCAATTCGCGTTATAAACACATCAACCACTGGTAAATACATGTACATACAAAGGCGTATCCCACCCATCCCATCTTATGAAACTGCACTGAGAGTTGAAAGATGTAAAAGTTTTTTCCCACAGAGTCATGTATGATCGACTCAAATGATTCACCGACTTCACTGCCATTGGAAGCAAGGGTATTTGATTATTATATGATGAGTACAAGCGACCGATGATTACCTACATTCAGAAGGTTGCATACCCCGTGTCGGTATAAGGATCATAATCGGGCCAAGTTCTCTTCACTCTATTAATTAAGTTTGCATTGAGTTTAACCCCGGTGAAATTTCGTGGAAGTGTTTGGCCAGCTCTGTATTGGCCAATATTAGTACTTATGAAACCGGCATGCGCATCGCATTTGTATACAAGGGTTAGGGTTAAGTTTAGGGTAAGGGTTAATCCACTTACAGTAGCATATCAACCTTGATATTTCTCGCCTTATCCTTCAAACCAACCTGAGTGATATTATCACGTTCAAATTCACCACGTTTTGCAATCTCTGACCACCACGGACCGAGATCACCGATGTAGTCAATGAGAAGTTGTGTATCCTCATCAGACCATGGCGTACGAGTTTGTGTTGAACTAAAACCATTCTTAATTGCTTGTGCTCTTACATTCAAATGAGCGCTGGCTTGGGTAAATGAATGTGCGACAGTGCCTGGAAGGTCATCCCGAGGTAATTGCACACTGCCTTCATCATCGTCTGGAACGTGAAGTGGTCGAGATAGCTCTTCCCTGTGTTGGGTTTCCTGTTCTAGGTCTTCTTGATTTTGTTCGTCATCATCATTCTCAGGGGCTAAAATCGGTGATGGAGATCTGTGTTTACGAGGTGGAATCTGTGCTCGAGAGCTTTCACCAGCTTCGGTACGCGCTTGCTCGCTACGTCGGGGCTTGGGTTTAGACACGTTTTTATCGGCTTCAAAGCCTTGGTCTTCGCTATGATTGTCATCTTCTGACTGAACTTCGGGTGATGCAGAGGCTTGTCTAGAAGCTTTTCTACTAGGCGGATCTTGTGCTCGAGAACTTTCACCTTCCTCAGTACGTGCTCGTTTGCTGGGCCGGGCTGAAGATTTATGTACAGCAATTCTGCGCCCGGGTTTCGTTTCTCTTTTGTCGATTTCAAAGTCGTCATTCAAGGAATTGTCTTTATCATCCGACAAAATATTTGCATCGTCGGCTTTACGCTTGTTGGTTTTTGGTTGGGATGCTCGAGGTACTTCATTCTCCGCTCGAAGGTCTGGAGGAGGGAATCTGCGCTTGTTATTCCTTGGCTGAGATGGTCCCGGATCATCCGCCTGGGAATCTATAGGAAACCCTTGGCTGTCCTCCTCCCAGCCCACTTTTTGGGCATTCGGGTGCTTCCTATACATCCCACTACGCTTTGTAGTAGCCGCTAACAATGGACGGCCTCGGGATCCCTGGGGTTGTTCAGGACTTTTATTTTCTTTATTCTGGGAATCGCTGTATTTCTTGAAGTATTGTGTAATTTCAGAGTCCCTTTTCTGCTGTTGTGGTTGTGACGAAGCTGGAATGCCAGAACTGACTTCAACATCACCACTTTTCCGACTTCCCCCCATCTTTCTGAGACCGAGAAGCTTCGTTATAGCACTCGGGTTGTCATGAAAGCTAAGAAATTGTTAGCGGGATTTTGTTTCTTTGAACCATTGGAATGTAACATGTGTTGTATAAAGGATAAACAAATTCTTACTCTTTTCTTTTCTTTGGTGGGGATGCCTGACGGCCCCTTTCCGAGATCGTACTATCATCACGTTCTAATACTTCCGGCTCGTAGTCTGCACGAATCTCGGGTTCGGAGTCGGGTTGACCACTTTTAACGGTTTCTTCTTCGGCATCCGATTGAATATCTTTGACAACTTCTTCAAATGGCAACATCACATTCTTAATACCGCCTCTGTTTTCTACGACCATCTCCACCTCAACCCAGCGCTTTTCACCATAATCGACAAGGTCATTGAAGAATTTGGATCTTGGAAATGATTTATTCAAGCGTTCAAAGTCGACATATCTTCCCGAATCTTTTGCTTGGCCTGGAGGCAAGAACATGCTGCGGATGATGTCCATCCTCTCGCCAGTTTTGACGTCTTTTTTCCTAAACCCACCCTCGAAGCAAGAAGTCAGGAGTTCATTAGGATTGTAATTCGGACCGAGTTCTAACTGACGGGCAGTAAGTTCAAAAAGCTGCGTTCGTATTTCTAACATAATAGAGTGGGTTTCGTTGATCAATCTACTGCTTTCCGATCCGAGATCTGTAGGCGCGGCAAACTTAGACACAAATGGGCGAGGAAACATTTTCTCGAGAGATTGAAGAAATAACATTAAATCTTGTTGTGACACCTCATCATCCTCACGTAGTTGAATGACTTGGCCGAGAAGAGTTCCAAGATTCGCTGACTGAAGAATTGCAGCAAAGGGAGTAGCCCAATCACCGAGACCACTTGAGCCAAGACTTGTAGCGTTTAATGACCCAGAGACCTTTTCCAAAACGATGTCAACTTCAATAAACTCTTCTCTTCCATATGGCTCTTTGTAAACCTCAAGCCCATTTGAAAGGGATTCCAAAGCTTTAAGATGACGACCCATTTCCTTAGGGCGAATGTCTCTTTTGGTAGATTTGCTGATGATGATTTGAGCCGTATTGTAAAGATCCGGGAGGGTCTCAATAGCCGACCTGGAATGAATGATTTGCATGACCCGTTTTGTATGTGATGTTGTACGCGTATCGTCTGAGAAATCGCTGCGGTCTTCATCTCCTGAATCGTATTCTTGACCACTTGCGACCTTGGTTGTGTCAAGATCCTCTTCCTCTTGATCTGCCACCTTGGTAGCTTCAGGGTCCTCCTCTTCATCGGCTTGTTCACCAGCTTCAGGATCCTCCTCATCATCGGCTTGTTCGCCAGCTTCGGGATCCTCGTCCACGTTGGCTAGTTCAGCATCTTCCTCGTCGGATGGGACTTCTCTGTCTTCTGCAACCATCGACAATTCTATATTTTGTAAGCAACAATTAACAAAGATAATGTAAAGGAAGCTAACCTCTGCGAGTGAGTGCTTGTTTGCGAGCAGCTCTGCGACCACCCCTAGAATTTTGTTGCTCATCTTTCTCGCCCGTACTCTCAATACTTTCTTGACGAGGTTTGCGAGCATCCAAATCGACACTTTGGCTACGAGTTGATCGCGTGGTTTTTCGAATCGGACTTGCGGGTTTGGTTGGTGGTGAAGATGGGAGGTCTCGCGACACCGACCGCGCAGATGTTCGAGCCATCTCGAATATCCTGGCGCGACGATCAAAGGATTAGTCGTACCCGAAGGAGTTTGGCGCAATAGGATTTAAATCTTGTCGTAAATGTCGCGATGGTGTTTGTTAGTGTAGATGTGTGAAGTTGATATTGTTGTGTGGATGAATTGACGCGTTTTGTGTTGTGTTGCTGGGTGGAGATTGTGGGTGAAGGTTGCAGTGGGAAGTGGGGGAACGACTATAGACCTGAGAATTGAGGCTATCAAATCGCGCAATCACGTGTCAGATATTATTCTAACCTTTTTGTTGTGGACGGATCAAAAGCAATGCTAAAAGTGTACTTTAGGTAGAGATAAGCATTCGACAGATGGTTCCCAGACAAGCCACTTTCAATATGGAAAGAATGAGAACAAAAAGCAGATCAAAGCAGGTTTCAAAGGAATCATAGGTGCCTGGGTGTGTACCATGTCAATTCCATCAAGTTCGGTAGAGCATATGGATTGCTTTGTTGCTTCCTCTGAAGTCCAATACACAAGAGAGAGTAATAAGGGACCGTAGATGTCCAGCCCCAGCTTCCTTAGCAACTGGACGTGAACGCCTCAACTCAACGCCTCAACTCAACGCCTCAACTCAACGCCTCAACTCAACGCCTCAACTTCTCCCCTATCTGGAACCTCCACCTCCACCTCCAGCTCCAGCTTGGAACTGTTCAGTGCAGATGTAGATGAACCTTGAGACTTTATGGGTCCAGAAGAATCCCCCGAAGCCACCCAAAACACCCAAGACCCCAAAACCCCAAAACGTACCTACCTACCTACCTACCCCTTGATCTTGCACTGGACTCACTCACTTCCCAAAGCCCGCTAATATGCCGCTAGGTAATATGTTACCCAGGTAGAAAACGATAATCCAATGGAGCCATGGATCTATTAATAAATATTGCTCCCCAGATGGATCCATATTAGTCAAATTGAACCAATCATCATTCAAGCTGACTACAAAATCATCAGCCACAAGGAAAAAGCGGATACATCCATGGATACCTTTTCTTTAAGGTTTCCAAGGTTCCTTACACATCACATCCCATCCCATCCCATCCCATCCCATCCCATCCCATCCCATCCCATCCCATCCCATCCATGATCCCATCGTGCGAAGTCTACTACATACTACATATTACTACTGTACTGCTGTACTACTGTACTACTGTACTACTGTACTACTCCAGGGCTGTCTGAAACCCTCTTCTTTTTCTTCTTAATACACCTTTTTTATCTTTCATACCAGACCTCTCTTTGATACTTCAATTCAAGGACCGGTACAACTTCATCAATTTCCCCCATGAATTATTGACTATTAAACTTACATTTAAAACCTACTAAACCTACTAGACACGTCATTGGTCCCCATCCCTTTCTTTCTCATACTATCCCCCCCATTGACGCCTTACGCATCCTCACGTCCAACAATAACTACCTAGTATCCCCTGATTACACGTCTGCTACATCTACATCTACATCTACATCTGCATCTGCATCTACATCTCAACTACCTTCTCATTACACCTGCCAACTTCAATCACAAGTCACAATTCAAGATGAGATTCCGGAGAAAGCAATCCCCATTGCTTTTACTTTTATTGCCATCATTGGCTCTAGCTCTATCTCCTGCGGCACAAGATAATATAGCTGCTGTTTCGAAAGACACCGATGCGCAAACAGGGAAATTGGACAAGATTGATCCATCAGCTGCTGTTGCAACTGCCGTCGATAATAAACCATCATACGGACTGGGCACGAAAGATGCGCCCGTCGATGGTAAAGATGGAAAACCACATGCTGGGCCATTTGTAGATACCACCAAAAAAGACCCCAAGAAGGACTCGACAACAAGTGAAAAGGCGGATGCGAAGGATTCAAAAGATTCCAAAACTTCCACTTCTAAGCTTACCGATGGGGAATTGGTCCCACCTACAGCCAAAACAACCAAAGAGAAGCCAATGCTTGATGCCCATGGCAAGGAAATCCCCCAAAGCAACGATGGAGTTATGAACGATCCAGGTAGAGAGGCACCCAAACATGGCACAACTGGTACTGAGGGAGGTGTGAGTGAGAAAGATAAAACACGAAAGGGTCAAGAAAGCCAAACGGGAGAGAAGGCTGAAAAGAAACCTGCATCGCCTAAAGAAGCACCACCCATACCTCACGATACCGAACAAAAAATTCAAGGCGACACCAAAGATCCGCAGAAGAAAGATTCGACAATCAAAAAGGGTTCCGCTGATGATAAGGAGGCTGGTAGTACGGATAACTTTGGATTGGATAAACCTACAGATCTTCCAGATAAGACACACAATGATCCTCATCCAATTCCTAATTCTGCCAACAAGGATCATTTAGACGTTACGAAATCCGATTCAAAGGGTATTCCAAAGCTTGAATTGGATGGAGAGGGCAATGATGGTCTTATTCAACCTTTACATTCCTATCTTCTTTCACTTACAATGATTTTATTCTCTGAAATCGGAGACAAAACATTTTTAATTGCAGCATTGATGGCGATGAAGCATGATAGACTTCTCGTATTTTCCGCCGCCTTTTCCGCATTGATTGCTATGACAATCTTATCCGCAGTATTAGGCCACGCAGTACCTACCTTGATTCCAAAACGATTCACCAACTTCCTAGCTGCAGGATTATTCTTGATTTTCGGAGGACGTTTATTGAAAGAAGGTTTAGCCATGAGTCCAGATGAGGGTGTAACTGAAGAAATGAAAGAAGTAGAAATGGAACTCGAAGAAAAAGAACATCTTGCAAAACAACAAGGAAGAAGACGTTCATCAGTTTCTCCATATGCTTTGGAAATGGGTCTTGGAGGAGGACAAAGAGCAAGCACAAGAAAATCTAGATCAGGGTCACGTCTTCCTTCTCCACCAAGAAGTCCTTCAACTTCTTCGGATCGATCCCCTTCTCCCAAGAGGTCAACATTGAAAAGTGCGGCAGGAGGCTTGAACAATCTTCTTTCGTTATTACTCAGTCCAGCATGGGTTCAAACTTTTGTAATGACTTTCCTTGGAGAATGGGGTGACAGAAGTCAAATTGCCACTATTGCTATGGCGGCCGGTCAGGATTATTGGTGGGTTACTGGAGGAGCAGTCAGTGGACATGCAGTTTGTACTGGCGTGGCTGTCATTGGTGGAAGAGCTATTGCTGGCAAGGTTAGCTTGAGAGTTGGTAAGTTTCTTCTTTTTGCATTATGCTATCATAAATCAAACTAACTTTTTCGCAGTAACATTAGGAGGCGCCATTGCCTTTTTGATCTTCGGAGTTATCTATCTCGTCGAGGCTTTGTATTATGCTTAGGGTAAAAACCCGGTACCCTTTTTCTTTGAGTACTGGAGGACGTCAAGATCCTATGTAACAAGATTCAATTCATTCGGTTCAATTTTACCTCGTTCACTTTGTATCTTGGTCTTTCACTTTGGAACCTAAACTACCAATTAATACATTCCTTTTGCATGCCTCTTTACGCCACGAGGATGAAGCGATTTTCTCCATTTTTCTTTTTCGCCGGTTGGTTGGGTTTTGGTCTAGGAAGCGAATGCACAAAAAAGGAGAAGGAGGAGAATGGGAGAAAGTTACATTACAATACTACTTACTTTGTTACTAATACATGATGGATGGATTGATGGATGGGTAGGGATGAATAGGTGAAAGGATGACCTGGTTGGTGATGAAGGGTATGGAAAAGAGATACCTAGTATGCATTATTATTGTACTCTATTTCTATCAGCGACGTAATGGATGAGATGAGATGACATGGATTCTGGATGGATATGTCTAGATGGATATGTCTAGATGGGAGATATGGTTGTGGAGAGAAGAGGAGAGGAGAGCGCCGGGATAAAAGTTTCAATAAAAGAAAGGGATTTTATGCGTAGATGAACTGAACGATTCTGTATTGTACTGTACTGTGTATGTACTATGTAGTTCATCAGATGGTTGGTCAGAGCGAGGGGCAAGGGAAAAGAGATCCATAGAATAGAAAATGATTTCTGCATAGGTACTTGGGGAGATTTTCTTAGGTGTTGGATGGTTTGATGTGATGTGATGTGATGTGGTGAATGTAGTGGATGTAGTGGATGTGATGTGATATGATATGATGTAATAAGATATGGTATAATGTGATATAGTAAGGTTATCTAATAAATAAATAATCAATTAATTAAATAAATGAGTGAAGATATATAAATATTATATATAGAAATTTTAGTAATTATTGTTTATTTGGTAGAGAGATGAGATTGAATATGAATATGAATATGGATATGGATATTAGGTGAATAGATAGATAGATATATTAGATGAGTATATAGATAAGTAAAGAGATAAATTAAGTAAGTAGATAGATAGATAGATATATTAGATGAGTAGATAGATAGATAGATATATTAAATGAGTAAATAGATATATTAAATGAATAAATATATATATATCTAGATAGATAGATAGATAAATAGATAGATAAATAGATAGATAAATAAATAAATAAATAAATAAATAAATAAATAAATAAATAAATAAATAAATAAATAAATAAATAAATAAATAAATAAATAAATAAATAAATAAATAAATAAATAAATAAATAAATAAATAAATAAATAAATAAATAGATAGATAAATAAATAGATAAAAAGTAATAGTTAATATAAAAGAGAAAGATATTAATTTATTAATTTAATTTAAAATAAAATAAAATAAAATATAATATAATAGATAAAATTATAGATGAGTAAATAAATAAATAAATAAGTAGATATTTTCTTATATTCTATAATAATGTCGTTGGTCACTCGCTTAGCGTGGGATAAGCTAAGCCGAATTGGGAATAGTATTAAAATAATACTATATTGGAAGCTTAGGCTAGTAGAATAGATAGAATTTATTATTGAATTGTATTGTATTGTATTATATATTCATATATATATATAGAAGTGGGTACTAGAAAAAGATCTGAATATAGAGATCCAAGCCACTTATTTATGCTTTTTTCTACCCCCTATACGTAGGTGGCGCAAGCTCATAATACGTACGTGGCGTACTTGAAATTTCTGATTTTGTAATCAATTTTATTAATTTTCTTTATTGATTTGGAATCAATTTTTATAATAAAGAAAAAGGAAAAATAATATTGTACAAGATTGCGTCTGTCATTCCGCATTCGGACTAGCTCCTACGTCATATTTCAAATTTTTCAAAATAATGAATTATTATTTTGAATAAAGGACTAATAAAGGATTTCCTTTTTAATAAAGAGTTCTTTATTTTATTTTTATAATAATATTCTTCCTTATATAAAGAGAATAAAGAATATAAGAAATTTTTCTTATATTATTGAATTTTTATTATTTTATTATAATGATAGAATTTTATTATTATAATTAGTTCCCTTAATATTATAATAATATTAAGTGATTTAATTAATATTTATTAAAAACAACAAATAATAGATATAAATATATAAGTTATATCTAAGTTATAATTCGATAATCTCTAAATCTCTATTGAGATATCAATTATAATATATATATATATAAATATATAAAATCTATATTATATAGATTCTTTAATTATTTATCTATTTATCTAGCTGAAGATCTGAAATCGTAATATATAACTAATTGATTATATTATAATTTCTATAAGTTTCATCTAGAACTATTAGATGTAATGATTTAGTAAAAGAAAATTCGTATTTTAAAATCAACTATTTAATGTAAATCTCATCTATTATTTATTATATATAAGTAAATTATATTATTAAAGTCTTCTTTTAGTACTGCTTTTATCGAGAGCTACTTATTTAAATAGTAGATACTAATAAGATTTTATATATCCTTTTTAAATATATCTATCTATCTAGATAAGTAATTCATACTATTAATATCATATAATATAATATAAGAGTTAGTAGTAAACATTTCTTATATACTAAATAGATATTAGTATATAGACACCTACTAAGTAGATAGATATTATATTCTCTATATATTCCCGAGTTTATCTTTTCTCAAATTCTATAATGGTAAGTTGAAAAGAACACTAGGTACCTAGGTATATAATACCTAGTATGTATTCATATATCGTAGAGTATCTAGTACTTGTATTAATATATTATTGTACCGGTAGGTAGCTGGAGGTAGGTATTCATACATTCCAACTCTATTAGGTTTAGCTGCGGGGAGAGAAATTATGTCATAATGTAGCTAATTACGAGTAGGTACCTAGGTAGCTATGAAGGAAGTGGTAAAAATACTTGGAGCTCGATTGATATCTATTACTCTGGAGTGGAGTATATTTTGTTAATACATCTACTGTATCTACACAAAGGGAATCGGATTTAAAGATTAGAATCCTCGAGCTCACGGATTCATATCATAGCTCTATTGAGGAAGTTGGGAATTTCTGTATCTTGGATGTATATCTATATCTACGAATAAATCGAATCGAGAATCGCAGAGTCAAACCTCAAACGACCAATCTTTCACACGCGATCGATAGAAGCATTAGGTGCATTTATATCTACAGATACATACAGCACACTACGACACGATATCACCATGACCCCATCAAATCTCAAACACATCTCGCGTTCGCTTTCCAAAAGCTCGTCATCGATCTCGAGAGCGATATCTGCATCTATATCTACATCTACATGCTCTCCCACACACTCGCGGAGACAATTCGCCAGCACCGCTGCGAAGAAAGATCAGAATCGGATATATTCTCCGTATGTGATGTTATGTTCCCTTCCTCTTCCTCTTCCATTCCATTCCCATAAAATCAAATCGAGAAACCCAACCACTAACCCCAAAACAGCGTGCGCTATCCCCCCGATCTAGCTACATACATCAGTCTCAGCACATCCAGCTCCAAACCACTGCTAACTCTATGGAGCACCAGCTACTGCAGCGCCTGCAAAACCATCTCTCCTCTGCTGCGCCAAATTCTCGAAGCGGGAGTGGGGGAGAAAGAAGGCGGAGTGCTGTTTGCGGAGGTGGAATATGATGCGCCGGATATTATGAATGAGGGGCTGGGAATGCGCTATATGGTGCGCAGTGTACCGAGTCTGGTGGGGTTTTGGAGGGGGGAGGTGATGGGGGGAGGGGCGGAGGGGGTGGCTGGGAAAGGGGGGAGATTGGGGAGTAGAGAGATTCAGGAATTGGGGAGAGAGGGGTTGGAGGAGTGGGTGAGGGCGGCGGCTAGGAGAGGGGGGGAGTGGAGAGAGGGTCATCCTGGGGGAGAGGGACTTTTTGGGGGGTTGTGGAAGGGATGGGGGAATTGAAGGGGGGGGGTGTTTGTAGTTGTAATTGTAGTTGTTGTTTTAGTTATATCTACATCTACATCACACATCTCAAACCCCCCTCTACCCGTCTACCCAACCATCCACCATCTACAATCCACCCACAATCCACAATCCAAACAACAATGGGGGCAAGCCCCCAAACCCCCTAGCTCGCTGCGCTCGAGGATGGTGTTTTATATTTATATTTTATTGTTTGGCTGTTTGGTTGGTTGTTTATGGATAGACATGTAATGTTATGTAGATATCTTTATTCAGATAGCTGGATGATTGATAGAAGATGGTTGAATAGATGAATGGGTAAATAATTAAATAGTCTGCCTCCATGGCAATGGCCCCCGGAGGGCCAGCGGAGCGTCATTTTGAATGGGGAAGGGGGGAAGAAGGGGGAATATTGGAATGGAAATAATAGGGAGTTTGAAGGAATCATAGAGGAATAATAGAGAGAATGAGGATGAGGATTAGAGAGGAAAGAAGAAAGAAAAAATGACAATGGAAGAATGGAATCGAAGTACAATATCAGATATATATTCGGATCATGGAATGAATCGTATCTTCTTCAACTTGGACTTGGACTTGGACTTGTGACTTTGATTTTCTTTCGAGCGTGAAATGAAGATTGTGTTGTGTTTTGAGGTTTTATTCTGCTGTTTCCTGCGCTGCGCTGCTCTGCTCTGCTGTTATTTTCGCTTGTCTCTTGTTTCTGTCTCTTGTTTCTGTTTCTGTTTCAATTGCCGTCATATTCGTGATCTCAATCCAATCCAATCCAATCACATCACATCCCGTCGCATCACAAATCCCTCATGCTCAGGAAATATAGATACCGACGAGTTTCCCATCTTCCTATTCTTGCTTCCCCCATCACGCAACATAAAATACCTCTTCCACGCTCTTCCACCAGCCCCTCTCATCCGTACTCCCTGTGCTACCCTCGACCAAACTCTCCTGATACGAATCCGTCATGGCCCACCACTCGCGCACTTTGGGATTTTCCCGCATCTTCTCCATGTCTCCTGCATAGTCATAGCCGACGTATTTGAATGATGCGAAGAGGAGATTGTGTTGGGGATCGTAGTGGATGGAATCTAGGTGGGGGATTAGTTATTGATTGTTTGACTCGAGAATGGGAAATGGGAAAAGAAGAGAAAGGAAGGAAGAAAGAAAGAAAGAAAGGGAATAAGCCTACAATCCTCCATATAACACTCCTTGATCTGTTTCAAGACCTCGGGCCAAACCCGTGCATGACACTCCTTGTACAATTCCACGCATTCCGGCTTGATTTTCACAATCTGCGCGATGCGTTTTCCTTGATTCTTTAATTTTTGGGTGGGAGCGGGAAAGGTTCCCGAGGGGCCGGAGGGAGTGAGAGGGGAGAGGGGAGAGAAGGGATGGGATTGTGAGTGGGAGAGTCGGTGGGAGGATTGAGGAGGGGGGTTGCGTGGTGACCACATTTTGGGGGAGGGAGAACGGGGATTTGTCCACATTTTGGAGGAGGTGGTGAAGGTGGTGGTGGTGGTGGTGGTGGTGGTGGTATTGGTGTTGAGGAGTATAGACAGGCGAGTTGGGGTAAAGAAGGGTGTGAGGTTGTTGGATGATGATCTGGTGAGTGAGTGAGTGAGTGAGTGAGTGAGTGAGTGAGTGGGTGAGTGGGTGAGTGAGTGAATAAGGTATCTCTCGACAATGGTTTGAAGATGTCCTGTCGTGATGTGACGTATTGTAACCTGATGATATACAATGCAATGTATGCAATGGATGCAATGTATGCAATGTATATAGTAAAGACAAGAATAAAGTATAGAATCCAAAGAAGCTCTCTCGCGAATCTTAACCCGAGTACGCAAGTCCGACGTAAGGTATTCTACAAATCGGCGATATGGACGGGATTGGATCGATGCGGGGTCTTTATTTATTTATTTATTTGTGAAATAATTTATTTATTTATTTATTTGTGAAATAATTTATTTATTTATTTATTTGTGAAATAATTTATTTATTTATTTATTTATTTATTCATGTCTAGACTGTATCTACTCTACATGATTTGATATCAAATATAACCGATTTGATATCAAATATAACCTCCTTTAACCTTACACATTCTACTCGCATGGAAAAATTATCCGGAAAAATCCAAGAACGTCTAGATGATACTCGGATTGTGAGTTGGATACCTACATCTACAATACATCTACAATACCTTTCTCCTATTTGTTCATCATCATCATCGCCCCTCATTACCGAGAGGTATGAATGCAACGAGATTTCTAATCGCTCCAACCGAGTTCTAACTTCTGAGAGGATTCCTCAAACTCCGAAAAACGCAATGGCATTTCTCCACTCTTATGTACGATGTGATGTAGACTGTAGTACTTATTACTGTACATTCAAGCTTTGGATGCTCCGAATTGAATCCGCCCGTGGAAGTTCCTGTTCTCGTGGTACATAACTTGTATGGGATAGATGGGTTGGCTGGAGCTAAAAGCTATCCAATGTCCATGGATGAGCTAGATGACATGGCATCTATAGCTTGGTACCATCTACCCCACGAGAGTGTTAGTCAAACCGTCAATTGAGTACAAGTAGATATTAGATATAAATATACTAAGTAATCTTACAAAGTATTGATATAATCTTGAATTTGTCTTGCTTCCGGTGAGCTCACGTCGTAGTTTCCTAGAGCACTTGGTCAAAAAGAGATGAGGATGTATTTCCATAATTTCTCCAGGTGTTTTATATAATATAATATATATTTAGAGTATATCTTACTATATAGGTATATATACAATAAAATTAACAAAAATCAACATCTCTCTCAAATTCTTCATCAAGTTCTCATTCATTCATTCATTCATTCATTCATTCATTCATTCATCCATCCATTACTAATATCAATATTCAAACCTTCAAATACAATTTTCAACCACATTCCTTCGCTTACCAAAAAAGCTTCAATCTCAATCTCAATCTCAATCTCAATCTCAACCTCACCATCCATCCATCCATATCATACTGTACATTATCATCCCCGCCGTGCCCGCCAAATTTTATTTCCTCAATTTCATCATCTTCTCACGTGCCTATAATTTTTATATCAAAAAAACCATGTCCACCACCACCCGTTCCATCCCACCTCTCTTAACACCCTATCTTTCTCTCCCCTCAGAATCCTCTTTGATTCTCCTCACAGGTGTATTGGGCGCAGGTACAAATTGGCTTTTATTAAGATATCTAAGTTCGATATTTTCACCTAGGGCGGAGAAAAATGGAGAAGGAGATGCAGAAGGAGAGGGAGAGGGAGAGGTAAAAGTGGTATTTTTGAGTTTCATGAGGGATATGGGGTTTTGGAGAGAGGGGGCTAGGAAGATTGTATGTTTTATTTTCCTATGTTTTTTGTGTTTTTTTGGAAGGGGGGGGGATCTTTCTGTTTCAAGGGACATTGGGTATTGGAGGAGAAGATGGAGAAGGGCTGTTTGAAGGAGATGTATGAGTTTGAAGATATCCGAGCAATCTAGGAGTGGGAATACAAAGTTGTATTTTTTCCCCCTATACTATGTTCCATGAACTTTCTCAAGTGAGAAGAGGAATCAACAAATATGAAGAAAATCTTCTCTAACCCTCGACCTTGATTTCTCCTCTCACCAACCACTTTTCATCTTCTCCCTCCTATCCATCATCATACTCATAATCATAATCCTCACTAACATCCCATCCAGAATCTCGACCTCGACAAATTAACCCTCCAATCCCGCTTTCTCTTCCTCGACGGTCTCAGCTCTCTCCACCTCCCACAAACCCAACCTCCCGCCCCAGGAACAGGAACCCCTCTCACATCCCCCCTCCTCCCCTCCATCTCCCACCTCCTCACCAAAGCCATCACCTCTCTCTCTTCCTCTCCCGGAAAAATAATCCTCATCCTGGACTCCCCCGATTTCCTCATCGCCAGTACCCCCTCCCCAGAAACCTTCACTCAAGAATTGCATTCCCTCCTCCTCTCCCTCCGCTCCCTCCCCCCCATCCACTCCACCATCCTCACCCTCTCAATCGATACTCCTCTCCTCACCCCCCACCCCCAAACACCCCTCGCAACCAGCACCTCCGCATTCACCACCACCCTCGCGCACGAAGCAGATTTGATCCTCAGCACGCGTCTGCTCGATACCGGCGCGGCGCGAGACGTAAGTGGAGTATTGCGTATCACAGCAGGTGGAAATCCGAGTGAGGGTGGTAAAGAAGGAGTAGAGGAAAAAGAACTTTTGTATTTTGTAGGTGGAGATGGGAGTGTGAGGGTTTTTGAGAGGGGGCAGTAGGTGGTGGATGGATTGAGGATATGGATGTGAGTATAGATTAGAGTGCAAGGGATAAAATTGTATTTTCATTTTTCCTTTTACTTTTATGGTGAGGGGTGATGAATTTGGGGTTATTGATATGATATTGGGGTTTTTGATATGAAGTGATGAGAAAGAGATAGATCAATATTACGAGGGGGGAAAGGGGGTATGAATAGAAGTATTCAATCCAATCCAATCCAATCCAATCCAATCCAATCCAATCCAATCCAATCCAATCCAATCCAATCCAATCCAATCCAATCCAATCCAATCCAATCCAATCCAATCCAAATATAATCCACTCCCACTCCCCATTTCCCTTTCTATCCCTTCCCTTCCCTCTATTCTCACCTCACTTCCAATCTCAAATATAATAGCCTATCTAAATACCTCTATTTATCCATTTATATTATATACCATACCATACCATACCATGCTATATACTATACCATATACTATTGTAATCCAACTATCCATTCATACACATATAACCACCCTAAATCATTCATACCATATAATCCTACCTACCACCTACCACTACCACATACCTAGATACATCTATACGCATGTAAACATTAATCACAAGGATTATAAAACGATTCGTCTGCAAAAGAGAAATAGACATCTTTAACATTCGTCATTCGTCATTCGTCATTCCTCACTCATCATTCATCATTAATCATCTACCTTCCCATTCACATCCCCATTCAAATCCAAATTCCCATCATCACAAAATCCATATTTAAATCCATCAACCAAAACCGTATACACTTCACAAATCCCAAACCTTACATATCACAAAGAAATAATTCTCATCATCACAAAATTCTTGGAATTGCAAACGATGGAATTTTTGCTAGAGAACATGTCATGTAATGTCATGTCTTTATAAAAATTGGCATGCACCCAACCCACTTCATACCCTCATACGATCCACGAAGACATTCATGCGACCCGAGTTTTTTGAACTTCGCATACACTCATCAAAAAAAAAGATTTCTCAATAAATGTAGCTTTCATTCCCAGTTCTCTAGCAGATCAAAAAAGCCATTCATTCGCCAACCCTTTCGACGCTATTGATTCCATCCCACGCAAGCTGACCAAATTGTTGTAAACATTTACTCGGATTTAGTGGCTGGTCCTCTAGCTCCCTTTGGTACACCGGTTTGGAATCCATTCTTGAATCTTCTTGGAACTTCCTTCATGTGACGCATGCGACCGGTACCGGTGGTCTTTCTTCTCTTGGCCTTCTCACCCCAGTTATCTGTTCAATGATATATTAGCATATATTCGTATTGTTGCTCATCTTTTTATTTCTCCTTCGTGTATCGATGATTGGAGGTAGGAGTGTATCGTGAATATTGCTGAATCGATTTGCTGATAAAGATGAATGGATGGAGAGAACGTATATATTGACGGGTCTTGGCTGCTGGGTAACCGCATCCTGAACAGGTGTGCTTTTGGATGTGGAGAGATCTGCGACCTATAAATTGATACCAGAATACATCAGCCTTGCACTCTTCTTCTTGAACCTCATCCCAAATCCATAAAATTAAATCCTCGATCAATTGTCCATCTCTTGATCCGCGACTTCATCATTTCCTCCTCTTCGTCCCAAAAGATTGGATTCAAAACTAACCGCAACGTCTGCACAAAGTGTGCGTCTTGTTGTGACGCTTTCCGAAACTGGAAGTTCCCTTGGCTGTAATTCAAATCATCATCAGTATTGAGATCCTCGTTGGTTGTTGATATGTAATATATCGAGATTCGAAGGTTACGCACTCATTTTGAATTAGGAACTGTGGAATTAAATTGTCAGCGATTGTCTAGATAATAAGACGTAGGATGGCACAAAATTGGCGATAACGTACCTTGGGGTTGTCGTGGGGTTGTCGTTGGTTTCAATATCTCGACTTTTTTTCGATGAGCAATGCAGGCTTAATCGCGAAATAGTGGGAAATTTGGAAAACCCTAACTTGATCATGTGATTATCGAAGCGAGATATGGAGGACCGTGCAGGGTTAGAATTTTGGAGATGCCTCAGAACCTAAACTCTTATCATATCAATCTTCAGTCGGCAGTGAGGTCTAGTGAATATATATATAATTTAAGTATAAATATACAAACAAATGATCAATATACGAAAACCCTAAATAAATGTTATATTGTGGTTTTATGAGATCATATTTTCAATGGTTTATAATAAGTTTTTAATTTCAAGAGACTTTTAATAATGACGCTCCGCTGGCCCTCCGGGGGCCACTGCCGTGGAGGCAGAATAGGTATATATTATTAGAAATAGATATTTTGATGATTTTACATCTTCTATATCTCTATTTACTAATAAGCCTTTTCATTGCAGGAATACTCCTATCCTATGATGATTATTCATCTTCTATCCCTCTACTGGCTCGGCCTTGAAGACATAATTAATATATATTATTATTATTATTATTATTATTATTATTATTATTATTATTATTATTATTATTATTATTATTATTATTATTATTATTATTATTATTATTATTATTATTATCATCACAAAAAGATATTTTAATGATTCTTCATTTCATATGAATTCTTCTACTCACTCAACTCAGCCTCTCCTTTCCTCTTTCACCTACTCAAATCCAAACCCATTATTATAGAGACAGAATAGATTTGATTAGAGAGAGATATTTTGGTTATTTTATCTCCTCTCCTCTTCTTTAACCCCCCTATCCAAAACACCCCATCAACAGCGCAACCACCTTCCATCATCAACCCAAGATCACCGATTGCCATAGAAGCAGAAGTTTTGTGATTGAGATATCAGAACAGAATCATTTCCAATTTCTCTCCTCTCTCCTCTCTCCTCTCCCCTACCCTCTCTCCACCCAAGCAAAACAACAAAATAACAAAAGAATTCCCAATCACCAGAAACACATAGAACATATAGAACATCCTCCTAAAACAAGATAACAAAATAAAAAAAATAAAAATGTGAGAAAGATATTTTGGATTTCTATGTACTCGACTATGTATGTATGTATTCTTCTTCCCTCTTCCCTCTTCCCCCTCCCTCTTCCCTTCCTCTCCCCTTCCCCTCCACATTCATCAATCCTATCAAAAGAAACGGGTATCTTAATTCTCCATCTCCATCTCCATCTCCATCTCCATCTCCATCTCCATCTCCATCTCCATCTCCATCTCCATCTCCATCTCCATCTCCATCTCCATCTCCATCTCCATCTCCATCTCCATCTCCATCTCCATCTCCATCTCCATCTCCATCTCCATCTCCATCTCCATCTCCATCTCCATCTCCATCTCCATCTCCATCTCCATCTCCATCTCCATCTCCATCTCCATCTCCATCTCCATCTCCATTTCCACTTCCACTTCCACTTCCACTTCCATCTATCCAACTCAACTACTCCGACCCCCAAGCTCTCATCTCATACTATCCAGACTCCCCCTTCTCTCTCTATCTATCAGTACATTACGCTCCTTCAATTCTATTCGGCCGTTTCCCATGCACACATCAAGGAATAATCTATTAACAACCCACTCAATCCGTATACACAACCACCATCTCCATCTCAAAATCTTCTCCTCCCCATCGCTAAATATGTAAAATCCAAAAACCACCCAAGTACCATACGCCATACCCCTCATATACAAGAACTCCAGCGCCATTACTCCCCCTAAAATTCCCCCTCAATTCCTGCCATCTTAATCTCCCCCTCCCCCATCTTCTACACAACCATAAAATAATTACAATGTAATTAAATCCACTTCCGAGAAATCCGGCGGATTCCTCCCATACACCACTCTCCCCTTCGCATCCAACGCCGCTCCCACATTACTAATCCAAATATTCGCTCCTGCATAATCTCTCGTCCTCTTGACCTCATCATCACTAACCCCAATATCATCTCTTGGAATCCAAACCACCGGTCTCCTAGCTCTCAACGCATAATGTTGAAACGCATGTTTGACAAGAGCATCTCTCTCTTCCGGTGCCAAATCTTCAATTTCGTCATTATACCCACCATAAAGTGCATTGGCGATCTTTTGCTGCGCTTCAATATCTTTATGGCGTCGTTTGCGCGTGAGCTGTGGGCGAACAACTGGTTCATCGATAGGTTGAGGACCATCGGTGCCAGTTCCACGGGCAAATGTTTTGTGTCGAAGGTTTCGACCGGATTGTAAAGCCCAACCGCCAGCTACAGCAGCACCATGCACAAGATTTGATGGTTTAAGTTTGGCAAATTTACTACCGCTATTTCTATTCGTGGTCGTGGGATGTAGTGCATCCATTTCAATGTAACCTGGTCCTTCAATACCAGCTCCATCATTCTGTGGTACTGTTTCAGGATCTGCAATAGTGAGACCAAGACGTTCGGCTTGTATCCGATCAAATGCTTCATCACGAAGGACAGCTTCATCCTCAAATGTGATTGGGAGATATCGAAGTAGAGGACCAAAAGACCAATTGAGAAGGAATTGGTAAAGAGCAGTGAGTAACAAAGCGACAATCATAATAATTGCCTGAGGAGTAAGTGAATTACCTTGCTCATCCTGAGTCAAGAAAAATAAACCGATGAGGCACAATTCCATGACGTATAAACCAGTAAATGTCTGATTGATAGCACGTGGGTATAGAAGTCCTCCTGTATCAATCCTGAATCGAGACACGTAAAGCATATTGTAACGATTCGCAATCCAAAGAAGTGTGAATGTAATAATGACGAAAATGATGATGACCGGCGTAACCACACAATAAATTAAACCAATACAGGCAAAATTGGTGTAAACAGGGAAGAATGATCCCCATGTCACTGATGGAAGCGTTGTATTCCTGGTCCACTTTTGCCGAGCAGTATTATCGAAAATCTTTGGTAAAACGAACCAGAAAATGAGAGTCGTTAACTGTAGGAGTGTACCCGAGCTCACAGAAAATGCTTGAAGAATCATGTAAGAGAAGAAATAATTCGCCGCCTTTGGTAATTGTTGTGCAAGTGTTTCGGGTATGGAGGTAATATCATTGGACCATGATCCAATTGTAGCTACCGCACCACCAGCGATGGACACAACCAAGAAAACTTGGACAAAGAGAAATGCAAAATAATAAGTTTGAACCAAACCCTGCTTCTCATTGCCAGTTTGTGAACCTTGAACAAAGGCAAGATAACCCAAAATTGTTGGTACCAATGATAGCAAAATACTGAGCACAATGGCGGGCAAAACACCTGCGACGGCTTGAAGAACCTTTTCGGGTATAACCTTAAGCCAATGAAGCCAGTGTTTGGTATTTACCAAAGAAGATATCTGGGATAAACTTGATGTCCATGCGACAGGAATCGACCATAAAATGATCATACCAAGAACGACAGCAGTAATGACAGCGGTCCTGAGCCAAGCCTCCCACCATTTGATAGACATGTTATCCCAAAGGACATCGTTAGGTGAAATCTCAACAGTACGTGGTGCCATTTGCTTTGGAACATGGTAGGTAACAGACTGACAAGCCATATGTGCAGCTACTTGATGATTGAATTGAATGAAAGCCGAGTTCATGAGAGGGAATCTCTCAGGAGACTTTTGATCCAATTCGATCTCAACATTTAGCTGAGCGAGTTGTTCGCGACACCAATATATCGTATCGACTTTTGGACTGATTCCAGGAATGCCAAAGAACCAATCAGGAGTCCAACTGAACCTGGCCAATCGATGGGTTGGCCTATCCTTTTCCCTCAGATAGCGCTGCCAAGCTGCGGTCGTTGCATTTTCCTCATATTCCTCGTTGAAAGCCTTTGGATATTCTACACCTGGTCCATCGTCTGAGTTTAGGAAAGGTATGATATCCTTGATTACCTGCCACGCAGTCTTCTTTGGCGGGGCACCAGTGGCAACTCTCGACTTTGGCCCATCGCCTTGAGTTAAAGGAAATTCATCATCTTCTTCATATCCTGTTGGGATTGGAGATGGAAACCCGCCAGCGGGACCTTTCCAGAATTTCCACCAATTATTGGTTTGAAAGGCATCATTGGTTCCATCTCCTCCATATTGAAAGCCATTCCTTCGTACTGTGTTGCCTTGCAACTTTCTATCCCCATCATAACTTCGAGGATCACGGTCGGATGTTGACGGGCGTTCTTCTCTTTGCTTCTCAGCTTCCCGTTTCTTTTCATCATCCACACCAGATCCATACGGTTTCGGAGGTGGTGGTCGTTTTCTATATCTTCCATATTGATCATATTCGTCATCCTCCGTTATCGATGGTGCGTCGAGACTTGCGAACCCATTACCATTCGTTTCTTCAATTGTATCGTCTAGTTCTCTGCCAAGTCCTAAAACGCCCCCAAAAGCAGTACCTCCTGCCTTTCCTACGGCGTCCACACCTCTGTTTAAGCCTTGTCCAACTACCTCGAAACCTTGTCCCATAGCGGCGAGGGGGTTGCCAAGCTTGAATTTCTTCGAACTGTGTCGCTTATGTTGTCGAGCTTCTTCCTGTCTCTCCAATTCTGCCTCCTCGTCTAATGCGTCATCCACGGTATGAGGAGCCTCCTCGCCAGTCGCAACTCCGCCACTTTGCGCCAATTCTGCCGCTCTCTCATTTTCGCGTTTTATTTTCTCGGCTTTCTCTTCCTTGGTTAATTTGCGATTCGATTCCTTAGCTCTAGCTTTCTCAGCCTTCTCTGCTTGTTTTTTCTGCGCTTTCTTCGCGCCTCTAATTAACTCCGTCTCGGCTGCTTCCAGTGTCAAATGAATTTTGTCGCGAAGATGGATCTTCTTCAATAATTCATCATAATTTCGATTAATCCAAATATTCCTAATTCCTCCAGGGAAAACATCGTAAAGCCCAGCGAGAGCTTCTTTCGTAAGCCATTTATCCGGAATGGCACTGACAAGGACCGTAGTTGCTGAAGCTCTCAATCGATGTTCTGCAGATGTCAAATAATCTTGTCGTACTTTGATATACACCCGTAACTCTGCAAAAAATACACCGCAGACCCACATGATGGCCAAAAGAGCAAGCACCAGATGCGCCCAGTATCTACTAGTCTTGCTAGGCTGTATATTGGTCCAGGCCAACTGGTCCAGTCCAGTGACATTTGGGTTCGAAGAGACCTCTGTCTTGTTTTTGTCGTTTGCGTATTGCAACGCCCAATCTTCACCTCTGCCTCCAATATAGTTCATGGGTACAAGAATTGGGATTATGACGACGGCCATGGGTATGAAGATGACCAGAAGCGTTTGAAGGTATCGAAGGAAAAAGTAAGCGTCCAAGCCACATTTGTTGATGACTTCTCGGTCTCGAAACTGGAATATAGTAAATAGCCATCCCCACGGACTTCTAGGAGGTGGTTCTGTTCGTTCTTTTTCGGGGACTAAATAGGTCTTTGGTTTACTAGAATTCAGTCAGTGATCTCCCCCCAAAATGTGCATCTACAGAGCGCAAATCGCCACACGTAACATCCTCGAAACTTACAATATCCGTGCAAGCTTGTTTTTCAAAAGCATAAAAGCTATCATCTGCACACCAAAAATGATGGCAGAAGATGCCATGGCCGTTAGAAGAGCGACCAGACTAATACCCTCGGAGCCTTGCGCTGCAGGCGTCGTGGTTTCGGACGCTGAGGTAGAGGTCGTCGTGGCATTGCCAGTCAAAACTGAAGACATGTTGAGTAACGTTGAACACCTTAACGATGCATAAGAGAAAGGATTAATTAAACCACCTAAGATGTATTGGTAGTATTGGGTGGTGTTTGTGAGATCATTGATAGGACGATTTCGATTTCGATTTCAATATTGAGATGGATATCAATGTCAGTATTGGTATCGTATTGGAATCGTATTGGAATCGTATTGGAATCGTATTGGAATCGTATTGGAATCGTATTGGAATCGTATCGTATCGGTATCGGTGTGGAAAAGAATGAATTAGAAGGAAAGAAAAAGAGAAGAGAAGAGAACTAGAAGAGAACTAGAAATATCATTGAATCATCTACGATAGGTAATGCCAATGCCAATGCTAATGCTAATGCTAATGCTAAAATACTAAAACACCTGGTGAATGTTTTATCTTGGAAAATAACTTGGTCGTGTTTACCATTTGGGCCCTTGTGATGGTTGAACTGATTAGGTCCAGTAGATTAGGTAGGATTAGATTATCCAAAATCCAAAATCCAAAATCCAAAATCCAAAATCGAGTAAAATGATTCGTGGATGGTAAATTAAACTCATAAATATAAATCACACCGTGATTCATATTGGAATGACTAGACATGACATCACGAATCACACTGGTTGCTGGCTCAGGAAATATGGAAAGTCCATGTTCAAACGATATACAACCGAGACAGGATGAGTCCACGATACAAGTCTAATCCTCCCTCCCAAGAAGCAGAGCATGTGTTTCCAGCTTCTGGAAGGAAGTTATACCGAGAAAGGGAGTTCTTGACCATTCATACGATAACCGTTACAGTACTTGTAACTTATTAAACTTCAACTTCCTTACCCACCCTTTACCCCCCTTCCCCCCTTCCCCCCTTCCCCTGAGATGCGCTTATCGTATATCAAAGAATGATCGTCTACCAGTCATTTCGATTAGGGGTTATCCAGACGACACAAGAGGCGTTTGCCAGAGGGAACTTTATTTGCTGTACAGAGAGTAGTAGGATTGGTACATACATATATGTAAGTAGCCTTGACGTTTCTTTGCTTTGGGGAAGTCTCTAAATACAAGACATCCCATTGCTATATTTCAATACATCCACACATCACACATACATCAGTAGGTGCGAATGAACAATTGAGTACTAGCCAGATCCAGACTATAAATATCGGATTGATAAGAATCCAGATAAAGACACAAGAAAATCCACGTCCAAGCCAAGCCACTGTCGCCATCAAGCATCGGAGATATTCTAATCCGCCAGTGTTCCTAGACAAAAGAGTGTATGGCATGCAGCCACTCAATTACCTAGACACACTCACTCCTATCCTACATACGAGCAGCGCAGGCATGCGAGAGAGAGAGAGAGAAACCTGTATTCTTAGGTTTTAATCAAGCTTTACTCTACCCCCTGAGGATTCACCCAGGATGATAAAGCTGCTTGTCTAGAGGGACTACGGGGAAAGTGTGGAGGTGTAGTATTTCTGATACTATTTCTATTACAGTATCTATAATACCTAATTGTTGGTAGGATATCGTCTTATATGGGTATATATGTACAAATACGGACTTCATATACGAACTTCATATACGGACTTCATATTAAACTTTCCTAGTATACAAGCAGAATATATCGAATTTTGTAATTCTCATCATTCTGGAAATTGTATGGATTTTGGGACTTATGTGGTCGGTATACATCGCAAGCAAGAACAAGGGGGGGAAGCATCAAATTAAAGCATGCGAACACGGACTTCCTACCCATAGACATAACGAGAATATATAAATGATCATGTTTAAAACGGTTGAATTGAAATGAATAATTACTAGTATCGAAATGTGCACTATTAATCTTGGAAGGAATTTAATATGCAAATCCTCTCTTCCTCTCCCTCTCCCTCTCCCTCTCCCTCTCCCTCTCCCTCTCCCTCTCCCTCTCCCTCTCCCTCTCCCTCTCCCTCTCCCTCTCCCTCTCCTTCTCTCCGTAGAAGCCCTAACAAAGACCCTTTTTACGTCAACCTACCCCCGACCCTACTCTTCTCTCAACCCAGTCTTTAGACACAACTCATCATTATCTCAACACTCGCACTCGCACCCACACCCACGTCCAGTACATCCCTAATGACTAGGAGCTATCTTCCTCACCGCAACACTAATACTCGACCCATCATAAATCTCCTCCCCATTCCACATCAACTGCCACACCCCATCACAAACCGGCGTCGCATAGAAATTAGACACGATTTTCTCCGTGCTCGGATCCTTCCACATGGCCCAATTTCCAAACGCGATAAATCCCTTGGTGGTACCGTTTCCAGCAGTCGATGCGCTAAGCCCCTTGGTAGTACTGTTCCCAACAACCGCTCCGGTAAATCCCACGTTGGTGAGTCCGTCAGAGGATGGGTTGATGACGAGTGCGGATGTGGTCGTGTTGCTCAGTGTCACGTTGCTGCTGCTGGGTGTGACGATCCATTCGGTGGAGGAAGTTGGTGTGACTGAAAGGAAGGTGAGATGTTAGTTTGATTCGAAGACGGCTTGTGGGGGAATTAACATGCTTGTGGATGATGGAATCCTTACATGTGATGTCTGCGTTGACTTTGGAGCCAGCTGGAACAGTGTTGCCGATAAACGCATTTCCTATTTGTTCAATTAGTTTTGTGAGACCAGTCAATGGTATACGATTATTAGCTTACCATCGGAGTAGTATACTGGGAGGCCACCAATACCAGTACCATACGCATATAATTGAAATGAGTCGGTAGAGCTAGTATCACGTTTTTGGAGAACAGCAGCAGATGCTGTCATTCCTCCAAAGAGGAACAGGAGAGGAGATGTAAACTTCATGTTTTCTTGGATTTTTAAAGAGAATGTATGGCAGTCAAACGAGTGAAAATCCTTATACCAGAACAGGACGAGGAAGGGATAAACTGTATGAAGAGAACGAAAACTTGGGTATACAACAACTGACGTGGGAATGCGAAGAACTTACCGTTAATATTATATCGAACGGGAAAACAAATATCAAGTCACCAAAGCTCGGGGCCAACTGGTAAAGATCCCTTCTCAGCTTTATCATGCCCAATAGAAAAGCTTTTCAAGGCACCAAGAACTATCTTGGACCTCTGCTAGTCAGGAGAAAATATCTGACCCTGTGGAAGCTTGAGCCGTAATGGGGATAGATACACAATCAATAACGCGGGATGACTAGAACGAAAGTCAGTGCAGTGGCACACCAATCCATCAAGGGTGCCTTCGTCAGCCTGGTCGATCATATGGAATAATTAGTCCACGCCACATGGTGGTTGGATGTGATAGTGAAAAACGTGCAATTGTACGCGGCTCTCGATCCGAATTTAGTTTCTTTGTGGAGTGGCTCGAGAGTGCTCATACCAGAATCCCCAATACGATCTGCACGGGTATTGATGGGAAGGATTTCCCTCGTTGGAGCTCAAAGATTCTAACTCAAAGAGCGTAAGTGAGAAGACGGCAGATTTTCCGACAGTCCGAGCCATTGAACGGGTGCGTGAAGACTGAAGACGAGAGGGACGAGAGGGACGAGAGGGACGAGAGGGAGAAGAGAGGCGAAAAGGGTCCCGCGACTCTAATCCACCTGGTGGTCTGAGAAACAGACGGATACGGATGAGGTTATCAAGATCAAATCCTCCTATTCTGGAAAAAAGAAAATCAGAATTTCGATTTAACCTTCAAACCACATAACCTTGACATCGTTACTTTGATTGTGAAAGCCTGCCAAGAATGATGAATTTGAATCAAGAATGTACTAGATGTCAAGTTTTTGATGAAAAGATGAAATCAAAAATAAGAAATTTCATTGTTAATACATTTTGAATATGTAATGTCGTGAGAGGCAGTTGAAGGAAAGTCGCATGGCAGCTGGTAGCTGGAGTGCTATCGGGGAGCACCAAGTGCACGGTTCCGTAGCATTCCAAGGTTTTCGTTGCAATGTTTCAGAAGATGAGATTAACTGATTAAAACACAACCTTGTGTTGTGAACTTGTGATGGATCGAAGAATCTGAACTTCGTATCAGACGATGGAGAGCTGGAGTCTCTCTCGGCACAAATCCAATCTGAAACTTGAAGATATAAATTTATAGCAAAAGGTAACCGATATCCCTACATCTTGCACAACCTTGTATCTTGCACACTTTTATTTCTTCTAAAATTAACATTTCAAAAATAATATATAATCAACCAATTATTATATTCTATTGAAAATTATAATACAAATATTATAATATTATTATTTTTATATAAAAAAATAAAATGATAATTATAATTATTAATGAAATAGAAATTCTGATATTGAGTTTATTAAAATAAAAATATTATATATTAATTTATTTAATAATAAAAATAATAAAAATTTATTTTTAGAATGTTTTTATATAAATTTGAAAATATTTTAATATAAAGAATCAAAAAAAGTTATATTTAATATTAAAAACTCGAAATTATATTAATATATAATAAGATTTTTAATAATTAGTTTTATTTTTAATAAGAATCTTTAATAAATTAAATATTTATAATATTTTGAAAAGAAATTAATTATAATATATTATTTATATATTAATATTAATATTAATATAATAAAAAATTATATTTTATTATATATTTATATATATAGTTAGTTATTAAAAGAATATCAATATTTAAATATTAGAATTATATAATTAATAATAAAGAATTTTTATTGAAATATATTTTGAAAAGAAATTTTGAATATAATTTAAATTTTAAAATCAATAAATAATAATTAATATTATAAAATTAAATTAAAATTGAATTTAAATTTCAAAATCCTTAGAAATATTATATAATTTGAAGACTTTTTAATAAATAAAATTCTTTTAAAAAGAAAATATAATATTTTTAATTAAAAAAAAGATATGTAATAGATTTCTTAATAAAAATATTAAAATAATTTATTTTAATTATTATTATTTTCTTTTATATATTTTTTTATAATATAATTATTAAAATTTCTAAGTAATATTTTATTTTGATATTATTTATTATTATTATATTATATATTTTTTAATATATAAAAATATAATTTTATAAATTAAATTTAAATATTTAATTTTTCAAAAAAAATTATAAATAAATATATTATAATATTTTAAAAACAATTATTTTTAAATCATTTTTTTTTTCTTAAAGTTATATAAAATTTAAAGTTTTATATAAAATTTGATTATTTATATTTTTTAAAATTTTAAATTTTCAATTAATAATAATAATAAAAAAGAATTCAAAAAACTTTTTTTTAATTATATAATTTATTTTAATATATAGTTTTTGTTATATTATTAATATCTTAGAATAATGTTATTGAAAATCAATTAATATTTAATTCAATATTTCAAATCTTTTAAATTTTTAATATTTTTTTTTGAATAAATATAAAGTTTTATTAATTTAATTTTAAAATTATTATAGTGATATTTGAATTTAAAATTAATTTTTGATTTAATAAGTCAAAATGTGCAAGATGTAGGGATGTGCAAGATGTAGGGATATCGGTTACGAAGTGTAAGGTTTCTATGTATACAGACAGTATTGATAGAGCGAATGGGGTCGACGAGATGGGTATGGAGGGGATACATTGATATTCGGCCGTCTTGGAGATCAATAATGATTCGAGCATAGATGAAATGGCTATGCTAATTACGTCCGCAGACCACCCGATGTCAAGCTAACCTTAACCAATTGAATGTATTCCCTTTTTTGCTTCGTATCGTTCGGCATGATCAAGCGATATACGAATGCAACGACGATCTCCCGTGAGTAGATCCCCCATCGTGTTTCAAACATTCTTCTTTCCTTGGGTATCCATTGTCGTTTCTTCTTCCCTTCAGCCTCTCCTTTACGTCCTCGATTACATCCTTCATTGGTCTCCCTCAAGATTACCTAAGATGAGTTGTATCTTTTCCCATTCTCCCAAGTCACGCCTACCTGTTAAGCAACGTTGATCATCGAAAGATCACCCGCTACTACATGTCAGATGAAACAGACGCGAGATCCTGATCCATGCATTCGAGACTTGGTTTTGAAGAATCTACTCAGCAGGAGTGGCGATATTGTTATTGTCATCTTTGGACATCACATTTTGCTTCGAAGATACCGGTAGTATGTATTCATACACGAGACATACTGATATATCCGTTTGTAAAACGCTTCCACGGACTGCTGATCGAATGACTATCCCAGAGCTCACAGAGCATGCAGGTCATCAGCCAAACAAAGGCGATAAGGTGCCACCAATATCCATGTCATTAAAGTACTAAATTGCCACACGAAGCGAACTATTGTAGATGGTACCTGACTACTGAGTTGCAAAGCTTTCTCGTCGTACCATAAGTTCAAAGAGAGAGAGAGAGAAATACTCTAGCAGTACTCTCTATTTGGAATGGCTTCTCTCTTATTCGACCTTGGACATCAGTTAACACTAATACAAGTTGAGCATGCAAACAAAACTAGTCAGGTACGAGAATAGGTAAAATGTCCGATCACTTCAACCAAATGAAGAACTAATACCAAGGCTTGTACGTCGCTTAACCTTAGGACCCCGAAATTATTTTAGGTGCTCTAGCTACTCGTGCCTTACTTGGTAAAACATTTGAGAATGGATGCACAGACGACATCCACCATTCACACCTTTGACATAGGACAGATTCAAATGCAGGTCTCCTTTTCAAGTCTAAGTTGTATGCTGGTCAGAGGCTCAGAGTTGTGATTTCAATTTGATTTCTCACCAAGTATATTTCTGCCTGATACTCATTGC
This sequence comes from Botryotinia globosa, assembly GCA_014898425.1. Classification (NCBI taxonomy): domain Eukaryota; kingdom Fungi; phylum Ascomycota; class Leotiomycetes; order Helotiales; family Sclerotiniaceae; genus Botryotinia; species Botryotinia globosa. The sequence continues at coordinate 281,601 of RCSZ01000001.1, forward strand.
GGCTGGTGGCATCCATTATTGACTGCTGAGCTTGACAGATGTTCGTCCTAATGCTATTTCGGATCTCCCTTGGGATGATCAAAGCACTAGGATATTTTCGTTATCTGCACTGTCAATCTAGTACGAACTTTAGGCCTGCCATGGTGGAGATCCGTGTGGTGGATTGCACTAAGATTTTGCGTCCTAAGTCCCTTTGAGGGTTTGTACGAATACTGTACCAAGGAGAATGTCTACTTTGGTGCTCGGGTCCAGAGGACTTTGACGGTAAAGCATCGATGTGATTCCTAAGTAGTTTATCTTACCCGGTCCAAGGTGTTGAATCTCATCATTGCAAAAATATTCTTAAGGGAGATTCATTCCCACTGGTACAACTTCATTCTTTACAATCCAGAAATCCATTTTTCATTCTTTCCCTTTCCTTCTACATTCGCTTTCTTTTTTTCCTTTGGTAACCTCACTTGAGGACCATAACAATCTTTTATACTACACAAACTTCAACACCGAATTTCACATATTAGAAAGTTTCAGGGAATTGTATCATGCGTCTTCACATTCTTTTGGCCTTGTGCCTTTCATTTTGCCAAATTCAGGCAAGCCCTCTTTTCGGATGGTCCTTTAATCCAATTGCCACTCTTCAAACAGACCTTCTCAACATCATCAATCAAGTGGAGTGCTTAGCTTCCACAAAAATTTCTTATATTCCATCACTTCTTACTTTTGGAAACACCAATGCCGTTACATCAAATAAGTGTTCAACAACAAGTGGCAAAACCACCAGTGCCGCAGCTGTTCAAACTTCCCTCTCTTCTCTTCAATCTGTAGCTTCGTCTAAATGGAGTTCGCTTCAGAGCTTATTGTCTACTACTACTTCGCTTCCTCCCATCCTCACCAGTAGTCTCACTGTTACAACGGCTAAGCCTACGAGCACTTCGAGTCCCACGTCAACATCAACTGCAAATACTGTGTCTTCCACTGCCAAGTCATCTTCGGTCACTAGCATAACTTCTCCAGTATCCTCTTCAACAGCATCCTCGACCAGCAAAACTTCAAGCTCAGCTGTAGCATCAGGAACCCCATGCGCAGGCAATACCGCTGCTGATAGATCAAAGTGGTGTGACTATTCTACAAGCACTGATTACTACAATGAAGTGCCAAATACTGGTGTCACTCGCGAGGTAAGAACTTTCTCGATTAATCAACAACTTTCTCTAACCTCACATTTTAGTACTGGTTCAATGTTCAAGATGGCGTTGCTTCACCTGATGGAGTTTCAAGATATGTTCAAACTATCAATGGAAGTATCCCGGGACCAACCATTATTGCCGATTGGGGTGATAATGTCGTGGTACATGTGACAAACAGTCTCGCTACCAATGGTTCAACTATTCATTTCCATGGTATCCATCAAAAAAATACCAATCAAAACGACGGAGTTCCATCAGTTACTCAATGTCCTATAGCATATGGAGATACTTATACCTACAGGTGGAGAGCTACTCAATATGGTTCATCATGGTATCACTCTCATGTTGGACTTCAAGCATGGGAAGGTGTTGCTGGTGGTATTATCATCAATGGTCCTGCCACGGCTAATTACGACGAGGATAAGGGAACGCTTATGCTCAGTGATTGGGGTCATGTAACTGTCGATGAGCTATACCAAAAGATTCAGACTATTGGTCCTCAATCAATGGCTACAGGTCTTATCAATGGTACCAACGTTTTCGGAGCGGACGGTGCCAGTAATCAAACTGGTTCTCGCTTCTCAACTAGTGTTGAATCAGGCAAATCATACAGATTCCGTCTTGTAAATAGTGCCATCGATTCTCAGTTCAAGTTCTCAGTCGATAGTCATACCATGACTGTTATGGCGATGGATTTTGTTCCTATTGTTCCGTATCAAACTAAGATTCTCAACATTGCTATTGGTTAGTCTTATCCTTCCTCATCACACAAATCTTCACTAACACCCTTCTCACAGGACAACGCTACGATGTAGTCATCACCGCAAACCAAGCATCCGTCGCCTCCGACTTCTTCATCCGCGCTATTCCCCAATCTTCCTGCTCCGAAAATGATAACTCAGACAACATCCGAGGTGTTCTACACTATGGTTCTTCAACCGGCCTCCCTACAACCACCGGCTACACTTTCACAGATGAATGTGTTGATGAACCTGTCTCCTCGCTCGTTCCGTACCTCCCAAAAACCGTTTCAGCTGCTTCCAAGAGTCCCGAAGAAGCAGTCACCGTTGCTCAAAACTCGCAAAAACTTTTCAAATGGTATCTTAACAACTCTACTTTCCTCTCAGAGTGGGAGGATCCAACTCTCCTCATGGTTCAAAACAACATCACCGCATTCGGGACACCGGATAATCTCGTTGAGGTGCCCAACGCGAATGAATGGATTTACCTCGTTATCCACAGCGCCCTTCCCGTTCCTCATCCCATCCATCTCCACGGCCACGACTTCTTCGTCGTCAGCCAGCAACCCACTACATTTGATGCCGCAACTGCCGTTTCCACATACAATCTTAACAACCCCCCACGAAGAGACGTGGCTATGTTACCAGGAGGTGGATATCTCGTTCTCGCATTCGAGACTGACAATCCTGGAGCGTGGCTCATGCATTGCCATATTGGATGGCATACCAGCATGGGATTCGCAATGCAGTTCTTGGAGCGCGCGAGCGAGATCCCAAAGCTATTGGATACTAAGCAATTACAGGATACGTGTACAGCGTGGACTGGACATGCCGTTATCCAGGAGGATTCCGGAGTTTAGATTTGGGGTGTTTGTCTAATTATTTCTTGTCGCTCTTTTTAAGATTTTATTTCTATTTATATTGGATGATGGATGCTAGATGCCATCATGCTAGATGTTGAATATCTAGTAGGGGAAAAGGGAGGAGACGAGGATATATCATATATCCAAGATTAGATACTCGAGTAGATGAGTGAGAGTAATGATAATTGATCATTCGTCTATGCAGACGAAGAAAGCAGGAGATGGGGAAAAAGAGAGCAGCAGATGGGAAAAAAGAGGAAGAGATATCAATGGATACCTAAATCGATGATAACACATCACCAAATAGTAGTATCTAAGTATAATCTAATATAATTATAAAAAAATTGAAAAATCATATATTCAAAACTAATCAAGCCTATTACACTGTGTCGTGAATTCGAAAGATGGAAGTAACCTTAATGCATACTTACTCTCGGCTACTATCTCTCCAACTGACCTCCAAATATATCACCGTTTACCTAGTCTTTCCCCTGGATCTACTCAATCGTATTGCGAGTGAGATATTGCCTTTTACCTCTTTCTTTCTCTTGAAATTATTTCGATTATGGGTTTCATTCAGTTGGATTTCAACTACCTAGTAATAGCTAGCTATAGCTTAGTGTCGGCTAACTCTCCGAGTAAGAAGGACTAGCCTGCATTCATACTATCTATGTATATACCAAATATATTGATATCGAGCTTATGAATACCTAGACAGGTACATATACTGCGATTATCCTCAACTACTGAGTGAGATGATATCAATATTAATATATTATGAAAGTAACTCTAAATCCACAAAGTCGCTCTAGGACAAATAATAACAAATTTTTTGTTTCAAGTACAGATTGCTAGTTTTTGATATACATGATATAAGCACTCTCATCGAATCGACAACGACGACGATATCATACATCACCTATCTCATCGCCCAGGGCTCGTCTTTAACTCTACTGGTTATGTAATAATTAGACCTTGTGATATTCAACGTCTATGCGATATGGACTTGAAACTAGCACTCTGCATTAAAAAATAGAATTTTGTTACTACTTGTCCCCAAAAGCTTAAGATGCCATAACCTTACCATGAGATGATCAAAGATCTATCTGCAAAATCACATGACGACCCCGCCCCCACCATCAAAAACCGTATCCCATTTATATAAATCGACAAACTCCGCGAAACGCAATCGCCCGCATCATATTCTCCCATAAAATCATATTCACCCCATCTTATCATCGCAACGATTTGTCACGATGGGTCATCTCGCAACTCTCGCAACGTGTAATCTTAATCAGTGGGCGCTGGATTTCGACGGCAATCAAAAGCGCATTATTGAGAGTATTCGACGCGCGAAGAAGGCGGGAGCGTCGTTGAGGGTGGGACCGGAATTGGAGGTTACGGGGTATGGATGTCAGGATCATTTGTGAGTGTTCTATTTTGGTTTCGAGGAGGCAGCTTTGAGGGGGGATGGGATGGGAAGGGAGGGCATTGTGGGTTTGAATTTGGAAGTTTGAATGATTTGAATTGTTTCAATGATTCCAATGATCTGGATCCCCAAATTGGATTCAGTGATTGAAACTTTCTGATTATCGGACTTGCCATCTGGACTTTTAGAAGAGCCTTTGAAAAATTGAATTTGAGCTAATTTATATCAGTCTGGAATCAGATACAGAATTGCATTCGTGGGAATCTCTGGCGCAAATCATTGCTCATGAGGAATGTCAGGAAATCCTACTTGATATAGGAATGCCAGTTCGCCATAAAAATGTAAACTATAACTGTAGAATCATTGTTTACAACTCTAAGGTTAGTGAATTATTGGATATCTTCTTGATGATAATCTGAAACTAATGAAAACAATAGATATTACTCATTCGTCCCAAGCTCTCTTTGGCTTCAGATGGGAATTATCGTGAGCAGAGATGGTTCACACCATGGAAAGGAGAGAGAATCGTCGAGCAGTACTATTTGCCAAGACTGATCACGAAAGTGACGGGACAACATAAAGTTCCAATTGGAGATGCTGTTATCAGCACTTATGATTCGTGTTTTGGTGCTGAGACTTGCGAGGAGTTATTCACGCCAAGGGCACCACATATAAATATGTCATTGGATGGTGTTGAGATCTTTACCAACAGTAGTGGTAGTCATCATGAGCTTCGAAAGCTGAACATTCGTCTTGAACTTATCAAGGAAGCTACTTTGAAGGCCGGAGGCATATATTTATATGCTAACCAGCAGGGCTGCGATGGAGATCGCCTTTACTATGATGGATCCGCCATGATTGTTGTCAATGGTAAAGTTGTCGCCCAAGCAAGTCAATTTTCCCTATACGACGTAGAGGTGGTAACCGCCACTGTTGATTTAGAAGAGGTGAGGGCATATAGAACCTTCAGATCTCGTGCCATGCAATCGAGGGAAACAGCAGCATACGAAAGAATTGAAGCCGGCATGAGCCTTTCGAGTGATGCTGAGGACGTGAATCCCTTGGTGCAACCTACTAAGGAAATTCCAATCAAATATCACGTTCCCGAGGAAGAGATTGCGCTTGGTCCAGCTTGTTTCTTGTGGGATTATCTTCGTCGATCTCGTCAAGCGGGATATTTTGTGCCACTCTCTGGAGGAATCGATAGTTGTGCTACTTCAGTCATAGTTCATTCGATGTGTCGAATCGTCTATGCAGCAATTGAGAAAGGCGATAACCCTCAGGTTGTTGAAGATCTACTCAGAATCGTTGGAGAAGAGGAAGACAGCACATGGCGTCCATCCAGCTCACAGGATATTGCCAATCGCATCTTCCATACTGCTTATATGGGATCTCAAAATTCCTCAGCGGAAACACGAGGTCGCGCCAAGGATTTAGGTGGAAAGATTGGTAGTTATCATCTTGATTTCAACATTGACACTGTTGTTTCAGCAGTCACGATATTGTTCACAGCCGTTACCAGTTACACGCCTAAATATAAAATGTATGGAGGAACACCGGCATCGAATTTGGCATTGCAAAACATCCAAGCTAGACTTCGCATGGTCTTAGCTTATCTCTTTGCCCAACTCTTACCTACTGTTCGTGGAAGAACAAAACCCGGATCTTTATTAGTCCTAGGATCTGCAAATGTCGACGAATCGCTCAGAGGTTATTTCACCAAATACGATTGCAGTAGTGCAGATATCAATCCCATTGGCGCCATTTCCAAAACGGATTTAAAAAGATTCATTCTCTGGGCCAGTACAGAATTTGCAATGCCGCTCCTGCAAGACTTTATCGACGCTCCGCCAACCGCTGAACTCGAACCTATCACCGAGGATTATGTACAGAGTGATGAGGCTGATATGGGTATGAGCTATAACGAGTTATCAATCTACGGTCGTCTTCGCAAAGTTGATAAATTAGGACCCTATGGAATGTGGACTAAACTTCTGCATGAATGGGGTCATGTCCTTTCCCCAAGAGAGATCTATGAAAAGACTAGATGGTTCTTTTGGTGCTATTCTATTAATCGTCATAAGATGACTACCCTTACACCGAGTTATCATGCCGAGCAATATTCGCCCGATGATAATCGATATGATCTGAGACCATTCCTTTACCCAGGCTTCTCGTTTGCATACAGAAAGATCGAAAAGGCATTGAGTGCTATGGGGGTGGCTGCGGATAAGAAACCGGAGGTAGAGGAAGGAAAAAAGAGTGAATAGATAGATGGTCTCCTAGATTGACAATTACTAGGTCCGGCTTAGACAGTATTAGAGGTCAATCGAAACCAGCTTTCATACTTTATCCATCCTTCGATTGGTGATACACATCAAGAGCCCTTATCACCACAAGACCCATTGAAAGAACACCAGACCAATCATCCAACTAACATCGAGCTGCTCAATCAAATCTGGGTAGTAGATCACGCCCCACCATTCCACCCCTTCACCACCTTCGTCCTCCCCTTCCACTGCTCCCACCTAACTCTTCCCCTACTCCCCCAAGGCCAAAGCACATGCGTTAGTTTTCCAGTAATCAAGTTTATCGCGATCGGTCCATAATGATTGCTATCTAATGTTTTCCTCGCATCGGCATTATCACCCTCGACCCAGACGTGACCCGCAGGTATATCGGCATAAGGGTAGGGATAGGGGGCGTGGGTGTAGACGCGGTCACCTGGGAGCGCGATGATGCGTTTTATTGCTAGGGTTTCGGGATGGTAGGGGGATCTGTTTTGCGGGAGGGGAAATCAGCTTGAGCTTTGTATTTTATGTTTTGAATCTTGCTTCTTGCATGTGAATATGCAAAGTGGAAAATAGAGATAGCACAGATGGAGAAAGAGAAATCAAACCCACCGGAAAGAAACAAGCATTCCCCTTTCCAAATCTCTGCCCTTCCTCCTCTTATCCACTAAACACACATCGCGCGTCAAACTCTCATTATACCCCGTATTGAGAAACGGATACATAGAGGCGCCATTGATGATATGCAGCTCGGCGACATGGTCTTGGAAGAAAATAGATGCGGGGATCCAGGAGGCGATGATGAGAGACCAATAGGTGAATTCTTTGAGGAAGGGAGGGATGCGAGAGGATGGGGATGGGGATGGGGATGTGGATGTGGATGGGAATGTGGGAGATGAGGTTGAGAATTTGCGGGAGTTTTTATTTTTGAAGAGAGGGGAGGGTTTGAGAATTGAGGGGAGGGGGAAGGGAGAGGTTTTTAGGAAGGTGAGGAGACGGGACATGGTTTTTGGAGGAGGGAGGGAGGGGGAGGGGCATTTTGGAAGAGAGGGAAGGCTGAGGTGAATATGGAGGGCGGGTGGAAAATGTAGTGGTTTCTCAGCCTTGTGCATGGGTGGGGTGGATTGTGGAGTTTCTATGGTATTTGTATCGAGGCTATCTAATCTGAGCATCTATCTTATCTATCGAGGCTCATTTGAATCATTTTGTTAATATATTAAAAATAGAATTCTGTTTGAGCTAAAAATGTATTTAGAATTTAAAGATATATATATATTAAAATAAAACTTTCAATTCGATATATAATCTTAAAAGAATTAATAAAATAAAAAGAAAAAAGATAATCTTATTAATTAGAATTCAAGAAATCGATTGATATAATTCTTTTTGAAATATTTCGAAAATTAGAATTTATATTTATTATTGAAATATTTCAATAAATTTGAATAATATATCGCTTTCAATATTTAATCTTTTATTATTCTAATATTTCAATAATAAATATAAATTCTAATTTTTTGAGATAATTTAAAAAGAATTATATTAATCAATTCTTTAAATTCTAATTAATAAAATTATTATTTTTTCTTTTTATTTATTAATTCTTTTAAGATTGTATATTGAATTGAATAGTTTTTTATATAAATTGAGGATTGATTAATAATCAAATCTAATCTTTAAAATATTAATAAAAAATATTTTGAAAATTAGAGTTTATTAAAGTAAAATTAAATATAAAATTTCAGTTTTGAAATAATTCAAAAAAAATTATATAAATTAATTTCTTGGATTCTAATTAATAATAAAATCTCTTTTTATTTTATTTTATTAATTTCTTTAAGGTTGTATATTGAATTGAATAATTTCTTATATAAATTGAGGATTGATTAGTTATATAATCTAATATTTAAATTCGAAATCGAAATAAACGAGATAAGAAATCCTTATCGAAATCCTCTCGTTTATTCTTTATTAGTTTGTATATAAAAAGAAAATTATTCAAAAAAGAATATATATTAGAATTTAAATATTAGTATACTTCTTATAAAAGATTATTAAATAAAATTTAAAGTTATTATAATAATATTAAGGTTAAATGTTTTCTAATGATATAATATTATTTATAATATTATTATATTTTATGTAGTTTTATATAATACAATTTTTCTTTCTAAGATTTCTATATATATACTATACAAATTATAGAAATTTGTTTTACACTAGACAGAATTCTATTTTTAGTATATTGACAAAATGATTCAAATGGGTCTCGATAATAGAGGTAATAAAATAGATGCTCAGATTAGATAATACCAAGGCCTATAAGAAACATTTAGCATAAACCCCAAAAATAGATTTCTGTTTGAAGCAAAAAAAATTTCTATAATTTGTATAATGCATTTATAGAAATCTTGGAAATAAAAATTGTATTATATAAAACAATATAAATTATAATTTTATTATAAAAGAAATTATATTATTAAAAAGCTTTTATTATTATTAATATTATTATAATTTTAAAATCTATTTTAGAATTCTTGAAAAGAAATATACTAATATTCAAATTCTAATATAAAATCTTTTTTGAATAATTTTCTTTTTATACACAAACTATTATATTATAAACGAAAGAATTTTGATAAGGATTCCTTATCTCAATATTAAATTGTATAACTAATCAATTCTTAATTTATATAAGAAATTATTTAATTCAGTATACAATTTTAAAGAAATTAATAAAATAGAATAAAAAGAGATTTTATTATTAATTAGAATTTAGAAAATCAATTTATATAATTTTTTTTGAATTATTTTAAAACTGAAATTTTATATTTAATTTTACTTTAATAAACTCCAATTTTCGAAATATTTTTTATTAATACCTTAAAGATTAGGTTTGATTATTAATCAATTCTCAATTTATATAAGAAATTATTCAATTCAGTATACAACTTTAAAGAAACTAATAAAATAGAATAAAAAGAGATTTTATTATTAATTAAAATTCAAGGAATCAATTTATATAATTTTTTTTGAATTATTTCAAAACTGAAATTTTATATTTAATTTTATTTTAATAAACTCTAATTTTCAAAATATTTTTTATTAATATTTTGAAGATTAGATTTGATTATTAATCAATCTTCAATTTATATAAAAAATTATTCAATTCAATATACAATCTTAAAAAAATTAATAAATAAAAAGAAAAAATAATAATCTTATTAATTAAAATTTAAAGAATTGATTAATATAATTCTTTTTAAATTATTTCAAAAAATTAGAATTTATATTTATTATTGAAATATTAGAATAATAAAAGATTAAATATTGAAAGCGATATATTATTCAAATTTATTGAAATATTTCAATAATAAATATAAATTCTAATTTTCGAGATATTTCAAAAAGAATTATATCAATCGATTTCTTGAATTCTAATTAATAAGATTATCTTTTTTCTTTTTATTTTATTAATTCTTTTAAGATTATATATCGAATTGAAAGTTTTATTTTAATATATATATATTTCTAAATTCTAAATATATTTTTAGCTCAAACAGAATTCTATTTTTAGTATATTAACAAAATGATTCAAATGGGCCTCGGTATCCATCGAAAAACATCTAATAAAAGAGTAAACTATTTTATTATTTATAATTGTATCAAGGCCGATATAGATATTAAAACGAATTTCTATCAGTTATAGAAAGAATTTCTAAAATTTGTATAATATATTTATAAAAATGTTAAAAAGAAAATCGCATTGTATATATTACATGAATATTACTACTTTTGTCCAAATGATTCAAATAGGCCTCGGCATTTGGTCAATACACTTAAAAATGACTGCCGCTCCTGAATACTACATCGTTCTCTATAGCAAGTCTAGTGACAAAACAAGCACCCTTTACCCTCGATTAACAGATGCTAGATTCTATCCTCGCAGGTAGTGCCTAACAGAGTGATCTAGCAGAATGCTATCCATACTCGATGCAAAACGAGATGTTTATATATACTACGACACGATACGTTCTTGGAGAACGAAGTTTAATGCTCAAAAACCTCGCACAGAAAATCCTCTTCAAAACTATGAGTTGTCTACTAGGTACTACTTAATAAGGCTATACAGAGTAAAACTTACATCTCAAGGCATCAAGCTTCCACTAGGATATATGCTTTCACTTCCCTTTGCCTAATGTCTATCTAGACTAAAAAGCTATCACCGCACTTCAAAGGTTCACTGTTTAGCTTCGTCTGCTTTTCTTTCCCATTTTCACATCTTCTTTCCTTTTCTTACAAAGGGAGAGAAAGCCATTATTTGTAACCAGGTTTGGTTGGATTGGGCGAGATTGGACCGGTAATAGAGTCATTCACAGCAGCATGGTTTGGCTTTGACACGGTCCTTACTGCGTTTTTTCAACGTCAAGAAGCTGAATCTTGTAATACTACAAGCTCTTTAAATCACATCAGCTTCCTTCAGTAATAGGACGATAACGCTCTCCTCCATACAAAATCTAGACATGTTAGCTAAGATTACTCAAAGCTCAGAGGGACTTATTTATTTCATCAAGTGAAGAAAATCACATTGGACTTACCAATCCTGGTAGTGATGTCAAGCCTCGAATTCAGAATCCGAGTACCGTTTCTTTCCATCTGAAAGGCTCGTAACCCAGGTTGGACCGGCAAGTACACTGAATCACCCACGAACGAATTATACAATTTGTTGGGGGATGCGAGAGAAAGTGGTATTTTCGTCGTTCTTCCCGTTTCCAAACTCTGGGGATTACGCCTCTAGAAGTATGTATTACCCTTTACTCATTTTACATCTACATCTACCTTCCCCACTCCTTTCTTCCCTCCCTCCCTCCCTCTCAACCTCAACCAACACACCAACCCCCCCTCCTCAAAACCCCAAACTACTTCCCCGCCCCCTACCTCTTCGACAACACATCCAGCGAGCTCTCAGAAACAGTAGAGCGAATCCTCACAACCAGCGCACCGGGTTTCCGAAAAAGACGAATATCTTAAGCGAGTAATGACTAAGATGATCTCGCTCGATGTGTTTGGAATGAAGTTGGTGAGGCCTGGAGTGAGATTTCGTTGATGGTGGAGCGGGAGCGGGTATTGTGCCTGAGGGTGAGAGTGGGAGAGTATATGTGATGGGATTTGTGATTCGTGATTCGTGATTCGGAGATCTTGCGCGTGGCGATGCAAGGTGGATGGAACCTTAGTGTTAGTGTATGATTGCTCTGTCTATTCTGGGCGTAAGTGGAAGGCGCAATTGATTCAAATGAACATGGGGAATGAGGATCGATGAGCGGATGAGCGTGAGTATTTACTACCTACCTACCTACGTACTATATGTTGTGTTTAACAAGACGAAAATAATTCTATAGAGACTATTTCATGGAGCTTTGCTTTACGGTGAATTGTTGGGGGGTGTAACTTGTCGAAAGATGAATGAATATAGATGTACGTATGTGTGTACTTGGGCATTTATATCTTGCGATCAATTGAGGAAGAGTATCATATCCAATCAATTTGTAGAGCTAGATGCACGAATTCCAGAGTTTCGAATTCAAAATTCAAAATTCAAAGTTCAAAATCAAATCCAATATATACATCATCTCATTCTACACTACACCGAACTAAACAATATATACACCAAGATACCTCAATACCCATATCCAGTATCCACCATGCACTATCTACTTCCTCCAACCATTCATCCATACATCAATGCATCTATTTATAACAATTTCCCACACAACCCATATTATCTCATCTCATCTCATCTCATCTCATCCAGCCATTCGTCAACATTCATAAAAACAAACTCGTACAATCTATAAGCACATCGTATCGCATCGCATCGAATCGCATCGTATTCCATCCTAATCTGTCGTATCATATCCCATCATCAATCCATACAGCCTCCCAAAAGCCAACGAAATGTCAATTAACCCATCCTATCCCATCCTATCCCATCCCATCCCATCATACAAAGAAGCAAAAGAAAACCAAAGAACCCCAAACCAACCCAACCCAATCCGTAAAACTTGCATCCCATAACCAGAAATGAAAAACACTCTAAGCACCATACCATAGCCCACCCAAAGGAGAGGTCCAAGTAAAAGCCAAGAACGCCCTCGCCTAAGGACCCAAAATATCCCTCACAATACACAAAATCCCATTATCAGGACAAACCTTGTCCCTCACCAACCCCTTAGTCACCGGTCCCGTCGGTCCTCCCACATACTTCCAGAAGCCAAAAAATTTACTCTGTCTCTTATCATCCTCAGGATACTGAGCATCTCCCCACTTTCCCAAGTACTCCATCGCCTGTACTGGACTATCCTCACTTGCTTTTGAGAATTCCTTTGTCTTAGCATCGTATGTGTAGAAATACGATGAAAGAACTGGGTCCCATATTGTTCCTCTCGATGTATAATCTTGAAGTAATCCGGCTGGCAAATTCAAATCTGGGATTGTATGATCATGGGTCCCCGAAATCGCATAATTAGCATGACTTCCTCTCGCCGAATAAGCAATTGGTCTCTTTCCACTCTTCTCAACCACCGAATACTTGAAAGCTTGTCCATTTGCATGTTGCGAATACCAGACCGTCTGAGGAGTACCGTTTACGAAACGAATCATGTTATGTTCCCAATCTCCTATATGGTTACCTAACTCTTGACCAAGTACCGTATTTCCTTGATTGTAGGCATAGAAATACATGTAGAAGACATCGACCAAACCATCTCCATGATCGGTGAGGATAACGGAACAGGAGATGGCACCTTGAGTGCGACCGGTTGTGGAAGAAGGGACAACTCCGGTTAGGAAGGTAGGGGAGGTGGTGATATCGACTGTGGATGTTAAATAGACTTCTGTGCCCCAATTGTTTAGTTGATCGATTGTCTCGAGATTGAGAGGGGATGGAAGAGTGTCCTCGGGTATCGACGAGCGGTTGACATAAGGTTTAGTATTAAGGACTTGGGCGTATATGTCCGATGGAAAATACATTTCTGATTGATCTAACCAGACGAGTGGTGCTAATAAACCCACATGTTAGTGGGTATTGTAATGATATGAGTGTCTCATATATTGAATGACATTTCTTACCATAATCAAATACATATGAAGGTAGAGTAGTATTAGGTAATGCAGCTGCATTACCAAATCTGAACATTGCCAATCCCAAGCATGTCAACATATGCTGCTGTTGGTATACCATTGTAATCAATAGAGCAATTGCTATGAGCTTTGTAGATACGAGTTAGCTGTTTGAGATCAATTTCAATTTCAATTGCGATCCTGATATTGGATATTGATTTTAACCCCACCAAACTTCTATGGGCCGAGGATAGTTATAGGAGGGGGAAGTCCGTCACGAATCACAAGAGTCAACATACCTCCAACCATATCGCAGCCCCCGGCAGCCTTTTTCTCGTAAAAAATCTGGACCATCCACAAAGCCATTGAACAGCTAAAGCATCAGCGTCTACTACCTCAGCATCTACGCCACTGGCGAGGCCCTTCTCCTCGTCCATTCTATCGGTCGATTTCTCCACGGCCATGATGTCCGTGGCTGATTCCAAGACACAGTTCTAAATGCAGACTCCAAGGATTCTATGTCCCACCTCGTATAGTATAATATTCGGCCGTTTCGTAAGATAGTTTATTCGAATCCCAACAGACTCGCCAACCTTGATGCGCAGCGTGAGCGCGGACAATCAAATCCGATCTCAATCAAGTATTTCGAGTCCCAAGTTCCTGGCCCACTACACAGTTCTTCGCAAGACCAATTACGATCCTCTCGCAATGCGATTTCTCGCAATAAATATAATGTATAATCTTCGAAATCCAGTTCGTTGTCGTAAAAGGATCGACGTCTCTTCTTCCCCTTATCTTAACTCTTCGAATCAATAAAATCCGCAACTTCCTACGGCCCGCGCTTCTCCTCTAAATACCAACTCCCGTCGCACCGGATAGGTATCGTGCCCACACAAGTACCATAAAGAAGGAGATCATGCAGAGCCCGCTCGTGCACATATAATCATCTACACAATGACTGAATCATGCATTCACTGCGTCCGTCAAGAAGACCTTCCAACTGAGTCAATGGCCGAACCGGAAGGCGGAAAACCAGTCGAGGTCGGTCTGTTGGTTGGAAAGCTTCAAAAAGGTAGGGTTATACACAAGGGCACACGCAGCTGAGTAGATTGGATGGGATGGATCTGCCAAAACTGCCCAGGTGGTGGCTGATAACCTTAACTTAAGTGGCTGATGAAGGTTTCAATGCAATCAACTTCCCCAATTGGTCCCAGCTTTCTTACATCATCTTCCAAGGAAGTTACACCAACATTTCCTCGGCAGTTTCCGCTCCGCAAAGCGCCACATGGGGATCGGACTGCTAGCCGATTGGTTAACTTCTCTATTTATATTTTGGTCATTCATGCATCAATAATCCTAGCCATTAACCGATTTACAACCCATGGGTTCTTGAATTGACATCTGACAACGAGCTTTGATAATGTCTCTTGATCCATTGTATCATACGCTCCCGAGTAGTCATTTGAAGTTTCGTAGGTTTCAGACTTTATATGGTATAAGCATCACAAGTGACATCTAATGATTGCGTGAGCATGAAAAAAGGACAATAGCTTATAAAGTAACTAAATAAGTAGGTAAACGAATGATATACGCCATCCATGCCTTTCCCCTGAATCCTTATTCCATCCCACCCCCGAGTCTCCCAAGTAAGTAGGTAGGTCGTAAGATACCTATCCATCCATCAATCCCTTGCCGTCCCTTAGCTTCTTAACCTGGTTTAATCCTATACACCCATACAAAAGAGACGTTCATCTTTCTTTCTTCATCCATACACCTCTTACACCTACTGCCAACGCAGTAGCGAGCCAATAACAGGTGTGGTGATGTTCAAGATTACCTAGTACATAAGTTACTTCCCCATGCTTGACTTCATTGCCCCTCCCACCCATCCTCGCCTCTCTCATCATTAAATTGTAATATTCATTCCCTCAGACCTGATTACCGGTTCCTGTCCTCCTCTCCTCTTCTGGGACTTCTACTGCTCGATTGAGACGCTAGATTCCCGCTCAATAAATTCATAGAACTATCAACCAACATACTCCTCCAACTTTCTCCTCGCCTACTAGGTCTGCCAGCGCGAGTTGGTGTCGGAGGAGAAATTCCCCGTTCTAGATCCCCTTCAATATCGTCTTCAAGATTGCGGGAAATGGGCAGTGCAGACGAGGGAGCAGTATTTACAGTTTCTGCTGCTTGAGCTTGTATATCGTCATCACTGTCATCATCATGATACGCTTCATAACGCGGAGAAGAAGGTGATCCTCGAGCGAGGGAACGAACGACATCGCCTTTACAGATAGGACATGTCCGGCGGCGAGTTGTTAACCAAGGCGTTCTAAAGAAAAAACTGTCAATAAATTGTAAACGATGAAAGTAAAGAAAAGGGCACATACATGCAGTCCACGTGAAATTCATGGCCACAAGGTAAACTCATGACTTGACTGACACCATCCACGTATTCCTCTAAACAAACCACACACTCTATTTGCTTGCCCATATATTTCTTCCATTGACTAGGTGATCCAGCGTTCTTCTCGTGCTCATTAGGCTGAGGTGCTGTGAGTAGTGGTACTTGTAGTGGATTTGAATTGACTCGAGCAATATCTCCAGGCTCTGGAATCCCTGTCGTTGTCCGTGATCTCGGACGAGGTCTACCTGATGTTGGATGTGATAGAAGTGGGGTGGATGCTGACGAACTAGTTGGTGATGGCACCGTGGGAGATCGACTGCCAGGCGTATTAATGGTTTGGTAAGTTCTGACAGGTAGTCTTTCGACGACTGATTTTGGTGCTCTCCAACGACGTCGCCTTATTCTAGATCTCAGGAGCAGTAAAGCGTAGACCACGGTCAAAGTGACGAGTGGACTAACAACTAATACTAATAAAGTGTCAAGGAATGGACTAGCTCCACTGGTAGGTGTCAATGTAACCCACAGCCCATCTTCCTCATCCTCTCCGTCATCATCATCTTCGTTCTCATCATCAATATCAACACTGCCCGTACTGCTTGATCCCGACGCGAGAAACTCAAAGTCCTCTTCATCATCACCAAAAATAGTTGTCAAAATACCCTTTGTCTTGCTACCAAATGAGCTTGACTTGTCAGTAGTCTCCTTGGCCTTGGTCTTATCCACTTCCGACGCAAGTTTAGGTGCGTATTCTCCACTGCCAGGAGTAATGCTTCCTCCTCGCAGTTTAGGCGCCGCTTCAGTCTCTTCTTGTGTGGAACCACCTGAATTCTTTTTTCCTGCCTTTGTCGGCTGCGGCGATTGATTTTTTGCCTTTTCTGCATCAAACTTCCCGTCTGTCTTTGCGGTACCTGTTTTCGAGTTCTTTTCGGAATCCTTACTATCAGATGACCCTACCAGATCTGGATCACGCCAGTCCTGTACACCAATCACAAAATCGTCACCTGACGCAGGCTTATTTCCACCCTTGCTGGTTTGCTGTGATTTTTTATCAGCATCCGCCTTTTCTTGACCTGTGAGTTTAGCGGTTGATATTTTTTTCGTGCCAGCGTTATCGTCATCCTTCCAATCGTCAACAAGAACCCAATCGAGTTGACCGCTGCTTGGTGGTCGACTACTATCCTTTACAGAACTACGTCCACCAGTTCCATAGAACAACGATTTGAACCATCCTGGCTTCTGCGTTTCGATTGTTGTAGTTTCGCCTATGACTTTTGTAGACTCCTTCTTAGTCGCCTTATTCAGATTTGTTCGACCCGCCTTCGTAGCTTTGGGTGTAGCTGGAGTAGCTGTAAACGTGGGCTGAGATTCTTTCGTCTTCTTCTTTTTGGTAACTTTCTTTGCCTTGTCATTCTTTTGGACTTTCAATGTCGCCTTTCCACCTTCATCCAGTGCATCTTCCATAAAGGTGCCGGGGCCTATGAGTGAAGAGAGTAGATGAGCCGTAGTACGCGATGTAAAGATAGCTGGTATAGTGACGTTTGATGTGTCACCTCGAGCATACATCTGAATTAGTGGTCCGCCACTTTTGTCATCACCAACAATCAAAGCAATACCACCCCTACGCTGTACCCATTTCACCTTTTCCAAAAATCCACAGCCTCCACGACTCAATAGTACAACCTTGCCAGCTATTTCCGCACCTTCCTGTATAGATTGAATATCTGCATGATTTACCATGAGATCTTTAGGTTGCTTGTCCGTATGTTTTGACACTCCTGATCCAGATAGTGGATGGTGAAGGTAATCGTCGGTACCATCATCGGCCGAAGGCTCTCCTGCACTTTGCTTGTTTTTTGAAAAACTACTCGACGTGCGATCGAGGAAGGCTTTATCGTCATCATTTGCCCTTTTATTTGTTTTGGATTTGCTTGCAGTCGTCGCAGATTTATCGTCTCCAGATTTGGCCCCTTCTGCCGCGCCAGACTTTGCAAAATTATCGGCCCAACCTGGCACATCACTACATCCTAATTCGCCTTCAGCCCCGGAGGCAACAGGGCCTTGTCGTATGCTATCATCCCCAAATCCACTTCCTATCCATAACTGACCCTTCAATCCTTCATTGGGAAGTAAAGGTCCAAAGGCAGCAGGCCTTGCGAGGAAAGCAGTCGTGTTATCATTCGTCAGAGTTATAATCGCATTGGGAGGGAAGAGCGAGAATGGAGCTCGGAAGGAGAATAACGATTGTATTCCGGTTTTTGGAGTGGTTGCAGTAGCAGATACATTCTGCGGTGAATGAGAGGACCGCAGAGATAAAAATGTGAGAAAGAAAGTAGTAAGGAGAAAAGCAGCAATTATCACGATTCTTGGAGGTCGCATGGTGGGTATCGTAAAAAAAAATTGAATTTCAGAAGCTTAAATAACTCGAAAGCGCCGACATACAACACCTTCAGCTCTTCGGCTGGATCTTGGACGAGCTTGATCGCATCCGACTTGAACGAAAAGGAACTATGTAAAATACTTCTGCTGCAAATACAAACAAAACAAAAGACTTGCTGGTAAGGGGGCAAAACGAAGTTGGAGGTGGGTGAAAGTTTGTCGTGGGTTGAGATACGAAGCCGCGGAATTGAGCCACAAGAAAGTTGGTAGGCGAGCGGGATGAATCAGTTCAAGGTACGTCCAGCTACTAGTAGGTAAGGTTGTCTGTGACGATCACGCATTTTTAGTTTACGCAGGGAGGGGAGAGGGGTCTGTGGCTCAGGAATCCAGTATTATAATACGAACGACTGGTTTATAAGTTGTAATTCCTTGTTTGTATATTTTATAAATCAATGAATTTTGATTTAATGATAATAATAATTATATTATTATTATTATTATTATTATTATTATTATTATTATTATTATTATTATTATTATTATTATTATTATTATTATTATTATTATTATTATTATTATTATTATTATTATTATTATTATTATTATTATTATTATTATTATTATTATTATTATTATTATTATTATTATTATTATTATTATTATTATTATTATTATTATTATTATTATTATTATTATTATTATTATTATTATTATTATTATTATTATTATTATTATTATTATTATTATTATTATTATTATTATTATTATAAAATCAATGTATTAACAATATAATACCTATATAGATATACACGCATATATTATATATTGTGTGTTACCCCCTCTGACTCTCTAATCGCTATTGCTTGCTTACTTGCTATGCTCCTCCACGACTGCTACTCGACGCCGTCTACTCTACCTACATTTCCGACGTACTCTACGACTCGTACTTGCGACTTCATTCGTACTCTCTTGCCAGCAAAGCAATAGACATGCCAACACAAAGAGGTACAGCAAAGGTTGGGCGTTTTCATACAACGACTCCGCACATCCTTAACCATCCTCGAATTCTTTGTTATATACACACACACACACACACACACACACACACTGAAATGGAGTAATAAGGATGAACACCAATGAGCTCACCGGTCCCAGTGAATATCGATGCCCGCAACTGGGTGTCTCATTGAAATTAACTTAATGACATGTATGTCATCCATCGATTTACAACCGGGTTATTTAAATCAACTTGCTCGAAAGAGGAAATTCGTGTGGCTGTGTTCACACCGTGGACTATCACACTATTATTACCCACCCGAGCCATCCAGCTGGAGATGGATACCGTGAATGATTTATCGAGTACAGAAAAGGAGTTCGAACTTGGTATTCGAAAACTTCCCGAGTAGATTCCTAGTTGGTCAATCATATATAACCTATACCTTTACATAGGTAATACACCATGTCCGGGTTATCACACTCAAGGTCATTGACAATACCTAGGTACATACCTAGCTACTCATCCTTTTTTCTCGCTTTCTTTTACCCTCAGTTCGGTCTTACCAATCAACAGGTACTTCTACATCGTTTGCGGAAGTCACTCCCAACACTTGTTGTCGAGAACTTCAAAAATTGACCAATTTTCCCTTCTTGAATGAAGGAGATTAAAGGAGTCGAAAGAATGAACCCCTTTTCACTAGAACATATACTGTGCCTTCCATGTTAGGCATTTACATTCTCTGCTTTCCAGACAGGCACCTGGAAAGACTACTTTCAATTTGTCTCTGTCGTCTCATAACAAGACTACTAGGAGCATTCTAGAAGCAATTTCAGTTCCTGCCAACGGAATTTCCCCATCATTCCCAGATCGCAACCAAGATAGTGTTTTCTCTGTATGACACTCAATCTAATCGCGCGTTCCTTGGTTTGCTTTTAGGTACATATCAGTTCGATCAATTCTTCAACTGGGCTACATTATCAAGATGATCAAGTTCATCTGCAGCAGCAACTGGTCAGCTCTGGCAGTACGTCAAGATCAAGACTTCCATTCCTCAAGTACAGCTTTAACTCTCAATGTGGACTTCTCTCTCACAACCACTCATCGACGTGGTACTAAATACTTGGTAGTTCTAAGCAATTGTTTTCGCCACATCAAGCCCCCATCCGTGCTCAACCCTTCACTGCTTCTAAAACTCCTATATGGAAAGTTTAGACGCATCGTGAGCTGTTGAAATATCTTATCGTGTCTTTTCCATGCTTTTGTAGGGTTTCTGTTCTGTTCGTGAAGTCTGCCAGGCTTTCAATACCTGTTTTAATGGCTTAGATCATTTGGGCCATTACTTGGCTTGACATAAAGCTAGCTTTCTTCAAGCCGCAATCGTCCAGTTGCACCCGTCTTGACATATCAGATTGCAAGTTCTGCCTTTTGGTGAGGACGACGTCTGCCACAACATCATCATTTATCATCATCTTCCCGCAGTGCATATATCCGGCCGCGGCTTGGCCTTCTTCCCGTCTTTAACGAACGATTCTCTTACGATACAAAGGAGTAAAATCTGCAAACTACCGGTTTTATTCTATGAAGTCCCCGGCTTCGTACGTCTGACGTATATTTAATTCTAGGCTTGAGATTGGGGAATTCTCCATTTGAAACTAGTTATGCTGTTGCTTTGTAGCTCGAGATCTGGAGCTTTCCCTCGGCGGTGCGGGGGTTTCTTTGTTTGAAGTCGACCCCTCGGCTCTCTTTGTACATTACATTCCTCTTTCATTGCTCATTACATTTACTTGTATGAACATAAAATAGGGACTCAATTATTATTTTAATTCCCATTCTATACTCAGTCGCATTGCCATCCTTCATTCAGTTCGTCGTCGACTCAACTAGCCATCATGAATATCAATGAGCCTCGACATGGCGGTGGTTTCGTACTACCATTTTTCAACGACAGCAAAAAATCGCGAAAGCCTCATGCCGGCAGAGATTCATTAAAGTCAAATCCAATCCCTTTGGTTAATCGGATACCAGGTACAGTCAGTTACACGACAAGACCGCTCAAAAACGCTCATAGATGGCTTCACTTACACAACAAGACCCGAAATCATTTCGTAGCAACAATGGCAGAATTTGCGGGAACGACCCTCTTTCTCTTATTTGCTTTCTCGGGCACCCAAGTAGCTCTATTAGCAACGCCGCCCAATAGTTCAAACGTCGTCGGAACACCAAGCAATCCAGCTCAACTTCTTTATATATCTTTATGTTTTGGTTTCTCCCTAGCAGTCAATGCATGGGTCTTCTTCCGTATAAGCGGTGGCCTTTTTAACCCTGCCGTAAGAATATTCACTCAGTTTTCTTCTCATTCTCAATGACTCTTAGGGAATGGCATTAATCAAATATAGGTCACAATGGGCATGTGTCTTGTTGGAGCTCTCCCATATTTGCGAGGTCTTCTTTTGATTTTTGCTCAGATAGTCGGTGGCATAGCAGCAGCAGCTATTGTTTCTGCTCTTTTTCCTGGTCCCATAACCTTCACCACGAGTTTAGGAGGCGGCACATCGATTGTTCGAGGTCTCTTTATCGAGATGTTCCTTACTGCAGAATTGGTTTTTACGATCTTTATGCTTGCAGCCGAGAAACATAAAGGGACATTCATTGCACCGATTGGTATAGGTCTGTCTTTATTCATTGCTGAACTTACCGGTATGTACTTTAATTCAATTCAAACATTCGGACAGGCAACCCTCGTCTCCACAAAACGAACTAACCATACATCAGGCGTCTACTTCACTGGCGGATCTGTCAATCCCGCCCGTTCCTTCGGCCCTGCAGTCGTCAGCGGTCAATTCAGTGGTTACCATTGGATCTACTGGATCGGACCTATTCTCGGCGCCATCCTCGCATCTGGCTTCTACAAATTCATCAAGTTGCTCGAGTACGAGACTGCAAATCCAGGTCAAGACGCAGGACGCGTTGGTGAAGTGTATGATCCAGAAGCTCAAGCTATTAAAAATCGAGTCAGTTTCGCGAGTGAGGGAATGGTGGGTAGAGAACTTGATGAAAGTTCTGCATCTCATGTTCATGGAAATGGGAATGATTTCCAGGCTCCAAAACAATATGGGACTAAGAGAAGACCGTTTAGTGATAGTCCTGCCCCGCCTCATCCGAACGATCAATTTACAGGGTTGAATGAAGGGGGGTTGCATGCGGATGAGTCTGCTAACGGGAATGGTGATGGTGTTCATGGTGGAGAGGGAGCAGTGCATAGGAATAAGAGGGATAGTGAAGGAACCCTTGTGGAAAATGGGAAGAAAGGCGTTCTGAAGGCTGGTGCGGGTGGTGCGGCTGTGGGAGGTACGAATGGTAATTTGAGAGACACGCATAATAATCAGAGGATTGGTCAGGAGACGGGAGCGCAGAGTGAGGGGTTTTATGACAAATGAGGGGCTTGCAAAAATGCGAAGTGCGGTGAAATTGCTAGTTGAATCGAATGGTATGATATGGTATGGTATGATATGGATTGGATGGGGTTTATGCTGGTGTTTCATTAGATATACGTTGTCGGTTGATTATGGGAGCGTGTTATTGTGTCGGTAACATATTGTGTTGATGTGTTGTTTTGTAATGATCTGGATAACATCTATTCCATTAATGATTAGAATGAATTCCCTTTTCTCTCAAAGATCTTTGTAAAGGTTAATTTCACAGTTCCGAGTAGTGTGGGCGAAAATGAGTCAAAGTTGCTGATTTCAGCGTTCTACGGGATGTTTGTCTGCGATTGCTTAAGTGTACGGGGAATACAAACAAACATACCGCGGTTTCATATCAGCGCAAATGCGATGGTATGACATGGTAGAATTAATCCACCATACATCGTGGGTTAAAAATCAGGCTTTCTCAAATTTTTCTTACTGTATGTATGTATATACAATTATCATCTTCCCATCCCCCAGCGTAACAATGTTGTCAGAATATTCATCTATCTGGACTCTCGTCTTTCCCTCAAACGTTGACTTTTTCATCGTGTTTCCTCTACGTTGTATTCTCGCTCAAGTGACCTCTGGATTCTAGCACTCGCGTTTTCATGCTCGATATTACCTCGGCGTGGTATTCTCGCTCAAGCTGGAGCTGGATTTTATCGCTCGCGTTCTCGTTCTCTTTCTCGCTGTTGATTTGCTGGTTCGTATCTGGTGGCGGGCTTCTGTGTTGGTTCTTCTTTGTATCATTTGATCGCGCTTGTCTTGCGTTTTCGATTTTTCTTGGAAGATCTGTTTGGCTTGTATGTTTTGCCTGGCTTGGCTGTCCCATCTGGCTTAACTTTCCCGTCAGGCTTCCATAGCCCTCTTTTCTTCTTTCGCACTTCTCTCTCATATCAAGTTCGCGCCTTACCCATCTTCTCGCTACAGCCTCACTCGGGGAATCTATACGTGCGCTGGGTTCTATTCTTATAGGTGCATTTTGTTTTCTGAGACCCTCCTTCCTGACAACTTTCCTCCCTCCTTGATGCTGATCTTTCTCGGCTAGTTCCTCCTGCTGTCTCGCATCTCTCTTACACTTCATCTCCTCAGCAGATTGCCTCTGCTTTCTAAGATTCTCCCTCGCAATTTCAATTTCGCGGTTGGATTGCTCAGTACTGGCTCTTGCGCACGCGGGACATAATTTATCCTTGTTATCTGTACGCATGTCGACATAGGTATTGCGATCAGCCGCTGGACAGAAGATGTTTTTGATTTGGTATCCGGACTTGGAGATTGCGGAGGAGCATTTTTCGGTTTTCCAAAGTGTAAATTGGGAGTTGTGGGAGGGGGTGCAGGAGAATTTGGAGAAGATGTCGAGACACATCTGGGAGATTGTTAGAAATGGTTACCGTGTGAAATGAGGGTAAGGTCTGTGTACGATGTTATGTGTGAGTATGTTTTGAGAACAGCCAAGTAGGGGAATATAGATTTGAGGGTGGAAGCACGATATGTATTTCGGTACTTAACTGAGAGTAGGATTGAAGGATAGGAGGACTATATCAGAAGTTTTGATATCGAGGTTTGTAAAACAAGGTCCTTGGGTACGAAGATGACTATGAGTATAAGTTTATGGTATCGCACTTAAGGATTTAGTACATACATATTGATTCAAACGGAATTCGATGCTTGGGTGGATAAATCGCTGGTAGTATGAGGTGTTGAATCAGATTAAGTGGTCGAGGAAGTTAAGTATTAAAAAGTGTTGGAACGCTGAAGAGATAGGGAAGGAAGGGTATATGAGTTACGTTCAACCACGGAACATGATTCATACATTAAATATTTAATGACTGATCGCTGGAATGAGTCAACCGCTCGAAAACTCCGGATTCCTTAGTGACTGGTCAAGTATTTGTCTGACTGGGTCACCACTTAATTCACTACTATGTCACATCTTTCTTGTGCAGTCACTGCGCCTTTATTCTCGCTTATTATGTGTATCATCAATGCAATGACTCAGGGGTAATATTTTCGAGTTAGTTATGCTTGTTCACTCATTCGCTTTGATACGACAATTTCATATTAAGACACAGATGCATGGTTATGAAAAAGTTATGTTTTTCTAAAGGTCAGGCTATGTTCTTCTTACCATCTTGGAACTCCTACCATCGTAAATTGAATTATTATGCAGCGCGCAGATTCTCCGATTTCAAGTTTCTCTTTGAGATTCTCCTTGATTTCTCTCCTCAGCACACAATCTCTCATACGTAGCTGGTCAGCTTGCCCAGGCTTCTCTCAAATCATTCTCCCTTCTGTCTCTTGCATTCCCGAGCCTCTCCATCATACAGGTTCCTGGCATATTTATCTCCGCCCAATTAATGCACACTTGGCATGGACTCATCATGTTTTCGCGATAGATTTGCATGTGTTCAGAATATTTTCTATTATTGCTCTATCGCCCCATGTATCCTTCGGACAAAGCTCCCCGCCTCGAGCTACTGCAGCGGGCATGGATCAATGCTCATCGGTCTGAGTAGAGATCCATCGTCAACCCAGGCGTGCCAGTTGCTGCACTAAAAGAACGAAGCTACTTTGTAACACATCTGGATTGGTTAGAAATTTGAACAGATGCAAGAGGACCACGTTGCTTACGATAGGATTTGTGTCTCGTTTTCTACTGAATGCGCAGATAAATTCGATAACTGCCGGTATCTCTATGAGCAACGATTGTCAGCTCACTATATGTACAAAAAGCCACAACGTAAAACACACTTGAAGTTTCCTCTGCAGAAACAGAGTACTCACTTAGGATTAAGTACTTAATAAGAAGTACACCAAAGTCCGGAATGAGAGAGAGTGAGAGAGAGAGATAGAGAGAGAGAGAGAGACGAGATTTATGAGTTGCATTGTCAAGTAGCGATGATTCAATAGTTAATCAATAGTCATACTCAAGAAATCAAATTTCTTTATTATTCATATATACCTGACTAACTGAAGAAGTTCCTTACTCATCAGAATTTCCAATTTTTGATATACAGTCACTCTCCTTATGAATCACCATATCTGACTATTATATATCTTTTCACTAGGAATTTGATGGACTCGGGGGGTAAGCCATAACTAGGTGCCTATAGCTATCAACCTTGTTGGCTTGCATTTTCCAGTCCAACAGCGACATCACATTGGTGAAAAAAATGAGTAAGTTGTTATGAATATGTCATATTTTCTGAAGTCAGGCTATCTAATATTTTCAAGCACCAAATGCTTGTATTTTCTTGTGTGAAATACTACTATCTTACACGGACGTCTATTTCAAATACACTATCTATTCATCTACAGTCCTAGTAATTCTGCAGCGCATCAGATATAGTTGTCCTTAATTCTTCTAGGCGTGCTTTGAGATTCTCCATGCACCCTTGACAGATCTGATCGATTCTTTCGATTTCACGATAATCTGTTGGCAAGATGTTGGTTGTTGAGGCGTCATCACAGAAATAATCCGCGCCCCAAATTTCGGCGGCAGTGCATTGCTTCTTACGATTGGTTGGGTAAATGGCCGGCTGTTGGTTAGCAACATGTCCCGGCCAACAGTTACCAATTTCATAAATCCAATTACACATCTAGCGTGGAGTGCAATTAGCTATCGTCGGTCACTACATGTTATCCATGAAAGGAGAAAGCCACTTACGATGTATATTTTGATATTAGACAAAGCAATAGAATTCGAGATCGTAGATCAAAGACTTACTATAGTATATTTTAGCTTGTGATATGCCAGTATCAGAGCTCAATACATACAAGTATGCTGGGTTAAGTAGAACAGAGTGTTCGCGTGATGTGGAGTGATGTCGAAGGTGTAGGAGTTTGTGCAACGTCAAGACCGGTCTGAAAACGCAGACTGGAGAATCAGAGTGTTTGAGAAGTTTACAGTGCCGACGTAGAGTAAAGGGATGATTCGGGAAAGATTGTTGGAGCGAGTAGTCAAGCAGGACAAAGTGCTAGAATGGCACAGAATATCGATGTAAAATAGTATTGAGCTATGAATTCGAGAAAGAGCCGGATCAAGTACCTTCAATGTTGATTTCGCCAGCGAATGTATCTCTTGTTGCACAAATTATGTTTTGTTGTATGAAGAGAAAGTGTTGTGTGGAGAAGAAGAAGAAAGCTCTTCAACTTGATGAACCTCGAGCCTTAAGAGCACATTGGGGAAGCAGATTCTGCACCAACTTTTGCAATTATCAGTGAGTTTTCTGATTGAAATGTTATTTGAAGCATGATTCATATGCCAAAAGGTTATGAATATGCATTTACATTGGTATGAATCCTATTTCGAGTCACTGAGAGGAAGCTTGTGAATAACTTTACCATCTGAGGCGATTCATACGTGGAGATTCATGTTATGACACTTCAAGTAGCAAGAACAGTCACTTCAAGCCATACATGCCGGTTTTCAATATAAGTATCTGATGGATCATTTGTGAAGCGTAAAAATGTGGTAAGACAAATTCATATTTTTCAAAAGCCAGGCTATCTATTATTTCCATGCGCCAAACGCCTCTATTACCATCCGTGCAATCCAGCCATATTACGCGCACACATATTCTCAAATCCGCTCTCAGTCCGAACCCACTCTCTAGTTCCTCAATGCATTGATACTCTCATTGGCATTTTCTGAAAGCAAATAACATAGGATTATGCCATCTTCACAATGTGCTATGAAATCTTGACAGCCGTCACATTCCTCAGAAATTTCCACGAGTGTAGCAGCTTTCTCTTCAGGTGTTGGTTCTCTTATAGGCCAACAATAGCGACCCCCGCTGCCTCCGAATACTTCGTCACATTTCTTGGGGTCTGTGAGTCTGACTTCACCTATATGCTTATCCGTTTTTCGAGGGTCCTTGTAGCAACTATATCTTGCATATATCCAATGACACATCTGAATTCGTCAATATTAGTGATTTTTCGTTCTTGACTATCTGTAGGCGAGAGGGCCACGTACGATGGAATATATGTTATATCGCTTAACGATCAACAAGTAAGTACACCTTGTAGCGGCAAGTCTAGGCTTGTTTTCAGATCAACTATCAGCTTGTCATACTCCAATCTCAATTTCAATACGTACCGAAAGCTGATAATCAAGAAAGAACAAAGTGTTCGCTTGATGTAAAGTGTTGAAACAGAGCAGAAGGTAAACTCGTGGAGGATGTATAGAGAGATTCGATGTAGGAATTTGTTGAAAGGGGTATTAAAATAAGACAGAAAATCGGGTATGATGTATTCTCGGTGTGAATCGAATTATTGGTGTAAGTAGGTCGTTGGAACAAATCCCAGAGTTATCAGATCATACGTTATGGAGGCAGGGAAGTAGACCAGAGTTCTCGAGTTTTGGCAGCGGCGTTATGTCTTCTTTGAGGGATATCTGGTCCTAATGAGAAGAAGTACTGTGTGAAGAAGAAAGGTTCTGGAAAAGGGGGATTCTCAAGCCTCTTATGCGCTTGGGGTAGCAAGACGCATGACTGAATACAACATTTTCAGTCATAGAGAAGGTGTCGTGAGTACCTAGTATGTACACATTTGATACATGATTCATGTGTCGAAAGAAGTATGAGAGAACACTGTGATGGGATCGGTCATCGAGAGTGAATTCATGAGTAAAATCATCATTTGAAATGCTCCTGATATGTCAAGCTGGACATGGAACAATGATTTCAGTCACCAAGAGGGAATCTATGGACATAATTTATATATCAGAAGCAATGAGAATCGAAGCTTCCGCCGATACAGACAACATTTTCAGTCATCAACAGGGACTTTATGAATAATGCTACTAGTGAAAGACTTGATGGTATGTCAAAATGGGTATGCAATGATATTCCACTGATATGAAGACTATCTCCAGTCACTCGACTATCGAAATGGGTATGAAATGACTGTTACTTCCAAGCGCAAATGACTATTCAAAGCATCATTTGCATTCCAAAATGAATATGAATGTCCGTGGAAAGACAGATTATTACCTACCGTTATGAAGGGGGAGTTCAAGTAACAACTAGCGAAAGCACTATTTGTGCGTAGGAATGTGATTCTCGTAATCATTTCCAAGGAATCTATTACATCTCAAGTGGAAACATCATTATGACTTTCCTCCTGATTCCTACAGCTCTTCCCTCGACCATCCTTTTTTTGCCCAGAAGGAAAAACTCCCCTGATACAAGCAAGGAAATCCACTCCATCTTGAAGCCCACCACGCGCTGCAGACAAAGAAGTATATAATAACCCCTAACAGCTAGTCGTGGTTATCACCACCCAAAATAGATATATAGACGAGCTACTACAAACTCTTGTGAGAAAAGCGAGCAATATTCTGAACTTATGCATCTAAGTGGACCAAGTCAAAAGTACTCGAATGCCTGATCTGGAAACTTCCATAAGATGCTTTGCAACTTCTTTGCCCTCTCCGTGTCTCCTAACCATTTCATACACTGCTTTCATCACATGAGAATGTAATAGTTAAAACTTCTTTTTGATTGGTCGTTAATTTGCATATTAGAACCTATTATTGCTCTATTATGCGCCTACAATGCACACAAATCTATAAACCAATACCTAGTATTTTGGCTTAATTAGAATACTTTTGAATGCTTTTAATATCCCCTTTGATATGAAACCTTTTTACATAACCTCGACCTGGTTCTCGTCACTCTCACTCATGCTCTCATCTCCACTAACTTCGGCATTTTCACGTTCTCTCTTCTCCATGAGTGCTTGCAATTCAGCATCATCGTTCTCGGTAACTGCCTTAGGTTCCATCTTGACGATCAATCCACCTCCTGCGGCTTCGATGTTCTTTCTGATATCCACGATTGCGGCCTCCAATGTCGAGATACCGACGGATTTTTCCAGACATGTACTTGTAAGAACGTAGAGTGGTGGGGATACGAGCTTGACTTTAACTTGGTTATCGGCGGTGTTTCTGGCTTCAGCAGTTCTTAAAGCGGTCTTAACGGCATCAATTCCCTCATATCCAAAGCAGGTAACTTCGACATCGGCACGGACTTTTGTTGGTTGTGGTGTAAGACGTTTTCCGATATATGATTTTAATTCCTCGGCGACAACATCGTTAGGGAACTCGACATCATTCCAAGTTTCGGCGTTTCTATTTTGATGTCAGTATATAAAAGATTCAGGTAGTTCGGAGTTTCCATACGTTATCGAAAGCTTGAAAGCATCAACGGCATGTCCGTATTTCTTGTTCAATGGCCAAACAATTTTCTCGTACAACTCTTCGATAGGATGCTTTGTCTTTTCCGCAACGTGGCGCATAATCGAATGAACCATTTTACCCTTATTGTATCGTTCCTCGCATCTTACAATATCTTCAGGTGACACTCTTCGTTTGGAAAGATCAATATAACCTGCAATTGACCAGATCAGCCTTCCGCAACAATATAACATTCAGCAATTTTGTGCATACCCTTCTCCTTGTCGACTCTGAGAACAACGACAACCTCATTACGACCAACACGAATGAGTTTTTGGATACTTCTAATACGACGTCTAGATAATTCGGAGAGGAGAATCATGCCATCAATGTTATCGTATTCGAGGAGCTTGACATAAGCACCCATCTCTGCGATCTGCGAAGCTGGAGATTAGCATTTCCCTATACCTAAAAGTGCGCCTCTGGATCCATACCTGCTTGACATTCACCATGACGAAGCTATCGATCTCGGGGTATTTTTCTTCATAGAAACGGCAGTTTGTGAGAGACATGATTGCGATAGTTGCGCGGCTGAGCGCGAGGTGAAAGTTTTATGGATTTTGTTTGGCTTCGTCGCCGAATATGAGAAGCTTCTTTGAATATCAGATCCGATGTTGTGAATTATGTTGATATTGTTGTTCTTTGTACAAATTCAAATTCGTGATAGATTTCTCTCCAAGTTAACAAGGCTCCAAGGTTGAAAGAGTCACAATCTTTCGGTCGGGGATTTGGAGAGGGGCCGGTGGTGGTGGTGGGATGGTCTCGCTAAATAAAAAAAAGAGCTGGACGCTTTTGATTGGTGCAATGACGTCTAATAAGTATCGAATGTCTTACATAATCTTACTGGATTTACATTTACCTGAAGCTTCATGAAATTGTTCCCTGTCACTCGATTGTCCATCTACTCTACTCTGTATGTGGTGCTCTCAATTCCCAAGGTGATCGATTGATTGTTTTCCCTTAACAACAACTATTGGCCGTATCAAACTATGGAATCTTTGAATAGCAGTCGATTCTGCTAAATAATTTACAATCTTTTAATCCGGAATCATGTCTTCTGAAACGGTTTCCTCCCTGGTGGGAAGCCCTGTGAGCTCCATGGACTCGACAATAGCTTCAGCCATGGCATCAGTTACTGGTATACCAACAAATCAAACAGATGTTGCAGTGGCAGGATCAACATTTGGAGTCTTTGGAAAAATGATCCTGTTCTTCATCAGAGTGATTCCTGGAATTCTGTACTGGGTTATAACTTTCACGACAATTACAATGCCGACTTTCCTCTTTACGCTGTTCTCAACTAGCCTGACATTTACCATGAATGCTACTACTTTGTATGTGCCACTCGATTTACTATACTGTGTTTGCTAACTGCGTGCTTTAGAATGTTGATCATGGTGGCATTTGTGTCAACCATGAGTTGGTTCGTAAGATATCGATTTCTCAATATGTATTCTCGATTACCCCCGGAACCTCAGCGAAAAGAACCCCAAATAGACCTCTATCCAGACACGCAAGATGAAGGATCAAAGTCAGGGTTTTCAAATTACCTGGATGAGTTTCTGAGCGCCATCAAGGTCTTTGGTTATTTGGAACGCCCAGTATTCCACGAACTCACACGCTCCATGCAAACGAGAAAGCTCATAGCTGGTGAAACCTTGAATCTTGAGGAGGAAAAGGGATTCTGTCTAGTGGTTGATGGATTAGTAGAAATCTTTGTCAAGTCGGCTCGAGAAGGACGTGGATCGGATACTGATCCTATGTCGTACGAACGAGAAGATTCAGATAGTGGATCTGGCCTTCACCGAGGCAGTGGGCACCAGGGCTACCAGTTATTAACTGAGGTTAGAAATGGTGCACCTATGTCGTCTCTCTTTTCTATACTCTCACTTTTTACAGAAGATGTCAAATTGAGACATTCTGATGATGACGATTTCGATGGAAATGGTACTCCTGGTCATCAGGAATATAGCCACGATGCTCCTCCATCACTTCCCACAAGTCCAATATACGGAGCTCCTAGTCAGGACGGCCGCCGAGATGATAGGAATCGTCGTGCTTCTTCGACAACGGTTAATGGAAGAATACCTCCGTTGTCATTAGACGCTGCAGCCAACATTTACCAACGTCGACCTAGGCCTAAGAGGCTGAATACAACTTCTGTGCACCCTGATATTGTGGCCAGAGCTACAGTTGATACTACAATTGCTATAATTCCTGCTAGCGCTTTTCGTCGATTAACCAGAGTATATCCTAAAGCTACAGCGCACATCGTTCAGGTCATTTTGACGAGATTGCAAAGAGTCACTCTTGCAACTGGTCACTCTTATCTTGGTTTAACTAGTGAGGTTCTGCGCACTGAAAAGCACATGAATAAGTACACAACCTATGAACTACCAAATTTCCTCCGAGGCGACGCATTGAAGCGCTTAAAGGAGAAGTTTATAAGAGAAAAGGAAAGAATTGGAGCTGAAGAAGGCAGCAAAGGTATCGCTTTGCATAACGCTGGGGCTGGAAGACGGCGAAGATCTAGTCATAGCCTTAGAAAAGAGGCTACAATGCATGCTTCGTCAGTCAGAGGGTCCATGTCGATGTCCAAACAGACGTTTGAAATACCTGGCGGAGATTCTGCCGTCAGTCCAAGTCCCGGAGATCTTCTTACAAATATCCAGATGTCACGTCATGCTGGCAGGAAACCTGCTTCAATTGTAACTCAAGGTTCCAATCCTCAAGTATGGCATCATGATGCTCAAAGTCCGCTTTCTCAAAGAACGTCAAACCCGTTCAATGGCCCAATGAATGCACGAATTCCTCTTCACCGCCAAGAATCCATCGATGAAGATGGAATGTTCAGAAAATCTATATTGGAATGTATTTTCAAAGCTATTGGTCTTACAAACACTAAAAATGCCCTGCGTATGTCTGATTCTGTCGAAGGCTCCCCTCGATTGCTTTCGTATGATCAAAGACGTCAGAAGGCAATTTTCGGTAGCAACTCTTTTACTAGCAATGCCTTTGGCCTTATTGACCCCTACGAAGGTTCTGTAGATGACACCGAATCAGTGACATCTGGTGGAGTTAGTGCTGGTGGCTATCCAAGTACGCAAGGCCTCGCCCAAGAGCTCAAGGATGAAGTCGAGATTGTTTACTTTCCAAAAGGCTCAGTTCTTGTGGAACAGGGAGAAAGAAATCCCGGACTTTATTACGTTATTGATGGGTTTCTAGATGTTAGTGTTCCTGTTGATGAGAAATCGGACTCCATGGTCCTGGGTAGCTCTTTCCAACACTCTTCAGCCAACAAGAATGGAAATGATCCAATGCCTTCTTTATCTAGAACCAAGACTGGTTCATCGCGTGTCTCAGGAATTAATGCTTCAGGGCACGAGGGTAAAAACCGAAAATCTGCAGACCGAAAAAGTCTAGCGCTTATCAAGCCAGGCGGTATTGCAGGCTACATCGGTACCATATCTTCTTATCGCTCGTTCATTGATGTTGTCGCAAAGACAGATGTTTACGTAGGATTCTTACCACGAACTTCACTGGAAAGAATCGTCGAGAAGTATCCTGTTGTGCTTCTAACTATGGCTAAGCGGCTTACCAGTCTATTGCCTAGATTGATCCTACATATTGACTTTGCACTTGAATGGGTGCAAGTGAACGCCGGACAAGTCATCTACCATCAAGGGGATGACAGCGATGCAATTTATATTGTTCTGAATGGCCGACTTCGACTTGTAGTCAATAATGATGAAGCTGGAATGAAAGTCATTGGCGAGTATGGCCAAGGCGAAAGTGTTGGAGAACTGGAGGTTATGACAGAATCTGTAAGACCCGCTACACTTCATGCGATTCGTGATACCGAACTTGCCAAATTTCCCAAGACGCTCTTCAATAGTCTTGCACAAGAACACCCAGGTATCACGATCAAGATTTCCAAAATTATCGCATCCCGTATGCGAGCCTTGGTAGAAGAGCCAGTCTTCGTGCAAACTAAAGAGAAAGTTACCGGTGCCACAAATGATAAGGTATCTTCGACGGTCAATCTTCGTACTGTTGCTGTACTTCCCGTCACTGCTGGAGTTCCTGTGGTCGAATTTGGCAGTCGTCTAATGAATGCTTTGACTCAAATCGGGGCACCAAATGGTGTAACTTCTCTCAACCAAGCTGCTATTCTTAATCATCTTGGTAGACATGCTTTCAGTCGTATGGGGAAGCTTAAACTCTCAGAATATCTTGCTGATCTTGAGGAGAAGTATGGGTTGGTTTTGTATATTGCCGGTCAGTGACACCTTTTCTCGAAACACTACAATTCATGAACATCCCTGCCTGAGATCATCACTAACACTTTTTCCAGACACAAACGTGAACTCGCCCTGGACCCAAACTTGTATCAGCCAAGCTGATTGCATTCTCCTGATAGGTATAGCAGATGGTTCGCCTGCGATTGGAGAGTACGAACGATTCTTATTAGGAATGAAAACTACTGCAAGAAAAGAATTGGTATTATTGCACACAGACCGCTTCTCCTCACCTGGTGTGACTCGCGCTTGGCTTAGAAATCGAGTCTGGATCAATGGTGGACATCATCATGTTCAGATGGACTTTAGAACTAGTCCTATTCCAGTGCATCCTCAAGCAAGAAAATTTGGAACCGCACTGAAACAGCGAGTACAAGTGATTCAAGCAGAAATTCAAAAATACACATCTCGTCGCGTACGGCAGTCACCACTTTACTCCGCAGAAACTCCCTTCAAAGGCGACTTTCACCGAATTGCTAGACGCCTTTGTGGCAAATCTATAGGTCTCGTGCTTGGAGGAGGTGGTGCACGCGGCATAGCTCAGGTTGGAATAATCAGAGCTATGGAAGAATCCGGAATTCCCATTGATATCATTGGAGGAACCTCTATTGGATCATTCATCGGTGCATTATACGCTCGCGACGCAGACGTTGTTCCAATGTATGGACGCGCGAAAAAATTCTCAGGTCGCATGGCAAGTATGTGGCGCTTTGCATTGGACTTGACATATCCATCTGCTTCTTACACCACTGGTCATGAGTTCAATCGTGGTATCTTCAAGACTTTTGGCAATACTCAGATTGAAGATTTCTGGCTCGAGTTTTACTGCAATACTACTAATATCAGCAAGAGTCGATCAGAAATTCACACCAGTGGATACGCATGGAGATACGTAAGAGCATCCATGTCTCTTGCTGGACTTCTCCCACCACTATGTGATGAAGGCAGTATGTTGTTAGATGGTGGATACGTAGACAACCTAACGGTTTCTCATATGAAATCCTTAGGGGCTGACATCATTTTTGCTATTGATGTTGGCAGTCTTGATGATAACATGCCACAAAATTTTGGCGACTCTCTCTCTGGATTCTGGGCATTCGCAAATCGTTGGAATCCATTCTCATCATACCCAAACCCTCCTACTTTGGCTGAGATTCAAGCACGTCTCGCATATGTATCCAGCGTCGACGCCCTAGAACGAGCAAAGACAACTCCAGGATGTCTATATATGAGACCTCCAATTGACGATTATGGAACTCTAGATTTTGGTAAATTCGATGAGATTTATCAGGTGGGATACAAATTCGGACAAGAATATCTGGCGAAAATGAGAGATCAGGGAATCCTTCCGCTTGTTGATGAGACTGAGGAGAAGAAAGCCTTGAGGAGAACCATGGCACCGAGAAGAGCTAGTATTTAGTTCAGGATTCTGTATGAGGTTTGGTGTGGCATTTGTTGCAGTCGTTGCAGCGAAGTTTTGCAGGGCGTTTCGGTATAGGTCATTGATGGTGGTGATATACCCAAGCATATATTGGTATGGGAAATGATCTGTTCATAAGATTTGCATTTGTGAGAGAATATTATTCAAAATATTTGACCAATACCTTGAGGTAATTCTACCAGATCTTATCTTGAAATTGTTGTGATTGCAGATGTCTATTGTGAATGTGATTGATAAGGACAACCTCAGTAACTACCTACCCAGGTGGCTATACACGGTTTATTCACGGCACCTGCAATCAATGAGCCTCCAAATTCACTAGAGAACAACGATATCTATATAGAGTTTATAGAGGCTGAGGGTCTAATAACTTAAAAGTCTGATCCCATAAACCTGGATGGTGGGATTTCAAGCTTAGAGCCGGCTTCCGATAGGCTGATTTTGGGTGTCGGAGACGGCCGAAATATTTATCACTGATGATCCACAGACAAACAAATGGTGAGAGAACAAACATTGAAGAGACAGACAGAGACAGACAGAGACAGACAGAGACAGACACCTTTACATAAGAGTTTTAGAATCCCCAGATTATTATATAAATATAAAAATAAAAATATTACTTGTTAAGATAACCTTTCAACTTAACGTCTGATCACCTCAAACTAGACAAGTTCTCGGCGACAATTCAGAGAGGTACTCGCTGAGAATACATTGAGAGTTGCAATTCAAAAACCAGGAATAGCATGACTTCTACGTCTAGCATGGCTTCCTCCTCGTTGTCACCACCAAAGAAATCATCCATCAAGAGACAGGTTTTTCATGGGACATTTGTCCACTGTAAAAATCTTACGGATTTGGAGATTCTACATGACACGTATGTGTTTGTGGATGAACATGGAGTTATTGTTAAGATTTTGAGTGGTGATGGTACTGGAGATGCAAGGGATTTGAGAGAGGATGTAGGGGAATTGGGTTGGCATACGGACGTTGATGATGAGAGGGAGATTTTTGGATATGTGGACTCTTCGAAGGATGAACATGGAGCACATGGAGAGGAACGCTTTTTCTTTCCGGGGTTTGTTGGTATGTTTTTATTTCGTTTTCTCTTTGTTGTTCATTTGTACGAGGGATGATGTACAAACATCTGTTATGACGGAAAAATCAAAAAATCACGAACCCGATTAACAAATTACTAGATACACATATCCACGCACCCCAATATCCCAATTCGGGTCTCTTCGGCTCTTCTACTCTTTTGAACTGGTTGAATACATACACCTTTCCCCTCGAAGCCTCTCTCTCTGCTCTCCCCAAAGCCCGCGCTATCTACTCCCGTGTAATTCAACGTACGCTCTCTCACGGAACAACCACCGCTGCCTATTACGCTACCATTCACGTCGAATCCACCAATCTCCTCGCCGATCTCTGTTTGCAAAAAGGCCAGCGAGCACTCGTCGGACGCTGTTGTATGGATAGCGATTCGGGCGCCAATCCAGAATACTACCGCGACGATAACCCTACCCAGAGCTTAGAGCGAACGAAGGAATGTATCTCTCATTGCGAAGATATCGATCCGGATAGGAAACTCATCACGCCTATTCTGACTCCGCGCTTCGCACCAAGTTGTACCCCGCAGTTGATGAGTTCTTTGGGGAAAATTGCACGGGAAAAGGATCTTCCGATCCAAACGCATATTTCGGAGAATCGTTCCGAGATACAGTGGGTTAAGGAATTGTTCCCAGAGTGTGATAGTTATACGCATGTGTATGATAAGTATTCGTGTTTAACACCGAAAACAATATTAGCCCATGCGGTGCATATCGGAGAGGATGAAGCGGCGCTGATTAGAGAGAGAGGAAGCGGTATTGCGCATTGTCCTGTGAGTAATAGTGCGTTGACTAGTGGGATGGCGAGGGTAAGATGGATGATAGATAGAGGATTGAATGTGGGTCTAGGAACGGATGTTAGTGGAGGGTTTAGCGCGAGTGTTTTGGCGGCGGCAAGAGAAGCAAGTTGTGTGAGTCGGTGTGCTGCTGCTGGGATTGGCGCATCGGAGAATACAAATGGGAAAGAAAGAGATACGTTGAGTGTGCCTGAAGTGCTTTATTTGGCTACGAGAGGAGGTGCAAAGGTTGTGGGGATGGAGGATAAGATTGGCGGGTTTGAAGTTGGGAAGGTGTGGGATGCGCAATTGATTGGGTTGGGGAAAGCTCTTATGAATCAAAAGGAGGGTGAGTGGGAAGGACAAGAGGAAACGCATGAAGTAGAAGTCTCGCAAACAGGACCAGTTGATATTTTCGGCTGGGAAAATTGGCATGAGAAAGTCGCAAAGTGGGTTTTCAATGGCGATGATCGGAATACGATGAAAGTTTGGGTGAATGGGAGGTTAGTTCATCAGAGGAGGAATTGAATTGTTTGTGAGATTCAATGAGTAGAATGATAATTAGAGCTTTGATGGAAATTGGGGGAATCATACCGAGGCCCATCTGAATCATTTTGTCAATACATTAAAAATAGAATTCTGTTTGAAGCAAAAAAAATCTATAATTTGTATACTGTGTTTATAGAAATCTTGGAAATAAAAATTGTATTATATAGAACAATATAAATTATAATTTTATTATAGAAAATATTATATTATTAAAAAGCTTTTATTATTATTAATATTATTATAATTTTAAAATCTATTTTAGAATTCTTGAAAAGAAATATATTAATATTCAAATTCTAATACAAAATCTTTTTTGAATAATTTTCTTTTCATATATAGATTATTATATTATAAACAAAAGAATTCTAATAAAGATATATTTTTTTTTCGAATGCAAATTTAAATATTAGATTGTATTTAATCAATTCTCAATTTATATAAAAAAATTATTCAATTCAATATACAACTTTAAAGAAATTAATAAAATAAAATAAAAAGAGTGGATTTTATTATTAATTAGAATTCAAAAAATCGATTCATATAATCTTTTTTGAATTATTTCGAAAATAAATTTTTATATTTAATTCTATTTTAATAAACTCTAATTTTCGAAATATTTTTTATTAATTTCTTAAAGATTAGATTTAATTATTAATTAATTCTCAATTTATATAAGAAACTATTCAATTCAATATATAACTGTAAAAAAATTAATAAAAGAAAAAGAAAAAAGATAATCTTATTAATTAAAATTCAAAAAAATCAATGGATATAATTCTTTTTAAATTATCTCAAAAATTAGAATTTATATCTATTATTGAAATGTTTTAATAAATTCGAATAATAAATCACTCTCAATATTTAATCTTTTATTATTCTGATATTTTAATAATAAATTCAAATTTGAATTTTTGAGATAATTCAAAAAGAATTATATCAATCAATCTCTTGAATTTTAATTAATAAAAATATCACTTTTTATTCTATTTTATCAATTTCTTTAAGGTTTACTAGATTGAAAGTTTTATTTTAATATATATATATATCTCTAAATTCTAAATACATTTTTAGCTTAGGGAGAATTCTATTTTTAGTGTATTAACAAAATGATTCAAATATGCCTCGGTAAATCGGCAATCGGTGGAAAACGCATTTAGAAGCACTATGATATATATTACTGTTATGATAGATTGGAAAGACATATTCACACCCGAATA
This sequence comes from Botryotinia globosa, assembly GCA_014898425.1. NCBI lineage: Eukaryota > Fungi > Ascomycota > Leotiomycetes > Helotiales > Sclerotiniaceae > Botryotinia > Botryotinia globosa. The sequence continues at coordinate 321,104 of RCSZ01000001.1, forward strand.
TCCTGTACCGACTTTTGATAATTGTATTTTGATATTCGATATTATATTATAATGAATGTCTGTATCTAACATACTCAATCGTATACCCATTCTGAGCACATAACACATTCCAATACATATTCCAATAGAGAAGTAGAGCATATAAATCCAACTCTTATTGGATTTCAATTTCAAACGCCTTCCCATCCATTGATCCCTAACATTTCCTCATCCATATCCTCCATCTGCCTAGACCTATTTCTCCACACGCATCTCATCATACCCAATACCTGCTTACTCGCGCTCACACTCATCATTATCCACAGAAACTGTACTCCACCCCGGCAACTCCGAGAATCAACTCACTCGCGCGCTCCCCCGCCGCCATAACCGCAAACTGGGGATTCGTCGTCACCGGTGCCAAAATGCTCGCATCAACTACGTGAACATTTTGCATGCCGATAACCGTGGTATTAGCATCGACACAGCTTCCAAGTCGACAACTCGACGACCAGTGGTTAACCCTTCCTCGTGCGTATGCCGAGGGAGTAGTGATGTAGGTCTCGATTTCAGCTTCCGTGGCGTTTTGCGGGATGTTCATGGATGTGAGACCGGAGTTTGGGAGGGCGGAAAAGAGGGTGTGGATGAATGAGGCGATGTCCTGGGCATCGCGGGGATTGGAGTAGTAGACGTCGTCACTGGGGCCGGGAATGAAGTTATCGTCGAGGATGACTTTGCCTGATGAGAGGAGACCCGAGGTTCCGTAAACGTTAAGGGTGATGGTGTTGTTGGTGGTGAAGTCGGAGTAGCCGGATGAATCGATGGTTCCTTGGAGACCTGCGATGGAGCCGTCGGAGTGGGCGATTGTGGTCCAGAAAACGGAGGTTTCGGATGCGAATGAGTAGGGACCGCTGCGGGAATCGAGATAGAGAGCTTTGTCGCCGGCTGGAGGGGAGTCATAGGAATAAGTATAGGATTCTATGGAATCACCTTGAAGTTCGATAAATGTGTTTGGGTTGTCGAAAAGACCGGCTCCAATTGCCGTGCTGTTTATCCACTCTGCACTGGTAAGATTTGGAGATAGTTTTCCTGCAGCGGAGAGTTTGGAGAGGGTTTCTGCATCACCGATTCCGGAGTACATAAGGAGAGAAGGGCTTTGAACGGCGCCGGCTGATAAAACTACTCTTCCTGTTGGTGTAGTTGAGATGATAGTTTCGACACCATTGATCAAGGCTGTAACTCCAGTAGCGGTATCTCCATCGCGTTCAACTCTTACTACACGGACTCCACTTTGGAGACGGAAGTTACTGCGTTGAAGAGCTGATTGCAGATATGTGGTAACGGGACCTCCTCTTTGACCATTGTCATAATCGAAAATTGGATAGCCGAATACTTCAGTTTTATCGTCGGCTTGAGCATTGATATCAACGTCTTTGTAACCCAATCCATCAACCAACCATTTTCTCGCAGCATCGTATCCGGTTTGAAGATAACGAATACCATCTTGAGAAGTGAGATTAGTCGAAGGTTGGGTATTATAGAGACGTTGAATGGAAGCATCCATGCTTGTCGAATTCCACTAGGCACAGGGTTAACATATGAATACTTGGATATTGGAAGCACAAGAATTCATCACTTACTTCAGCAGGGAAGTAAAGATCCCAATCTGAAGCCGGAGGTTCAAAGAATAATCCAGCATTAATAGCTGAACTTCCTCCAATAGTACATCCTCCATAAGCATTTACTTCTGCTCCGCACATGAGACCGCCTCCATCTGCAAAAATGGATTTATAAAGTCCGGGTACATCGACTCTGGAGAGATTTGTACCACTAAGCCATTCCTATTACAGATTAGAAAGCTCCTCGTCAATATCAATAAAAAGGCAAAAACTAACCGGTCTTCTTGCGTCTAAATCTCCACCCGTGATTCCATAAGATTGATTACCTCCTTCGATTAACAGAGTCTTGAGACCAGCTTCGGAGAGTCGTGATGCAACTATAACATAAAAGTCAATAAACACACATCCTTTTAAGAACAAAAGCTTCAATACATACCAACAATTCCCGCAGGTCCAGCTCCCACGATAATAGCATCCCATTGCTCCTGAATCCAAGCATTATCCGTCTGTCCCCAAACGCCACTCACCAACCCAACAACCAGAGAAACTTGATATGAGATCTTCATTCTGACTTTGACTTATCCTTTTCGATTTACAGAAAACTCAAGAAAAATACAAGAAAAACAAGAAGTAACTTAGCTTGATACTTATATATATTGACATCACACATATTTACACCAAACAAAACTTACTAGCCACTGCATGACTTCACACAGCACAACCAAGTTTCCCTCTTCACCTGGACTCAGGGCGCCAAGCCCGCCTGTTGTCGATAAAGTCCCCTAAACGATTGTTCCACAGGCATCGCATCGGGGCGCTCCTCGGCTTCCATCAGATTCGAGATTTAGATGCTATAAGCTGTTAGAAGGCTGACCATGTACCTTTAAACTCTGCCTGAAACTATACACAATTACCGTATTGATGCCGTGCAACTTACATAAGTAGTCCCAATCGTTACACGTTGGCGTCCTTTACCAGAAATATTGCCGCTGAATCTCAGAATAGGTTGTACAAATGAAGTCATGGGCTTTTCGTATCCGGGACTTAGTGTCAGTTCGGTGGCGGAGTTTGTATGATGAGAAGAACGAATTGAGATTTCATTCCGAGGCTTAAATCGACTTCAAAGTTCAAATCCCTATTTTTGTCTCTTTTAGAAACTAGATGCAAAGCAGCATTAAAAAGCAAAAAGCCGATATCAGGTTGATCGACGTCAAAACCGTATTGAGATGTTGACCAGGGCCATCAGAACCCGATACTCGGTACATGAGATTTCAGATAAATGTCGTACCTACCTAGGTAATCATTCTCATTCTGCATGCACAAACGAATGGGTAATGCCGGGTACGACATGCTGGACAATAGGAAATATAGTCAGAAATCTTCCGAGAAAATCCCCCCACAAACTTTAACTTGCGTATTCATTTCCAGGTGAGACTCGTGAGTCGTGAGGGTGAACAATATACTTCGTACAAAAAAGTGAAGATCATCTATTCGTCTAATCTCAAGACCTCCCAAAACGCCGCCCAATGCAACCATATTTTTGCTGTACATAATCCTACATAGTCCTATCATTTATGACCCTTTATATTCACCCAATTCCCTCCATTATACGATCGATTCCTGACCCCGCTGCGAGTTGGAATTTTCTAGTCGCTTCAAGATGTATTGATATAACACCAACATACAACTACTTTGCGTACTGGTCCACACAAATCTAGGTCCTACTCCTCGAAATAATCCTGTTATTCCTTCTGTTTTGTATATGAGTTTGAGGCCAGTCGGGACGGAAGATGTATCGAGAATTATGCTACCAGGGCGGGGTGTATGCGTGGAAGGGGATGACGTGGATATTGATCGAATTTGATGTTTTGTAGGCTTTGTAGGCTTTGTAGGCTTTGTAGATTTTGTCTTCGTGCGGGTGGATTGAGAGGGGTTTTTCGTAGATTCCGATGTCTGCTTAAGAGTAGGCTCTGGACTGGAAATGACTTGAGTTTGAATCCTTGTCTTTACAACATCCAGAGGACATGTAATTACTCCTGCCAAACCTCCAGCTGCCGCTCCTGTCAGGAGTTCCAATGGCAATCCAATATCTCGGCTTTCTTTCCATCTTCTCGCCCAAGTTTGACCTTGCTCGTAGAATGCGAATTGTAATGCCGAAAATGGTAGATCTCTAACAATTGTTGCTCTGTACCCATAGAATAGCGCAGAGAATCCTTCTTGCTTGACTATCGTTCGAGCAGCATGCGCTGTATTTTTGTAATTGTAACCAGAGTTGAAGAATGGGTTATTGTATCGACCTTGGAGTTGTAAACGGGTTTTAAGGACTTCAGAAGGTACGTAGACGAAGGAGGCTGCGAAATCGGCAACAAACCCTGAATTGTTAGTTTAATGTATATTGAACCCAAACTTCTTGAACTTACCACTGGATAGATATGCAAGCCATGGCGGAATGCCATTGTCTATCAAATGCCTCTTACTGTACTCATATGTTCCGAAGAATATAATTGTGCCAGGAAAAGATCCGAGAAGAGCAGGAACCCAGCCTCCATATAAGCCTCTCCGTATTCCCTCCTGTCGCAGAATGGTAGAATATGAGGATGAGAGCTTGGTGTACTTTGGCGGAACATGCGGATCACCTTGCTGACGAGTCTTAACCGTATCCAAAGAATGCATGAGGAGATCCCCCGTGGTTCCACCAATACCTCCAGCAATCATGGCCTACAAACAATCAGTAATTTGCCTGTAGACCAAAAACTCCAAATCTCACATGTAAATAAGGTGGTCGTCCCTCATCTTCGACCTCTTCCTGTGCCATGACTTTCGACCCAAGTAGTCCTTTTCCCACTCTAACATTGACGTCTGCTTCCCCTCCATCATCAACGATCCCGAATTTGGTGCGATCTTCTACTGGCGAACCTGCTGATCCGGAGGAAAACAGGTTGACAACACGAGAGGTCAGGGACATGGCCCTTCCTCAATTTCCGAAGCTGGTCGCCTTCCTAGTCCTCAAGTATTCAAAAGAGCGAGTTTTCTGTTACAGCGTTGGTAGGCAAATACAAATCATTTAAGTTGGGTATCACAAATGTTTTTGACGCACTTCAACTTTTTTTGCCGGAACCTTCCACATACGTGTGTGCCTGATTAAGTTTAAGGCACATTTACATGAAACGTGGGGTTATCCCCCGGTGAACCCCTCAATCTCTGAGCTACAAGTTTTACTACGAATCGTCATAAGATCTTCCATTTGCCCTTGATTCTAATTATCTACTACTGATTTTCTCTTATCAATGACTAACTAGGCCATTGCTAGAGATAAATATGAATCTTTATCAATATTATCATCGACTAAGGTTAACCTTTCCTTCCACTCAACCCTTTCTCATCGTTTCATCCGCCTTTGCGGAATTTTTCCCAAATCCAAATCTCCTCTCCGTCCTCCTCTTTGCCCTTTCGCATCTTTCCTTGACCCTCTCTTCACCTCCTTAGCCGCCTGTTTCCTATTTCCAACCACAAGAATATCTCTACTATACCCTCTCATATCATCTTGCGTAAAAAAAGACGAGCCGTAGCTCAGCATCAAGACGCGCACAACAGTTTTACTATCTCGGTCTGAAAGCTCTTTGAAAAGTTCAAAGATTCCAGTCGGCCAAGAAAACCCATGAGATGACTCAGATGTGGACGTGAACAGAAGTTGGATGTCGATTATGATATATAAAAATGGGATGCCTTTCAGCACAGATGCGAGGAGAACCAACCAGTCTGCCTCGGTTTTGGCGGAGAGATACATTTGTAAGTGAGAACAGAGACTGTGCTCGGTGTGGAGAGATGAATTGAGGTTGATGTCTTGGAGTATGAGGCTTTTGATAATATCGATCGTGGTTGTGCTGCCTATTGGTGTCGGTGTCTGCGGTTCGCTGGTTTTCAGTGCCCATATTACAGGTATGTTGGACTCTCGAAGCATTTGTATGGCGTCTGCAGAAAACTTTTTCATTTCATTCCGCAGTCTGTGGCTTCCTTGTACCATCAAAAGTGAGGATGCTATGCTTGAATTCCAATTCTGCATTTTGGGGGTCAACCAGAAAGCTGAGCCGTCTGCTTGACGCGCATGTTGTCGTTTACGAGCGAAGAAATACATCTGGAGACTCTTTGTTGGATCCAGAGTAACATTCAAGCTGAGATAGTTGATGAAGTCCATCAGTTGCAGTTGGGAAAGCTGTTGTTGCATCGAGACCTGTGCACTCGAGTTGAGATTCTGGGCAGTCACCACGGCTATCTTGAGTTCATAAACCTCTTGAAACATCTTTGTAAGTTTGTCATCGACCTTATTTTCTAAACTCTCTTGCTTCGACATGATGCTCTTCATCACAGAGTGCATATCTCGCTGTTCTGCAAAACTACTGAATTGGGCTGTAGTGGAGATACTTTGCGACAGAATTCCAATCTCCTCAACGAGATCGTTGTATTGAATTTGGGGAGGCCGCGTGACCGAATGGAGAATATGAAGAGCCCTGCTCTCTTTGAACCAGCATAGTGAGACTGTGAGAAATTTTATGATCTGAGCATTGAGCATGATCATATATTTACGCATCTGCACTGTGGGGTATAAATTCACCGTGTTCTCCATACGAGGAAGGACGTCTGCTACTTGGCACAATCCGTCCGTAATTATTGCAAGAGACTTCTCATGATTTACGACACCCTATTTCAAGTCGTCAGACAATTCTCAGCAGCGGTTGAGGGGCTCACACACGACTAACACCAGCTTCATGGCACCATATACAAGTGAAACATACTCTGGTGACTGTTGCACTAATGCATCCATGACAGTGCCATAGCAGTGTACCTTTTGGGCAAAGCTTGTGAGACATCGTCGGATCTTGGAATCTCCTCGTCGGTCTTCATACTGCAGTTGTGCTGTTGACACACACTTGACTATGTCGTCAAGCGTGCTCGGTTTAAGGTCTAAGAAATATTCTAGCTGCGAGGACTTCTTAGGAAGAGTAGCAATAAACTCGGCTCTAGCTTCCTCGAAGATATTCTCAGCCCAACCAGTGCTGCTAACAGAGATTGGCGCGGTTTTCACGGCCATGGGAGACATACTTGTTGGCGCCGCAATAATAGGAAGCATATGCTGCAATATCAGACATTCTCGAGTGTACAGTTTGAACTTTGACATTATCTCATAAAATGTTCGACAGACAAGTATATAATCACTTTCTTCAGGCCGTCGCGAGACTGTGCATACCGTAACTGCGCCTCGAGAATGGCTTGTCAGCCTCATCACGAACGCGTTATCTGTAGACAGGCTCCAACCAGACTGGATAAAGTGTCTACTGCAGATATACAGCTTATGGGTGGCAAACCCACGCGGTGAACTCGATTCAGCAGTTTATGTGGTGCGACCGCGACTTATTATGTCGGCCTTCGAAGAGTGTTTAATTGAATCCGCGTCATGCATTCCGTGACACCTTCGAAAAATGGATTCTTCCGGATAAATTACCTTTTCTTGGAATTCAGCCTGAAGAAGTACACAATGTCACCGACTTCAGATATCGAAACCTATGGACAAAATCTGTAGCAAAAGCTGTACCGAACTGGATATCCCCCGCTATATCTCACAATTATTGACCTACATGTACTCTGCTAGCGCATAGGCACATGGACTCTGAGATAGCCCAAGTCTCACGTCCTTCGAGGTTGAGCAAACTAGCGAAGCTCAGTAGAGGCAGCAAGAAGAAGGGTTTGACAGATATATCAGGGCTGCACAGACTCGGTGGTCGCACGATCCCCGAGATCGCCAAATCCGAGACAGACGAGGGGAGTAAGAACGACGACGAAGACGACTACGAAGACGAAGACGAAGACGAGGGCGAGGGCGAGGGGACCAGACCGTATAAAAACGAAGACCAAAGCACAACCGCAGGTAGAACCAACACATATAGAGAACTAGAATTCAGCAGGGGTTCCTCTAATGATCCCTCGAATCCACACGCTGCAGGTAGACCTAGGACTTTAACGCCTGAGCAATCCAAACCGAAACCCAAGAGCGCAAAACCGTCAGCTCCTCCACAGAACGTTGGGAAGACTCGGTTTACGATATCTGACAATTTGAGCACTGGTGACAACAAGAAGAATCGGCGTCTCTTGTCTCTGAAGCCCAAATTACCAAAGCCTGCTTCTACATCAAACCTCGACATATCTGGTGAGGTTTTCCGCTCCTTTTTATACTAGTCCGAGTGATTCTGATGATGTGCAAATAATAGACAATCAACTCGGAGGCTATAATCCTGGCGAAACAGGACCAGAGGGATCAGGAGGCCTGAACGTACAATAACGACAACAAGCATATCAACATCAGTCACAATATCCAGGATTGCAACCATTTCCTGTGCCACGTATGACACAGTAACAAATGATACGGCAGCAAGAAAACCAGCAATGGATGAGCAACCAACAGCAAATGGCCATGAACAGTCCGCCAGCTTTCCATCCGGTGTATAGCACTTTCTCCCCTATTCAAAATGAACCTTTGTCCCCTCAAGTGAATTCCGTTGTCGATCTATTATCAGCCTTGGGAATCGATGCTATCGCGATGGGCATTTCTTCAGAATCTTTAGATAACGTCCAAGCCTTTCGAGAGTATCTATTACAGATGACACAAGCCAAAAAAGCAAAACGGTACCTGATCTTACATCGCATCAAAGGGCAACACGAGCGTCTGTACTTTGATCCCCCAGAATGGGTTATGGGACAGAATCATACACAAATTTTGAGGTCGAGGCTACCACTGTTCAACTTGCGGGATTTTCTCGAAAAAAACACCGACATTAGCTTCATCGTGTTTCGCGACTACAAAGAGAAAGACATACCAACGAGCAAAGAGATGGTCGCGGCGGCAGCAACAAACAACAACAGTGGTATTACAAAGTCTCCGGTACATGAAGAAGAGAAGATACTTGCAGTGTCAGAATATCTGATGGAGGCGATCAAGTCGATACTAAAAAAGCCAGAATTTGCAGATCTGCTAGCATGGTTTGAGAAAGATGGGACAGAGCTCCCGTCGCCATTTGTTTTCATCTACCATTCGCGAGCAGTTATCCAAGAGTTAATAGAGGAAACTTCTGATCCCAACGCAGTCCGACAACTGAAGCTCATGATCGATTACATCTACAAGAACTATGGAGCTGAATATGACGCTGCGGACACCATGTTTGATGCATCCCACGTTTCTAAACCATATACCAAGTACCTGTTCAAGCCAGGAGACGTGCTGGTGAAAGGCACGGGCTCTGACGTAAACGGATATATGTTTGTGACCTGGTCACATGACAGAACCTCAATTACAGCAAGTCTGAAGGAAGATGGGAAGAACAAAACTAGCTCACAGTATACCATGGACGTCCGCTCATGGGCATTTGACGGTGCCTTCAACCGTGTCAGTAGTCAGCTTACATTAGAAATAGACGGGAGTGAAAAGACAGAATATTCTATCAGAGATTTGAATATCAGACCGATTGCATACGCCAGTGACGAGGATAGAAAAACACTTCAAAGTCGCGGAGAAATGTTTTGGAAGTGTAGAGAGAGGCACTTTGTATCATATCAGGAGCATGGCCGTGGCGATTTGCACAGCGCCAGTGAAGAGAGATATATGATCGACATGAAGACATTTCGCGAGCTCCATCTAGAAGATGAGAAGAAAAAGAAGGCGCTCCATCCAGAGGATGAGAAGAAAAGGGCCTCCGATACTTTGGATGAAGACGCCATGGCGCAAGACAGTCCCCCATATCAGAGTTTCGTGTACTTACTTCCTTCTAAGGTCATTGGCTACAATATGCGGCGCAAAAAATGGGTTGAACTCCATGCCGATTGGTTATCCGAGGTGGTCTGGGACAAGAAGGCGTTCAAAAGGTTGGTACTCGCACAGACGACGAAGGATTTGATTGAAGCTTCGGTTGTCAATCAAATTGCAGCCGAGAAATCGACGGATCTGATAAGTGGGAAGGGAAATGGTCTAATCCTTCTACTGCACGGAGGGCCAGGTACTGGCAAGACTCTGACTGCAGAGAGTGTTGCCGAAATTGCAGAGAAGTCTCTATATAGAGTCACTTGTGGAGACATTGGATCAGAACCAGAGGAAGTCGAACAGTACCTCAATTCAGTGCTAGACTTGGGCAAAGCCTGGAGTTGCGTCGTTCTGCTCGACGAAGCCGACGTCTTCCTTGAGGAAAGAAGTATGAGCGACATTAAACGAAATGCACTTGTATCTATTTTCCTCCGCGTTCTAGAATATCATGACGGTATTATCATCCTCACTAGCAACCGTGTTGGCACTTTCGACGAAGCATTCAAGTCGCGCATTCAACTTGCCTTGCACTATCCATCACTGACAAAAGTCAAGCGCTGCGATATCTGGACAATGTTCATAACGCGGCTCCGAGAGCTTAGAGAGACGCAAGTCGACTTTGTAGACCTGGAGGACCATCGGTGGGACTTGGCGGACTATAAGCTCAATGGACGGCAGATTCGAAATGCAATTCAGACATCGCGGCAGTTTGTGTCTTGGAAGAACGCGAAGGAGAAAACGACGTTGAATATTGAGATTTTGAAACAGATTATCGAGATTTCAGGAGAATTTGATATCTATATGAATAAATTGAATAATGGGGTGACTCCGGATCAATTAGCTGAGGAGGATGGGCTGAGACTTGCAGAAGCCAGCGAGTGAGAATACATATCTATGTTTAGTCATATCGAGTTAAAAGGTTGAGATTCATGAGTAGCTTGTCTAATCTTTGGATACTGGAATTATACAGCCTGACAAACGAGCTTTTTCTCGGCCCTTCGGGGCTAAAAATAACAACGGGCTCGCTGACGCTCTCCGTAGTTATTTTTCACGCCCCTCAGGACCTACGTTTATATTTGTATTATATAGCTTTTAGAATTCTAAAAATAAATAAGATTTATATTTTTATATTTAATAATAATAATAATAATAAGAATAATAATAATAATAATAATAATAATAAGTAATAATAATAATAATAATAATAATAATAAAATAATAATAATAATAATAATATAATAATAATAATAAATAATAATAATAATAATAATAATAATAATAATAATAATAAATAATATATAATAATAATAATAATAATAATAATAATAAATAATAATAATAATAATAATAATAATAATAATAATAATAATAATAATAATAATAATAATAATAATAATAATAATAATAATAATAATAATAATAATCTTTATTAACCTCTATTATATAAAAGTATTAAAGATATAATTAAACCTCAAAATCTTATAATCTTTTCTAAATCTTTTTTTAAATCTTTTTCTAAATCTTTTTCTAAATCTTTTCTAAATCTTTTTCTAAATCTTTTTCTAAATCTTTTCTAAATCTTTTTCTAAATCTTTTTCTAAATCTTTTTCTAATTCTTTTTTTTATTTTTCTTTTTAATTCTTTATTTAAATTCTTTTTTTGATTCTTTTCTTTTATTTTTTCTAATTAATTTTTTAATTTTTTTAATTTTTTTAATTTTCTTTTTTTATTTCTTTTTTAATTCTCTTTTTAATTATTTTTCTAATTTCCATTTTTCTAATTTCTATCTTTCTATTCTTTTTTTCTATTTTTTTTCTCTCTAATAAATCTAATAAATCTAATAAATCTAATAAATCTAATAAATCTAATAAATCTAATAAATCTAATAAATCTAATAAATCTAATAAATCTAATAAATCTAATAAATCTAATAAATCTAATAAATCTAATAATCTAATAAATCTAATAAATCTAATAAATCTAATAAATCTAATAAATCTAATCCCTTCCCTTTTCTTTCTAATCTCTTCTCTTATCTCTCTTATTACTAATCAAATCTGAACTAATCAGAATTATATTAATAACTTTTTATCGAACTTTTTATTACAAAATCAACTAAACAATTGATATATTAATAATAACTCTTTTTTTTGATATAAAAATAATATTATTCAAAAGCTATTAATTCAAAGAATATAAAAATATCAATTAATTATATTTCATAAATCATTTATAACTATTGTATCTATTAATAATAATATCTAATCTAGATTAAGATTTTGATGTTCATTGTATGGAGCATCCATACTTTTTTTCGACTAATCAGCTTCCAGTTATGAACTGTATTTTAAATCCTGTATGTTAGGGAAATCTTTGTCTTAGTATTGGTACCAACTTGGTTGATAAGTGAAAAGTAATTTGTCAGTACAAAGTACTGTAATAAGTAGTAATGAAAGGGTTTCAGGGCACAATCGATAATTATTTGATTTTTCAACAATCTAACTACATCCCAAAATAATATGAAATGATATAAACTCAAGACAAACTAATCAAGGAGTGAGTTTGGTTAACTCAATTGTTCCCGTATAAAAAATTATGTAACCAAAAGGAAGGATAGTACTAGCGAGGGGGGGGGCGGGTACACATAACACACTCTCTTGCCTCCGAGCTACAAGTTTCAGGCTTTGTGTGCATTTCATATGCCATATATTCTATGGTTGTAATCGTTCCTGTTCATTATTAACTATGGGAAGCTGTACTTATATAAGGAAGCGCTATCGCCTCGCTAGCTAATACAATGCGCCCTGTGATCACATGATCTATATCCCGACACCTAGGAAAACCTTCTGTCACTGCATTCCCGCTCTACATTATCGGCTGAGGTGTGATTGGTCTTGAATATCCATCTTTGCTGGGGGAGCTTTGTAGACATGACGGCCATTCTCCCAAACCAACGTATCTGCAAGATAAAGTGTTCCACCCCAAGCCTGATTCAACTCCCCGAACAAATCTTTGTAGTATTGAACAATCTTGTCCTCTGAAATATCAATTCGAGAATCGTATACTAGGGGCTTGACAATAGGATTGAGAAGTTCTATGTAACTTTCGAAATACAGTATTCTTATAATGATTTTGCATGACCAAGTTCGTGCATTACCGAGCGATCGCAATTGAGCAAACTGGTATTTGCTATTCAACTTCGCTTCCAGAATAAGCCGAAGTTGGATAGGCGGTATAATTATAGTTATAGATTGCAAAAGCCCATCTCGAGCTATTGCGTTCATCGTTGAGATTGATTTGAACATGTTTAACAGAATAATTCGAAAGTGGCAATCAATGTCTAAACATATTTCGATGTTTCTGATGAGTCTACGAGAAATCCAACTCATAGATATGAGTGAATTATGTGCATTATCGATGCACCCAAGTCCAAAGACAGCACGATTCCATAAAAGTTCCTTAACTTCTCGATAGATTTTCGGATGAACTTGCAACAACGGTGATTTGAACGGTCTTCCTGTCAACTTGTTGATTGCACAACTTCCAGGTAGTTTAAGGCGATGGTTCGAAGGACGACAAGTCGAACTCATTGCGTCAAACTTGGATGGGAAAATATGATCATAGATCATGAGGCGAATTTCGGGAGACATACCCACTAAAGAGGCTGGTTTATACAGTGGTTTCGACCACAAAGCTTTCGAGGGTAGATCGGCAGTGCTTTGCCTACGGAAAATCTGAGATTTGCTACTGTTGTAAATCGGTGATAAAGAATTCGAGGGACAATTTGTAGTGCTATATCTGCGGGTGATTCGAGGTTTCTCTTGAAGTAACTTCAATTTCGCAATGATTGACTCCAAATCCTCAATCATTAACTCCAAATTCGCACGCCTCTTTTCAGACTTAGATTCGAATCCGAATTCCTCCATGATCAACTGCAAGCAAGAATGCGGAGCAAACATGTACAATAATGCTGCAACTAAAGCACAACATACAATTGTAAATGGCACCAATAGAGGATGGAAAGCGCTTGTTTTCTCCATGCTGGGAGAATTAAGATTTGATCGAGATGTTATATAAGAATATACCGAGAATAACGAAATATGATGGGATGAATTAAAATCTAGTAGGTCGTTTGAAGTCTGAAGGGAGTATACAGATGTTGTGAAAGATTAATATAAATTCAATGATGGAATAGAAAGGAATTCAAGTGTTGTGAAGATTAAAATCGTATTGGAATATTGAGTAGAAATGAATTAAGAAAGAGTAAAGAAAGAAGGAAGAGAATAGAATAAGAAGATTTTTGAGAAGATTAAGTAGTTTGTGGGAAATTTAAAGAAGAGAAAATGAAGATTTCCCATCGGTATCATATTGGCTACCAGGTAAGCTTAAATATCTAGCTCCCGCTTTTAGCGTGGATAAGCGAGAAAACATCTTGATTTCGAGAGTTCATCCAAGATTGAAGTGGGAATTCGAGGAAAATAAGGAAATTTAGGAAATCATTCGAACTGACTAGATACCACCATAAAACTTAGCTTCTTAAAATTCTGAACATACCCAAGTGTCTAGCTCATGTGATCAGGGGATACCTGGCATTAAATTGTGTTGTATCATCACGTGATCAAGACTATCTCTTATTTCGTGACTATTCGCCTGCAAAACTCATCATCTATAGCTGTACACTCGCCGTTTCCCTATGAAGGCATGAAGCTCCCCCTTCGTACCATTTCACGATCCGCACTAATACCTTTCCAACCCATTTCACGTGCGTCTTGTCCAACAACCTTTCGACAATCAAATTCTCCTCACCAAATTCGCGCTTTCCTAGTCTCCACGCCAAGAGCTCTACATACAGAAAACTTTACGTCGAGACAAAAAACCAGTGAAGCAGAGAAATCCCAATCAGATGTAGCCCCACAGAACACATTTTCAGAAGAGATTGGCGACTCTGCAAAAAAGTATACCGAGGATGTTCCCCAAGAATCTTCATCTTCCGTTGCAACAATGCAGGAATCACTTAAACCTCTCTTGAGAGAAAATGGTGGAAAATGGGTTTTGGCAGATGATGAAATGTCTGTGGAGAGGTTCATTACATTTAAAGGATTTAAAGATGCCTGGGTTGGTTTTTCTAATACTTTTTCTGGGGGCCGCAAAGCATTTATGTGGATATGGATTGGGTTCAAGCGGATGGGCTACGATTGAAATGATCAAAAGTTCTGTGGAGAGTGCCTCCCATGAGGACAACAAGATGATCAGTAGTCATCTGATATCTCCCTTTCATACTACCCCCCTTGAAAATATACGAAATCTCCACCAATTCCAAACCCATCTGCATACTATTCCTAAATCCAAGCCCAGAACAAAAAAGATCCACTTCACTAACCCAATACACTCCACAGAACTTCATGAATGCTATTGCAGCAAAATGCAAACAAGAAAGACATCACCCAGAATGGGTTAACGTGGGTCTCTTGATTTCTCCCTCCTACATTCTCTCCTGTTCTATCCAGCCATCTAACATTCCCCAGGTCTACAACAAAGTCTTCATCCGCTGGACCACGCATGATCTTCCCGGACTCACAGCCACTGACATCCTCATGGCCAAGTTTTGCGATGAACAAGCCACAATACACAAAGAGGTATACAACGTCTCAGAAGAACGTCTCCCAGAGAACACCCAGCACAGAAAATTTCTCAATCAAGCTCATCAGATCGCTAATAAGTTATCATCGAAATGATAAAGATTAACTAAACATACCCAGGACATGAGGGGAAAGAAAATACATGGACAAATCAGGTGCCCAGGTCGGCCGTGGAAAGATATCATGATGAGAAACGTCGTGGGAAGAAGAAGTAGGAGGAGAGAAAAAAAGCCAATAAGACCAAAGTGAGACTATAAGTTATCGATGTTGGAAAATCGTGAGGGGATGACACATGCATTGTGGAGATCCAGGAAACTGTGGTACACAAAAGAGCAGTAACTGCATGAATTAGATATATCTATCAAGAACGCACCCCACATTATATTAACGCAAAACACACCCTAGACTCCTGCCAAAACGCCTGAAAGGCTCGCCTTGAACCAGATCTCCCTCTGCAAATTAGACATTAACAAAATACAGTCATCGCTGAGATTCCTTCTCCCGAGCTTCCTTCTCCCTTCTAGCTGCAATTTCATAGAAAAGACTTCCATCGTAAATTCTCCTGATATCATCCTTCTTCATTTTTCCATCTTTAGGCGATAATAAATGCCACGTTGCGCTCCCTAACATTCATTAGTACTAATTCTTCATTTTCCACTCCCAAAGATCCCCCTCGACAGAATAAGGAAAGAGATCAAACATACATTCGAGAAGCGCAGCTGCCCACCCTATCACATCCAAAACATTTCTCTGACTCTTTACGTACGCAAAGATCTCTGCCTTAGTAATATCCTGCTTATCCCGCCCTGCATATTTACTGAAGAGATCTTCAAAATGCTGAGGGATAAAACGCCCCTCATGATCATAGGTTCCGGAATCACTGCCGTGTTTACCTTTGTGGATTCTCTCTGTGTGGATTCTGAGCTTGAAATCGGGAATCCATTGTCCTGGGGGAAGAGTCGGATATGAGAAAATGCTATTGATGATCATGGCTGAGCCGACTGCGAGGAGGGGACTCCAGCCGAGACGACGAAAACCGTTGTAGGTATCGCGGGGAGAGACGATACCGTCTGAGTCGGGATCAAAGAAAGCGACGTGTTGTTGGAGGACCTGGGTTGGAGTTAGTAGAAGAGATCAAGTGAAGGAGGGTTGCAGAGTGTCCAATAGGCTGAACTGCTAGTCTGAATGTAAGCTGTCAAATTTTCAAAACAGTTTATTTTTTGACTAGAGCAAAAACTTCAAATCAGTCGAGAATCTTGACTTGATCGAGATATTGAGAGCATCAAAACACCAGACAGCAGTCCAGACGATTGGAAGCCCTAGCACGAGCAAAAACGAACAGTCAAATGCTTATTACGCTCCGCATAATTATCCTTAGTCGTCCCATGTGGTGATTCATAAGATGCTGCTATAGTTGCTCTTGCAACTCCTACATCATTCCCTCATATCAGTACAAGTCCCTCACCAGCACAGAATTACAATGCACAAACCTGCTTGACGCAACCGCTCACTCCTGTGCTTCCCAATTGAAAATCCCTCCTCGCAAGTGACATCCTGCCAAAATGGCAGTCTCTCCTCTGTAATAGGACATTCTTCGATCGCCATCTGGAAATCGGGTTCTGGATTCTCGTGCACATCAGGTCTGTGCCAAATTGGAAATCTCTCATCTGTAGTAGGGGGTTTTCTGAATGGCATCTCGGGACTTGGTCCCGAATTCTTACGGTCATCGTCGAATGAGCTTGAGTCGGTTCTTGCTGGCGTCATGATGGTCAAGTTGTTAATGGTTTCTTTGTAATTGTTTGTAAAGAATAGTATTTTCTATTTTGTTTCGAGGAAGGAGTAAAGGAACATCCATTTTATATATTTCTTCCCTGCCATTACTTCCTATTCTATCTATTACATGACTCCATCAGAAAGTCCAAAGGAACAAGCCAAGTAATGTGATTCCAAAGGATTCATCAGTTGGTCGCACTTAAGACAATGGGTAATGGTCATTTGATATCACATGATTGGTTTAATGAGCGAGTCACTCGCTCGGATGCTCTGGTGTGTATGTACAGTACTACTGTAATAAGTACTTTTAGAACCATAGCTGATTAGTCTATGACGTAGCCTAATTAAGCTTAACTCAACTCCTTAGCACGAACTTATTACATGATCCTTTTTTTTTGACATGTGATATAAAATTATGGTATGGTGCACATGTGTGAACCTTGAGGTTATAATAAAGTATAAAACTTGAATCGCTTGTGAAGATGGATTGTTTTGGCAGGATATACTTTTCCCCCAATCATGTGAATAACTTTGATCTCCAACATGTGAGGGAAGTGTAACATGATGCTAAGTAGTAAAAGTCACATATATTCCTCCGATGATCTCTTGCACACGTACCAATTCAGCACCTGCTAGAGTTTCGTAAGACTTTGCGTTCTCCCCTCAAGGGCTGAAAGCTCCTATCTCTGAAAAACAGGTCCCGAAAATGATAACATTCTCATCACATCAGAGTTCCTCAATGTCTGAACCATTGTTGACTATTGAAGGCAGGTACATGTCGAATTCGATGAGAAGTAACCCCCGAATCGGATTTTCTTGCAAAATAATGGCCTGTGCTTCTTGTTCTATTGTTACATTCAAAGTAGCCTGAAAATATGATTCTTCCCTCACAACAAAACATACTCTCGTTGTTCCCGATTAATTGTACAACGGAATCTTAAGTCTTGCCATTATTCCCCTTTGGCCCACCTCTCAAATTCCGCCACCATTTCCGGTGTTATTTGCCTCTTAATCTTGTTCATTGCCGCGAGGAAATCGTCCATAACCGCTGGTTCCATTGTCCCATGTTTTTTACGTCGTTCAATGGCCTTATCGAAGGCTTTCTGGCAGATACTGACCATTTCAGCTCCTGAATACCCCTCGGTTAGGCGAGCAAGTTCGGCTACGTCAACATCTTCTCCCATCGTAGATTTACGTTGTCTAGCATGAATGATAGCTTCTCTGCCAGCGAAATCTGGTGGTGCAACGTAGATAAGTTCGTCGAAGCGACCTGGTCTCAAGAGAGCTAGGTCTAGATCTTGTGGTTTGTTGGTTGCTGCTAGTACGGTAACACCCTTTAAACTTTCAATTCCGTCCATCTCGTTAAGTAAAGTGGTGAGAACGTTAACTCCGTTATTCAAATTCTTTCCATCTCTTTTGCTACCAATCGATTCGATTTCGTCAAAGAAGATAATACTTGGAGCTGCGGCTCGTGCACGAGAGAAGACATTACGAACGGCTCGTTCAGAGTCGCCGACATACTTGGAGAGCAGTTCTGCGCCTTTTACCGCAAAGAAATTGAAACCCATTTCAGTAGCAACGGCTTGAGCGGTGAGTGTTTTGGAACATCCAGGAGGTCCATAGAGGAGAAGACCTTTTGTTGGTGAACGGCCGAAGTCTTGCATGATTTCTTGGTGCTGTAGTATTGTCAGTATGAATTGAATCTTCCAGATACTTTGGACCTCTCAAGTCGTTTGAGCGTCCCATTTTATTTAATCATCTCGATATATTTTTGGATAAGGGTGAGACCATGAAATGAGCAATAACTTACGAGGAAAGGTGTTTCAATAGCAAGCTGAATAGCTTCTTTGACTTTGTCTTGGCCTCCAATATCACTCCACTTGACCTTTGGTGGTCTTAAAGTAACATCGTGCATTGCACTTGGCCTGACCTCCAGAAGTGCATGCTCGATATCCTCTTTAACGACGAATGTCTGCTGGGGCACACTATCATCATCTAACTTCTCTTCTGCAAACAGTTGTGCTTCGTCCAATAAACGAGAGAGATCCTCAGGTGTATATGCATGTGTTCGTTCTCCAAGATCATCGAGAATCTCATCGCGAGTTTCTGGGCACATTTGAGGGTCTAGAGACTTGAGAATAGCTTTCCGAGCAGCTGCATCTGGGACAGGTAAAGCAATAGCTGTAGTAAACCTGCCTCGTTTACGTAATGCAGCTGGTAGTTTAAGCATGTCCGATGTCGACGCTGCCACCAGAACTTGTGGCAAAGAATCCGGGGGATGATCTTTCATAAGATCCTCTAATCCTTCGCAAATAGCATCTGTCATATCGAGTAATGGTTCGCCCCCTTTTGCGACTACAGATTCGATATCATCTATTATTATAATACTTGGCTGGTTGACTTTTGCATCCTTGAAAATTTTCTGGACTTCAGATGGCTTGGTTTTCCGGTCAATTCTGCGAACCTTCCCCCATTCTGTGCTGGCGATTTTATCCAAGACGAAACTCTTGCCTGTTCCGCTGCCACCATGCAAGAGAACGGCTGGTGATCTACGAACTTTGGTAAAGTAGAATTGGCGGTTAAAATTGCTCAGGAACTTGTTAAGCTTTTCAAGTGCTTGATCAATGCCTGCAATATCAACAACTTGAAGAGGTTTTTGCTCAACATTGCTTGCAGCTAACATGGCCCCGCTGATTTCTGCAATTGTTCCAATTTTGAAAGATGATACCCCTTCATGAAAGGCAGCAACACCTGATTTCGAACCGTCGATGGAAAAGACTTCAAAGGTTCGCCTTTCTCTTCTAAGCATCACATCTCTAAAGGTCATGCCAGGGTAAACCAACTCAGCGCGAGCTGTGTTCTTGTCAGTCATGCACTAAACAGAGAAAATGTGAAATCAAAAATTCTCAACCTTTCGAAAGTACAAAATCAGATGAGACAATGGAAGAAAACTCCTACCTAAGAGATCGTCTAGAACAAACTTCCAGGCAATCTCAGCGTCTCCTGTCAATTCTCGCATAACCCCTTCAACCATACCAACATCCTTAATTAGGATCTCCTTCGCAACCTCCAGTTTTGCTCCTCTAGCAACAATCACATCGTCACTTAATTTGAACCCACATGCTTCTTGGAAAGCTTTACTGACTTGCACCACTTTCCTACTCAATTTTTCTGTGGCCAGCCAAATTACCGCCTCTCTTCTTGTATGTTCGCCCTCAGAGCTTTTCCATAAATAGCATGTTTCTCCATTCTTAACTTGAAGATCCAAAAGAACGTCTGTACAAACATATACACGTGCTACATTTCTGAAATCCGGCCTTTCTTGGGACTGCGCTTGATATGGACGAACTTTCAGTTCTAGAAGTTTTTCGGCTGTCATCTTGATCTCTTGTATGAATGTCCCAGAATATCTTGAACAAACCAAATTACCGATCTTATGTATTTGAAGAAAAAGAAAAAGGAAAAGAAAAAGAAAAGATGAAAAAGGAAAAAGGAAAAAGGAAAAATATAAAAGTCTGGTCAATGGAGGGGTAGAAAGTAAAATAAAAATTATGGTCAGCCTTGCCAAGGAACATGGGTGTATCATTAAATTGTATTTACCGCTTTTATTCTGCCGATCAAAGTTCCCCAAACCAATTAATTTTCCCCATC
Organism: Botryotinia globosa; assembly: GCA_014898425.1. Classification (NCBI taxonomy): domain Eukaryota; kingdom Fungi; phylum Ascomycota; class Leotiomycetes; order Helotiales; family Sclerotiniaceae; genus Botryotinia; species Botryotinia globosa. Next base: position 341,611 of record RCSZ01000001.1, read on the forward strand.
CCCTCCAGCCTTGGCCCCCTCTTCAACCATCCCTCTCATGACCAATGCACTCCTCCCGCCTTCTTCCTCCCTCATTCCTCCTCCCATCATGGAATACCCGACAACTACAATGTCTCTTTCAACGGCGTCACGTATATCAAAAGACACGCATTCGCAACCGCGACGGAGAACCTCCAAAACCAAAAGGTGAATCTCTCTTTGGAGTACGACGTCTCGACCTTACTCCAACTATTAAACCACCTATTTCTCTTTTCGAAGAGCTCTTCCCAGAAGAACAACAAAAACCCCCTTCATCTTCACCGCCCTCCAAACATCTCAACCCCGTACCTCCGAGGTTTCCAAAGCTGCCCACATTTGATTGGACATCTAATATAGAGATATTTGACGAAGCGGAAGTGCGGAGACGAGCTGCAGAGAAAGAGAGGAAGGACTGGAATATTGTGGGAAAGGAGAGAGAAAGTGAAGAGGAGGATGCGGTCCAGAGACGAGAGGCTAGTGTGTTGATTTTGAATTGTGCGAGTAAGACTTTGGAGGAGAGCGACTTTTTTAGATTGAGTCCGAAGGGTGAACATATTGAGGGTTGGACGAGTGGGATTATTAAGAGTGTGTACCCTCTCTTTTATATTCCTATTTTATGTCTACATGGCAACGTAGCTATGTTTACATATGTCTAACTTTATCTTCAGTTATCCCTGGGCGCGATCCCCAAACTCTCGAGTCCCTAGGTCACTACTTTATTCTCTTCAGTTCGCGCGCTGCGGCTCTGGCCTACTTCCACCGAACTATTGAACTACACACCCTATCCCGAACCTACAGCCCTAACAGCATTCCTCTCCCATTTCAAATCTCCAATCGCTCCTCTCGAAGCCCTGATCGTCCTCCTTCAACTCTCCCTCATTCCGCAACCGAACTCCAGAATCTTCTAAAAAACTTTACCCTCGTCCCCCCATATACACGTCTTTCTCTGCGCATTCTTCGGAAACCTTACCGACCAGCGATGACCACCCTATTAGCAACCGGCGCTCCCACCACGCTCACACAATCTCGTTCCCAATCCCATACCCTCGACACTGTCCTCTTCACTATCACTATTCCCAGCATTGGACTCAGTTCCTGGGGTCTCCGAGAGATCCTCGATGCGGATGGTAAACATCGCAATCTACACTGGCGCTTCGCTCAATCCGGGGCCATCGTTCGTATTGGCGAAAAGATCGATTCTACAACGGGAGGTGAAAAAACAGAAATAGGTTATCGGGGAGAGAATATCATCGGAAGGAAGAAAGCTTATAATACGAGTGGAAGATACATAATTTCATTCATGGATCGAGCGGAAGCGAGAAGATTTGTGAGAGAATGGCATAAGAGGCCTTGTCCGTTGCAAAAGGAGTATAAAGAGGGAGATGAACCACCTCCGATCGCTAATGTCGAGATTATGTGGTAGTGGGGACGGAAAGAGGGGAGGGGGGTGTCTTGGGAATGGAGTGAAGATGGGAGAAGGAAGAAACTCGTCGAAGGAGTTCTACGGAAGTCATGTTAGTACTGATGCGTGGTCACCGATTGAGAAACCGAAGGAAGAAATCGAAAGAACGAAGACATCTTTTGAATCACATTTCGCCACACCTTTTCACATCTCATCTCCTCACTTAGGCGAACATATATTCAGTAGCAAAGCCAAGATGGGATAAGAATTCTTGCGAGGAAGAGCATCAACATCATGCCATGATATAATATAACACACCACCATATATCAAGACAAGAATAAACATCACCACAGAAGTACAAATCTTACCCATCTTGCATTATAATCATACAATTCAATTGCTACTAGAAAAGAGATATAGATACGATCGCTCTATCCATTTATCTACCTGTCTATTGAGTATCTTAATGCAGTTTTCCCTATCCAGATGGATATATACACGTCTCAGAGTTACTTTGTCTTTGCCTAGAACGAAATGAAATGAAAGAAATTAGTATATCTGAATACCTATCTAGGTACCTATACTATAATCAGCAATAAGCAAGCAATACGCAATAATAATATATATATAACACAAGATGATAGGATAGATAGATATACCATATATCTTTCTATTTCACTCACACACACTCACTCACACACACACATGTATCTATCTCCAATATACAATATACAATATACAATAAACTTACAATAGAATCCCATCTCATCTCCTGATAATGATTCATACCTACCTACCTACCTACCTACCTATGTTATGTAATCTTACCTCCATTCCACTTCAATTCACCTCCTCACCTCCTCACCTTCCTTCCCCATACCAACAAGTATACATAAACACATAAACCTATACATAAACACATAAATCTATACATAAACACATAAATCTATACATAAACACATAAATCTATACATAAACACATAAACCTATACATAAAACCTACCTAGTATTAAGTCTCAAAATCATACACATACACATACACATCATCACTCTCACATCACCTTCATATCCATATCCATAATCACAATTACAAAATCACCACTCAAACTTCTCCTCATCATCATCATCATCATCATAATCATCATCATAATCATCATCATAATCATCATCATAATCAACATATAAAAAAAAGAACACGCCTATCAATTTAATACCATATAAATACGCATAATCACCCAACTCCGGCTTCTCTCCTGATAAAAAACAAAAAAAAGGTAAAAAGTAAACAAAGCAATGGTTATGCACTACCAACCCACAAACACCATTGTATTGCCTCTCGCACTGTGCTTAACCACTGCCATTCCTTCAGTCCTTCCCTGCTTCCGACGACTTCTCTTCTCCTGTCCCCTCCTCTATAGAATCGAATCATAAAAGAATCTCTCCATTCCCCCTTTACTTCTTCCGCAATCATATCATATCATATTATATCATCGAACCCCTTCCTCTCAAACAACACACCATCCCTCCTCTAGCAACATTTACTTCCACCCCCACTACTTTGACCACCCACATCAACACCTTGTTGCGCCGCCTGATCTATCTTACTCGTATCCACAATTCTCTTCTTGATATCTGCCGCCAAACTATAGAATGCCTTTTCTACATTAATGTTACTCTTGGCGGATACCTCGAGGAAAGGAATGCCGAGTTCATCTGCTAATTGTTGACCACGTTCGGTAGATACAACTCGTTTGTCTTCCCAATCGCACTTGTTGCCTATGAGGATCTTGTTTACACCTTCGGTGGCATGTTGTTCGACGTTGCTGAACCACGTGCGGATATCTAGGCGGGAGTTGTTAGTAAGATTCTTGTGACGACTTGCATTGAAACGTCGTCTTGTTGTATTCCCCCCTTGCTGCAGAAAAACAGCACTCATCCATTCATCATCCCCTTCAAACTTCCCAGCCCACACCACGACATGACATCACCTCTTCTCTCACAAACCCCATCTCCAATCCACGAACAAAAAGGAACAACGTACTTGTAAAAGATCTCTCATCTGTAACATCATAAACAAGCAAGATGCCCATCGCCCCCCTATAATACGCCGTGGTGATCGTCCTAAACCTCTCCTGACCCGCCGTATCCCAAATCTGCAACTTCACTCTCTTTCCATCCAACTCAATTGTACGAATCTTGAAATCAATTCCAATCGTGGTGATGAACGAAGGTGTGAAACTATCCTCGCTGAAACGCAAGAGACAGCATGATTTTCCTACACCGGAATCGCCTATCAAAAGGAGTTTAATCTATTCGCACAGAGAGCAAGTAAGCATTTGTATGTATCTGTGTATTTGCATATGAGTTGGAGATTGAATAGGGGAAGGAGAAGGAAGGCCTTGGTTGATCAACAGATGGATTGATTGATTAGAACCTGGGTTCGTAAACAACCTCACCAACCATCAAGCAAACAGACCGTCAATCCAACATACCAAAAAATCGTAATTCCTGGTTCCGGCCATCTTGTCTGAAATCGCACTCTCGAGTAGGGAGCTCAAGTGCAGTCTTTTTGAATATTTGGATACCTAGCCTTGTAAATGCGGCGTTGTCAAATCCACAAGATCTGATCACTTTCGTGCACTTCGTCCGTGTCCTTAGTTCCTTTTGCTGGGCTTCTTGGTCTGGTCTACACTACACCTGGCACCGAATTCGAATCGTCTACCGTAATGAAATGAGATCGCTGGAAGAAATGTGTGGGGTACAGGGTGCTGTGGGTCGAGAAGAGTTACTTTACTTATCGTGTGTAAGGGAGGACGTTTTGTTTTGTTTATATGTAAAGTAAAAAGGTGATGGATACGAGATATCGATTTCGAGCAGTGCCGGCCGGTTTGGACGGGGGTTTCAAAAGATTCACTTGTACGGACACTTTCTCTTTCTGCCAGTGTGTGTTGTGAACTTGTGATTAATCACGGTTCTTTCCTATTAAATCGTGGGAATTGGTTGAAAGTTCCGAATGTCAAGATCTGGAGGGAAGTAGGTACAGTATGTATGTATTGTAGTCGGGTACTGTACGTCCGTTGTCCAAAGGTTGTTAAACGAGTAATTATGCGGCATCGCGTCTACCGTCTACCGTGGCGTTTGTTAAGGTTAACCAATCCATCCATCCATCCATCCATGTTTCTCATCCATCAAGTACATACTGTACTATATATACAGTACAATGTACAGAGTCAAGTCTTGTCTTTGGGAAATGTCACTAATACTGACTGACACCTTTAAACCAACCGTCCACCAGGTCCTAACTGAACCCTTGATTCGCACACCATTTACTAGGTATCTACTACCGTATCTAGATATACATGCCGTATCCTCTTATAGCTAGCTTACTTAGGTATACGATAGAAGTTACTCTAAACGCTAAACAGTCAGAGCTAGATATATCTAGGACAAGGAAACTTCAAAGGTTCAAACTTTTAATCCTCGGTTCTTCAAGTGGTCAACTGTATATAGTCAATTTTACACCCTCTCCTGGAAACGCTATATCTACAGTAAGGTTATATTAATCCAAGTTCTTTCTCATATCCATTAACAGGGCTGTATTAGAATTCAATTCTAGTCATCTTACCACTCAACCCTACAGATAACATTTCCAAATATTCACAAATCTATACAAAAATAGTGCACACGAATACCTACGATCAAATTCAGCTAACCACTAAATTAGAGTATTCTCAGTCTTGCGACTAGGTCATCATTTCTTTATCCATGCCATGCCATCCCATCCCATCATCTAATCATATCATATCATAGCAAACAAATATCCATATCAATATCACTCGCTATGCAAATATTGCTTTCCCCTTTCCCCTTTCCCCATCTCTCCTTCTATACTGTACACTCCACCCAAAATCCACCTCTATCTTCCACGGCCCCTCCTCCTCTCCCTCCCCAAAACTACCTCAACTACCTCAACTACCTCAACCACCTCCCATAACTCCACCTAATCCTCTCCAAAACCTTAAGCTGCACCTGAATACCACTATTGATATTACAGAGATCTCCCACGTCCTCCAAGAACTCTCTCTCCACATCCCCAGGAAACAAACTATGCGCTCTCTTCCTCAAAACATGAACTTCACACAACAACAATCCATGATCTTTGTACGAGAGCAAGTTGTTCTGCGTAGGCGTAGCAATCGTAAGGATTCGATCGATATTTCTCAAGGCCCTCGCAGTTCGCCCCGCCCTTTCACCTCGTCGAAGTCCCTTGCGTGAGCCGAGTAATGTTCCAAGATATCGGAACGTAGCGAAACAGACCAGAACACCAGGAGTCAGGCCTAAAAATCCAAAGACAAGCTCTTGGCTCTTGAGTAGCGCATCGATACCACTTAGCGCAACCTCTACGTCGACTTTAGTCTTTTGTACTTGGATCAAAACTGTTCTGATTAAATCTCCTCTGACGGTTCCTACAAATGGTCGTTGCATATCCTTTTCATAGGCGCGAAGAACGGGTGTGAGATCACCCGCCTTGACTTTGGCTTTGATCTCGGTGATTTGTGAATCATTCAAAGCGCCAGTCCCGTAATTTGCGGCTTCTGGGTTGTCGCGAGCGAAATCCACCACCATCCTTTCCAGACTTTCCATGTCGCCTTTTAGACTCTCTTTACTCATAATTGCTACTTCGCTATCCTTGTCATGACGAATTGTCCCAATGACCTTTAAAGTAGGATCAACAACCCAGTTCATCCAGAAATCTTGAATGGTAGATCCAAGCTCTCTGATCCAGGTAAGAAGCTCTGCTTTTCTGTTCACCAAGACTCGCAATATAGTCGAAGACGAAAGTAACAACATGCTAGCCGGTAACCAGTATCTAACAAGTCTTGAAGGTCGTCCATATTCCGAGACAAGTTTTTGTGAATTCGTAATATGCTTCGGTACATGAGTAGAGAGGATGTGCTGCAATCTTCTCGACACCTTACTCGTCCTGGTCGCTTGTGAATTGTCCGCACTCAAAATCTCTGGGTCATCCTCCACACTGGCAAACACAGTATCCTCGAAATCCGAAACTCCTTGCTCAAGAGCCGTAACATTTCGAAGCACATTATCCATCAGTGCCACACTCCTCTCCACCACATCTTTCCACTCCGAGTTTTCTGACTCCTCGGCTTTCAAACCCGCACCCTCTTCATCGATATCAAAACTCAACGCTTCATCCATCAGAACTCCTAGTCCACTTGCTCCCATCTCCCTAAATCTCTTTAACCTTGCCTGATTCATCTTAGCCTTTGACCTCCCCAACGCAACCGGACTCATAACTCTCTTCTGCACCTCCACCACACTTCTCTCCCTAATACTCTCCCTCACCAATCCATAAAACATACTCCATTGCCCCGCAACTCCCTCTTTCACATCTCTCCCACTCTTTCTAACCGCACTTCCAGGCGCTTCTTTCAAATGCACCAATCGCTCCCTCGAATCACTATAGATATCTTTTCCCCAATCCCACAATCTCTGCGGCGAAGTCTGTATCGTGTACAGTCCCGAATATGTATATGACCCGAGCACTTCATCCCAATACCAAATATCATCACTGAGCGGAATCGTTTGTTCCAGGAGCGTATTTAATATCAACCCATATGTTTGCACCGTCGCCTTACTGACCAACAACCACTCCAATTCCTTCTCATAGTTCTTCAGATAAGCATTTGCACCTGCTCTCGCATTCTTATATTCCCTCTCCTCATCTTCTTCATCTTCTTCATCCTCATCCTCATCCTCATCCTCATCTTCAATTTCTTCAGTCTGCACCGAACCCTTCAAATCAGCCTGTTCCAACAACCGACTAATCTTCCCACCCGAAAGCAACGCGCTAGAACTCGACGTCGTACTCAATGCCTTAACCAACGCCTGCAACTCCGCTATGCGCGGCGAAGAAGCAATCTTAGCATGTTGCGCGGACACCAGACCTTCATCTGCGGGGTAAGGGAAGGGAGCGAGCTGGACGCGGTCGAGCTGGGCGTCGACTTTTCGTATTTGGCTATTTCGGAGAGATTGTTAGTAATTTGTTTGCGAAACGAACTCCATGTGTATTGAGAGAACAAACTCAAATCCCTAAACATCAAAGACCCCCAACCAACAAATAACCAAATCGTGAACTCTCCAAGTTACACCAAAAGCCATCTCTCTACCAGGTAGAGTAATCTAATCCCATGTCATATCAGATCTAAACAACCCCTCACACGACCCCACAAACAATCTTCAAAAAACAAACCAAAACCAAAATCGAAATCAAAAACATCACAACAAGCCAAAAAAAACCAAAACACCTCTCTAGCCCAATAAATAAATCACTTACTCTGCAACAATCGACATCCTGCCACCACCAACATCGATATGCAACTCTTTAAGTATGTGAAGCTCAGAATCTCGATGCGGGTGTAATGTTCAAGACCAGCTCGCGCAAGGTTCTAGGATGATTGATTGTTGGAGAGCTCGCTCGCTTATGTAATCTTACGATTGAAAAATGACGCAGCGCAGCCTGGCAGTTTGAACAGCGGCCGGTTTGTGAATGAAAAACACAAACACTCTTGTTTAGATGAGAGTAAACTATCTCAATATCATGATTATGAAGATAGTATTGCTCCTGGGCTTCGGGAAGTAACGATATGATGTTACAATATCACAAACTCTCGAACCGCAAAGATTTAGTATCACGTAGCTGGAGGTGGGAGATGAGGGGCTGAAGATTCTAAATATGTACCAGCTCTTACACTTGATACAGGAGCCCAAAGTCTTCTGATATTCAAAATCTATATAATCAATATTCTCTACAAATCCTACACAAATATATGTACAAAGTCCATCCTAAATCCTCAAAATGAACTTCCAGTGATTAGTTCCGGCTTATGCCCATCTTGCTCATCCAAACTCATATTTTCGTCCTCAAAATCATCCCAGTTATTGATTTCTTCTTGAGACTGTGATTTCTGTGCATCAAGAGCCATAGCTTTTTCCATGATTTCAAGAGTCTTATTTCTAGCATCCTTCTTGTCTTTTTGATCATAGCCGCGCATCATTGCAAAGATCGCATGAGCTTCTTCGATAGCCTGAAGAAATGTTTTCAGTCTTGGATCGAGCTCTCTCTTGCGCAATGACGTTCGCGTGTTCTTTAGTATGCCTTTCATATGTGAGTCCGGTACGACTTGATGAACAGATAACATATTTGTGATCCAGACGATTCCTCTAGGTTCTTTCATACCGATGTAAGCTTTGAGAAGGATAGTAAGATTGATCACATTTGGTCGGACTGCTGCGCTATGAGTCTGCGAGACTTCTGTCCAGAATGCTATTGCATCTCGAAAGTATCCATTTCGGACAAGGATGTTGGTGACTTCATTGAACACAGGTTCTGGCACAATAAGCCCATGCTCCTCCGCCTTGGTGATTGCTTCTCTGGCAGACGTCAAGAACATAATTAGACGACTGCTTCCGACGCGCTCCATGAAGCTTGGTAGTCGGTGAGTGAGGAGCGTAACAAGAGCATCATCCAACAAATAGCCTCTCCGTTTCGCGTCTTTGAGAAGGTTAATAGCCATTTGCGTATTGCCATCGTTCAAGTGCAGTAATGCTTTTACAGTGGCTGCCAAGACCGAACTATGAATGAAAACTCCTTGTTTGGAGGCGGTGTCATATATGTGTACGACCTTCTGAAAGTTGCCCTTCCCCATCTCCTCGATAATTTGCCTGCGAGGATAGTTGTCATCATGTATAGATCTGGTCCCCCTGGGAATGACCCTTAGCTTCCTAGCAGCAATTTCTGGTTCCCCCTTAGAATCCTTAAGAGCAAGCTGGCGCAGTTGCGCGAAGGTAAAGTCATTTGTATAATCCACTGAAGATTTCAACATCACACGATGTACTTGAAATACTTGTTCAAAATTAAAACCCCATGTCTTATAGAGCTGGCTTAGGAGAGTATTGAATGAATCAGCGTCAAAACACGTCGAAACAGAGGTTGCATACTCTATCCAACGGAGGATGGAACGAAGCTCTTTAGCTTTTGCGTACTCGCCGATCATAATGTTCGAGGCGTAAGATGTCAGAGGTACTTTATACTCTTCAAGACAACAACGAAGAAAATCTTCCGTCTCGGTCACAGAATGTGATTTAGCAAATAGTTTAAGAATCGGTGGGAAGATCTCGCCATAGACTTTGGGATTGGGGTTCATTTTTGCCATTTCGGCGAAATTGGTTTTAACATCATCCCATTCCTCACACATCGCTTTACCACGAACAATCTGGCCGCGTATGAGGATATCATCTTCACACGGACCACTGATTTGAAACAAATGTTCGTGATATTTGCCGGCGGCTTTGAAATCACCTGCTTCTACACATAACTGGATAATAACGGCATAAGCAGCTTCTGGCCTACAAACAGTTGGTATCACAGCCTTGAGTCGTTCAAACCTCTCTTGAGTTTTACGAATATTCCGTTTTCTACGCCATTCCGTGCCAAGCAGTTCTTGGAACCAATTGTTCGATCTTATGAACTGGTCGCTTCGAATCAATTTCGACACCTCTATCAGAATCTGTTCAGCATGGGAGAAATGGTTCAGTTCAAGCGCTCTCTCGAACATGGCATCCGTGACACGGTAGAGCTCTTCTTGGCTTGGTGACGATTTGACGAAATGCTTGAAGAAGTGAGAAATGGCACTACGATACTGTTCGGTCTGTATTTCGGCGATTATAAAGGACCCAACTGCGGAGTTAGATGTTTTGCCACGTGTAGCCTCAATTCGCCAAAATAGTTGCTTGGTCAAATCATACATCTTGAACTGACAGGTCAAGTTGCAAGCTTCCACTATGACAGGTCTCAGTTTATTCGAAATCGGTCCAGGCTTCGCTTTAAATTCTGCAAGGCACAAGGCAGAGGCCTTTTGGAGTTTGGAAGGGTATGTATCGTGGCCAGCCTTATCATCTGGACTCCTTAACAGTGATTCAATAATAATATGTGGCTCGAATCGCTTGAAGTCGGTCTCAGAAAGAGTGGTCGATTTTAGAACAGTATCAAGAATCCTTTCCATATTTTCCACCATAGAAAGAGACCGACAAGCTGTAGATAGCACAATCGCTGCTTCCACGAGATATGTTTGCATACCACTAGACCCTAAATCCAGACCTTCCTCAAATGCCTCCAAGAACCGCCGCAAGGCCGAACCAACAGCAATTGGGTCCTTGCCATCTCCAATAATCTGCTGTATATCATTTGCAAGACGCAGTTGACGGTCTTCTTCGAAATCCTTAGGTTTTTGTAACGAATCTTTTGCGGTTGGGGGGCGTAACTTTTCAATTCGGGGCGGCTTGAACGGAACTGAAGGTGGTATCAGATTTGCCGGCTCTGTCGTTTTGCCAAATCTTGATTCACAGGCTACAATCTCTTTGGCACTTGTAACACTGCCCAAGGCGTTGCTGCCAGCCTGCCAAAATCCATCGTCCTTATATCTCAAGACCTGCTCCTCAAATGTCTCTGCCAAATGTGCACTCGATTCGTGATATTGTCTCGCAGACTTGAGTTTCTTGGCGTTATCATGTACCAATTTCGCGCCGTGGATTCGTCGTCGGCGGTCCTCTGTTAACATACCAGTACTGAATGCGACTGTGCAGGATGTTCCGAGGGCGATGTTGCGAAGGGCTCGCAATGCACCTTTAGAAGGCACAGGCAAGGCGGATGGCATTTCAGTGGTAATCTAGCCATCGCATCTCCATTCGAAGAAAAGGTGGTAGTGAAGTTCCCGGTGCACTTGAGGTTTTGTGCGGAATTCCCAGCATCTATCAACCCAGAACTTTTCGATTGACGAATGATGATTAGTCAGCCGACCCCGCTACCACAATCTCGGGGGTTTCCCGGTGAGCTTGGAATTTGGAGAGCCATGAAAGGAATTTACGCATTCGTTCAGCGGCTACATGGGCAGAACTACTTCTAGAGTCGGTTTGCTGATATTTAAGATCTGCTTGTAGCTGTTCTCAATTTGCCCAACGTACCTATTCATTACATGCATTCTCGAGAATGGAGTCGCCTGTGTGAGAGTACTTGGTATTGTTTAAAATCGAGATTAATATATCTTCACTATGTTCCAATATATCTCTAGCCAGTCGAACTATTTCATCTGTTACTTTCCTAACAGTTAGTTGCACAAGATTCACACACAATTCTCTTCTGCTGATATCCCAAATGTGTCTATACTTCACCCCGAACGAATATCTTCTTCATACCACCAACTTCAATCTGCAGCGCACGCCAGGTTCAGAATCGCAAAATGAAACGGGCAGGTTGATCTGACTTAGTACGTAACCTAATTGTTATATTTTTGACGATAGAGCTGCTTGTGATCTAGGCTTCGATAATGAATGAGATATTCAGAAACTAGTATCCGCAGCCTTTCGTCGATGCAAGCCATAGCCATAGAAAACAAGCCCACTCCTGAAAGACGATATGAATGAAGCCTTTGCACTTAATAATGGAACAGCCCGAGTGATTTCACAGGCAGCTAGGCACACATATCAATCGGCGCACATTTAACAATCGACGGGATCTTATTTACCCAAGGTTATGTACGAGAAATGCGTCAAAACTCTCATCTCTCATCTCTCATCTCTCAACACCCACGCCTAATCCTTTATTCCTGGCCCAAAAACCAATACAACATCCTTCTCACAAGACATAATCAAGCCAAAAGCTCTACATAAGCCCCTTCTCCCGAAGCCAGAAAAATACAATACAGAGAGATCCCCTAAAACCCAACCAGTAGAACTCCTCAAAAATCACTTGACTAGAACCTCCAAATCTTTTGTTGCACATCTACAAATCCAATAGATTCTCCTCCTGCAAGATCAATTGAGATCACGAGAGCATCCTGAGACATGAAGACGACGCTATCGAAATCAACCAATAGAGTTACTCAGGTCACTTGACCAGCCAAGTTTATATTTTCTTGTTGCATATCTCATGAATTGATCCTACTGGAGTAGAATCAATTTGCGGAGTATGTAGGTAAGTAGGATGGATCAATTTGCAGTCGTAGATATTTGACCTTGCCGAGCAAGGTCAATTTAACTGACGGTGAATCTGAGACCTTCTTGACCGTCATGTTAAACATAGCGGTCTCGAATGACAATATGCTTTGTCATGAAATTTGTAAGCTCCTGCCAAGAGCATGAGCTACGGCTCCCTCCCCGTCTTTGTACCCCAGAGGATGTTTCGGTGAGGAGCTACGAGCTACGAGCTAATCCAGGCGGAAGGCTACGAAGCTCAACGGTAGGACAGGTAGGGCTGAAGATAGATTCAGACTGGCGTGATGGTGTTGTTCCCACCACTTTAGCCCGCATGTCCCATTTTGAAGTTCTGATAAGCCGTTGATGGAAACGGCCGCGCGGGTGAGGCGTAGAGGTGATTCCATCATGATGTTACTCTGTCTTACGGGACGATAACCAGTGGGAAGCGACGGGAATGGGGATGAAGAAAGGCATCGTAGGGCTGATTGGGTAGGGTACGAAAGCACTTGGGGGCCAAGAAGTGTGTTACGTGATAAGGGAAGAAGAACAGAATGGGTAGATTCTTTGTGTCCTAGGGAGGAGGATGTTGTTGTAGTATTTGGTATTTGGGGGAAACCGTACATGTAGTATTGCTAACTTCAGCATGCACTTTAGATTGTCTAATTAGATAGCAAACGACACAGAGCCGGGAACTCAGTTTGTGATGTTGCCTAAAATCCCTTCAATACTTCAGCTATACGGGACAGCCCGAAATCCTCTCCCGTGCTAAAATTATCTACGGGAGGCAATGGGCAGACGATAGGAGATTTTATGAATTTTTCAACGCGTTTAATCGTCAATTCATAGAACGACGACAAACAATACGATCCTGTCCCATCACACTTGGTATAGATCAGTTTTTCTTCATAAATCCAGCAACGCTAACAAACAACGTATTTACACGTGACGGAACTTTTGAATGCAGTCAGCTTTTACTTCCCCGCCCGCCGAGAAGGAACAAGTGATGATTTGTCATCTATTTGTGCTTCCCATATAGCAATCGGTGTTAATGGATACATCTGAAAGGAATCCGGAAGGTCAAAGCGGTACATTAAAAGCAATTCTATTTTCAGTGCGTGAATATTGTATCGAACGGCGATGAATCATATCATATCATGAAAGTGCAATATTTTGGTATGAGCGTCTGTCTCACTCACCCAAGTTTATCATATCATAGCGCATGTGTCGGACTCGACTCGTACAGGAGTTCTCATGCAACTTTCGAACTCGGCACCCTGGCAGAAGCAGTACATGGACATTAGAAAGGAGATGGTTTCAATGGAAGGATTCCGGAGTGGAGGATTCGGAAGTATTGGCGACAGGCCGAGGATCGAAGGAGCTTTCCAATACAGACAAGACAGCCCAAGAATGTACAGTAATTATGAAGTATGTCGTATCTCTAGGTAGGTATTTGTGCGAGAAGATCTAACTGACATTGATTATTCACAACACATCAATACCGTAAATACAAAGTATATCTATCGTACATATATACGGAGTAATATACCGAGCAGTATCAGTTATTATATGATGACCGAGACAATGATTAGTAATTGATGATTAACACACCTGCGACACAACTTCACAAATCACAACAAAGCCGGAAAGGTCGGAGAAAGTAGAGTAAGCAAATAATAAGCAATTAAGCAATTAAGCAATTTTTAGTTCATTCCGTTCCCTTTCAACCTCCAATCAATGTGAAGAGGGAGGCAAAGAAATTTAGTTTGAAAATTCGAAATGAGCCATAGATATTAATTACCTCTCCCTTGAAAAGTTGAACAAAACTAATAAAGTCCTTACTTATTATTTTATCCTTTATACTCTTGAATAATTAACTTAATCTTGAGTATCTTTACAAGTGGAGTTATTATTTATATATAATTAAATATTCAAAAATTAACGACGTATTTATTTCTATTTGTATTCATTCATATTATACCAAGGTATATATATGGTATATATATGGTATATATATATATATATGAAATCCGAAAATACTCAAAGAGGTAATCACTAGCTACTATCACGTGCTCCATCTCTCGGAATTTCGCCGTCGTACTTTTATTACTCTACTGTTCATCCATCCAGTCCCATCCAGTTCAAGTCCAATCCAAGTCCTACGACTCCGTATAAGCAAGCAACTTTTATCCAGATCCAGCCATCCCGGGAAAACGGTGAAATCATAAAATCAATCAGTCGACTAAAGAGCATAATAATTCAGCCGTTGACCGTTGACCGTTGACAGTTTACAATTTACAGTTTACAGTTTACATTGTACATTTTATATTTTATATTTTACATTTACTTCATCCTTTTCGGTGGGACACTTTTACGAATCCTCCATTACATACCTACCTACTCACGAGTCACCACTCACCACTCACCACTCACCACTCACCACTCACCACTCACCACTCACCACTCATCACTCATCCATCCATTATCCTTCCTTACCACCTTTGACGTCAAACATTCGGATCAATCCAATCTATTTGTCAAGCAAATCAAAACTCAATATCCACTACCTACTTACTACTCTACATATCGAGGGTACGACGATTTCGATAATACCTTTCCAACATGCAATCAATCGCACCCGCGCCGGTAGCACAAATGCAGAATCAGGTTCGTATTCTTGTTTTCATCATGTTTACTTTTTACTTTTGCTACCCATTATCATATCAATCCTTCCGAATTCACTACTCTACCTATAACTCCGGTGGTTCATGGTTCATGGACTTACCTCACTTGTCATACCCCTCCCTCCATTCAATTCCTTTCCACGTTCAATTCTAAAAACAGTCTCGAACTTGAGCTTTCCCATTCGCGTGCTCGCAATCACAATACAACCCTTCTCCCAAAAGATATTGCATCTTAAAGCTGACTCAGTCGCGCAGGAAATGAGTGCAGATAATGGTATAGCATCCCCTTCCTTCCTTTGATAACCAAGCACAACAACGGTTTCTTGTCCCCCATCCCAGTATAAGGTATATGCGGCTATACGAGTCGAGTAAATCAGAATTCTCTTCATATAATTTCGCGCCGCGATTTAAACCTTCGTTCCTACTTCCATAGCACCACCCATGTTTACGTTGCTTCTTGCTGACGCGCCTCACTTCTTCCTCTAGATTTAAGAGCTCAGCTCTTGAACTTGACCTCGCAGTCTCAGCATCATAATACTCAGACACATGGCTATAATCACGAAGTGCAAGCTTCGAGTAGTGCTTCACCTCACGACCATAATATAGATCCTGCTATCGGTGGACAAATGATGTCGGAAAGTGGAGGAGACGACGCAGATGGTAGAAAGGGTGGAAAACGCGAGCTTTCACAATCGAAGCGTGCAGCTCAGAATCGCGCGGCTCAGGTTCGTAATTTTCATTCGTGTCGCAATTTTTTATCGTTGGCGCATTCTTTGTGAGGTTGCTATGATGCGAAGTATCGCTCGTTAAAAATAAATAAACGTCGGGTTGAGATTTATGGTTCTCTTGCTTTGTCAATTCTCATGTCATCCAAAAAAAAGTCCCATTACCCAAGCTTACATAATCTATCACACAGAGAGCGTTTCGTCAGCGCAAAGAAGGATATATCAAGAAGCTTGAAGAGCAAGTCCGTGATTTCCACGCATTGGAGGATAATTATAAGGCTATTCATGCCGAGAATTACTCTCTGCGCGAGTACATTATCCGACTTCAATCTCGACTTATTGAATCACAAGGCGAATTTCCACAACCACCACCACACATTAACTTAAGTCATCCATCGCAGCACCCTCATCCTCCACCACCTCAGCAAAGACAAATGGAGCCAATAGATCATATGCAACGACATGAAGCTCCCATTGCCCCAATGGCCCCAATGGGTGCTCTTCAACCTTCTGCCGCAAGAACTCTAGCAGCAGCCAGTCTCAAACATCCCAGTGAAGAGCAGCAAGGTCACCAGCAACAGCAACAGCAGCAACAACAGCCGCAACAAGCATATCCACCCCACCCAGAAAACAAACGATTTAAGGATGACGATTCTAATGACGAGAACCTCATACGCTCACAATTGGCCGGCGGACAAATAACCAATGACGGTCTACCAGCTTCTATGTCTATGTAATACCTCATACAGGATTTCACTTGTTCTCCTTCTGCTATTTAGGCGTTGATAAAGATGGAGGCTATTTGGGATGGTTTGCTACGATAGGGCACATGGGTGGAGTTCCTACTTTTATATAAAAGTGGTACCCCGCTCTCATAGGGGTGTTTCAATCAATCAATATTGCTGATTCTGCTTTTACCGTTTCTTACCAAGGCGTTCATCCTTTTCTTCCTTTTTCCATGTCTCCTTCTTCGCTTCTTTCACATGTGTTTATTCATTGTGTTTTCTACATGGAGGTGTCTTTTCTTTCCATTCGTAAGTGGAGTGGGGACACGGTATGAAAACTTTCGGAATTGTGTTGAAAGAATGATGATATACATGTATGCGAAAAGACACTCTGAGGGATAACAGTCAGCACCAGTGGCTTTTTTGGTGGATGAGTGGAAAGGCGGATGTTGAATGGATGAATGGATGGACAATATGCGCATGTGGCAATTATTAGCTAGCTAGCTAGCTCTTACTTGTTTGCTTGTTTGCTCGTCAAACAGCCAAGGAGATGAAAATTCAAGATTGTTAAAATACATTGAATGATATGATGTTCGGAAGTGCGATTGATGAATGCTTTCCTCTCACCTCGCTTCCTCTCTATAAAGTGAAATTTTGGTATCTACCTAGGTAGGTAGGTAGGTAGGTAGGTAGGTAGGTCTAGTATTCATGACGAAAAAACGCTTCTAACAGGTACTAGGTATATCATCTCCGTGTTTTTTATTCCGTGTTGGATAAAGATAATAAGAATAAGATTAAATAAGATAAAAGAACAATTTAATTTTATTATTATAACAAAGTACTGTACCTACCTAATTAACGCCTAAACTAATGAATCGAATCGAAACAAATCCCAATTTTTGTGACTCGTCTATTCTCATATTATATCATTCATTCACTTACTCACTCATCTCCTCACTCATACATAGATAGATAGGCAGGTAAGTAGGTAGGTAAGTAGGAAACTACTTGAAATGAATTTAATTGATATAATACGATAAGATAGAATATGCCTTCGCTTGGTGTGATTATTGATTTTGATCTGTTTGCTTGCATGACCCATCGATCGATTACGAATATGCATTTCCGAGATCGTGTTCCTGCACCCGTGTTAGTCAACTGTGGTGGTTTTTGTTTCTTGTACCTTGAATATCTGTCTATTGATCTCAAGCCTGGATATGCATCGAGATCCAGATCTGGATTCAGAGGTTGGGTGTAGAGATTTGATGGGAGATGATAGAAGAGAAGGTGAAGGGAAGAGATGAGATGAGAAGAGAAGGGAATAGAGATGTAGTGAAGAAAAAAACCAAAACAAAGAACAAAAAATAAACATACCTTGAGATACTCCCCACCCTTTTCCTGATATTCCTCCCTCGTAACCCTCGCTTCCTTCCATCTCTCCCCACAACTCCATTTCGCAGCCCCTTTCCACGCATCCAACAATTGATCCTTCGCCCTACGAATCTTGACTTCTGTGCCCGCCTCCAAATTCGCTCTCAATCCCTCTCTCAATCTCTCATCGAAGTTTTGCCATATTGTGTTTCCTCCGGTCAAGAAGATATCTTTCAGGAAATCCTTCTGATTCATGCCCGCTCCTGGAATGCGCTGATTCAGTATATCAGCTGCGATATCCACAATCCCGGCTTGATCCAGCCCGGCTATGCTGGGATTAAAAATAACTTCCGGGACGCGGATCCGTTCAACGTTGAGATGGAGTTGGTGGGCTTCGGCCGTGCTAGCTGGATTAAAGGGGCGCGGTCCGCGGAGGAAAGCATGGATGAGGGATTTGGTCCAATCGGTTTGCGCGTCGAAGGTATGTTGATCCGTGAATTCGGGATCGTATTTGAGGAGATCCGCTTCGAGGGTTTTGAGAAGAACACTAGGATCCTCTTCTTCCTCGTCATCACTGCCGCCGTCTCCAGTTTGAATAGTACGATAGACTCCCCAATCATCATCATCCTGACCGAAGTTATCGTCATCACCTCCGCGACGACGCTTTTTAGTCGGGTTATCGGATGCGAGGTTTGCGATACTCTTCATGCGGATTTGACTCGCGAGACTTTTTCTGTTTCCTAGGTCTGCTTTGAGACGTTCTCTGTCTTTAATCTTCTGAAGCATAGTAGCTCGAGCTTCTCGACGCTCTTGAAGCCAGCCTTCGATATCATTTTCTCGCTTTTCATCATCTATGCGTTGTTCTTCGGCAATACGAGCTTTTTCTGCCAACTTTTCTGCCTTGGCACGAGCACGAGCTTCGTTATTGGATTTCATGAGACGTTGATGACGCTTTTGTTTGAGGCCTGCTTCGTCTAGTTGCTCATCTGGAATGTCAAGCATAGAGTAATCTGGTTCTTCGACTTCTTCCTCGATTTCTGTTCCACCGACATCCTTGGTTCGAGCCTTACGAATGCTTTTGTCGAGTTCCTTGATGGTTTTTTCGAGGGCAGCTTCGTCTTTCAACTCTTCGGCGTCAAGTAATATTTTGATTTCCTTCTTTGTTTGATCTACCAGCTTGCCTTGTAAATGTCTGTAGTACTCAAGCTCCTGTTCTTTGCGAACTAATCTCTCAAGACGCATTTTGGCGGCTTGTTCTTGTAATCTTCGCCCGCTCTCCTTTCTCTTCTCTGCAATCTTGGCTAACTCCTCTTCACTCTTTTGTACCTCGATAACTTCTGTATATGGGTATTGAATGACACGGTCTCTGTCTTCTAATCCTGTCCAGTCGAGATACTTGCCCACTTCCTCATCATAATCTCGTGATAGGTAACAATGATCTTGTACCATATATTCCATTTGAGTAGCAGCTAGCTTTCCTGGAAAGCTAGGATACTTTAATTTGATGAGCTTTAAAAGATAGTCGGCACTTTGTGATGCACCCCAATTCAATCTTGTTGCCTGGGTAAGCATGGCTTTCGAATTGTAAACCGGGATCAGATGTGTAGAGCTATGGGAAGAAGATACAACAAGTCCGGTCTTGCCCCCATTGTAGTCGTAAGAAAATAGAGAATCGATTCCGTAAGCTACAGATGGTGCTCCATAACATTCAAATATGATTTCGGTCATAGCTACCCCGTTTCATTAGTAGAATTCGTAGGTCCATTGGGAAGTCCATACATTTCCTTGAGTACGGCAAGTTTGCGACAGCTTCCGTCATAACGATAGGCATGCCCACACTGCCTTCTGAATCGACGCCCAGCTTAAGGAAGATACAATCCAGTACCTGCTCCATAACATCCCAATTGCTAACAATCCCGCTTCCCGCCTCAAAGGCATTTCTCATGTGGCCCTTGGCTGTAGTATCTGCATAGACATCGGCGCCAACAAACGAATACGTTTTGCCCATCTTCCTGTCTCTGTATTTAGAAAAAAGCGGTAAGATATTGAGACGTGGTGAGTCCTCGAAAGACCAGCCAGCTCGAGTCACTGATGAGCCTGTAGCAAAGTATTAGTATCTTTGAGATATGCAAGTCATGATGCCCAGCGCAGAATTACCATTGTCAATTACTATCGCAGCTTGACCAGATCCCCGCGATTTGGCTGTTCGATATCCATCTGGCTGAGGCTCAACATAGTTATCAAAGTGAAGATCTTTCGCAGGATATAGAGTAGGAGGAGGTATTGAGTTCTGTTGCTCTGATGCAGGCGCATCGAGGTCCATGGCAGAGGGCGACATCTTCCTAGAGAGGTAGTGGTTGGTTTTCGTTGCGGTCTAAATCATTGTTTGTATACTCTTGCGACGGAAAGAATCGATTAATAAATAATACACGTATTAACGAGAAGCTCTTTGGTGATAATTATTCCTCTTTATGATGTTGTCGCTTCACAAGGCTAGATTTTTGTGGCAAGGCTGAGATGCATGTAGAGTTACATGTGGAGATCACGATTAACCTTATTACTCTATCTATACGATATCTACAATCTACAATCTACAATCTACAATCTACAGCACCAGATTCTGTAGGACATTTTTAAAAGTCGTGGAAATTATCTTTGTAAGTCATTAATCAGAAATCATTCTAAGCATCAAGCTCCGCCATAAAACGCCAGCTCCTTGTCCACAAAAGACTCTCTTCAGTTCTATCATGATGGCTCCTTGAGACTGTCGGTAGCTTTCAACGAATTAGCATGAGTCTTGTGGCAGGTAAAATGAAGTACCTTCTAAATGGAAGAGAACATTGGATTGATAGTTCTTGAACATGTCTGCAACCAAAACGACATTTGTGTTTGCGTTATTGATCTCCTAATTCTGGTTCAGCTACATGTAACCATATACCGACGATTGCTAGCCCGCTCATACCTGGAGGTTCTTGTTCAAAAGCATGATGGCTTCATTGAGTTTCTCCTAGCAGTTGAATTAGTATGATATCTTGGTGGGTGTGCTTGAAATGCTTACTACGTTGGTGATGATTCGTGAGAGAAGCAAGTTTTGCTGGTGCTCGTGAGGATTTTCCTACATAATGTTCATTATCCTGTATAGAAGCTTATTAACATATTTATTAACCTTACCATAGTCTCTCCCGTTGATGTCGTTTGGTTTATGAAATTGTGATGTTTGACAAAGTCACTGTTTTGTTGATGTTTATAGTAAATATTGATACAAGTTTTGTGCGTTGCCTGATTGGTCGGCTGTTGTGAAGCTCGAAGCTCAATCAACAAGGCGGAAGGAAGGCAGAGCAATTCAATTCAACTTCAATCAAACAATCATAAACCAACCACCAATCGTCATCAATCATGGCGCCAGCAACTCCAGAAGCTGAAGCTCATCAAGCACTCATCGAAAAGCTTGATGTCCACTCAATAAGAAAACCCTTTCGCAATACACACTGGAGACCCAATCAGCGTCGCAACAAGAATATTAAGACCATTCTCGGCGACGCCGTTCGAAAGGAAGCATCACTCATGCCAACACAAGACAACAGTGGTGCTGCAACACCTTTTTCCGAAGATAACGCAACCTCGACTGATGGTGATACGACACCTGCCCCTACGAGCGCTCCTACACTTCAACCAAATCTTGCGCAAGCTTCCAAGAACTTATCGAAATTGGTATTGGAACGAAATATGAGGACGAACGGCTTTTCTAATGCACCCACTGCAACATATACGAATATCGAGTCAGCACCGTCTCTAGCACATCCAAAGCATTATTGCGATATCACAGGATTGCCAGCTCCATATACAGATCCAAAGACAAGGCTACGATATCACAACAAAGAGGTGTTTGGGGTTGTTAGATCTTTAGGCCAGGGGGTTGCAGAGCAGTATTTGGAAGTACGAGGAGCCCATACTATCTTGAAGTGAAAGGCGATTATAGTGCATTACGTTGGAGCATTTGGAAGAGGTGTAATGCTCGGCCTGGGCTTTGCTCAACACACAGTTCACCATATGCGAAGAATGGCAAGCGATGCGCAATGCGCGAAGGTTCAAGATGGTTACTCGACAACATTGGTGTATACATACTGGCAGAACGATCAAGGGGCAAGGACAGACTTCTGGGTGGAAGATTTGTTTGATTGAGATGGATAGCATCAGCCTTCAAGGTGATTGAAGAAAGGCTCAGAAACGGTCGAAATCAGTACGAGGATATGTCTGACCGACAAAGTCAAGCTCATTCTACCCACCAATCATCTTTCAATGATTGGTTCAGGAATACGCTCCGGCTTAATCGCGATCATGAATATTATCTGCCTACTCGAGTAGAGATGACGTGGTACCGAGAACATATAGAGAATGAAACTCAGTCACCAGGACAAATTGTCCTGGTTCGTCGTGGCAATCATAATACTTTACCTCATGCAGTGTGCAATAGGATTGATACTTCGGAGGCAGGTCGAGAGAGACCTGAAAGAGTACATGTCCTTTGCATTTCCTTCCAAATCTTGTTGGTCGGCATATCGACACATCTTATGTTTTAGTCAACATTACTAACTGATGTATCGATTGTGGTTGTTTCAATATCTTCAATTCAAAGGATAGCTTTGGTGAAGAATGTCAGACAAGATGAGACTCGAGGAACCCGAGTAAAATTTATATTTAAGCTTTTGTGGTCTGCATATGACGCTAATTCATGTCATGGGCACGGACGCGTCCAAGCCGCATTCTTTCAATGAACTCCAACAAAAGATCATTGAGGACAACTTTACTTCTAATACCAACTGTTGTACTACGAGTGTGCTTAGTAGAAATCTCCAAATACCTACGCATTGCTAATTCCGGGTTCGGAAGATATTCAAAATGCCTACCATGTGGTTATCAGATTCCCAAAGTACGTTCTTGACTTCAATAGCCAGATGGTTCTGGACTATTTGCGCCGAGTTCAATTGATCCAGTTCCAAACATGCTATATTATTTCATGGGATTTATGCTAATGTATACTTTGTACAGAGATTGGGGTAGCCTTTTGTTCAGGTGGTAGGTGATATTCTACGGTTTGTGCTTCGGATCTAGTGTAGCTGATGAGGTCTTCAAAGGCGGGTTCTTCCTGATCGGAGGTGTTATGATGTTTTTTGATAGAGCTATGTATGTTTAAACTCTCCGTAAGATTCAAAGGAAGGTGGCACTAACAAACTTGTAGGCTCGCAATGGGAAATGTGCGTATTCTCTGGACCTTGAGACAGGACTTCCTGGCTTACAATATGTCGATGTAGATCCTCTTTTTAATCGGCTTAACTGTTATAATTGGACCACAAAAAACAATGGCGTTCTTTGCGCGGAGACAAAAGCTTAAGGGGACCGGAGCCTTTTTCGCTGGACTTGCACTCATCCTCATGAGGTGGCCATTTACAGGATTTCTGGTGGAATTATACGGCATATTTATCTTGTTCGGTGACTTCCTAGGGACTATAGCTGGATTCGCAAGGAACATCCCGATTATTGGCCCATACATCGGAGCCATGGTTGATAGAAGCGGAGTTGCAATGAGGGGAGCAGAGTTACCTGTTTGAGAAGGGGGCCAGGCAGATACCACGAAATCTCAACAAGAACTACGAAGGAACACCCAACATGTACACGACGTTATGGGACGAGATGGGCTGAGCTTGAATGACGCTATGTCCTAGTCCTAGTTATTCACGGCGATTTAGATTGTATATGAAACGGGGGCACCAAAATGGCTCACATCCGGCCTTCTAATGAGGTATAGAATAGATGGCAAACAGTAAAGTAGAGCAGATGCTCCTTTATATTTCGCCAATGAATGATGAGGAAACATTGAAGACTATCAAGCATTTGTATTTGTACCATTCAAGTATTAAGACGTCGCCTTGAAAGTTAAGCCACTTTGCGACCTCACTCGCCAATATTCCCCAACCTCAAACTGCAATTTACATCCTCCAATTGAAACAATGTCTGCGAGAATGCTATCAAAAAAATGAGAACGCCATAGCTAACCAAATACATCAATCTACATAGCCACGCAGCATGAGTTCTGCTTCTTTGCTTGTGCTATTTTATGTATTAGTAAAAGCTCTTGTAAATTTCCATCATAACATAGTAAACTCACTATAGAACATCTTGCTCTGTGCACTCAAGCCATCACTCTTTGCCACCAATGTATCAATCTTCTCGCCTCTCTCTAAAACACTCTCAATAGTTTTATGCAACACAATCTTCGTCTCATCCAATTCCTTTTGGATCTTCATGATGCTATCTGCCTGTTGCGGATCTTGGTATTTCACAATGTAGTCGTTCAGTTCGGGGAATGAGAGGGTTGGGCTTGAATCGGCCCATTCTGATTGAGGGTGTGCATTTAGGAACTCGTCGACGACTTTGGAGAGAAGTTGATGGGCAACGAGGGCTGGGTATTCGTGGTCGGAAATTATTATACCACAGACGCCCTCGGAGCGTCCATAGGCGTGGAATGTATTACCTGGTATTGTCAGATAGAGGGTCTTTTGTGATTTGGAGGAGTCGAGATTTACTATCTTGTTCGATGTCTTGCCTTTGGCCAGGCTTTGTTCGTTCAGCGACTGTCTTACTGAAAACCGTCATGAATTCGCCGTAACTGTACATTCATCCTATTAACCAGTCTTGTCCCATGTAACACTATAGTAAAAATCTAACCTGTTTCTAGTAAATCGGCCATATGCGCTCAACTCTTTCACGCAACAGAGCTCGTGTGAGGGGGTCTCCGAGTTCTTGATTATCTGATAGCGGTCAGCCTGATAACATTGTCACTGCGATATTTGCGAACGAACTCCGATATAATGCAACTTCATTTTTGCGATTTGGGGTTTATTGTAGATACGATTGAAATCTAGATAGCAAAAATAGCTGGAGGTGTAGGTTGGGAAGGATGTGGCTTTGCTTTGTTCTTGATGTTGAAACTCTGGGCTGTATCCTGTACAATCACATGGGGGTTACAGTATGACGACGGATTTTATTATGCCCGGTTGGCCCCACTGATTACTCCCCGCCGCGTGAATCAGCTAAAGCAGCTTTATTTATATTTCATGATATCAAAAACCAAAATCTTCATCGAACTTTACATTTTCGAGAAGTTGATAAAGATTGTTTGGAAATCATGTCTCCGTCAACGCTGGACTCAGCTGAAGTGCAATGGCAAGCCCAACTTGCTGCTATGAAAAACGCCTTGGCAGAGTTGAATTTGCCTCCGAGCTCGACGAATGGGGAAACTAAATCATATGATATCGACGTTGACTTCGACGACGACGATGAATTTACTTCCGGAAATAGCGGGGACGATGTTTGGGATTTCATTAGTGATGAGGATGATGATTTGTCCAGCAGTGATGTCAACGACGATTTCCCTAGTCTTTCTGACTCCGCTGGTGCAGGCAACTATGGACCTCAATGGTTGAAGCGCAAATGTATGGAGATTGCTCAGAGGAAGCAGGGACTTTCAGGAAACGACCTCCAGGAACAGATCATAGCAATCTTAGGGTCTGATAGTGGTGAGGAAGAGCTTCAGTCCACTTTGATTGACATGATCGGCTTTGATGATATAGAATTTGCCATTGAAGTCATCTCCCACCGCAAGGATATTACCGCCGCTTCACGTTCTATTGGAACTCAAGATGACGGCATCTTTACTGGAAAGTTACAGACCAGGAAGGAACGAGAAGCAACCTTACGACAGAGAGATTACGAGCATAAACATGCCGCACTAGGACCGTCCATTAATCGCGACGAAGAAAAATATCCTCACGTCTATAAATCGCATCATGCTGGTAATATACTGGATTCGAGAGGAAAGAAGTATGCACTGCCGGTGGGTAGTGAGAGAACAGAACACGAGAGATACTCGGAATATACTGTCCCAGCTGGAAAGGTTGGAACTTTAGGTGCAGGTCGAAGACTTGTCGAGATTTCTGAGATGGATGGCCTTTGCAAGAGAACTTTCAAGGGTTACAAGTCTCTCAATCGAATGCAGAGTTTGGTCTATCCAGTAGCATACAAGACCAGCGAAAACATGTTGATTTGTGCTCCCACTGGTGCTGGTAAAACCGATGCAGCAATGCTTACGATACTTCACGCCATTGGAGAAAATGTTTCGCCACACCCATCGGAGAATCCAGAATCCTCAGACTTTGTGGTCAATTTCAATGATTTCAAGATTGTCTATGTTGCTCCAATGAAAGCATTGGCAGCCGAAATCACACAAAAGCTAGGTAGTCGTCTAGCGTGGTTGGGTATACAAGTTCGCGAGTTTACTGGTGATATGCATCTCACTAAGAAGGAAATCACCCAAACTCAAATTATCGTCACAACTCCTGAAAAATGGGACGTGGTCACTCGGAAAGGCACTGGAGATACTGAATTGGTTCAAAAGGTTCGACTTTTGATTATTGATGAAGTACATATGCTACACGATGATCGAGGTTCTGTCCTAGAATCATTAGTTGCCCGTACTGAGCGTCAAGTTGAGAGCACTCAATCTCTCATCCGTATCGTGGGACTTTCTGCTACCCTTCCGAACTACATCGATGTGGCCGATTTTCTCAAAGTCAATCGTTATGCGGGTCTATTTTATTTCGACGCTAGCTTCAGACCTGTACCTCTCGAACAGCACTTCATCGGAGTTAAAGGGAAGGCTGGAACCAGACAATCACGAGAGAATATTGATACAACTGCATTTGAAAAAGTCCGAGAGATGCTGGAACTTGATCACCAAGTCATGGTCTTTGTTCATTCGAGGAAGGACACTTTCAACACTGCTAAGATGTTGTATGAAAAGGCTATTGAGCAAGTTTGTGTAGACTTATTTGATCCCACTAATCATCCTCAATATGAAGCAGCTGTAAAGGATATGAAGAGCTCACGAGGTCGTGAACTTCGAGAGTTAGTACCAAAAGGTATTGGTATTCATCATGCAGGTATGGCTCGTTCAGACAGAAACCTGATGGAGAGATTATTTGGAAGTGGTGTTCTCAAAGTTCTTGTCTGTACAGCTACCTTAGCATGGGGTGTTAATTTGCCCGCTGCAGCAGTAGTAATTAAAGGTACACAAGTATACAGTGCTCAAGAAGGTAAATTTATCGACCTTGGAATCTTGGACGTTCTTCAAATTTTCGGTCGTGCAGGTAGACCACAATTTCAGGATACTGGTATTGGTATGATTTGTACAACAGCAGATAAGCTTGATCACTATCTTCAGGCGGTCACATCCCAAGTCCCTATCGAGTCTCGATTCTCGAAACATCTCGTGGATAATCTTAACGCTGAAATCGGTTTGGGGACAGTGACATCGATCCCTGAAGCTGTTGCATGGCTTGGATACTCTTATCTATTCGTTCGAATGAAGAGGGATCCTTTGACTTATGGCATAGATTGGGCTGAAGCTCGCGATGACCCAAATTTGGTGCAGCGTCGAAGACAATTATGCATTCAAGCAGCAAAGACACTTCAGCAAAGCCAAATGATTATTTTCAATGAAACGACCGAGGAGCTCAGAAGTAAGGATGTTGGACGTATTGCAAGTCAATTTTATGTCCTCCATACCAGTATTCAGATATTTAACACTATGATGCAACCTCAATCGTCCGAAGCTGATGTTCTCACGATGATTGCTATGAGCGGAGAGTTTGATCAAATTCAATCAAGAGACAGCGAGTCAAAGGAGCTTACCAGCTTGAGAGAAGATTTCTCTCCTTGTCAGGTAAAAGGTGGAACTGATTCCTCACACGCCAAGACGAACATCCTCCTACAATCTTACATATCTCGAGCCAAACTTGAGGACTTTGCTCTAGCCAACGATACAAACTACGTTGCTCAGCAATCGGCCAGAATTTGTCGTGCATTATTCATGATTGCTTTGAATCGACGTTGGGGTCATCAATGTCTCGTGCTTCTCTCGCTATGCAAGTCAATTGAGAAAAGAATTTGGCCATTCCAACATCCTCTTCATCAATTTGAGCTAGCCCAGCCAATTCTTAAACAGCTTGATGATAAGGAAAATCTTTCCATTGAAACTCTAAAGGAGATGGACGCAGCTGAAATTGGTGCCATGGTACACAATCCTGGTGCTGGAAGGACAATCTCAAGAATTCTTGATAACTTTCCTACATTGAGCGTGGAAGCCGAAATTGCTCCACTGAATAGAGATGTTCTGAGAATCCGTCTTTACCTCACGCCGGAGTTCAAATGGAACGATCGCCACAATGGTACATCGGAAAGCTATTGGATCTGGGTTGAGAACTCGGAGACTTCTGAAATATACCATCACGAGTTCTTCATTCTGAACAGAAAGAAGTTATACGATGACCACGAACTCAGCTTTACTATCCCACTATCGAATCCGCTCCCCACGCAGATTTATGTAAGAGCAGTTTCTGATAGATGGCTGGGCGCAGAAACGGTGTATCCAATTTCTTTCCAACATTTAATCAGACCTGACACCGAAAGTGTGTACACTGATCTTTTGAATCTTCAACCCCTACCAATTACTGCCCTGAAGAATCCGGCCCTGGAGGAGATTTATGGCAAACGTTTCCAGTTTTTCAATCCTATGCAAACTCAGATCTTTCACACTTTGTATCATACACCAGCAAATGTTCTTCTTGGGTCACCAACCGGATCTGGAAAGACTATTGCTTGTGAGTTGGCTATGTGGTGGGCGTTCCGCGAGAAGCCTGGCTCTAAGGTTGTCTACATCGCTCCTATGAAAGCACTTGTTCGAGAGCGAGTTAAAGATTGGGGGGCTAGATTAACTCGACAAATGGGCTTGAAATTAGTTGAGTTGACTGGTGATAACACACCTGATACGCGAACTATTCGAGATGCGGACATCATTATTACTACTCCAGAAAAATGGGATGGTATTAGTCGTTCTTGGACTACGAGAGGTTACGTTCGACAAGTTAGCTTGGTTATTATTGATGAAATTCATTTGCTTGGTGGAGATCGTGGTCCAATTTTGGAGATTATTGTTTCTCGTATGAATTACATTGCAACTCAGACCAACAACTCAGTCAGACTTATGGGTATGTCGACTGCGTGCGCCAATGCTATGGATTTAGGAAACTGGCTTGGTGTTAAGGAAGGATTGTTCAACTTCAGGCATTCGGTAAGACCTGTTCCACTGGAGATTTTTATCGATGGTTTCCCAGAGGTTCGAGGCTTCTGCCCCCTAATGCAATCTATGAACAGACCGACTTTCCTGGCCATCAAAACACACAGTCCAGAAAAACCGGTCATTGTTTTTGTTGCTTCTCGTAGACAAACACGTTTGACAGCTAAGGACTTGATTAACTTTTGTGGTATGGAGGATAACCCTCGTCGGTTTGTCAAGATGTCTGAGGAAGATCTCCAACTGAACCTTGCCCGAGTCAAGGATGACGCTTTGAAGGAAGCCCTAAGTTTTGGTATCGGTTTGCATCATGCTGGTCTGATTGAATCTGATCGTTCATTGGCCGAAGAACTATTTGCCAACAACAAGATTCAGATCCTCGTTGCAACATCCACTCTAGCCTGGGGCGTTAATCTTCCAGCTCATTTAGTCGTTGTAAAGGGTACTCAGTTCTTCGACGCTAAGACTGAAGGATACAAAGATATGGACTTGACAGATGTACTACAAATGTTGGGTCGTGCTGGACGTCCTCAATTCGATACGTCAGGAATCGCTCGTATCTTCACGCAAGATTCAAAGAAAGCATTTTACAAACACTTCCTACATACAGGTTTCCCAGTAGAATCCTCTCTTCACAACGTCCTAGACAACCATCTTGGCGCTGAAGTATCCGCTGAAACCATCACTACCAAACAAGATGCCCTGGACTATCTCACCTGGACATTCTTCTTCCGACGTCTCCATAAAAATCCTTCATACTATGGTCTTGAAATCTCGGCCGAAGAACACAATACCATTGCTGCTCAACAAATGGCCAATGATTACATGATCTCAATGGTAGATAAGTCATTAGACGAGCTCGCCGAATCCAAATGTCTGGAAATCTACCCTAACGGCAACATCGATTCTACCCCTCTCGGAAAAATCATGTCCTACTACTATCTTTCTCACAAAACCATTCGTCACCTAGTTAAACATGCTAAACCAAATGCTTCATTCCGCGATGTGCTTTCTTGGATGTCTTCCGCAACCGAATATGACGAGCTCCCCGTTCGTCATAACGAAGATCTCATTAACATTGAACTTTCCAAGAACCTACCTCTCCCAGCAGATGCAGCACATTTTAATGGCCTTCCAATGTGGGATCCTCACGTGAAAGCATTTTTGTTACTTCAGGCCCACATGAGCAGGATTGATCTTCCCATTTCTGATTATGTGGGTGATCAAACCAGTGTTCTTGACCAAGCTATCCGTATCATTCAAGCTTCCATCGATGTCCTTACGGAATTGGGATATCTATCAAGCGTCGTGCAAATGATCACTTTACTTCAATGTATCAAATCAGCTCGTTGGCCTGAAGACCACGCTTTGTCTATCTTCCCTGGTGTAGTTCCTGATTTCAAACCATCCAAGGACAACGACATTCCCACATCACTTCAACAATTCTCAGCCTTACCTCAAAACGTGTACCAATCTCTCAAAAACAAACTACAACTTCCAAGTAGAAATACACAAGCTTTTGATAAAGCAGCAAACATGATACCGAACTTGAAAGTTGAAGTACAAAATGTTACTGCGTTGAAAATGGATGTTGTAATCAAGAGACTTAATGGGTTGGTGGATAAGGAAGGGAAAATGTATGCGCCTCGATTCCCCAAGAGTCAGAGTGAGGGATGGTTTGTTGTGCTTTGTAGCAAAGGAAGTGATGAGGTGGCTGCTATTAAGAGATTGGGTTGGAGTGCTCCTAAGACCAACTTGAAGAGTAAAGGTGCTCAGAATGTAAATGCTGGCAATGGAGATGAGGGAAAACAGAATACCAGTGTGATAGGCATAGGAGTCAAACCTCAAGCAAAAGCAACACTTAAATTTCCTGGAACGGAAGAAGGAGAGGAAGGAAATATCATGGATGGGAGAGTATTCGATGTTTGGGTTGTCAGTGATGGATATAGGGGGTTGATTTATAAGGTTGAAGGGGTAGAGATACCAGATGTCATGAAGGTTAGGGTCGAGGATGAGGGGAAAGGGAAAGATGGGAAGGGGAAGGGAAAATGAGAAACTGATGGTAGTCGGTGTGAGAGGATAGGAAGGGGAAGATAGAGGACGATGAAGTAAATAGATGCATACATGAGTATGAATATACGAACGTGTATACTTATGTACAGAACAGAATATGAAATCATGATATACCTACTATTCAAGATTTTTTTTCAAATCAGAATCCCTCTCTATAGATATTGAATGTGGGATCTTGATTGACGTCCATCAAGGGGGTGTGGGCCAAATTAGACGTGAAGTTCATATTGTTTACCACAAACACCTTCTATCTCTTCCAATTTTTGGTCAGTTCTGACTTTTCGGCGGAAACCTTATGCGTAATGAGGACACACAATTACAACAGCTGAATTTTGCAATAAAAACCCTGGATGTAATTATTCGAACCCTTGGGTAGATAGATTAGATACATGTGGCACAGCATGCAAGTAAGATCAACTGTTTGAAGTGAGCGAGTTGAAATATCTTTACCCCTCTTCAATTGATTATTCTAAGATGTATTTAATAAATAAAAAATACCTATTTATGTTTTTCGGGTTTAACTATCTATCTGTATCCAAGTTGTATGTAACAGTACCAACCCTTGAAAAATTTCTCAAGTCTCTGTCCAGATTCCCAGAAGAGAAACATGAGTACACCTTCCCCTCGTCTAATCCTCCTGAATTACCATTCAAGGAATGGGGTTTTGCAGTCCTCACAGTATTCATTCTCGTACGTATACATATCTATAAAAAATCCCCGACATCTCATCGCGTACTCACAATCGCAGTACCATATTTCCCACACAATCCACACCATTTACCTACACCCACTCTCCGCATTCCCGGGTCCGATCCCCTGGATCTGCACACGCATCCCCTACCCCCAAGACGTGTACGCTCTGCACTGCAAATACGGACCCATCGTGCGTATTGCCCCCGATGAACTCTCCGTCGCGACCTCGCTGGCCTGGCACCATATCTATTCGAATCACGGGAACACCCCGCGTTCCCGAAAAGTTATCTTTGGCATGGGGGTAAGACCGGCAGACCTATGTCTGTGCTTAATGCGCTGGAGCCTGCAACGCATCGCAGATTTCGCGGGGCGATGGACCGCGCGTTTACGGAGCGCGCGGTGGGGAGACAGGAGGGCATGATTGTGTCGTATGTGGATGGTTTGATGACGCGCTTACGGGATCTCGTAGAGGGGAATGCCGATGCGGTCGAGAGTGTGGTTGTGGATATCGTTCGCTGGTATGGCTTCTTTACTTTTGATCTCATCGGCGATTTGGGATTCGGAGAATCATTTCGATGTTTGGAGAGCGAGGAATATCATCCCTGGGTCGCGATGATTTTTTATTCTCTGCGCCCAGCGACGTATCGAGCTTCGCTGGGCTATTATCCGGGAGTGAGTTGGTTGCTTGCGTATTTGGTGCCGGAGAGTGTGCTGAGGAAACAGAGGGAACATTGGAATCTGGCGGTGGAGAAAATGAATCGTAGACTGGAGAGAGAAATGTCGAGACCTGATATCATTTCCCTGATCAAACGCGATGAGGATGGGAAAGATGGATTGACGATTCAGGAGTTGCAAGCGACAGCTAGCGTCATCATTGTTGCCGGAAGCGAAACGACAGTGAGTGTCCTGAGCGGATCTCGTGAACAACCCCGAGAAACTCACCTTTCTCACCTCTGAAATCCGCGAGAAATTCGAGAAAGAGGAGAAAATATCCATTGCCACGCCGAAAGAAACCGCCTACCTAAACGCAGTCATCCAGCAAGGATTCCGACTCTGCAATCCCACGTAAGAAACCCATTCTCCCCCTTCCGTATCCCGTACCCCAACCTAACAATGCACAGTCCAGTCGGTCTCCCACGCGTGGTACCTCCAGGCGGGGGCCGAGTATGCGGATACCACCTCCCAGAAAACATATTCGTCAACGTGCATCCCCTATCCATCTCCTTCTCGGCTGAATATTTCCACAAGCCGTCTGAATTTCACCCGGAGAGATGGCTCGCAGCAAACGATCCTTCGTCTCCTTTTTACAACGACAATCGCAATGCAGGACAAGTTTTTGGCGTGGGTCCGCGCTTTTGCATTGGGAAACCTCTGGCGATGGCGGAGTTGCAACTTGTGCTTGCGAGAATGGTGTGGAGGTTTGATTTGGAGAAGGTGGATAGATAGTGAGACGGGGAATTTGAAATGGGAGGAGCAGAGAGTTTTCACGGTTGTAGAGCGGAAACCTTTTGAAGTAGGGTTGAGAATACGCTCGGCACTACAATAGTGTTGATTTACATATTCTCTTAGGATTATTGTCCTCCTCCCACCTCCAATCAAAGTTTTCACAGTTGTAAAATGAAAAAACCCTTTGAAATGAGGTTAAGAACACTCTCAACCTGAAGACAATCCGAGATAAATGCATCATTGAAAATATATCGCTAAATTATATCTACACAAAGCACTTTGAACAGCCCTTTTGAATGAATGGTCCATCTCTGCAGTGATACTATCACCATTAGCATCATCACACGTCACTGATCTCACAAAACACCATGTATAAAAAATCTCAAAATTCAACAGAAAAGAATTACAATGATATCATCATAAACTAATTAACAACCATCTAGCCCACGCCCGAATGATCGATCCATCTACCATCTAATCTAAGTGTGATGATCCATCCATTTTTTCATCTATCATTCAGCAGATGCATGCGTTCTTATAAGCATACTCCGACGCCCGCAAAACAAAGCAAAGCCTTTGATCAATACCCACCCATCAACTCATCATTTTCCTTTCAAATAGTCTAATTCTCAGCCCAATTCATTTAATGAGTTCCATTAACACCATTTGTCTCTGCCTCAACCTCATCTCCACTAGGTTCCTCATAACCATCTTGGTATTTGTCCCAGTTAGCCAACACATTGCCAATCTTTGGACTATTA
Organism: Botryotinia globosa; assembly: GCA_014898425.1. Classification (NCBI taxonomy): domain Eukaryota; kingdom Fungi; phylum Ascomycota; class Leotiomycetes; order Helotiales; family Sclerotiniaceae; genus Botryotinia; species Botryotinia globosa. The sequence goes on from RCSZ01000001.1 coordinate 375,750, forward strand.
GTCAAACGATAAACATCCTCGAAATATTCCTTGGTCAATTCGAATGGTCTAGCTGTAACGTTAGGAATGTATTTTCCAATCAATTTGCTGGGATCGATAGTTGTCTTGTTAATCTTCTTGAGCAAGAAACTTCTGAATGGTTTGACTCCACTTCTCAAGAATGTGGAGTGGAAAGGCACATCGATACCCTTGAGGGGAATGGTAGCGAAACCTCTTTGGAGATCGAGAGGTTTAGGCTTGGCTTCGGTTTGTTTCGCACATTCGCGGATGATTTCGACGAGATGTGCTTTGACGTCATCGAGACTCAAGGTTTGCATGAGCTCTTGGATGTCGATTTTCTGAGCTTTGAGGTAGTTGGTTACACCAGTGAGAGTGTCAAGAGCTCTGAGATCACCAGCGCAAACGTATTGCATATTGGCAATGTTGTAGTTGACAATTTCCAACAACCAACTGGTTTCCTCAGCAATGTTTGCAACAACATATTGAAGGGCTTCTTCGTTGAAGGTCTTGGAAATTCTGCTAGGGTTGACAGCGCACATGGAGTAGTTGGATCGTCCAGAGGCATCACGTTCGACAGCAACTTGCATGGTCAAACCTCTGTAGAAGACGACAGAAACCAGACTCTCAATTGGCATGACATCTGCCAAAGCAGCAAGGGCAGAATATTCTCCGAGGGAGTGACCAGCGAAACTGCTGTCACGTTGAACAAGACCCTTAGAGCGCATATCTTCGAAACTTGCCTTCTCCATCAATGTCAAGGCGGGTTGTGTGAATTGAGTGGCAGAGAGAAGACCGGTTGGGGATCTGTAGGTGTAGGATGTAGTTCGTTCATCAACTTCCTTGAACATCTTCTCGGATTTGATAGAACCATCGGCACCGACAGTTTCGAAAGTCATAGACATATAGTTTTGACGAATTGCCTTACCACGGGGACCACCAAAATGAATGGTGAGCTCCTTGGGGTTGTTCTTGACAATGTTGGTGATTGCGAAACCTGATGTATTGTTAGAAATGATATCGTAAAAAGTGACTTGAGTAACTTACCATAGTTGTCCATGAAATGCTTGTCGGCACGATCCCATACTTCCTTAGCGACAGGACTGCTGGCATACAACTCCATACCCATTCCTTGTTCTTGAGAACCTTGACCAGTGAAAACATAAGCTGAGACTGGTTGTTCGACTTCAGCCTCACCAAGTAAGACCTTATCTTCAGTCTCCTTGTTGCTAGCCTCAACCTTGATGATCTTGCGACCAGCAACCATACCCACATGTTGCAACTTGACTTCAATATCATCGTTTGGAAGAACCATACCTGTCAGTTGAGCATGGAAACTGCGAACACGACCAACGTGGTTCTCTGCAGCCCAAGTCTCGACTAAGCTGCGAACAGCTGCACTTGAGTACATACCATGGGTGATAGTACCAGGCAGGTTTGCGTAGCTAGAAAAGACACGAGAAACGTGAATAGGGTTGTAATCACCCGAAACACGAGCATAGGTTTCGTTGGATGTTGGTGCTCTGAGAGAGAGAGGAGTCTTTCCATTGAGAGGGATAGGGTTCTCGAAGTTGATTGGTTGTTCAATTGAAGATCCATGACGCTCAAGGTAATCAATGACTGGGTTACCATGAGAAACACCAGCTTCGTACTCGACGCTTGCAACTTGGATGATCTCCTTGGTTGGAAGCTCCAACAAAACTTGACCTCTAGTCTCAACACTTGAGAAAACGGTCTTGTTCTTGAAGCGGACAAGACTCTCAAGACGGAAGGTCAAGGTTTGACCAAGCAACTCGTGATCTGGCTCATCCAAGTTGAACCACTCCTTAGATCTCAAGACAGCAACATCCTTCGAGGTAGCGAGATGGATTTGCATAGGTGTCTCAGTCTTACGCTGGAAGGTGTTCTCAAAATCGGTGTATGCACCCCTGTACAAGAATTGTGAAGTAACTTCCATTACTGGTCTGCCTTCTCTGGTAATGGTACCGCACACCTCGACCATCTTACCAGAGTCCTGGTTAAGAACAGCATTGATCTGGGCTGTAGTCTCAACTTCGTCACCCTTCTTCAATGGTTCAGCTCCAGGGATCATGCGGAATCCGTTAGAAAGATGCACGAGTTTGAGAAGATCACCATCAATTGTTCTAGGGAAGATTGGCTTGGTAATGGCCTTCCATCCAACAACGATGGCAAAATCCATAGGAGCGAAAACCTCCTTACCAGGTCGGTCAACGAAAGCTTCCCCAGTGTTTCCAACAGCATGAACGAAGTCGTTGATAGCTTCACTGGTGATGGTAGCCTTGCCACCATTGAAGATGCCAGTGACTGAAGCGTCGAGGTCAAGAGTCTCGCCACCGAACCAGGCTCGCCAGTAGAACTCCTTGATACGGTCATTTCTATCATTCATGACTTCGCGAATTGGAGCATAACCAGCCTCAGGGTGGTATGTGAACTTCAATGGAAGAGATACTGGCTTGCCAACAGCAGTTGTGTCTTTGATCATATTGACTAAGATCTCGTTCTTGCCAACCAATTTCACGTCAATGACTGTAACGTAGTGATTTGGTCTAGGTTGCTCCTTGACTGTGATCACGGTCTTTGAAGGATCGTTAGGATACGCGATCTCAACGAAAAGACCCTTGACGGGAGAGAAGATTCGTTTCATTGGGTTTGTTTGGAATTTTTGGCCTTGAACAAATACCTCTGAAGTGAAAAGAGCATGTCGCCAAGATCTCTTACGGCCTGCAAGCAATGAGAGCCAAGCCTCGAGAGATGGCAGAACAGCAGTGGGAGAGTATGACAATCGGTAAGTAGTCTTGTCAGCATCTTCCGAAATTGTGAGACCTTCAACGTCGACTTCCTCCTCAGTTTCAATGAGCTTGCCACCAAAGTATTCAAGCACTGGGATAGACGATTCATCTCCACCGTAGATGTCTTGGGTCAAAGACTTGATGTGTGAGTTGTGAATACCGTCAAGAATTTCCTTGATTGGCTCATCGACAACCTTGGAGTATTTGACAGCTATTGGTCCTTGCAAGATACAAGTTCTGCCTACATCTTGATCGATGACAGCCTCAAGATCTTCAGATTGCCAGAGAGAATCTTTCTTGAAGAAGAATTCAAAGTTTTCGTCAAGAGATGGCACGAAAGTAGTTGGTTTTTGACCTCTACGTTGGCAAAGCATGAGGAAGTGTTGAACATCTTGAGCGTTGATGAGTTGTTTCTCCGATTCTGGGTAAGCAGCTAAAATCTTTTCCACAGTTGGGTAGGGATCTTCCAAATCTGCGTAAGATTGGAGCATGGATGGCTGTCCTTGAGCAGTCGTGAAACGCTCCTCAACACGGCGAATGAAGTCACCAGTGAGCTTGATGTATGATTTGTCGATCCAGCGAGACTCGTGCTTGACATACATCAAATCTACCATTCTGCGGACAACTTCACCATATGTCATGTCCTCAAGATCAACTGCCTCCCCGGCTTTGTTTCGTCCAAACCAAACCTTTTGGAAATCATCATTCAACTTCTTGATGATGTAATCACGGTTCTTCTTCAACTCAGGTACTCGCTTGTCCTTTGGAAGACTGAAGATTTTGGCATCCATCTCAGCCCAGAATTTAACACCACGAGTCGCCAACTTGTGAATTGGCTCACCCATCTCGGATCGAACAGTGATAACACCACCGGCAGGACCCTTGTAGGTCTTCTCCCATGAGGCATCATCAACACCTTCGGCTTCCGTGATGGCTTTCTTGGCATTTATGCTGGTACGTGCTTCCTTGGCTGTCATTACACGACTACCAAAGAGACATCCATCGAATGGCATTGGGGGGTAGCCATAATTCTTTGACCATGCACCAGTGAAGTAAGGATAAGTATCTTCTGCGCCACCGAAACCACTGCCTGCGACCAAGAGAATGTTCTCCTGTCTTCTGATACGCGAGTACATTGAAAGAATTGGTTGATGGAAATCCTCAAAGGAGTGATGTCCTCCTCCACGACCTCCAGTCCACTGAAGGATCACTGGGAAAGTTGGGTTAGCCTTTGCAATATTGACGACAGCTTGGATGGCATCCATAGATCCTGGCTTGAACGAGATATGTTTTAAGCCAAGAGTTTCAATATATTCTTGTGCCACCTCGATGGAAGGTACACCAGCACCGATTGTGAGACCTTCGATTGGTACACCTTCTGCACGTAACTGTCCGAGGAGTGGAATTTGCCATTGCATAGCACGTGGGTTGATGTAGATGAGGTTGACAGAGATACCACGACCAGCTGGAATGGCATTCTCAATCTTCCTAAACGCTTCGGTCATAGTCTTGGCATTGTAGTATCCACCTCCAGCCAACTCAATTTGATAACCGGCATTCATAGTCGCAGCAACGAAATCCCAAGGAACAGTACATGGTGTCATACCCGCAACCATGAGAGGGGGAACTCCCAAGATTCGACTCATCTTTGTGTCCACAAATGTCTGACCGGTTGAGGTCTTGACCAATTTTGGACCATGCTCCTTTACCCAATCGACTGCATATTTGACGGCGTGTTCCTCATCACGATCGAAAAGCTCGGGCTTGTAACCGACCTCTGGAACGGTACCACTGACTGTGCCAGCTAAGATAACACGAACACCGGTTCCATCCTTGTTGCGGCTGGTCAAAACACCAAGACCAGACACACCACCAGGGCCGAAATCCAGGACGTGAGTTGCATTTGGGAAAACTGTAGCTTTTTCCCACTCAACAGTATCGTGGGTAATCAAACGCACCAAAGTTGGCACAATGTTGCCCTGAATATCATCCCGGATATCCTTTCCAGTATTCGTGTCGTAGACAGGAATGCCCAACGCTTTGCTATCAATCTTAACATCTTTTAGATCTTCGTTGATATGGTTTGTAGCTTCAGCAAGATATTTGCTGTGGAAAGGTGATGTGATTGGCAAGAATCTGTTTACAAATCTAACTTTGCGCTCTGTGAACGGAATTCTATTCTGGTCAAGACCAGTTGGAGCCTTGACTTTACGTAATTGAAGGTTGAGACCATACAGAGAAATGGGAGGTCCTGAAACAACCATATTTCTAGCACTGTTAATCAGAGAGATGGCGATTTGTCTATCTTCGGGAAGATATTTGTTGGTTGCGTCGATGTGTTCCTGAACTTGAGCTTGCGATAAATCACGGATGCTCAACATAGGGGTGGGTGTTCCTTCGCCATTGTCTACGGAGTCCTGGAGAATATTGGGTGCGAGAGAGGTTCTTGGGAATGTCTGCTGGCTGCGGGATCCAATCCAGAACAAGACTGTAAGAGCTGAAACTGCGACCTTGTCGAATGAGTCCCATGAGTCTGCAGCAGAGGTAGCAGCAGCCAAAACAACACCTTGAGAGTGACCAGTTGTTCCACTAATCCTGTCTCTGAATTGTCCAGGAGTAAGTCCCAAAACTCTGCAGGTCACAGCATAATGACAGAGCTGTACCAAACCAATCAGTGGGAAACTGACTGGTGCCGAAACCAAATAATTGAGATCTGGAGTGGACTCAGGATCATGAAGCCAGGACATAATGTCCAAACCCTTTGGATATAATTTCTCGGCTCTGGAATCCTTTGACAGACTCTGCAGCAGTTCTGCAGATTCGGTGATTAAATCCTCCACAAAGACTGCATATGTGCTATACAGTTCCCGAAGCTCATCAAAGTACTCTTCGATATTTCCTTGACCACCAAAAACATTATAAATTTTGGCTTCCTCGTCGCTAGCTGCTCTGAACAATGCTGATTCGTGAGGGCGAATTGGCCTATTGCTAGCTGCACGCGCAGCATAGTAGGATTGGACTACCTTGAGTTTCTTTGCATCGATTCCAGGCAGGGTAGCAACCAAAGCGTGAGCCTCATTGCCCCTCAAGAAGCCACGTTCGAATTCGTTCAAAACGAGTTTCAAAACCTCCTCGTATGATCCTTGCGCATCGTCTTCTCCCTCATCAACTTCTTGTGCTACAAACCCCAAATATCTGGCAACAAGCTCGGCCACGGATGAAGGCTCGTCATCTTGTGCGAGTTCGTCTGTAGGCTCGGGGAGGGAAGCCAGAAAACGGTCTTTGATCTGAGAAGCTTGGAAATGTATATTTGTGGGTATCAAAAATGAATGCTCTAATGAGCCATGTGAGAGAACGAGTGGTCGCAGAGATGATGAGGATCGTGGTGTTGAGACGCCCGTCTGAGGGCCGGTGGCAGTACCGTACATGATGGCAAATGGTAAATTGTGTGTTGTATGTGTAGAAGTGGTGAATTTGTCTTTAACTAGTTTTGCAGAAATCAATAAAAGGTACTCGGTGAAAAAGGGTGTCGTCCAACACTAAACAATGGATTATTGGCTTGTACTCACATTTTTTTCACAGGCCTCCAGAAACTCAATCAAGAGCAGGAGCAAAGGGATTTGATGTGGTGTGGTGTAAAAAGTTACAGACGGTCTCTTATTCTAACAAGGATACAATCGCTCCACCAAGATGCAAAAAATGGAGGTATGAGACAGAGGGAGGGAGAGAGAGAGAATTGATTAATTGAAGATGGATGTGAGATACAAACAGATGAACAGAAGGAAGAAGATTTTCAGCAGACGATAGCAATCTGCGTTGGGTTCTGCCTTTCTTAGATATGGTTCATGGTTCACGGTTCAAGACTTCCCTTCTATGCGGGCAAAGGTAGGTAGGTAGGGTAGGTAGGAAGGACTAAAATGGACGCTTTTCTACTAAATTCTCATATAATTCTCTCTCACATATGTAATACATTTCTACCTGGTACCGCAAAATCTATCCAAGCTTCGCCCTCAACGTAACGCCAAAAAATCATTCATCGGGACAGGGGAAGAGAGCCAATTTAGTTAGAGATTTGTTGGGGCACCAAGCTCAAGGAGGGGGTTGAAAATGCATTCACCCACTCACCCACTACTTTATACCTTTTCTGACTGGGTAATCAAGGGACCTGGTTATGGTGGACCCTGTCAAATAAAGTCGTCAGATAGTCAGATAGTCAGATAGTCAGCCTTGAGCGGTCTTGGTATTTGTTATCTATCGCGCATGAACGTCACTTGTAATAATAAGTTCCAACTTGTCACATACACAACGGCGAGGAAATGAAATTTGGAATTGGGTTCGGGCTGACGAGAAGAGAGTGATCTGACTTGATGGACTGTACTGTATCTGCATGGGATGGATTGTACAGAGTAAAGGGAAAGGAGAATGGAAATTGAGTTTCGAAACATTTTCACATTTCACACTTCATATTTCAATAGTTCTTCCCGCCAGTGAAGTATTGAGACAGATTATGAACCACCTACTTCAAACTTGTGTAAAAGATAGTCCTGGAACCGAAGATCTCCTTTCAATGTGTCTGTCCTCTTTAGACAGACGAGACAGAGTATAGGTAGGTAGGTAGGTAGGTAGGTAGGTATTCTGGAATTTTCTAATAGTCTCTACTCAACTGACACCTCTTTCTTTCTTCCTTTCGCCCCCCCTGAAACTTCGTGGCACCATAGTTTATCGGGGAAAGCAAAATAAAAAGGGTCTTCTCGCCAACATAGCGAGACATGTAGATTATTCCAGAGTGAGTAATTTGTCATTTGTGGTTGGGTTAGCTACCAATAAGATACCTGAGTATGTAGATAGTAAGTAATCAATATCATTTGTTGAGTAGGAATGTCGACCAAATGCCTCTGGAGTAATGGCATGATACTGGGTATTCATTCTCTTGAAGAGTAATCTCTCCCGAAGAGTAATCACCATCATTTGTTGAGTCGGAATGTCGACATGTCTGCTTACAATATTCCAGGTTCCAAATGCCTCCGGAGTAATGGCATGATACCTAGGTATTCGTCAATATCGATGTGTGGCCCATGATCAAGTAAGTACTGGGTATGTACGATCAGGTATACTATCACATCTTCACTAGCTAGCATATTTGCCGTGGAAAAGAAGGCCGTGATGATTTTGCTCCCACGATGTATCTGGATTCTTGATCGAGTAACGTACTAACAACCGTGTGTTTCGCAAGACAGATCGCTTTTGAAGCTACCTAGGGTTTGCACTTTCAAACCCCGGTTTATGCATACAATCAAATCAAGGGGTCCAGCGGAAAGGAAGTAGAGATGTGCCGACCATCTCTGCCCTCTTGCCCTACCTAGCCACCTGAGGTATGTAGTAGATTTGAAGTAGGCATGATGTTAAATGCAAATACTTTACATCCTGGATAGAATATCTGTCGGTGATTTTTGGGGGTCAATATCGGATTGCATATGTAGAATAAGAAGCGTGTAACCATTGGCGATATTGGCAATATATGGTCAAATACATTCATTCCGGAGTCCGTACACACGAGAGGTCGACCCAATTCTTGAAACCCATGATATTGGATTGGATCCAAAAAAAGGTCGTTGAGATAGATGTTTGATGCTCACTCGTGCTATCGAGGGGAGAAGAATTATAGACAAGGATGATAATGTGACGCTAAGCCTCTTACGTGTCTAGTCTCAATCCTCACCCGTCTGTTGGGAGGAGGGCCAAAAATTCATCAACCATTGAGATGTCTCCCCTTGTAATCCTAGCCCAAGTAATGCTCATACCGTAGCAAGGCGAGAAAACCCAAAGCTTCTGTCTACTTCGTACCATACTCTAACATTTGGTCTTTTCTCCGCTCCACCAGATAGAACCTTTAGAAGATACCCTCCCTTCCTCTATTCTGTCCGTTATTCAAATCTTCGTTATTCAAACCTCAATTTGATTTCAGTTTCCCTAATAGAATCAGTCTTTTTGTTTGCTGATTTAGAAAAAGGAAAAGTCTCTATATACTTTGTATTACTAGATATAGACAGACTTGAGAGGGGAATTCCCAGAGTAGTCTTAAGTTTACTACTCTCTCCAAAAAAAAAACGGGAAGGTCTGTTTTAGATTCAACTCTTGAATTTGACAGTTTGGCCCAACTCTTAGAATTCCTTCGCAGAAATTCTTTTTATGATACCCCCTTCGAATACAATTTAATTTTCCTCGACCATACAATCCTCAGATATGCGTCCCGAAGTCGAGCAAGAGCTCGCCCATACGCTCCTTGTCGAGCTATTGGCATATCAATTTGCATCTCCCGTAAGATGGATTGAAACACAAGATGTGATTTTGGATGAGAAGACTACCGAAAGAATCGTCGAGATCGGTCCTGCAGATACCCTTGGTACTATGGCCAAGCGGACACTCGCCTCCAAATACGAAGCCTACGATGCAGCAAAATCTATTCAACGTCAAATTCTATGCTACAACAAAGATGCCAAGGAGATTTACTATGATGTCGACCCAGTGGAGGATGAACCTGCGGCCGCTCCAAGTGATTCTACACCAGCACCAGCAGCATCTTCTGGCTCAGCACCTGCCCCAGTTGCAGCAGCTCCTCCACCAAGTGCAGGCCCAGCCGCACAAGTTCCAGATGCCCCAGTCGGAGCCATAGATATTGTGCGATCTCTGATTGCCCAAAAACTTAAGAAACCACTCTTGGAAATTCCATTGACAAAAGCCATCAAGGATCTTGTCGGAGGTAAGAATTGTCTTTCTCATTGCTTGGGTTGCAGAAGCTAATCAAGGGATTTCTACAGGAAAATCTACACTTCAAAACGAGATATTGGGAGATTTGGGCAAAGAATTCGGTTCAACGCCTGAGAAGCCAGAAGATACCCCTCTGGACGAATTGGGAGCTTCGATGCAACAAACTTTCAACGGTCAATTAGGAAAACAATCATCATCTCTCGTTGCGAGGTTAATTTCCTCAAAAATGCCAGGTGGATTCAATATAACTACAGCAAGAAAATATTTGGAAACACGCTGGGGTTTGGCATCCGGTAGACAAGATGGTGTCTTGCTTTTGGCCCTGACAATGGAGCCAGCAGCACGTTTAGGATCTGAAAATGATGCTAAGGCATTCCTCGACGATGTTTCACAAAAATACGCAGCAAATACAGGAATCAGCCTGTCGACGGTATCTGCCAGTGCTGATGCAGGTGGCTCAGGTGGTGGAATGATGATGGATCCAGCTGCCCTTGATGCTTTGACCAAGGATCAGAGAGCACTTTTCAAGCAGCAGCTTGAACTCTTCGCCAGATACCTTAAGATGGATCTCCGAGCTGGTGACAAGGCGTTTATTGGTGCGCAACAATCAGAAAAGGCCCTTCAGCCACAACTCGACCTGTGGAATGTTGAACACGGAGAGTTTTATGCTGCGGGTATTGAGCCTGTTTTCACTCAATTAAAGGCTAGAGTATACGATTCTTCATGGAATTGGGCGCGACAAGATGCCTTGACAATGTACTACGATATCATTTTCGGTCGACTCCAAGCAGTTGATCGAGAAATCGTTAGTCAGTGCATTCGTATTATGAACAGATCGAACCCCACCCTTCTCGAATTTATGCAATATCACATTGATAACTGCCCAACTGAGCGTGGCGAGACTTACAAGCTTGCAAAAGAACTTGGTCAATCGCTCATCGACAACTGCAGAGATGTACTGAACGAAGCACCAGTTTACAAGGATGTTGCATTGCCAACTGGACCACATACGACAATCGATGCTCGTGGCAATCTTGATTACGCTGAAATACCCAGATCTAGTGTCCGAAAGCTTGAGCACTATGTGCGAGAAATGGCTGATGGAGGGAAGATCTCAGAATACGGGAACCGAACCAAGGTCCAGAATGATCTCGGCCGTATCTACAAGCTGATCAAGCAGCAGCACAAGCTCTCCAAAGCATCTCAACTCCAAATCAAGAGTCTCTATAGTGATGTCATCCGCTCATTAGCGATGAGTGAAGGACAAATCATTCCAAAGGAGAACAGCAATGGCAAGAAGAACGGAGTCAAAATGAATGGTGGAAAGGCAAACAGCAATGTGAAGGCTGGAAAGGTCGAGACCATTCCATTCCTTCATTTGAAGAGAAAGGATGAGCATGGTTGGGAGTACAGCAAGAAGCTTACCGGTCTTTATCTCGATGGATTAGAGCAGGCTGCTAAATCTGGTGTCACTTTCCAAGGCAAGAATGCTTTGATGACTGGTGCCGGAGCTGGCTCAATTGGTGCCGATGTGTTGCAAGGATTGATTAGTGGTGGCGCTAAGGTTGTCGTAACCACCAGTCGATTCTCCAGACAGGTCACCGAGTACTACCAATCAATGTATGCTCGCTACGGATCCCGAGGATCTCAATTGATTGTTGTTCCCTTTAACCAAGGTAGCAAACAAGACGTTGAGGCCTTGATCAACTATATCTACGATCCAAAGACCGGTCTTGGATGGGATCTTGACTATGTCATTCCATTCGCTGCCATTCCCGAGAACGGTCGTGAAATTGATAGCATCGACTCAAAATCTGAGCTCGCTCACCGTATCATGTTGACCAATCTTCTCCGTCTTTTGGGTTGTATCAAAACTCAGAAGTTCGAGCGAGGTTTCGAGACTAGACCTGCTCAAGTTGTCTTGCCGCTCTCTCCAAATCACGGAACATTCGGTAATGATGGTCTTTACTCCGAATCCAAGTTGGCATTGGAAACTCTGTTTAACAGATGGCACTCGGAGAGCTGGGGCAATTTCCTTACCATCTGCGGAGCTGTCATTGGATGGACTCGTGGTACTGGTCTCATGTCTGGTAACAACATTGTTGCAGAAGGTGTCGAGGCGTACGGCGTACGCACATTCTCTCAACAAGAGATGGCTTTCAACTTGTTGGGTCTCATGGCCCCTAACATTGTTGATCTCTGCCAATCCGAGCCAGTTTTTGCTGATTTGAACGGTGGTTTGCAATTCATTCCTAACCTCAAGGATTTGATGACCAAACTCCGAAAGGATATAATGGAGACTAGCGAAGTCCGACAAGCTGTCACCAAGGAGACTGCTATTGAGAACAAGATTGTCAATGGTGAGGACAGTGAAGCCCTCTACAAAAAGGTCACAATTGAGCCACGTGCAAACATCAAGTACGACTTCCCACAATTGCCAGACTGGAAGAAGGAAGTCGCTCCACTTAATGAAAACCTCAAGGGTATGGTTGATCTCGAAAAGGTTGTTGTCGTTACTGGTTTCGCTGAGGTTGGACCATGGGGTAACTCTCGTACTAGATGGGAAATGGAGGCGTACGGTCAGTTCTCTTTGGAAGGTTGTGTTGAGATGGCCTGGATCATGGGTCTTATCAAGAATCACAATGGTAACATCAAAGGAAAATCATACGCAGGATGGGTTGACGCCAAGACCGGAGATCCAGTTGACGACAAAGATATCAAGGCCAAATACGAGAAATACATTCTCGAACACTCTGGTATCCGTTTGATTGAGCCTGAACTTTTCAATGGCTACAATCCAGAGAAGAAGCAATTACTTCAAGAAGTCGTTATTGAAGAGGACTTGGAACCATTTGAGACCTCAAAAGAAACTGCAGAAGAATTCAAACGTGAGCACGGCGATAAGGCTGAGATCTTTGAGATCCCAGAATCTGGAGAGTATCTCGTCCGCATGCGTAAGGGTGCCACACTACTCATTCCAAAGGCCCTTCGCTTCGATCGACTTGTCGCCGGTCAAATCCCAACTGGATGGGATGCTAAGAAATATGGTATTCCAGATGATATCATCTCACAAGTCGATCCCGTTACCTTGTTCGTCCTTGTCTGCACTGTCGAGTCTCTCTTGGCATCTGGTATTACTGACCCATATGAGTTCTATCAATATGTGCATATCTCCGAAGTGGGTAACTGCATTGGATCTGGTATTGGTGGTACTACTGCCCTTAGAGGAATGTACAAAGACCGCTTCTTGGACAAACCACTTCAGAAGGATATTCTCCAAGAATCTTTCATTAACACCATGAGTGCTTGGGTCAACATGTTGTTGATGTCCTCCACTGGTCCAATCAAGACTCCTGTTGGTGCTTGCGCCACATCAGTCGAATCCGTCGATATTGGTTACGAGACTATTGTCGAAGGAAAGGCTCGTGTTTGTTTTGTTGGTGGGTTCGATGACTTCCAAGAGGAAGGTTCATACGAGTTTGCCAACATGAAAGCTACCAGTAATGCTGTTGATGAGATGGCCCATGGTCGTACACCTAAAGAGATGTCTCGTCCTACCACCACCACCAGAAATGGTTTCATGGAGTCACAAGGTTGTGGTATCCAAGTCATCATGACTGCCAGACTTGCTCTTGACATGGGTGTACCAATCTATGGTATCCTTGGGTTGACAACCACTGCTACTGACAAGATCGGACGCTCCGTTCCTGCTCCAGGTCAAGGTGTTCTTACAACCGCTCGTGAAAACCCTGGCAAGTTCCCATCGCCTCTTTTGGATATCAAGTACCGTCGCAGACAAGTTGAGCTTCGCAAGAAGAACATCAAGGCATGGCAAGAATCCGAACTTGAGTATCTCCATGAAGAGATTTCTGCCATGAAGGCTCAAGGAGGAGAATTCAACGAAAGCGAATATGCCCAAGACAGAGCTCAACATATCGAGCGCGAGGCTTTACGTCAAGAGCGTGAGGTTCTGAACAGTCTTGGCAACAACTTCTGGAAGAAGGATCCTACTATCGCACCTCTTCGTGGTGCCCTTGCTACTTGGGGTCTTACCATTGATGACCTTGATGTTGCATCTTTCCACGGTACCTCAACTGTTGCAAATGACAAGAACGAGTCTTCAGTCATTTGCCAACAAATGGAGCATCTTGGTCGTAAGAAGGGTAACGCTGTCATGGGTATCTTCCAAAAGTACTTGACAGGTCATCCAAAGGGTGCTGCTGGAGCTTGGATGTTCAACGGTTGTTTGCAGGTCCTCAACAGTGGTTTAGTTCCTGGTAACAGAAATGCCGACAATGTCGATCAAGTTATGGAGAAGTTCGACTACATTGTTTACCCTAGTCGCAGCATTCAAACCGATGGTATCAAGGCTTTCTCTGTTACTTCCTTCGGTTTCGGTCAAAAGGGTGCCCAAGCTATTGGTATTCATCCAAAGTATCTGTTCGCCACTCTTGACGAGCAAACATACTCGGCATACTGCACTAAGGTTGAAGCCAGACAAAAGAAGGCCTACCGTTACTTCCACAACGGAATGATCACAAATACATTGTTCGTTGCCAAGGACCACTCACCTTACACTGACGACCAACAAGGAGCTGTCTTCCTCAACCCAGAAGCTCGTGTATCAGTCGATAAGAAGACTTCTGCTCTCACATATGCTCCAAACTTTGCCAAGAAGGTTATCAACAAGGAAAAGTCAGAGAGCACAAAGCAAATGGTTGAGTCACTTGCAAAGGGTGCTGCAACAGCTAATAACAAAGTTGGTGTTGATGTAGAGGATATTTCTGCCATCAACATTGAGAATGATACATTCTTGGAGAGAAACTTCACCGAGAAGGAGGTTGCTTACTGCAAGCAAGCACCAAGCCCACAGGCATCTTTCGCTGGAAAGTGGAGTGCAAAGGAGGCAGTCTTCAAATCTCTTGGTGTCGCAAGTAAGGGAGCCGGAGCACCTTTGAAGGAAATTGAAATCACCAACAATGAAAAGGGTGCACCAATTGTCTCGGTAAGTTTAAACCCCTTCATTTCCGATCAACTTTCGCTAACGACCATCTAGCTTCACGGTGATGCTGCAACCGCAGCAAAGAAAGCTGGTGTGAAAGAGATTAGCATTTCCATCTCGCACTCTGACACTCAAGCCATCGCAATTGCCGTTGCAACCTTTTAAGCTTTAGTTTTTTTTACTCCTCTTGTACATTGGAGTTGAGTTTTAATTTTATTTTACATATTTGACTAGTATGGGATTTGCAGGCGCACATCCAGTTCTGATTCAGACAATGTGGAGGGAGTAACAGGATTGGAATGCGTTTTTTTCAATGTGATAAGATCAGATGAAGATGAGAGCAATCAGAATTGATTACAGTCAATGAATTTGATGTAAATAGATAGATAGAAAGGCAGAAATGAGAATCACAACAATAGATTTAAACAATTCCTTCAAGAATCGTGAATCGCTTTTACTTCACATATATGTGTATATAAATATATAAATATATATATATATATACATACACGTATTTACGCAGACACGTTTTCATAGAAAATCCAAACATAAATCTGGATACCTTGGATGGAGGGATACCTTGGTATGGATGGGACGAACGACCGGGCTGATCCGATAGTGGGCCCCCTGTTCTGTCAAATTGTGGAAAGACTAGCCGCTAGAGCTAGGTAATTATTACCTTTCTACTCTCATTTGTATTGTGTCAAAAGATTCTTTTTTCTCTCTCTGTGTATTTTCTTTTGATGACAATCTCTTTCCAATAGTTTTGAAACTTCATTTAATTGCATATGTTTTGTTGGGAAACTTTTCAAAGGTATCATACAAGTTTGTGAATGGGATCGAAGAGTCCGAAGAGTTTGTTCTCCTGCGTCGTTACTTACTTGTATAGGTAGCAGATAGAGGAGCACAGGGCTTATAATCGGTCCAGGGGCGGTCCTCACTTTGCAGCACAGCGTGGATCAGGGCGGCTGACAGGAAGTGGTACGTGGGGACCTCTAGTTCCTAAGCTTTATTTCTATAGGATATGAGCTCGCATCCTATGGACACTTGGGAAAGAAAGAAAGAAAGGAAGCTCGATGGAAAAAGCAAAGATTCTTGTAGGTTTCTGGTAGGTTTCTGGTAAAGTTGAGTTCTCAAGGCTATCTACGTATCGTGTGTGTCAGCAGCGAGCAGGGCCACCAGGGCAAGACGAGGGAGGGTAGCAAGGCAGGGCAACGGAAACGGACTTTCGGGCATCGTACCTTTTACATCTATCTGTATAGCCAGCCATACATACATACTTCTAGAATCGCACTATCGATCATACTTCTGCCAGTAAATTGTGTGGATTCGATATTGGACGGTTACTTTTCCGGGTATGGTCATACTGCATACATCTATACTTCCCCAAGAGACTGGACGACCCGTGGACGAGTAATACCTACCGAGTAAGAGGTTACTTACACATACATATTATATGGTAATGTAATGCAAAGAGCCTCAGCGCAACACAACACAACTGCCTGCAGTCATCCTCTCGCGCTCTTCATTTCTCCTGCAGACACAGACCTCACCATCATTCATTCGAAGTGCTACCGTGCCAGCATACATGATCACTTGCGCAATCGTTCAATTTATTGTTCTAAATCGTATATACATTTGACCACTACATTCTTTATATTCCATACAGTATCGCGGATTGAGATTTCGTTATTTGGGAGGAGGGATTGGATTAGATATTACGGGAACGGGTGCCGATATTACGCATATCTCCCTCGATTGATGGATTGAAAGCGAACGTAAACACGACCCCGAATACTACTGGCGCAAGATTTGTCGATAGAGATTAGTACAAGTGGAAGTGGAGTGGCCTCTGCGCGAGACGGTCGGGCTTGGAGACGGTTTGCGAATTAGGATCATCCCGTCCTTGGTGAAGTGGTGCGTCTGGAATATATATATTTATATACGAACTATTCGAAGCTATATTCGTTACTCGCGAGCTACGCTCGTAAGCTCCCGCCCACATGTCGGACGATTTTGCGGCTCCCATAAAGGGTATCATAAAGGCACTAGATGCGGGGATAAAGTTAACGAAGAGGGTTGCGAGATCTGCGAGCGAAGGGCCGAGTAATTTAATTTATATATCGGAGTTGGCACAAAATTTACAGAAGAATTTGGAAAAGACTAGTCAGGCTATCGCGGATGCTTATAGAGATGCTGCAGGATCATATGGTGAAGATTTTGCCAAGGCGTTGATGGAGGATGGTAAGTGATGTTACGGAATATGGAAATATATGGGAGTTATTGACTGATGATGTGGTAGAATCTATTCAAAATCGATTGAAAGAGGTTAAGATAGATCTGAGGGATCAAATTGATGAATGTCAGGATTTCGATGAAAACCTCGAATCTTTTCAAGCATCAGCTTTTACAAATGTCAAACAACAATCGAAAAGATGTCGGACGGAATGTACTTTTATTTTCAACAATCTGCGGGATCGGCTAGATCAGACGGATCGTCATGACTTTCGGATGGAGGACAGGTCTCCCCCATTGAGTCCTGCACATGTACCGATTATGGAACAATCTCCTCGAAGACCACCGGTAACAGGTTCTATAAATCCTAGCGCCCCACCATATTCATCACTGCCGTCCCAGATTGATAGACAAGTTATTGATCATAAAGTTTCGTTATCTGATCCTCCAAAAAGGTCTCCCAAAGATGAAGATCCATGGAGTCTGAGCGGACCATATTTCGATGTAGGACCAAGGACTCCTCCTCGTGGTCCATCTCCAGAACCAAGTTATCAAGAATCGATACAAGCTACACCTCCTCCAAAATATGGATATGAAACACCACCTTCAAAGCAAATACTAATAGCCAAAGAACTAGTCTATCAACGACTAAATGCGAATGAGGAATTCCTGGAACGGAGAAAACAGTCTCGCATGTCATTTCATAACGAAATACGGAAATCAGTCTCCTCGATAGAAGAGAATAGGGCAAGCGAGACTTTTAGCGATGGATCGATGCTTACATCTCCTTGGTCTTCATATTCGTCAGCTAGTAGTCCGATAGAGAGGCATAGTTCTAGAGGAAGTGGATATGATGATCTGATAGGACGGAAAAGAAGTCAAGGTCAGACTTCTCAGGGAGGAAGTTCGAGAAATGGTTCATTGCGAGATCGAGAAGCTACACCTGCATCTTCGAGTACGACGAAACCAGATAATGAATATTTCCCTACTGCCTCACTAAAGCCCCCCACGCCAATATCAGCGACGCCAGCCAGTCCCGGTATTAGCGAATATCAACCTTCGGAATCAGGAACTTCGTTGTGGTTGAAAAGTCCAGTCAGTCCACCAATGTCTGAAATCCATGATCCAGCTTCGTGGGGTAGACTGGCACCTGCAACCACAACTCCAACCTCTACTACATCCTTAGCTACCACATTACAACTACCTGGTTTTGGCAATGGAGTTGAAGATGGATTAGAAGTTGTTCCTGTAATCGAAAGTGGTTTAGAAGTTGTACCAACTCAAGATCCCGAACCAGTACCAATACAGCCTTCGAATCCCATTCCAGAGAATAGAAATCAAAGTCAATTAGCAATGCATAGAGCCATTCCTTCAATGAAAAGTATAGATTGTCCTATGAGGCATGATAGTTCCTTTTATAAATTCGATGGATTTTGTCCCGGGGCTAAAGCAATGATTAGAGGGGAAACTGGATTTAAAGTCGTTAAGAGACCTTCGGTATGTAGAATTTCTTCTTACTTTTACTTGGTTCATTATTTCATTGGTCAGATATTACTCGCATCCCCTTGCTAATACCTAGGTTTCTCTGTACTGACAGAAGGATCAGGGCCATTATAGTGCTACTCTGAGTGCGAGATGTATTAAATGTGCCTATGAGGTTGGATGGAATGATGTAGAAAAGGATAGATTACTTGATCGTATGTGTAAAATGCTTTTTGAGCGTGTGAAGGATGCTAATCTTATTTCGTGTATAGGTTCTGGAATATATTCAAATACCGGTATTCGATGGCGTCAACGATTTATTTCCAAATGTCATCTTAAAACGTCTTCAATAGATGATCCTATCTATGGCGTATGTAGTCATTCCTTTCTTCCTGCGTTCTGAACTCAAACAAATAACTAACATTCCAAACAAGTGTATATTTTGTATTGAAGATCATCGCACAGTTGAAGAACACGACGCAACCGTTTTCTTTAGCGTAACATCCCTATTTCGTCACCTAGCCCGTCATCCTCGTCCTCTTCCTCAAGTAGCAGGTATTACAACCGTCTACGGAATCCAACCTCCTTCAGTCCTTGATTTCGACATTCAATTCACAATTCACGAACCTAAATTTTCTCCCTATTGCATGTCTGAGATCACATCCAAAGTAGCATCTCGTCCTACTGCTCATGCAATAACAACCCATCATCCAAAACCTGTCGCCAAAACTTTTCGTGATCCTGACGGTCAACAAAGTATGCATTTTGCAGACGGTGCGAAAATTGTGGGGATTACGTTTCCGGAACGCTTTGGAGGTACTTGGTGTATAGGATATCACGATGGCGAACGAGGCTCTTTTCCCGCCAATGCTGTTTCTTTCCTTTCGCCACCGCGAGATGAAGTAAAAATGAATCCACAGAGTTCTCTTCAAGCAGTCGCGAAATGGGATTGGAAGCCGAAAGATAAAGAAGAAGGATGGCTTAAATTTTCGAAAGGAGAGAGAATATATAGTGTGGGGTATGCATGGCAAGATCAATGGTGTTGGAGTGGTTGTACTAGTAAAGGCAAATGGGGACTTTTCCCAAGTAGTTTTGTGGAGGATTTAATAAGTACGGATTCATCATCTGGGAATGCTAAAGCGTCGAAGATATTAGGCACGGATATTGAGAAAAAAGAAAGAGGAGGGTTAGGAGCAGCCTTTGGCTTCTCGGGGGGAAAAGGGAGGATGGTTGGTTTTCCTTCTAGTTTGAGTAGGAATAGGAGTGCGAGGGGACCACAAAGTCCGGTGCAGAAAGAGGGAGAGGCGCTGGGGGAAAGAAGTGGGAGTTCGCTGAGTGGGTTGATGGGGTATGGGCATCGGAGGGCGGCGAGCGTGAGGAGTAATGGGAGTACGGCGAGTACGCCAAGTAGTCCGTTGGTGGGGGTGCAGTCGGGGTTGGAGGTGGATGTGGGGATTAGACCGGGCACTTCGGGGGGAGATGGTGGGAGTGGAAGTGGAAGTGGAAGTGGGAGTAGGAGTGGGAATAGGGGGAGTAGTGGAAGTGTAGGATCGGCTTCGAAAGGCGCGGCGGGGAGTGTGAATAGAGGGAGTAATGGGAGTATGAGTGGGGGAATTTTGGGGAGTAGTTGGTTGAGGAGTTAGGGTGGGGAGGGGGAGGGGGAGGGGATCCCAAATATGACTACCTATGATAATAACGACATATACACACTCACTCACACATGTACTCGCAAACATGAATATGAATGAATATCAATACCAATACCAATACCAACATCAACATCAATCTCAGTACAAAGATAAAGATATAACGAAAAAGGCGTATGCAAAGGCGCCCGAAAAGAAAGAATAAAAGAAAGAAGAAGAAATTATTTTTCTTTTTCTTTTTCTTTTCTTTTTCTCTTTCGATATTGCAATATCTCATTCCATTTCATTCCATTCATATTACTATTCCACGCTATGCATACCTAAATAGATATTATCAAGAGAGCCAAACCCAGCCAAAAAAAAAAAAAAGGTTGAAAATGATCAAAACGCACAAAAAGCCCGTATGATTATCTCCCTCGCTTCGACTTCGCTTTTTTCCTTCCCTGTCGATTTCCATTTTCATTGCCATTTCCATTTCCCACTCTCCCCTTTTTCCTTCCCCTATCCATCCCCATCCAACCACAAAGCCATTAAGAACAAGAAAACGAAAACCCTAATCAAAGTTCCTTCTTAGATTCCATATTCGGAGCCGTCTTGTTAATAAAACTTCTTCCCATCGCGATGGTTTCCTCTTGTCCTCTTTGTCTCTGCCAGAATCTATTGATTTCATTAGTCTCTGATACCATTTTACGCAATTCAGTAACTTCTGAAACATACCTCTCCTCTGCAGTTCCATGACCTCTCAAACTCGATTCTCTTGCTTCTTCCTCTAGCGTATTTCTACTAATCTTCTCCCCATTTGTAATTCCTCCTGAAGCAGCCTTCTCCGCAGCTTCTTGCGATATCGTTTCTTGTAGATATTGTCTATCACACCCACAATTAGTTTCGCCTCAAGAAGAAACGCTATAAACACCCTTTAAACGAACGAGAAAAGGGGCACAAACGAAGCAAACATGGCAGGAACAACATACTTCCTAACTGCAAATCTTTCCCTTCTTTCTCTCTGCAATCCCGGACTATCGATTTTACTCAATGCCAATCGAATACCTCTTCTCAAAGTCAAGTATATATGTTCCGAGAAAAACATAGTAAGTAGCACTCCCCATCCCGTCATTTTACTTGGTGTTCCATCTGGACCAAATCCATCCCCGGAAAATAGGTACACCAGAGCTGCCGTGCTAAGACTTCCCAACCATGACAAGAAACCCAATGCATCAAGCCATGGGCCTATAGAATCCGCGCGCCATGGAACAGGGCGTTGAGTTTCCAGTGCGATCTTGAGAGCGTCACCTCTAAGTTCAATCCAATTATTAATCAAGAAAGAAAGACCAGTTAGAGGCCAAACGACTGAGAAGAGAGACAAGTAACCGAATTGAATAATCATTTCTCGGAAATCTGATGTTACGTCATAGATACCCAATTCGGCTTCGTTTCTTACACGGGTCAAGAATGCAGCCTCTTCTGGATGATCGCTTTCCGGTGCCGAGGAACCTCCACGTTTGGCAGCACGATCAGCTTGGACTTCTTTGTATTTTCTGAAGACGCTACGTTTGACATATGGAACAATAACTTCGAGAGCGAAATTGACGATTTGTGCTGTAACTGTAAAGTAGATGACCTGTTTCTTTAATCTGTCGGGATTAATTTGGAATCCGGCTTTTGGTGCTGTCATCTGTTCATCATTCTCTGCAAAGGGTCTCACGGCCATTTGGAAAATATCGAGATGAGGGACGATGTGTTGAGCAAATGGAACATAGACGAATGCTGTGAGAAAGATTGGCATGTAAGATGTTATGAAATTGAGAACGAAGATTTTTTGAACCATTGCCGCATCATGTGCTATTAAAGGTTAGAAATATTATAACTAGGGCATATGGGATAGTCACTTACCGTCAGTAGTTTCATAATTCTCAAGATCTGTCAATTTCGAGGCAAATCCTGTCAAAAGGACAGACAGTGTTGGCATGAAAACTGTCAGGATGACAGTTGGTAAGAAAGTCTATCTATTATTAGCTGAATTCAAATTTATGATCAATATAAATACCAAATATGCCTTGAATGGGCCATTGTAAACTTCAGAAATGAAGATCTCGATTGCAAAGCAAGTTGCAATCAAACTTCCCAGTATAACAACAGCACAGAGCGCGAAAGGTACTTGCAGCAATTGTCGACTCAATCTTTTCACTGGAGAGTAAAACTTAATCTGCTCTCCAGTAACTGGATCCTTGATTTCCCTTTCGTGCTTAAAGTCAGGTCTCTTGTGTTGAATTTTGGATACTCCTCGAACACCCCATTGTACTGCGAGATCAGTTTCTTGTTTCTTCCAATATTCCGTGTAGACGATTCCCCACAAGCCATTGACTACGGCATATGTTGGGGAGTATTGACCGAAGAGAACCCAAGCGCAAAATCCGAATGCCGCAGGAAATACCAGAAACAAGAAATAAGATTGTAGAAAGGCGAAATAAAATCCAATCTTTTCACCAAATCTGTCTTTGATATCCTCTAGATCCTTGGTTGTGAGAAGATACTTGGAGGTAATTTCCTTAATCCAAGCCTTATTGAATTCATGGTCATGAAGAGGAAATATCGATTCGACTCCCTGCCACTCCCCTCTCTTAGGCGTGATTCCAGCACCACCTTCATTTCTCGGTTTTGTGATCAATAGGTAGACCAATCTTAATCGTTCAGCTTCAGTCATTGGTTCCGCACTCAAAGCTTCTTGCATATTCTTTTCTGGTGCAGCTGTTCGAACTCCATATAACCAATCTTGTACTCTGGAACGATATACTTCGGATCGTAGATGTCTGTCCGAGGCAGCTTTGACAAATGTAAGAATTGAACAGTTATCTCCATTTCGCACTTCAGTCATTAATCCAACATCGTTGAGAGCTTCGATAAGCTTCACGAATTGTGCTTCGGCTTCGACTTTGTCTGGCGGGGCGAATTAGTTATCTGCGAGATTGGATGGGGAGCATTGGGTTGTGATACTTGTAGTAGCAAAACGATAATCGATTACGAAGTCGACTCTGTATGAAATCTGATCAGCTAATGTTCATCGACCCCTCCTGTTCACTTACTCAAAATTGGTATTTGGAGCATTTCCAAGAGCTGGATTTGGCTCGTAAATACTCTTGAGCGAAGCCATATTGTCGAAGCAGATCTGCTAGAAGAACTTTGCTCGACTCAAGTATCCGCAGATATATAGAAGAAGAAGATACAAAATCAACAAGAGGTGAAAAGTTGGTAATTAACCAGCTCTTTGTTGAATGATAATATTCACACAAGCTTCAAACATCCATGACGAAATCGTCGCTAAATTTGGAGATCCTGAATTTATCCATGTCACGTCACCTACAGTATTTTATAGAGTGCAGAGTGCAGAGTGCACACACACCCCACGTTTTATTCCGCTTGAGTTATCGATTGATCAGGAACAGATACAATAGACAGGTAACAAACTACCTTCTCTAGTGCATTCCAACATCGGCTCTGCTTTATGGAAATGTGTCTACTTTATCCTGGATATTGAAAGGCAACTCTTAATTGAGGATTGTCCTGATCACAGGTATATCTGATCAACACTCAACAGCAAATTGCTAAAACAACCTGATATCCGCCAACAGGCGCCAGCATACTTCAATCATGGCACCTAAGCAAAAGACCATATACCCGTGGTCTCGTCGCAACAATATATTTGATCCTCCAACTCCTCTTGATTCTCTCCTCGAATCTCCTCTTCGCACATTGATCTTCTACCTCCATACCATCCTCCTCTCTTTCCGTGGCACATCTTTCAAACCTCCCCGAAACAAGCCTCCTGTTCGAGTTGTCTGTATCTCAGACACACATTGCAATACGTTACCAATTCCACCTGGCGATCTTTTAATACATGCAGGAGATTTGACAAATGCGGGTACCGTGGAAGAAATACAAGCCCAGATAGATTGGTTGGACCAACAGCCACATAGAGAGAAAGTGTTTATTTGTGGAAACCATGATAGTTATTTTGATCCCAAATCGAGGAAAGAAGAAGACAAGAAGAGGAAACTGAATTTTAGAAGTTTACATTACTTGGAGAACAAAGCTATCACTTTGAAATTCAAGGGCGGGAGAAAGTTAAAGGTTTATGGATCACCAGATATTCCGCAATGTGGTGGTTCTGATTTTGCGTAAGAAGCCCGCAATCCTTGAAAAAGAATTTGAGTGCTAATCATATTCTCACTTGCCAGTTTTCAATATCAAAGGCATCTTGCGCCGTGGGAAAATCGTATACCGAAAGATACAGATATTCTAATTACACACAGTCCACCTCGCCATCATCTCGATATCAACCTAGGTTGCAAATCATTACTGCAAGAGATATGGAAGGTCAAACCTAGACTTCATGTATTTGGGCATATACATTCCGGACATGGTCGCGAAGCTGTGTTTTGGGACAAGGGACAAGAAGCTTATGAGAGGCTCATGGAAAGGAAGAGAGGAGGCATAATCATGGACTTGATACCGAGTTTGGCATGGATAGATGCTGTGCAAGTGATGTGGTATGGAGTCAAGGGTATTTTATGGCAAAGATTAATGGTTGGTCCTGCTGGTGGAAATGGTGGTTTGATGATCAATGCTGCGGTTGTCTATCAATCATCAACTGATGTAGGAAATCCAGTTGAAGTTGTAGATCTATGAATGATGAACTTAATGGCGATTGACAAGTCTATTCCCAAGAAAACATGAGATAAGACATGATTTATAACTTTCCACAGCTCAGGACTTGTTTGTAGGTATGACATGTGCATTGAATTTTATTCACTGACAACTTACAAGATACTCGCCCCCATTGGGAAAATATCCCATAGTCCTTCGGTACTTCAAGACGGTAGTGAGATAGAATTTCAAGTCGTCCTAAATTGTATCAACAGGTCCAAACAACTCGAATCGTAGGAACAAATGATACCACCAGTACCTACTAGATAGATATCTAATATCTGACATATCATTCATTGGTGACTGGTCAAACCACTTTCATCCTTACCGTAGCTCTCCCCGCATCCGAAGTCGGTGGGGCCGCTGGGCTCACCAGGCTCTCCTCTCATCGTCAAGGTACGGAGATACATAAGTCGTTATCAAGGTCAAACAAAGTATTATTTGTATTTGTATCTGTATTTCGAAATGCAACCTTCCTTGAATATTTTCTAGAACCACATGAATTTCTGCAGAGATAATGCAATGAAGATGAATTTCAATCCAGCTGTATCTCCAATTTCGCATTAATACAGTTACAAATATAAGTCGGTATACCTTCTGTGTTTCATTCGTTCGCCATTCATCCGAAAAGGCGAATGTGAATTGAGAGGCTGGATATGCCGAGCATGGAATCCCTTTCCTTTCTTTTCCTTTCCCTCAATAGAGACTACTATTCCCGAGGCTACTCCACAAGCTAGCTATCTTTAGGTCTAAGTATTGACTTTGATAGTATATACACTCGGGTTTCTCATTTTATTTTTCTTTAGAATCGTTTTTGAATTTGTTATCTTTCTCTCAGTTCCATATCCTTTTTTCAATTGTGCTTGCCATTGCGATTCCGAGGATATCAAGACATTGGATTATCACCAGCTAAACGAAAAGATGGCCAAGTTAACTGGACAGGAAGTCGCAGAACATAACTCGAAAGAGTCGTGTTGGGTTATTGTTCATGTATGTGTTTGCCTCATGGTATGGAGTCGCAAGGACTAATTCTTGATGTAGGGAAAAGCTTATGATGTTACGGAATTCTTACCTGGTATGAAGATATAAGCAGTATCAAGGGAAGCTATATATTAATTACCTCGACAGAACATCCTGGTGGACCCAAGATTATTCTCAAATATGCCGTAAATATCTCACAGAAATGTCAATGGCATGCAGAAAAGTTAACTGTGTAATATAGGGCAAAGATGCTACAGAAGAATACGAGCCAATTCATCCCCCTGACACTCTCGATAAATTCCTAGACAAATCGAAACATCTAGGACCAGTCGATATGGGCACGGTCGCGAAGGAAGAGAAGGAATTCGATCCGGATGAAGAGGCAAGACAAGAGAGAATTGCACGTATGCCAATTCTAGAACAATGCTACAATTTGATGGATTTCGAGTCCGTGGCAAGAAGGGTTATGAAGAAGACCGCTTGGGCATACTATTCTAGCGGTGCTGATGATGAAATTGTGAGACAGACCCTCCCTGTCTTCAAAATTGATGCAATTGCTGACATTAGTAGACTATGCGAGAAAACCATTCCGCCTTTCACAAGATATGGTTCCGACCAAAGGTTCTTGTGGATGTGGAAAAGGTCGATTTTACGACAACTATGCTTGGAACGAAAGTCGATATCCCTTTCTATGTGACAGCTACAGCACTAGGAAAGCTTGGACACCCCGAAGGAGAGGTTGTCTTCACACGAGCGGCGAAGAAACACAATGTTATACAAATGATTCCAACTCTAGCATCTTGCTCGTTTGATGAAATCATGGATGCTGCGGAGGGACAACAGGTTCAATGGTTGCAACTATACGTCAATAAGGATCGAGAGATTACAAAGAAGATTGTTCAACATGCCGAACATCGTGGTTGCAAGGGTCTATTCATCACAGTCGATGCTCCTCAGTTAGGAAGAAGAGAAAAGGATATGCGTTCAAAGTTTACGGATGTAGGATCTTCTGTTCAATCCACCAGTGGACAATCCATGGACAACTCTCAAGGTGCAGCAAGAGCTATTTCGAGTTTTATCGATCCAGCTTTAAGTTGGAAGGATATTCCTTGGTTTAAGTCTATTACTAAGATGCCTATCATTCTCAAGGGTGTTCAACGTGTAGAAGATGTTATTCGAGCTGTCGAGTGTGGCGTTCAAGGTGTTGTACTCTCTAATCACGGAGGTCGTCAATTAGATTTTGCTCGATCAGGTATCGAAGTTCTCGCAGAAGTTATGCCCGTTCTTCGAGAGCGTGGATGGGAAAATCGTATCGAGATTTATATTGATGGCGGCATCAGAAGATCCACGGATATTATTAAAGCACTTTGCTTAGGTGCTAAAGGTGTTGGAATCGGTAGACCTTTCTTGTACGCTATGAGTGCGTATGGATTGGCGGGTGTAGATCGTGCTATGCAGTTATTGAAAGATGAGATGGAAATGAATATGAGGTTGATTGGGTGTTCGAGTGTGGATCAGTTGAATCCGACACTGATCGACACCAGAGGATTAAGCTCACACACTACCATGGTTCCGATTGATACCTTGGTAAGTATCCTCTCTTGATATGGTGTGGAAAATGAGTGGCAGTGGCAGCTAACGGCTAAATAGGGTATGACGACTTATGATCCTCTGGCGAATCCAGCAGAGAAGGCCAAGGCGAAGTTGTGAAGTTGTGAAGTTGTAGAAGATATCCATCTGGAGAAAGATGGGTATTTGTGGGGTGGAATTTTTTGAATAGAGAAAGAAGACTTGTACATATAATTCGAGACATTCGCATATGTTTTAGATAAAAGACCAATAACGCGGAACCTAGATATTGCTTTGTATAGGTAGTACAGTAAAATGTAAAATGCCATCTCTGTACGACTCGGACCAAACGCTCCTACCGATTCCATGCTCTGGCCCGATCTAAGCCGAAACGTGCTGCGTAGCCCATCAGCCCGTTCATTCCAAGCCAGACCTTGAAATACTTGCTGGATGCAGTCATGAGTACATATGTTTCACACGGCAAATTTGAAGATTAAACTACTTTGAATCTTCTTTGCGTCAGAATGCATAACAGCTGATCGACATAACGACTATGATAATCTTTTGAAAGTCATGTGTGCTGCACAGAAGAACAAGAAACTCGGGATTCTTCATTTTGGTTTCAACGACAGGGATTGATGTTAATACCTACCTAGGTAGGCATTGTTGTCTGGGCATTAGGGGAGGGGGATTGATTCTAGGGCCGGGTTTTCTTAGATGCGTCATGGTGGATTCTAGGCTCACTGGGTCTACCTGTCAGACTTGATATTAAGAGAAGTCTGAGAAAGTGGTATGGTATAGTATGGTATAGTATGGTATAGTATGGTATGGTAAAGTAATCCAAAAAGCAATTTCGATAATATAAATAAAGGTTCTCTAGCACACATTCTTTTTGGGGGTTTTGTGTTTTCGAATTCGGAACTTAATCTTGGTTGTTGAGTGAAGACATATAACAAGTTTGGTGTATATTGTACAACTTTCATCGAGTTTGCTATCGTCGGTTTGATTTTTGATCTGTTTGTTCGTTTGTCTGTTTGTGCGGCTTACTAGGTACTTGCTTGTATTGGTTTCAGACGGGTTTGTCGAGGGCTTGGGATAGATAATGTGGAAGAGGCCGAGTTTGAGTACGCAGATAAATTGAATCTGGACAGATAGATTGGTCAGGATTGATTTGCATACCTACGATTGCGTCGAAAGGACATCAGAGCAGAGAGTGAATATTTGGATTGCATTCGACTCGGATTTTTGGATTGGATTGGAGTGAAGGATCTACGACATACAACTTTAGGGTTTGGATTGGGAGGTGAGCTGAAAGACGATGAACCGAAGTGGAATGAGAAATGAAGATATGATACGAGGAACAAATCCAAGAACAAGAACGAGAGCGATATGAGTGTATGAATCATTACGGTACGGAATGAACCAGATGCATCCAAACACCAAAGAGTAGGAATAGGCATACTTGATAAACGAACGAGGAAACGAAGAACAGGTTAGCAAGGGGATATCACATTTGCAGACGAGAGGACGGAAAATATATGTGATAAGGAGAGAAGAAAGGAAAAGAAGAACCGCAGAAGCGTAGGAAACTGGGAGCATACATAGGGCGTCTGTTGAGAATTTGTGATATTCAGGAGAGGGCGATAGGAAGATTTGATTGCAAATCTGCTGGATTCCCGAACGCAATTTTGGAGCTACATCGAGCAAGGGTGCGCAAAGAGAAGCGATTTATATTTATATTGGGGTTGGAGAGAATTCGAGCAGACAGGTGAAGAATCGAACGAACGGCTGGAAGGAAATAATCTGCGGCGTTATATCGTGGAGTTTTGCAGAGGCATATTGTGAAAGGACGATCAACAAGAATCAGTGCGGAACTTCATTCTCGCACTGAAGATATTGCGAGATATTTACCCATCTACCCATCTACAATTTACATACGCCATACGGTCACCTCATAACTACCTACCTATACCTCTTCCGAGACCACATACTCGACTCCTCGATCTCGACCGTCACCAAACTTTCCTCCCACACCTAGTACACCCGAATCAAGAAAAATGAGCACCTCTCTCGAAGCCAAGATAGTAGTCCTGGGCGCCCAAAACGTAGGCAAAACATCACTTCTTCTTCGATATATAAAAAATCAATTTAATCCGAAAACTACGACGTCGACGGTTGGGGCCAGTTTTCTGACGAAGAGAGTGGTGGATGCCGAAAGTGATACAGTTGTGAGATTACAGATTTGGGATACAGCGGGACAGGAAAGATTTAGGTATGTATTTGGCGTGGAAGTTCCTTGTTGCGAGGGGTTTGGTGTGTATGAGGAGAAGTTGACGGGAAAGATGTGTGAACGGGGGAGGGTGAGGGTCACATAGTGAGGAATGGGAATAAGAACAAGAACAATACAAATACAAGATGACATGCTAACCATTCAATTCCCAATCTATAGATCCATATCCCGCCTTTACTACCGCGGGGCAAATGCCTGTATCCTCTGCTACAGCATCACATCCCAAACCTCGTTCACCGAAATGTCCGTCTGGCTTACCGAACTCCGTCGCAATCTTCCTGCGGATATCATCCTCCATGTCGTAGGTACCAAAGCTGATCTCGTTGCTAAAGATCCTAGTGCAAGAGAAGTTCCATTCGAGAGATGTATTGCATATGTAGCAGAAAACGTCACATCTATTTTAGGCAGCACACCACCTGCTACTGCTTTGGGAGAACGTGGGTTCGGCAGTTGGGGCGGCGCCGGAGGGGGAGTGTGGGGATCTGGTGGTCAAGGCACAATGGGGATAGAAGGTGCACGATCACCTTCTAGTAAGAGAAGTTCTGGATTCTGGGGTATGGAAGTGGGATGGGATTGTTGTCATGAAGTTAGTGCGGAGAGTGGAGAGGGCGTAGAAGAGGTTTTTAGAGTTATCACGAGAAAACTTGTGGAACAGAATAATAAGATGAAAGAACAACTTTTGAGTGCGGTAGCGACTCCCGGTACGCCTGGTATGGGGAATGATGGGATGGGAATAGAAGGGCAAACGGGATATTTTGATGGGATTATGAGACCTGGAGGAAGTTTTAGAGTGGGAAGAGGGGATAGAAGGAGTTGGTTGCTGGGACTAACGGGAGGAACACCGGTTGGAGGGAGTGATGCTGGAACGGGAGTACGAATTGGGAGTACGTATGGAAATGGGAATGCGGATGGGAGGGAGAGGAGGGATGAAGAGAGGGGTGAGGGGGGTGAGGTTAAGAGGAGGGGGGGATGTTGTTGAGAGGAGAACACTCGATTTCATAAGAAGAGAGTGGCGTGGAGCTTCTAGAGATTATGTTGAAGATGGGTAGTTCGATTGATGACGATATCACGGAAGAGCGGTTTTACATTCAGGTTCACTGGACAGGCAGGAGCAAAGAAGGAATGGTGCATATAAATCATTCTTCGTCTCTTTTGATACTAGTCTGGTCGCCATAACCGAGATTGGAAATTCCACTTCAAAGGATTGAATATCGATATTGGATAGTCGACTCCGAAGTTCGAAAGAAATTGAGCTCGAAACAGAGAACGAGAGAAAGAAGGGAGAAGAAGAAGGAGAGATACAAGGAGAGAGAGCTGATACCCTTTTATTTATTTATTACTTTTCTTAATTTTATGATTTTTGGTTTTGTTTCTGCTTTGGGTTTGCATTCGGGGCATTTGTATTTTGTGTCTATATGAGGGGATGCGGGTGAGGGGGCCTGATTTGATAGAATAGGGGCGGATGGGTAAGCGGTCAATGAGAGGTGAGCGGGGGAGTTGTGATGATCGGGAATTGATGAATGCATACATAAATACGAGGCGTTGTTTGTTTTTGTTCTCTGCATTGGTAGGGAGGGTATTTATTTTGGGGGATGGAGTGGCTTTTGGGTGGGGGAGATGGGATGATTTGCATTGGGGATGGGATGGGGTTAGAATGGGATGAGAGATAGGGTAGATAGGTACTTGTATTATGTTAACAGTAGGAGAATATGATGTCGAAGTATGTGGTGTGATGCGGTGTTGCTGGTTAGAAAGGAGGAGTATGAGTGAGGAAAGGATATTTATTCATCTATCTATCTATCTATTTAAGTGATGAATGGGATGTTATAGGTAAAGTTGATTGGGATGAAGTGGGATGAAGTGGGATAGGATAGGATATGTAGAATATATGAATTACATATGGGTTATTCGTTATTGATATATTGCTTGTTTCTTTATTTACTTATTTCTTTATTTACTTGATAATCTAGATCCTTTGGAGTATAATATAATATAATATAATGATATATTTGTAGTATGGAATAATAGTCGGCGAAATAATTAAAGATATAAATATCACGTATATGAAATCGAAATACATATCGAAATCAATAGAGGTCGTAAGCTTTATTACTATATTATATATATAATCTAATCTAAAAAGTATAATATCAAGGATTGAAATCCTAGTAGTTTATTATTATATATATATTCCAGTGAATAAAACTTTTCTTTTTTATTCTTTTTATTTCAAAAAGACTAATAATTGTAGGGAATATTTATATATATAATTAATTATATAATTTATAATAATATAATCCTATATTATTCAATATTTTTATTATTATTAATTATTGTTTTTGATATATATTAATTAAATCACTTGATATTATTATAATATTAAGAGAACTAATTATAATAATAAAAATTCAATATTATAAGGAAAATTTCTTATATTCTTTATTTTCTTTATATAAAGAAGAATATTATTATGAAATAAAATAAAGAATTCTTTATTTAAAAAGAAATCCTTTATTAGTTCTTTATTCAAAATAATAATTTATTATTTTGAAAAAAAATTGAAATATGATGTAGGAGCTAGTTTAAATGTAAAATAATAAATATAATATTATTTTTTCTTTTTCTTTATTATAATATTGATTTGAAATCAATAAAAAAAATTAATAAAATCGATTATAAAATTAGAATTTCCAAATATATTATCTATATATTATAAGTTTATATCATCTATATACAAGGAATAGAAAAAAGTATAAATAAATAACTTGAGTTCTTATATTCAGATCTTTTTCTAGTACCCACGTTTATATATATACAAGACTATATAATATAAATATCAATTCAAGATTTAATAATAGTAATTCTATTTATTCTATTAACCTAAACTTCCAATATAATATTATTTTAATACTATTTCTAATATAGTCTAGTCCATCCCATGCTAAACGCATGACCTGTAATAGTTTTAAGAAAGTATAATTTAAAATAAAATTTTGAATAATAGATAGATTGGGAGTTTATAGGCGAAGTCGGTTTACTTTCTTTTAATAATAATAATAATAGTAGTAATAATAGTAGTAGTAATAATAGTAATAGTAGTAATAATAATAGTAATAGTAATAGTAGTAATAGTAGTAGTAATAGTAATAGTAATAGTAGTAATAATAGTAGTAGTAGTAGTAGTGGTAGAGAATGCTTATATATTCTATATAGTATATAGGTATTTTATAAATATGAGATTACTATGTATGATATGATATGATATGATATGATATGATATGATATGATATGATATGATATGATATGATATGATATGATATGATATGATATGATATGATATGATATGATATGATATGATATGATATGATCTGATATGAAAAAATTCGTTTGTAAATATCGCTCGCTATTCTTTCTTGAATTCCTTTCCTTTCCTTGAGTTTCCTTTTCTGCATGCGCCCTTTCTCCTTTTTTCTTTCTTTCCTTCTTTCCTTCTTTCCTTCTTTCCTTCTTTCTTTTGGATTCCTTGGGATAGAGGAAAGAAAGATTGAATGAATGAATGAATGAGAAATATGTAAAATAATTAATAAATGAATATTATAATACCCTCTCCTCCTCCTCCATAAACCAAGCCCAAGCCCAAGCGCAATCAGTAGCTCAAACCTCCACAACAACCGCCCTCTCACTCCTCCTATGCTGATGACCCGTTCCCATCTCCGTCCTGGGCGCTACACTTAACATTTTCCCGCCCTGCTCCCCCCAGCCCTGTCCCTGTCCCAGCAACGGACTCCCACGACTCCCCTTCATCATCGCCTCCACTCTCTCCTTGCTACTCATCAAGCCCCCCGCACTAGCCATTCCCGCACCCCATTGTTCTTCGACTCCGGGGACTACGACGAGTGTAGGCGTAGAGGGTTTGGAACTCTGTTTTACTTTGATGTCGCTGTGAATACCCATTCCCATTGCCATCACGATGCCGCTTCTGTTCTCCAAACTGCCATTTTGTCCTTTTGATGAGGTGGATGAGGAGGAGGAGGATATCACACCCCCGCGAAAACTCAAATCCGTTACACTTTCTAGCGGGGAGCCAATTTTCGCATTTACGTCCTCTCCCGTGATAACTTTCTTGCCACTCCCAGAAATGGGGCTTCGAAGCCCCGAACCGGGAGCGGGAGATATCTCGCGATTGCGTTTCGATACTGTGCCGCTGGTTTTGATGGGGATGAGCAATTGGCGCTGTTGTCTCGAGACGGAGATTTGTCGTGCGATGGAGACGCTGGCGGCGGATTCGAGACGTTTTTGTTCGGGGTCCCGCGTGCGGGAGCTGGGGACGGAGAGGGATTCGGGGTCGTCGTCAAATTGGAGGGAGAGGAGGGAGGGGGTGATGGAGGTAGTGGATTCTTGTTTTTGGTGGGTGGAGGATTCTGGGAGGGGGGAGATGGTGGACACGGTGCGTGGGGGGTGGGGAGAAGCGGGGAGGGGAATTTTTCGTGGCGAGGAGATCGAGGTGGTGGTTGATGATGACATGGGGGATTTTTGGAGTGAGGGACGAGGGGATATCAGGGATGCGCTGGAGGATGATTGTTGGATCCAAGGTCGAGGTCTAGGTCTCAGACCTTGATCTTCAGATATGGGAGATTTGAGGATAGGACGAGGTGCATTTTCTGATAATCGAGTGGTGGTATTGAAGGCTGAAATAATGGGTCGCGGGCCAGGATTAGATTTAACGGAGATTTTCGTTTCTCTACCCTTTTGAGGAGATTGAATATGTGTTGGTGATGCTTCCCTCGAACCTCTTTCTCTCACTTTTTCTTGCTCGAGCATGATGGGTATTGTGTTTGGAGTGAAACCACCGGGTACACTTGAGAATGATGAAGTAGAATGTGATGATGATACCGTGCTAGCTTCACTAGTCGTAGATCCCGATACCGAAGATGGGGCTCCGTGATTTTGTTTCTTGGAATTGATCATCTGCCATGTTGGTTCCCTTTCTTCAAACCTTGATTTCGTTGCTGTTAATTGCGATGCGGTGTATAGATCTTCTCTTTCTTGGCCATTCATGGAACGTGCATCGGCTTCTGATTCCTCGGCGGACGATGGAGATAAAAGTTGAGATTCGTCTGGTGACCAAGTACGTGCTGATTGGATTTGAGGTCTCGATCTTGGAGAACTTGATGGTAATCTCGTTGATTCTTTGCGCGGTTGCGGAGTAGATGTACTTGATGAAGAATCGTTATGTTCATGACCACGCCGACTCGTCGAGGTTTCGTCACCGACCACCAGATTGGCGTGGAAATCATTCTCTAGGCCTGGGGTGAACGAAGGTCTAGAGGGAGATAGGGCGGCGGGTGAGGTGTTGGATCTATTTAGCGACGACTTTTCTCTTGTTGGTGAGCTTTCACGATGGCCTTGTCTTGAGGGTGTGCTTGGAAAGAGAGAGAATGCTGGGCTGTTGTGATGTGGTTGTGGTGAGGTAGCCCTACGTTTTGTGAGTGCTCTTGTACGAGCCTCAAGTTCTGCTTCCTGATTCAAGTTGTTAGAGTGGTTCAAATATGACAGAAAGAATATCAAACCTTATTCGCAAGTGCTTCTTCAACACTTTTAAGTCTATCAAGTGTTGCTTGGCGTCTTTGAAGTAATGAGGAAGTGGTAGTGGAAGGTTTCTGTAAAATATCCCCAAACATAACACTATACCTTTCCATCTGTACCGAAGGAAGTGCAAGATCAAGTTTTGGTCCTTCGGGTGATACTTTAGGGTATGATCGCAGGACTTCCACTCCAATAGGACCTTGAACGCGAATATCTGGAGTTCCTGCTCGAATACTTGTTGAAGTTGAAGGTTGAAATAAAGGTTGTAAACCCGCTGTCGTTGGTGCGGTTTGCGATCTTTTCATATCAGGTTTCTTACCAGTCTTACTAGAAGTTGAACGACCACGAGATCTACCAGTACGTTTAGTCTCTGGTGAGGAAGGATCGCTCGTTGAGATTTCTTGTTGTGATTCTGGTTGCAGTTGATAGAACGATGCAGGTGTCTTTTCCTTCTTACTTCCAAATAAACCAAACCACTTCCGACCTTTCTTTTGCTTCGGAGCAGCAAGAGAATCGGCATAATGAGACATGTCGTCCATTGGATCGAGAGTACGGACTGATTCCACGCCGAGAGATTTTTGACCTTGTTGCCAGTTTTCTGGTGGGTGTGAAGGACTTCCAAGTGCCATACCAATCTCAAGCTCACTAACGTTAAGTTGAACGGTCCTACTTGTCTTGATAGAATCAGGACTGTAGGGTCGTGGTAAAGGATCAACTATTTGGGGCACAGCTGGTACAACTGGTGAAGGTGGGGGTCGAGTAGAAGGCAAAGGAAAGTTATAAAACGTAGGCCCGTCTATCCCATGTGCTCTCAGAGGGTTGAAAAATAGATCGTCCCGTGTTTCTCTCTTGACCGTATGAGCCCTCTTGGGAAAATTTCCTGTCGACTTTTTTGTTCCACCTGAAGTTGATGGTCTCTGTGGAAGTTTAAGCCGGTCTTCGCGGCCAAGTTTGGTATCAATATCCCTGGCCTGTGCATCATCTGTAACACGAAGTGAAGCACTAGAGGCTGTTGCATCTCGACCTCTAAAACGAGACATCACCGACTTCGACCTAGTTATATTTTTCGACATCCTTTATACCCTGGGTCTGGGCCTGAACTTTCGTGACTTTTTGAACCGATAAATGGGTCTACTCGAGTATGTTTGTTGACAATGATGAAATGTGATGTGACTGATGTAGATTGGTGAAACGAGTATATTGATCGAATATATTTCTCAAAGGAATAGACAGGTAACACCAGGAGACCCTTGAAATGCGAGAACAAATCGCGGAGAAGCAGAGAAATAAAAAGAGTGGAATACTCTTTACCAGAGAGAGAAATCGAGAGGAGATGGAAAATATGACAACGAAGAGGAGAAAACAATAACTAAGGAAGATGGTTACATGACTTATCTGTCAGTTGCATCGCACATCTCCTTCAGCCCTGTAAGTTAGAGCAAGTAAGAAGAGATGGGGTACCTCGGGATATTGTGCTTGTTTGATGTAAATGGGACGTTTAATTAAGACATTTGGAGAGAGAACAAGGGGAAGGGGTTAGGTCTGGACAAGGCGAGGCCAAGCGAGTGGGGAGTTCACAATGACCTTACATGTAGGGTAGTATAATAAACATAAAAGGCTGCCAATTTGCGTGTAGCGAACCTTGACGTAGCACATTTAATCAGCTATCTAGGATGAGTAAAGGCCTTCAAGTGGCTGATTGAATGTTAGGATTCTTGCAACGATTTGAGCCCTTTTAGACATGGGATGGGATTGCCCAGTTGTGGAGTCTAGATGTCGAGATGATTTGCTCCTAAATTCCTAGTGGATTGTGATTTGAAGTAGGGAAGATTTTCCGTTCCGTACCAAATGAATGTTTTGACCGGGTACTGGGAATTCCCTACAGATATTGTTCTGGAAGGAAATTGGATCTCATGATGTTTGGTATATCCAAAACCCAAAGTAAGGTTGCGATTTTGACATGCATCCCGAATCTTCTTAATCCGGTGTGCTATACACATCTATTGGCCATTGGCATTGGTTGAATGTAGTTGGAAAATACATAGCAACCTATGTCTTCCTTGTTCATGGAGGCCTTGAGGATGCTGGCAGTGAAGACAAGCGAATGAGATCGCGTATCTATCAGAATCCCAGAGATTAGAACCGGGTTTGTTGTGGAGATGCATTAATCTTACCATCCTCGTTGTGATCCAATGATAAGATGAAGATATATTTGCCAAAATTGTTATGAAGAGGGGTCTCTCGTGTGTGAAGCTCGAATGAGACGAAGCGGCTCAATCGGCGAGGCAGTCTGCAAGTGTATATGTGAAGGAAATTGGATGTTTGACATGTTACCTATCATGGCGTTCGTCTCTTGGAATTGGGGTTGTTTGAATGATTAGATCTTCTGGATTTGGCGATTCGGATACCGAACCGTTTTGTCATTTTAGTCCTCGCATCTAATACCGAACCGTTTTGTCATTTTAGTCCTCGCATCTAATACCGCTTCAAATGAAACGGCGAAGAATCCGTCACCCATCCCATCTACCTCGTACCCCATCGTCATACAGACTAGGCAAACTGTACTTATTTCCCGTAGTCCATACGGTAGGAGCCCCGAGAAGCTTTCGCAAGGAGCCAGGAATATTAGGAAGGAGATTGTTCTTGAGGCAAAGATCATCACCAGCATTTCATGGATATGATCTCCATGTTTACTGGGCATCTTGGAATGTTAGGGTCTCTCGAGTGTCGAGTGTCGAGTGTCGAGTCTCGAAGGACTGTCTCGCCTACCTCCTTCATCGCATGAATCTGCGATGAGACGAAACAATCGAGACGTCTATAAGACTCGAAGCAATCAAGCCCTAGCGAGACCTTACCTTGCCTTCACCACCAAGGCCTTCTTCCATTCTTGAAAACATCTCGATGACCATTTGGTCTATTCCTCGTTTCTAGAATTTCCGTCGTATTCACAATTTTTCCTACATTACTTTTACACACCAGTCTTTGATAAAATGAAGTTATCCATAGGATAAAGATTTTAAGCTCACAAACAAGCAATCGTATGTATCAATCACAACTTTACAAGTTAGCAACTACAGTATTATCCCGTAAGATCTACAACAACCAGGAGCCCGGAGCCAGGAGGCAGGAGGCAGGAGCGAGCCAGGGTCTTCAAACAACGTAGCAACCGGTATATATTCGCAAAGATGCGATCTATTTCTATCATCTGGGGGCGCGGCTCCTGCAGAACAACAATGATAAAAGTAAAGGTAATTTCCAGGCGCCAAAGAGGGGAATTTTGTTGCGTTGTCTATGATTGAATGATTGATGTATAGCAACGATGTATGTAATTCATATTGTCTGTCTCCTTTTCCAAGACCGACGCAGTTTTTGATTTTATTTTTATATTCGTACTTTATATCCCACCCAATACGAGAATCGAGACAAAACTTCATTGAGCTTGAGCTTGAGCATGAGAAGATTTCAGCGAGTCTCCACCTCCTAACCCCGGTGATTTGATTGAAAAATAAATGGTGGGCAAGCATATCATATCATATCAACCAAGCAGGTAAATGATTGGGGAGAATTGTATGATGTGTCACGTGTGTTGATCTTGGAGGGCTTACCAACTTGTGTTGTTGTATTCATGATTATTATATTAGATGTGGATGGATGTGAATGGATATCTAGACTCTGGACTCTGGACTCCTCTATGTATCATATCATATCATATCATATCGTATAATCCCGAGTCTCTGGCACAACAGACAACCGACAGTTCAATGAAAACCTCTCGCGTCGCCGTAGATTTGCCATGATCCGGAAACGGCTTTGGAGATCCAGAAAAGAGGTCTCATGAAATTAATCGCAATTTTAAAGATATCAAAATCCACCTTGGACACGACGACAACCATTGTATATACGCGTGGGGTTTCCACATGGAGAGTACGCAGTGCCGTATAGATCTCGGAGAATTTGGAAATGGACCGAAAAGGGTGAAATGAGAGAAAGGGGATGGATTAATTGGTTCGTTGATATGAAGGTTGATGAAGTATGTACAAGACTCCATTTGCCATCTCACGATGCATGTCATGTCGTCTTGCTCACCGGCGGAATGTTCCATTGTAGATGTGATAGATTATAGATGTGAGGTTGGTTGTCAGTACTACATACTCGAGTAGGTAGGTAGGTAGGTTGTAAGTACTACATACTCGAGTAGGTAGGTAGGTAGGTTGTAAGTACTACATACTCGAGTAGGTAGGTAGGTAGGTATTCAGACAACTGCTTAAACGTATGCATAACATAACATAGCATTCATTGCGTTGCCAAGTCATATATGATATATATCACATCTACTGGGACCGATTGTATTCACCATCTAGATCCTTTCCTTCATGAGAGAGAGAGCTCTACACAAAATAAGCCTCATCTATGTCGTCACTACTATGCTTCATCTTGCTTTGACCGCGGCATGTTTCGTGTAATGCGGTTATGATATTCAGTCATGGTTTTCTACGGAGTAGATCTCGAGGCAAGATAGATATCTAGCTAGCAAAGAGTGCAACACCTAATCCTACATCATATATCTACTCAACTACATACAACTCAACAACACCAACACCCATAATCACTTCCACATTCCTCTACAAACAAACAAACAAAAGGTACCACTTTATATGATTGCATCCATTCATCTTTCAACACTTTCTTCTTCACACACCGCAAACAACAACTCATCCATTTCAACCAACCCCACCAAAAGCCAGCCATCAAACTAAACAAGCGAGGTATATCACCTACGGTATACCATACCACCGACCCGACCCTTCACGTTACGCTACAGAAACATAAACTGGATCCAACCACCTTCAAAATTTATCAACCAACTCATCTTCCCAATACCTCCCAATACCTCGTTCAGTATCCGGTGATACCCAAGTCATCGCAAGAATTTAACCCAAGAATCTTCTCATCAACCAACTTGACTATTTGAAAGATGTCGTGGCAGGGTATGTTGAATCTTTTCCTCTTGAAATGATGGAGCTGAGCTGAGGTTCCGGTTACCCCTCCTTGGGACCCCTCTATGTCTTTGGAATGTCGTGGAAAAGAAGCATTTACTGATGATTTCCAACAGCTTATATCGACACAAGGTACGAGATCCATAATACACAGCACGAGAACAGATAAAATCGAATAGGAAACTGATGGGAATGATAGTCTTTGCGGAAGCGGACATGTTGAGAAGGGAGCTATCTACAATTTGGAGGGAACCTCTTGCTGGGCCACCAGTCCTGAATTCCAGGTACGATTTCACATGTTCTCGACATCATATCTATCCCGCTTTCGATCCCATTTCACATATACATCTGCGAGGCTACTTTGGGATATTGGCAGATGGCTTTATGATCAGAAAATGCGGATAGAGCACACGTATACAAAATCTCACTCAGAAATCAGGCGCTGACACAAATCATGTAGATCACCCCAGCAGAAATGGCCGAAGTCATAAATGGACTCAAGGGCCAAACAGATTCTTTATATGCAAATGGTTTACATCTTGCTGGCGAGAGATATGTTCTTACAAAAGTTGAGGAGGACGGCTCGATGATCTACGCTAGAAAGGTTTGTTCATCTCTTAATAGATTATCTCAGCCTTGTCTGTCATCATCTCGAAACTCACTACAAATTTTCAACGACAACCACGACAATCACCCAACCCCGAATAACCTCAAACTCGTCATCAAATCAGTACACAGAATCTATGCTAATTTTTAACTTCTTATAATTAGGGCAAGGATGGACTCGTTATCGGTAAAACCACCCAAGCAATCATCGTCGCCCGATACGTCGATCCAATGATCGCCGGAAACACCGTTGAGACTGTTCAAAAATTGATCACTTATCTCGTTAATGTTGGCTACTAAATATCCTATCCTGCTAAATATTAAAACAATGGATTTTCTCATCTGCCGAATCTTTTCTGCGATTTTTGTTTGTCTTTGTTGATCTCTTGCGAAGTTGGTGATGATGATGATGATGAAGAAGAAGAAGAAGATGCTTAGGGATGAGATTAAGGGGATTGCATATTGAAAGGTAGATGAATGGAGAATTAGTGAATGGTGGTGATAGGTGATGGATGATGGGTGATGGGTGAGGGATATGGGAGGAAAGTAAAGATACTAGAATAGTGTCAATCTTTTTTCATGAAAATGAAGTATATGGATGGATAATGAGTGGATGATTCATATACAATTGAAAACATTCTAAAATCAACCACCATGCATTATATTCATGTCCGTTTATCTACCTATTCATTTATCTCGTCGTTCTTTTGCTTTTTCTTGATTGAAGTAGTCGGGTGATGTGTGATTGTGCGGATGGGTGATTTGGGAAAGGAAAGGAAGGAAGTGAGTTTGGGATCTCGGGTGGTGTAGGTGAGAGTGGATTATTGGGAATGGAAGATGGAAGAGGGGGGTGGGAGTAGAGGGAGAGAGTGAGTGAGGGGGAGAGTGAGTAGATAGGTGATAGGGGGAGTGTGAGAGTGAGTAAAAGATATAAGAAGTAAGAAGTAAGAAATAAGAAATGAGAAATGAGAATGTAAATAGGAAGAGGAGTGAGTGATGAGTGAGTGATGAGTGAGTAAGGGATGATTTGATTTGATTTAATGAGTAGGTAGGTAGGTAGGTAGGTAGGTAGGTAGGTAGGTAGGTAGGTAGGTAGGTAGGTAGGTAGGTAGGTAGGTGGGTAGGTAGGTGGGTAGGTGGGTAGATATTTATTTAGAAGCGAGGGAGGGAGAGGAGGGAGAGGAGGGAGAGGAGGGAGAGGAGGGAGAGGAGGGAGTTGGGGAGGGAGAGGAGGGAGTTGGGGAGGGAGTTGAAGAGGCAGTATAATATAGTGTCAAAGATCTTGATGTTAGGGTTAGGGTTAGTATTAATATTACTTTCTAAATGCTGATTATATACTCTGATTAATTATTTGCTTATTGAGCTGGTGATTGTTTGATTGTTTGACTGTTTGGAGAATGAGTATAAGAAGGGGATAGGAAGGGGATAGGAAGGGGAGGGGGAAGGTAATGGGAAGGGGAGAAGAGAGGAAGGGGAAG
Organism: Botryotinia globosa; assembly: GCA_014898425.1. Lineage (NCBI taxonomy): Eukaryota > Fungi > Ascomycota > Leotiomycetes > Helotiales > Sclerotiniaceae > Botryotinia > Botryotinia globosa. Next base: position 417,898 of record RCSZ01000001.1, read on the forward strand.
ATGGTTCAGGAATGTAATTAAGGATTGGGTAAGGTTATGTGGTTCAGCAATTGATTACAGAAGAACTTGGTTATATCGGACTGAGATTTTCGACTAATCAAATCCGGTATATCCAAGATTCCGGTATATCCCAGTCCGGTATAACCAAGTTCTTCTGTAAAGGGAATTGGATAAAAGGAACTGAGTAAGTAAAATAGCCGAGAGAAATAGTCAAGAGGAATGGGTCAAGAGGAAGGGGTCAAAAGGAAAAGAAATTGGGGAGGTGATAATGAGAAGAGAAAGAAAAGGAAGATGGTGAATGAGAGGGGATGGGTGGAGGAATTGGGTGGGTGGAAGAGATAGAGGGAGAGAAAGAGGAATTGCTTAGGAAGATGGGATTGTAGATGAAGATGAGGTTGTAGATAAACATGAACAAGAAGAATTGATCAACAAGGGTGTTTGATTAAGTGAATTTGGTTAAAGGAGATTGACTGGGGGGAACTGATTAAAAGGAACTAGTGAAGAGAAGAAAGAGAAGAAATGAAAAGAAATATCTAGAAACAATCAATGTAAAAGAAAAGAAAGTTAATAAACATATAGAATTAAACAAGAATGAGAAAAATAATATATAAAAATAATTAGTTAAGAGTAGATAATTAAGAGAGACTAGGTAGAATTATTAGTTTAAGAGGAAGACGAAAGATGTATTTGTAGGTTCTAAATGTCTATATTGTATTCTGTCTAAGGAGTTAGCTAATTATATAGAAAGTAGTAGGTCTTATATAGATACTACTAAAAAAGCTAGTCTCTTTTGTAATTGTATATAGCTTAATCTAATAGTTATTGAATTGAAGTTATTTATGTTTGAATAAAAATAGAGGAGTCAAAGAGAGAGAAATTAGTTTAAGGAATAGAGGAATAAAAACAGTTAAGTGGAAAAGTAATTTGATAATAGGAGAAATCGATCAAAAGAGAATAATTAAAAAAAAGAGAAATAATAAATAAATATAAGAAATTGATTATAAAATATTATAAATAAAGATTTAAAAAAGAAATATAAATTAGATGAAAATAGAAAGAAGAAGAAGATAGGAAATAAAAAGTGACTAGAAGATAATGATTAAAGAAGGTTGTTAGAAGAAATCGATTATAAAAAATTAATCATGGAAAATAAAAAAAGAGTAATAAAAAGGAGAAACTATATAGTTTAGAGAAATATTTAAGGGGAGGAGGAGGAGTATAGTTAAGAGAAAATGATTTAGAAAAGCTGGAGAAGAGATTAAGGAGATAAAAGAGAAAGTGAAAGGGAAGAGAAAGAAGGAGAAGGAGAAGGAGAAGGAGAAGGAGAAGGAGAAGGAGAAGGAGAAGGAGAAGGAGAAGGAGAAGGAGAAGGAGAAGGAGAAGGAGAAAAAGAAGAGTGGATATTTGAGAATGAATAATCGATGATAAATAATGAATAATAGATATATATTTTGAATGAATAGATTATCGATTCTTGATATATAAATAATAGAAAGGGGGGAAACGAGGGAATAGAGGAAGGGGAGGGGAGTTGAGAGGAAATAGACGTTTCTCTTTCTCTTTCTCTTTCTCTCTCTCTTCGATTTTTCATTTAATCTCAATATTAATATTGATTTTAGGGGTTTATTTAGTTTCTTTTCTTTTCTTTTCTCCCGAGAATCCCGAGGGCTATCTTTTTGAGGATATATTTGTCAGGGTATGGGTAAAGACTTATATTGTATTATAAGGGTTCTAAGTATTATAAAAGGTTGAGGTCCTATTATAGAAAGTAGGATATACTAAAGGTATATTAAAGATTTGTATTTAAGGTATAAAGATAATATAGTTAGTATTGTAATAGTATTTTCTTTTTAGAGTTTGTTTATTTCAAACAAACTAAGGTATAAATTAACTTTATTATTTTTTAATAAAGTTATTGATTTAACAAACCAATTTATTATTATATCTAAATTAAATGGATAATGAAATTAATTAATTAAATCTCAAAATCCTTTGAAATAATATTAGAAAACTTTAATTTCTATGGGGTTAAAGTGAATTGTTTTTTAAGGTAGTAGTTAATTAGTAGATTTTCTTTGATCTATTTAATTTCTATTTAAAAATTATTTCTGATGTAATAATATCTGAAATGGTAGATTTTTTGAATCCAATTTATGTGGGTGGGTTTGATTTATTTAGATATATTAAATAAAATGTAATAATTATTCTTTTCTAATTTTAAAGATTTTTAGTTGATTGTTATAATAATAGATGGTATTTTTATTTAATATAATAATAGAAATCATATTTATTATAATAATTGAGAATCTTTTTGAATTTTTATTGTTTAATCTTTTTGTATATTTTGTTATTTCTTTTGAGAATTCAATTTTGATTTTTATATAACTTGGTAATATTGATAATATTTTAATCTAACAATTCTAACAAATGGTGAAGCAATCGAAGCAGTGAGTTGTGGAATATTGGGAAAATCTTGAAATTGATTGGGAGTTATAATAGATAGATTTGTTTGTAGATTTTGAGGATTTTATAAGAGTTATTTTATTTATTGTTATTCTTTTTTATTGAATAATTAGTTTTTATATTTTTTATATTAATTTATATTTTATTATTTTTTTTATAAAGAGGAATATCAATATAGATTTTGTTAATATAATCTTTGTATTTTTAAATCAATTAAATTATAAATACTTTGAGTTTAATTAGAATGAAATTAAATCTATTTGTAATCTTATTAGTTTTAAGGAATTCTTATTTTCTTTGGTATAATAGATTCAATGGGGTTGATATAAATAATTTAATTTTGAGGTGTGGATAATAGTTATAATTGATGAAGAATAGGGATATATTAGTAGTTTTTAATATAATATTATTTAATGTGAATTTTGTAAATAGGAATTAGTTGAATTAATTGTTCTAATAAAAATTTATAAAAATGTAAAGATATTATTTGATTATAATATTGATTCTTTTTATTTGATTATTGAATTTGAAATAAAATGAAAAAAATTGTTTCAAAATGATTAATAAATATTTAAATAAATATTTCTAGAATTTAGAAATGAATTAAAAGTTTTTCTTAAATATAATATTATTAAAGGTATTATATAGATAATAAATCTTTTCAATAAATCGATTTATAAACTTTTTTATAAATAGTTTTATAATTAATATAAAATGTTGTATTTTGATTAGATAATAGATAATTGTAATAATATACTAATATTTCTTTTTGTAGTATTTATTAATTAATAATAATATGATATAATTAATAAAAATATTAGATTAAAAACGAAACAATATTAACAAAAATTTAAAAAATTTAGATATAATAAAACAAAAGGTTTTAATATAAAAATATAATTAATAAATTTATATAAATATCTCGATTTCTTTAGATATATTAGATTATTAATATATATAAAAGATAAGATTGATAGTTTTGATATAATCTGAATATTTGATTAATTTGATTGAATATATATAATATATAATCTATATATAAAGTTTGATAAAGGAAAAAATAAAAAAGTAATTGTAATAAAAGATTTTATTATTTATTAATCTACAATTTTATAAGATTATTCAAAAATCCTTTTGAATATTTAATAATTAATAATAAATAAAGAGGTTTCGAAATATTATATATATAATTATAATTAATTCAAATAATCTATATATTTTATTAATAAGATTGTTAATTGATTTATTAATATTAAAAATAATTATATTTATTAAAACTATAATTAGATTTAAATCACTATTTATTTATTAAATAATATCCTTGAATATAGTAATATTAAATATTTATTTTAAAAGAATTATTTGTAAACGATTTTTGATTCGATTATTATTAGAATTGGTGTATACTAAATAATCTTTAGTTTTATAATTTAAAATATTAAAACGAATAATTTTATAATTAGATTAATATATAATATAAAAATTGAATTTTGATAAGAATTCAGTTTATTTAGTTTATTATTGATTAATATCTTTATTGATATAAAATATTTGAAATTCTTATAATCAATAATAATTTCAAATAGTTTTTAAGTATTATATACTTCTAATCTCCATTTCTCTAATAATTTTATAATTATTAGAAGTTTTTTATTATAGATCTTGTAATTGTATTTAGTAATATTATATTTTGATAAAAAATATATTATTGGGTATAGATATTCTTTATTATTATATTGTAAAAGGATATTGTTTACAATTTAATTGGAAGTATTGATTTTGATAATTATATAATAATAATAATCAAATATAATAAGGATTGGGGTAAAGGAAAAAGTATTCTTTAGTGTTATAAAAACATTCTTTTATTTAAAATCCTAATTTTATATTTTCTTTTTTTTAAAAAAGCAATTAAAGGGTTTTATAATCTTAGAAAAATTGTAAATAAAATATTAATAAAAATTAGCAAATCTAAGGAAATATTAGAAATCTTTGAATTTAATTAATGATTTTTAGTTAAATATAATATCGATTTTCTTTAAGTTTATTTTTATATTTTCTAAAATAATAATTAAATCAAGATATTTGATTTTTTTTGTTTCGAATTTGTATTTATTAATATCAATTTGTAATCTAATATTAATTAGTTATTGAATAATTTTGTAGATATACTTTTTATAATCTATAATATTTTCAAAATAAATCAAAATATTATTCAAATATATTATATAAATTCTATTTAAAAGATTGAAAAGAATATAGTTAATATAATTCTAAAACAAAACTAGTATATTATAAAATTCAAAAAATATTATTAATAATTCGAATAAATCGAAATATATAATAAAAGCAGTTTTCTATTTATAGTCTTCTATAATTCATAATTTGTTGAAAGTAGTGATAATATTAAGTTTAATATAAATTTTAATATAATATAAGATATCAAAGGTTTTTTTAATTAATAATAGAGAATATCGGTTTTTAATAATAATATTATTTAGATTCTAATAATCTTAATAAATTCGAATACTTCCCTTTAATTTAATAGTTAGAAGAAATAAAGCAATCGATTGGAAATAAGATTCTCAAATAAATCCTTTATTTAAATTATTATTAAATTATTTATAGATAATTTAAAGTTCAATTAGGAATATTGAATAGCTTTTATTATATAATGGTTTTTTGCTTAATATAATCTTGATTTTGTGGTTTTATAAATATTATAATGAAAGTTTATTAATAAAAAAGAATAGAAATCCTGAATATAGATTATAAAACTAAAGAGACAGTTTATTTTAAATCTTTAATATAAAAGGAATAAATTAATCTATCTTTTCTATAAATTTATTAATATTATTATTTATTAAGTTTTGATATAATTGAATAGAATCCTTAGTTATTATATAATATAGATTGTAAGTCTTTATTTAATTTATTTTAGAACATTTTTGTAATATAAATATCATTATTCTTATAGAATTATATAAAGTTATTAGTTGTAAAAAACTTTGTATTTTGTATTTCAAAACAAATACTTTATATAATATTAAGCGATTTGTTTGAAGGATTTAGTAATAATAATAATAATAAAAATAAAGTATTTTGATTTTATAATAATTTCCTATACTTTCTGGAATTAATAATAAATTAAATTAGAATTGATTTTAAAAATAATCGATTAAGAATTATTCTAATTCGAATATTCGTTTCATTATCGATATAACAAATGTAATAGAGGTTTTTATTGAATATTTTAAGATTAATAGTGTTGGGGTTCTTTTAGATATTTAGGGTTTCAATAGATTCAAGAATTATTAATTGATTTTGGGGTAATAAGGATTTAATTTTGAAACTTTTATTAATAATATTTTCTATAAAAATTAATTTCGAAATAAATTTTTGTAAAAATAATTTGAGATTGATTAATATAACTTTGTTATTTTTTAATAAAATTATTTTATAATTATTAAATATATTAGAAATAATAGTTATTATAATATTAATAGAGTAATAATATTTCGAGTAATATAAAAATATAAATTTGAATATTATTATCAATTAATTAATGATAGAGTTATAATATTGAAATTAGGGGAAATCAAGGATTATTGAATTTATAATTAATAAAATAATAATATAAAACAAATCAATTTTTTAATGATTATTGATTTGTATATTTAAAAATGTATATCGAAAAAGAATATCAAAAGGTTTTTTATTGATTAGAAGTAAATAATAGATATAAAGGAAAGAATATATAAATATCTGGAATTTAAAAATAACTTTTTTATTAATAAAATTATAGCTTATAATTCTATTATTTATAAAACTAATAAGCAAAATAATTATATTAAATATAAAAGAGAGTGTTTTTATTAAGATTTTAAAAGATTTGTTATTTATTGTTCTAAAATATAAAGGATTTCTAAATATAATTAATCTTTTAATTTACAAGAATAAATTTCCTATAAAGGATTTCGATTTGTAATTATAAATCGAGATTAATTTTTTGATATATTAGATTAGGGAATTGAGTTTCTATTTTTTTTAAATAAATGGATCCCTCAATATATTTTCTTAAATCAAACTTTTGAATAAAATTAAAAAAAATTGATGAAATATAATATAATAATATAACTAAAAAACAATTAATAAATAAAAACAGGTTTTGATATGAGAAGTTAATGGTATTATAATATTATTTAAAATTCTAATATTAATTGATTATAAAAAAACAATTAATATAAAAATTGTATTTTATATTAATATTAATATTATATTTTGTATTGTTAGTTTATTTCTTATTACAATTATTTTTAATATAATCAGATTTTTTATAATAAAAGTAAAAGTTAAGATTAAAATATTATTTTCGAATATAATAGAATAAAGGGTATTAACTTTATCAAATAATATCTAATTATATAGAATCATTAAATAGCTTTAATATAAAAAGAATTATAATTGGAACTAGCTTTTTATTATAATATTTTAATTAATTATAATTGAAATTAATACCCTAGTTTTTATATTAATTATCAAAATAAATTTTTTCTTTTAAATTATTATAAATATTTTATTATCAAATTATTTATATATTAATATTAATAATAAAGGGTTTATTAAAGCAATTAATTAAAGTATTAATTAACTTTTATAAAATTTTAAGTTTGAGATTAGTGATTTATTATTCAATAATTTTTTTATATCTAATAATAAATTATTTGAATTTGATAATGAAATTATTAAATAAAATCTTTCTTATTTTATATTTATTATAATCTATAAAAACTTTTTATAAAAAATTAAAGGTTTAATATTATTTATTCAATTTACTTTAGATATTTATTATAATATATTATTTAGAGAGTTAGAGATTAGAATCATATAGATTATTTATAATTGTATTAAAGTATATTTGATTATTTGTATAAACTGAGTCAAAGAATAAACTAGTAAGGAATATAATCCATTAGAATTCTAATTTATTCTTATAATTTATAATTAAATAATGATTGATTATATTATAAAACGTTATATATTAATTCTAATACTTTGTAATATCTTATTTATTATTATTGAATTTCTTAAAGAAAATAAAGTATTTTTAATAGAATAAAACTTTTAGATTATTATAAATAATAATCTTTAGTATCTCAATTGTATTTTGTAATTCAGTAATTCATAATTGAGCTTTATTAGTTTAGATATATATTATAATAGTTTGATTTTATAATAAAGTTGTAATTGTTTTGATCGAAATAAATATAATTTGAATAATTACAAAATATATAGTATTTAGATTATTAAATAAATTTGTGAATAAAGAAATATCAATTTTAATAGAATCAATAATATAATTCAAAAAAAGGAATTGTAAAAATAGATTAAATATAATTACTTGATTAGTTATCTTTAGAGTATTTTTGTGATTACAAAATATTTTTGTAGAATTCTTAATGATAGGTTAATATAAATATATTTTAATATAATTGAATAATTTTGCTGAAAAATAATAAAGTTATTTATAATAAATCAATAGTGGGTTCGATTAATATAATTGGATTATAATTTTAATAGGATTAGAGTGATTAGGGTGATTAGGATATAATTTGAATAAATGTTTTGAAAATGAAGTTATAATAGTTTTTAAATAGATGATACAAATTGTTAGAATATAGGTAAAGATTTATATTATATTATAAAGATTCTAAGTGCTATAAAAGATTGAGGCTTTATTATAGGAAGTAGAGTATACTAAGGGTATGCTAAGGGTTCGTGCCTAAGGCACGAAGGCAATGTAGTTGGCGCTGTGACAATATTCTCTCTTTATATCCTTTCTATATCTTCTCTTTAAGACTTCTATATTTATATATTTTTATATTTCAGGGCTTCTTTTATCCTGTGTTGTATTTTGTAATAATAAATTCAAAATATAAATATAGTTTATAAATCATCTGATTTTCAATACTTATCTTAATCTAATCTAATTCAATCAAATTAGATTTAGATATTTAGATTTAGATAATTAGATTTAGATAATTAGATTTAGATAATTAGATTTAGATAGTTATTGAATAATAAATAATAAATAATAATAAATAATAAATAATAAATAATAAATAATAAATAATAAATAATAAATAAGAAATAATAAATAATAAATAATAAATAATAAATAATAAATAATAAATAAGAAATAAGAAATAAGAAATAAGAAATAATAAATAATAAATAATAAATAATAAATAATAAATAATAAATAATAAATAATAAATAATAAATAATAAATAATGAATAGTATAGATATTAAATATTAGATATTAGATACTAAATAAATGAAAGAATAGAATAAGAGGAGATAGAAGATAGTTATAGAAGACAAGAGAAAGAGATAGTAATAGAGGGAGATGATACAATATAATATAACTCGACACGATATAATACGATATAAGAATAACTAATTCTAAGAATAATAATAATATCAAAACCAGATAGAGTATTATTATGTTAATTAATTATAGGTTATATAGGATCTCTCCCTCTCTGCCTCTGCCTTTGCCTCTGCCTCTGCCTCTGCCTCTGCCTCTGTCTCTGGCTATCCACCCATCTATCCATCAAGAACTCTATATGCATGCTAAAGATACATTCTATGAATTCCAGAAAGAGTCCAAAGACTTTCATGCAACTTCTTTTCTATCCTCCCCCTTTCTCCTCTTCCTCTCCTACCTTCACCTGCCTCTTCAATCCATTAAACGCCCATTAACATGCCTAAACACATAAAGTTTCGCTCGCTAACACAATACAACATAAAGAATGACAAGCCATAAAGAACTTTCATCATCTTGAATATACTATGTGCATCTTCCTCTAATCATCAGACAACTTCCACAATCTCATCATATCTTTCATCAAACATTACAACTTCCTTCTTCCCTTTCTCACACCACTTCAAAACATCCACCTTTCCCCTAACTTTTCATCTCACTCCACATAAATGGAACGATAACCACACATGCCTTCCAAAAAACCTCCATACTCTGTTCTATTGCCCACGGAGCCTTCCAAATTCCCTTTACCCCTCCCGTAATATCTCCCATCAAGATCCAAATCGCCAGGACTGCCACTGAAAAAAAGTGATAAATCAATACTAACGGTTGTCTAATGATTCCCGCCAATAAGCCTGCAGGACCTTCTATACAATTTCCACCTCTTTTGAAATAATGAAAACAACCTTTTTGTAATGCCTTGAGTTGTGGATCATTAGCTGCGAAAAGTGCATAGAGAGCTTGAGCGAGGATATTGATGATAGAGGAAAGAGATTTGCGACGCCAGTGGAATTCTTTCATAGCTTTACTTATAGCGACCGTATCGTTTAGATTTGGGATGTTGGAAGGAGAAAGTAAAGAGGATAAGAGAACAACATCATTGAAGGCTACAGTCATGCCACCACCAGTTAGGGGATGACGCATATTCATTGCGTCACCAAGGAGGAGAACTCCTTTTTGAGTTTGGGTCGAGGGAGGGAGAAAACTATTTGGCATGCTGCGGGGGATTTTTCCATCTTCGAGGGCTTTGAGAAAACAAGGTCGGACTTGTGGTGGTAAGACTGGGAGGACAACGGTGTGGATATAATTTCTGACGCCACCTGCAGCGACAGATGCAGCGGGGACATTGTCGGGAATATCTATCAGAGCGCGAGTTTCGTGAGTGCCGATTTGATAGAGAAGAACTGGGGAGACGTCTGAGAGGACTACGATTCCATGATTGGGAGCTGGCATAGGACAGTCTATTAATTCTAAAGCGTAGAATTTACTTTTGACAACTGGAGTTTTGTTGATATATTGCTTGCGAAATTTGGAGGCATATCCATCTGCGATGATTGTGAGATGACCAAAATAACAATCTGCTTCTTTTTCGCCCGTAGATGGATTGGTAGTTCGTGTATGGACTCCGAGGACTTGGGTTGAACTGTGTCCGCCAGTTATGGTTTCTGTGACTTCTGTTTCGACAATTGTGATATTGGGTTGACTAGCGCAAGCTTTCCTTAACTGCGAAATAAATCTTCCATGATGAAAACTTCTTCCCTCTGGTCTGGTACTCTCTTCATTCTCTGATCCTCTGAATCCTCCTTCTTGTGCTGCGCCGGCATTTGGTGGATAAGGTATGGAAACGGGTGTGCCATGGTATATCACTTCATATCCTTTCACCCTTATCGAATCAATGCCTTCTAAACAATGTGCGAGTCCAAGTTTTTCGAGTGCGGACACACCACCTGGTTGGAGGAGTTCGCCGACTATACGATCAGGTTCTTTAAGCCAACGTTCGAGAAGAATGACACTGCGACCTTGTTGGGCAAGTGCATAAGCTATTGCGCAACCGAATATACCAGCGCCGACTACGACTACATCTGCTTCGTGGTAAACGCGACGTCTTTCTTCGTTTGCGGATTGTATGGTGTAAGGTTTTGACATTTTGGGATTGGAATTGGAGTAGGAATTGGGAGTTTGGTGAGTGGGATTGTGAGAGTTGAGGATGTTGTAGATATGTCGATAAGTAGATAGGTATGTAAGTATGTAGGTGTGAGTAACGTTTGCAGATATAATTTCTGCTATAAGAGAAGGAAGGTATGACAGCAATTCTTCTGACTCTTGTCTATGAATCAATCGATCAATCAATGAATCATATGAGTGAATGAGTGAGTGAAGACTCGATGAATGTTAGGAATCAACATATAACATATCCCGTCATGAATCGTAGGTACTGGGTAGGTATAAAATAAAAAGGGATTTTAAGAAATTCAAATGGGATATACGATATCAATGAAATAAAATGAAATAAAATAATAAACAATGAATGATATAACGCAAGCAAGCTAGCAATGAGCTGATATCTCTCTCGCACTCTTCTTCTTCTTCTCTTTCTGGACAAGCAAGAGATCCCGTCAGGTCAGGGACAATATGAACTGATAGATGATGAGTATATTTCCATGAAATCTTACGATTAAAATTCCTATCCTAGCCTTCTTGTCTATTCTTTCATTTCTCGACTTTTCTAGTCTGTGGAGGGCGGTACCTGGGTACGTAGAGTACTAATCATTATCATCCATATGATATGAAAGATCAAAAATTATGGTTCAGGTGGTTGAGGTGTGAACTTGTGAGTGAACCCCCTGGTGCAAAAATACAATGTGGCGGTAGGAGATTTCCATGTCCCAGTGTGAAAGACGGGATGATTGGATGAGATTTCCAATTCATAATGATGATTAAGCTATCGTGGCTTGGCATCGGTGAAAAGTTTCTACAGGAGGGAGAGGTTGAGAGTGTCACGTGGGTGCATCTACTATTAAGGGTAATGAAGTCACGAGTGGAAGATTGAAAGAGTGATTGATTACATAAACATCTTCCAGAAGAAATCGATAAAGCACTAGGTAGTGCGGGTATGCAGGGAAAATGAAAAAGGGGTAAAATAGGATGGATTTTCAGGTACGAACACGAAGAAGGGAGAAGAAATGCACGTGATATATCCTCCCCAAAAGGTTGAATCATCTCTTACCTCTCTCTCCCTCTCTCCAATCGTTTCTCTCCTTTACCTTTATAGCCACACCCATCCCACGTTCATAGCCACACCCATCCCTAAGGCTACTACCCACCGGGACTTTTCCCTTCCGATATCCAATTGTGGTTCGACAAGCAAATCTCCAGATTCCAGATTAAAATAAAATCCATCAATCTAATCTCATTCCATACCCTGAGGCTGACACACCTCTACTTTACTACTTTACTCCTTTACTACTTCCTCCTCCCTCTTCTTCTTCCTCCTGCTCACAACACAAGAATTCCTTTCAATCTTTGGATTTCCTTCCTCTTTCCATAGCTAAATTGGCAGCTATGGATGTCTTATCCAATGCAACCATTTCTGCTTCTCCAGATACCTTTCTAGGCATTTATGATGAGTTGAGTAAGTACAATGTTCATCTCAACATCTTTGAAAGACTTTGGGCGGTAAGTTTCTCTCTGCCTTTCCTGTACATCAATACATCTTCAATCGTCTCCAAAATACAAAACCCACTTACTAATGATTCAATAGAGTTGGTATGCCTACATGCAAAATGATGTCCTTGCCACGGGTATCATGAGTTTCGTGATGCATGAAGTCTTTTACTTTGGTCGAAGTCTTCCTTGGATCATCATCGATCAAATTCCTTACTTCAACAAATACAAGATTCAAGGGGTAAGACAATTCCAATTCCAATTCCTCTCTTCGCATCTACCGAAACGTCAGCATCAATATCTCCAATTCAACACCCATTAACTCTTCCTCTCCAGAATAAAATCCCTACTGCTGCCGAACAATGGACATGTACAAAACTCGTTCTCCTCTCCCATTTCACTGTCGAACTTCCTCAAATTTACCTCTTCCACCCAATGGCCAAATACTTTGGAATGGGTACTGATGTTCCGTTCCCATCTCTCTTTACCATTGCCTATCAAGTCGCCATCTTTTTCGTTCTCGAAGACACCTGGCATTATTGGATGCATCGCGCCATGCACTACGGATGGCTCTACAAGAAAATCCATAAAATCCATCATCAATACTCTGCACCCTTTGGTCTCGCTGCCGAATACGCATCGCCAATCGAAGTTATGGTACTCGGTCTCGGAACGGTTGGATCTCCCATTCTCTGGGTTATGCTCACCGGAAATCTTCACATCTTGACTATGTATATTTGGATCGTCTGCAGACTATTCCAAGCAATTGATGCTCACAGTGGTTATGAGTTCCCTTGGTCGCTCCATCATTTCTTGCCTTTCTGGGCTGGTGCTGAACATCATGATACTCATCATGAGAAGTTTATCGGAAATTACGCAAGTAGTTTCAGATGGTGGGATTATGTTTTGGATACCGAGAGTGGACCAGAAGCTGCCAAGAGAAGAAGAGAGAGAAAGATGGAGAAGGAAGCAAAGATTGCAAAGAAGGCTCTGTAAACATTTACTTTGCCTCATCTCTGCCCTAGACGAATGGGAAAGTGAAGGCTGTACATATCAAGGCATAGGTCACTTCAATGGGCTCATTTGATCTTTGGGGAAGGGGAATTATCCATCAAGGTTGTGGATACACGTCCATCTGGTTGGATGAACAGAAAACATGGATGACTACGAGAGATGATAGATGAGAGATTCACAAAGTTATATTCTGGTAGTAAGGGTATGATTCTTTGAGATTTCCGCGAATTTACCGGAAATTCAATCACTGTTCAGAGATGTGCATACATATAATGTAGGCGTTGGGATGGGGGAGAGGAGAGGGGAGATGTATGAAATTCTTTTTTCGTTGTTATAGATTAGATACGTACTTAAACCTAATTAATACTTTGATTGACCATGTTTTTAATGCATACTTTGGAGAAGCATGATACTCTGAACATATACATATACACGGTTACCCATGTACTTTTATTCTAATTCAACTTCTATTGGCTTGAAATTTGGGGGAGTTCTTTTCGTGATGTGTTGTGGTATGTATAGTATGGTATGGTATAGTATGGTATGGTATAGTATGGTATGGTATGGTATGGTATGGTATGGTATGGTATGGTATAGTATGGTATAGTATGGTATGGTATAGTATGGTATAGTATGGTATAGTATGGTATAGTATGGTATAGTATGGTATGGTATGGTATGGTATAGTATGGTGAAATGCTCCTTTTATGTCTGTTTACATTCGTATAGATAGACATATATACACACATACAGATACAGACATACATATAGATATACATACAGATACAAATATACATACAGATACAAATATACATCTAATTCCCACCGGCCTGCCCGTCTATCTATCTATTTATTTATTTATCCTTTTATGCATGGATGTATTCATGTATACATATATATATATACGTGCATTTATCTACAATATCAACCAGCTATTAGCTATTAGCTATTAGCTATTTATTGATCTATCTATCCACCAACCAAGCAGCTAGCTATTAACAATAATCAACAACCTACACACCCTCTCTTATATAATCCTACTTCACCTCACCTCACCTCCTCCTCCAAACCCCCATTCCCCACCCTCCCCTCAAAATCGCCAATCCCCACGCCATCCCCAAGCTATCCCACATAACATTCAATTTACTCCCCCCAACCTCCTGCCACGCAATCGGCTGTTCGGAAACTTTGATTCCATTTTCCTTTCCCTCCCCATTTCCCTTCCCCTTCCCCTCACCATCTTCCACCCCCGGTGCACTCTCAGCCAACATGAGCATTTCGACGTCAAAAATCCAGCCTTCGGCATGCATGTAGGGGATGATGTGGGGGAGGGCCGCGCGCGTAAAGAGTTTGAATCCGCATTGTGTGTCGCGGATGCGCGAGGTGGCGGGGGGTGTGAGGAGACGGAGGAGGAGGTGGAAGGAATGCATTAGGGTGTTGCGGAGGGCGGAGCGCTGTGGAGGGTGGGATGTTAGTTTTTTTTGTTCTTCTGGGGCTGGGGAGTAGAGGGGGGTTTAGGGATGGATGGATGAATGAATGGATGAATGGATTGGGGAGGATAAGGAGAGGGATTCGTGCAAGTAAAAGTAGGAAATAGAGTATGGCGAAGAGAAGAACTGCAAAGAAAAGAAACATAAACTGTTTTTCCTACCACACAACCAATCTCCACCCCAAAGAATGTGATGTGAAAAAGAAGAGGAGATCAAAAAGAGAGAAAAATACCTTAACAACTGCTTCACTTCCCACCAACCAAGCTCTACTTCCCACCGCCACACCTCTCCCCTCCTCATCCACCACCTCCTTCACCCCCTTAACCAGCTTCCCCAAATCCGCAAACCGACTCGCCCCATCCGCATCAGCAAACACCGCATACTCCCCCCTCACATGTCTCATACCATGCGTAACCGCGCCTCCCTTCCCGCGATTCTCCTCCAACGTCACAATCCTCAAAACATCATGCAACCCATGCTTCCGCGAAAAATCCAACGCGATCTCCACCGTGCCATCGCGACTCCCATCATTCACCAATAAAATCTCATAGCCCGTTCCCGTCCCCTTTCCGCGCGCCACTCGTCCATACGTCGCATCGAGAAACGAAAGCGCTTCTTCCAACATCCCGATCAAGCGTGCCTCTTCATTATACGCCGGCACCACCAGACTCATCTCGAGAGTGGCGGGTTCGATCGCCCCCGTGCGAATGTGATTTTGCGCCGCGGAACCACTCTTCGAAACGGAGGCTTCGCGATGCGCAACCCAGGAATCGTACCAACAGGTTAGGGGCTTGGTTTCGGTGGTGCCGCTGGGAGTGGTGGTTATGTATGTTTTTTCGGATGGGTAGGGAGGTCTGGGAACGGGCGCGACGAATAGGAGGAGGGCGTATATCTGGATTGTATCGTATTAGCATGATGTTCCAACTTCTGAAGTATCGAATCCAATTCCCATCCCGAAGATAAATCTCTCTCTGATAACTAGATAATTACAATCCCCTCAACAAACCCTCCTTCCCCCCAAAGAAAAGAAAAGAAAAATAAACTCACACAACCCAATCCCACACCCAGCAACCCGATCAAAATCCCCCCCAAGATATGCACCGGCGTATGCCTCACCATCTCCCACAATCCCCCCAATATCCGCAACGGAAGTTCGAGTAACCCCTCCATATCGACGTCTGAGTAGAGTAGCAAGAACCCTTTGTCTCCCTTCCGTTTCCTTTGCTTCTTCAATCGAATTCTCGAGATGGATGTGCTAGGAACTCCGCAGAGACAAGTTATCAATCGAGTAATCGAGTAATCAAGTAATCAAGTAATCAATCAATCGAATCGCAAACCCCGTTCGTTCGTTCGTTCGCCCGTTCCGTTCTTGCGCGCAACCCAGCCCAGATTCTCGAAACCTGCAATCACAATCACAATCACACACAATTAACAAATTCCCCTCAGCTCGCTCCGAATTGTCCTCCGCACATCCAATTTCTCTCTAGTTCCTCGAGTTCCTCTAGCTCCTCAAGTTCCTCCAGTTCCTCCAGTTCCTCTAGTTCTTCCAGTTCGTTCCTCAATTTCTTCCAAATCCTCCAATCCGAATTCCCACCCACTCACTTACTCACTCGTTCAGCAGAAAGGAACGTATACGTATACGTATGTAAGTAAGTAAGTAAGTAACTACCTCTCTCTGTGTAGAGTACTTGTACTTGGCGACCAAAATAATTCAATCACCCAGATAGATACCCAGATATAGATACCCAGATATAGATACCAGATACCAGATACCAGATACCCAAGCTACCCAAGCTATCCAGTAACGTAACGGAAAATCAATCAATCAATAATCAATAAAATGAATGAATAAGTAATCCCTCCCCAAAAAATTAAAATCCATAAATCAATTGAAAGCCAGATCAATCAGAATTTATCTTTAATCTCAATCTCAATCTCATCAATCTCAATCTCAATTCAATCTTCACACACATAAGAACACGTTCTCCAAAACCCAAAACCCAAAACCCAAAACTCACGGCCGCACCTCGTACCCTCCCTGACCATGTAACTTACATACCTAGGTACCACCTACCTACCTACCCACAGCCCATTCATCCACCCTCGTTCAAGCGTCTAATCCGGGGACCCGTGGATACTGACGAATCCAAGTCCGATTGGTTTAGCTGACGCGGTAGTTTGTGGCTGGCTTACTTATTACATAGGTACGTAGTATCTCGGGTCCGGTAGGTAGGTATCATCACATCTCAATTAATAAATCTAGAGTTCCACCATCTAAACAACTCAAAAACAATCAAAAAGTGCTGGAAATCTTCATTTCATACTGCTATCAATGTCAAGATTCTATTTGACAAAGATAGTATCAATTCATCTGATATCAACTCATCTGTTCTCATCTTTTCATTTCCTCTCCTCTCCTCTTCTCTTCTCTTCTCTTCCCTCTCCCCTTTCCTTCGCTAATCATTTGATTTCCTCCCATCCCACCTATCCATCCATTCATTCCCAGAAATATCGCTGTCCCAATTCTACTGTACAAGTAATTGACAATCAAGTGATTCCGCAAAGTTTCCCTCCCCATCCTTTCAACCAAAGCGAAAAAATCAAGCCAAAGCCAAGAATCTTGATGCAAGCAAAATTGAACTATTGGCGCCAAAATTAAAAGCAAACCAATAAAGCAATCACTGTCACTGGTTGAACTGAGTGAATGTTTATATCAATCAATCAGCAACAATTCCATTTCCTTCCCTTCCTTTCGCCCAAACTCCATTTCGTGCAATTAAATAGCGCCAATGTCCTCCGAAGAATCTTAATCTTCCATTAAAAAAGATTTTTTAAATGAACATAACAGTATGTCAACTTGAACTGCCACCAGGGCTATCGCCGCCAGTTTTGATAGCTGGAGTTAAACTGATTGCAATCTTTTTAGGTCCATTATTACCATCTCGTGTTTTGGTGAAGCTTTGTTTCCTCCTCAACACGCTATTTGTTGATGTCGTAGAACTCGTAGAACTTCTTCGTTTATGATGAGAAAGTTTGCCGAGTTCATCATCTTCATCTTCTTCTCTCCTGCGTTTTTCCGAAAGCCTTTCTGGTGGGGTTGGTGTGGAAGAAGTAGGAGTTAATACCAACTCATCTCCACTGGAATCTTGGGAAGCTAATGGCTTTGGTGAAGGGCTCCGACTTAATGGAGCGGAGGCTATACCAACAGAAACATCGTTTTCCGAATTTTCATTTTCTTCATCCGATGGATAGTCGACTAAAGGCTGCGAAACAGGTGATTCCCCATTCGTCAAACTCTGGTCCTGAGGCTTTTCCTCTTCGTCATCAGAAGTATTGAAATAGGCTTCTTCATCCGCATCTAAATCCTTGATACCTGAGCCCCATCTACTACCTCTACCTGTCTCAGGTCTCTTCGGACTTTCATCTTCGGTATCGAGGAATGAATTTTCCATACTCGATGCAAATCCTTGATTATTATCATACCTTGTGATGAAATTTGTGAAAGTGTCAACATAGGTGATTGACTCGAATTTTTCTCGATAGTTTTCCACCAAATGATTGACCAAAACTCTTGTACTAGAACCTTGATTCTTGATAAATTCGAAGAACTCCAAACAAGCTGAATTCAAAAGATTATCTCGAGGCATGGTTTCAATGACAAGGTCTAAAACTGGCTCAAAGAGATGATCTTGCATCATTTGCTGATTGTAGAATTCATCTTGTAAACCAACCAAATTTCGGAAAAACTTCAAGGCAGCTAGAATTTGTTAGTAAAGTTCAAGACTAGTCAAATGCAGTAACTTACTCAATTTTAGGTACTTCTCTGGACTCCCCAAAAGCTGAGAAATACGTTGAGCTAATCCTTCTGATAGCACAAAATATTTGCTGCGGTGCATATGTTGTCTAATGAAAAAGCAAAGAATCTCTATCAAGTAAATGAATAAAGATACTTGATGAACAGTAAAGTTCATATCCTCGCGTCCTTTCAAATCCACTAGAGGTTTGAATAATTTTTTCGCTGATTCCTCATAGAATTGGTTGAGGAAAAGTTCATGTTGAGGATCTGTTTGATTTCGAATTCGAGCGGCGTATTCAGCACCATTAGCTTTTGAGAGTCCTTCCAATGGTCCTGCATGACTACCTTGGTCGAGAAGAACCTTGATCGCATCTGCAATTTGAGCCTTTACCCCCAAATCTGCTTCTACGAGAAGAAGATCGATAAGAGAATCAGTCAGCAAAGTTTGCTTCTCGGCCATTTGTCGAAATATGGTTTGACGAATCATTTGGGGATCATGATCGATCATGGAAACCAATACGTCTGTAGCTCCCACTCGTACCCCGACATCATTGTGTTTGAGAGCAAAATTAATGACAGATAAAAGGCCATGACTCAAAAAGTTATTGTATAGCGTTTGTCGTCCTGGTGGTTGCAAATTCTTCGCGATAGCGCAGCATTGTTGTATGAAAAGTACAGCCATTTTCTTCCTTTCCTGATCTGTCTCTTGGTTTCCAAAGATGCCAAAAAGTTCCTTGAGAACTGCTGTATTGTTCTGTAGATATTGGACAATCTCAACTTGATTGAAAAAGATAAGACCGTTAAGAACCGAGAACGTTGGGTCATCCAAGATTCGGGCGAGGACAACATCCTTGAGATATTGTAATCGATTCGTATTATGAATCTTCCTCATGATGTTTTCATCGGGTATCTCAACAACTTCTTTATATCTATCCTTTTTGCCTAGCCAAAGTCGATGGTTGGCCTTGTGACTTGGGAAATCCGAATCGTACTCTAAAGCTCCGACAACACCAATAACCACCTCATCCGTAACGATATGCTCGATGATTGCATTGTCATTGAGCAAAATTATAATCTTCATCATGTTGCAAAGTCGATGTAAACTTGGTAAATCCTCCATATCTTCTGCTATTTCGACCAGTGGTATCAATCTTCGGATGTAGTTTTCGTTGATCACCAATTTCGTAAGGGCTTCGCGTCCGGATGTTGTGCTGTTCAATTGTCTTAATTGAATTTCCAATTCGGGCAGGTTACCCAGTGAAGGATTGGGAAGAGACGTTGGAATGTTTGGCTCGGGGATGTTATCATCAGATATGATATCTTCTATGGAGAATTGTAAGTACCATGAGGGCAAAAAGAATAGCATAATTAGAAATTTAGGTCGCCAAACTTACCCTCAATACTGATTCCTCCATGTCCACCCAGAGTCGTTTGTATGTTATTGATAAATCGCCTGTAGTAAGCACCAGTCAGAAATGTTCGGATGCGCAACCATCTTGTGACGCGTTCATCGCGACATGCCACTTACCAAACAGCCGTGCAGCCCTCTGCTTCTTGAAAGCTGAGAGCCATGTCCATCTCACTATCCGGTTCTGTCCATACTATGAGGGTTTCTGCATGGCACGCATTAGTATGAAATGCGGGAATCATGCGCTGATCCAAAATACCTTGCTGTTTCTGAAATTCATCTCCTTTCACGATCTTAGTCTCTAGCAATATACGACCTGGTTGATCCTCCGACTGCACCATTACTCTAGGGTCTGATTTTTCGGGGCCATTATCCTATATAAATTCAAGATGGTTAGGCAACAAGTCCCGATGAAAATGCGAGAGCAAGATAAGGACAAGAACAATCGGCGCGCAGACAATAGATGTATGCGTGAAGATTGAGAAAGAGAGCGTAAACATACAACCATAAAGTCGGCTCTGCAGAAGCCAGTACCTCTATCAAACCAGTCGCCATCGCGCAGCTCATAGACCTTGACCCTTCTCTTGTCATTTGGCGGATTTTGATTAGGCCCTCCTGCCTGCGCCATCATCAAAGGTTGTGGTTCCCCCTCCAGTTCCTCTTGCACGTATTCCAGGACCTCCGATGAGATATCCAAGTGTTGTTGAAGAGACAGTTGCGACTGCGTTTGAGTGAGAACGGACGCCACAGTGGATTGTTTGCGCCTCGGAGTCGCGCGTAACTGGGAAGTTGGTTCAGGTAATGGAATGAACTCTCAACGATGAGATACGAAATGAATACCGTAAGCGACGGTGATAATTAGTTGGAATGAAGAAATCGGGATGAATTGCGATGGTATCGGATTGTTGTGCGGGTTAATTCATCTGCTTGTTGGCGTGCGGGTTCGGGATGATGAAATTGTAAGTGGAACTGATTTAAGTTTACACGCTCACGCCGTACATTTATTAAATCTCTCGCTAAAGTTATGCCAGGTAAGGTGAGGCAAGAGTCAAGACAAGCAGTAAGTTTCTGTCTGTCTCTTTCGAGTGAAGCCTTGTTAAATATAGAAATGGAAGTGACCAATAAAAATAATAAAAATAATAAAAATAATAAAAATAATAATCACAATAATAATAATCACAATAATAATCACAATAATAATCATAATAATCACAATAATAATAATCACAATAATAATCATAATAATAATCATAATAATAATAATAATAATAATAATAATAATAGTAATAATAATAATAATAATAATAATAATAATAATAATAATAATAATAATAATAATAATAATAATAATAATAATAATAATAATAATAATAATAATAATAATAATAATAATAATAATAATAATAATAATAATAATAATAATAATAATAATAATAATAATAATAATAATAATAATAATAATAATAATAATAATAATATTATAAAGTTAAATAGAGGATAAATACGGCTACAGATTAATTTTATTATTTGTTCTCTTGGTTTTACGGAAGATATACGGGATGGTATCGTTTGAACCCTTGGAAGATCTCACACAGTGGGATATTTTAAATTGATGATATTATGGATTGATTGATTGATCTTCCAAGGTTACCTAGGTACCTACCTACCTAGGTAGGTATCATGAGATGAGTGGCTTGAGTGTTGAGTGGCTCGAGTGGCTCGAGTGGCACCGTGGGATCAACTAAAATCTCCAACTCTAGGATCCGTATCACGTGTCTAATTTTAGTACACTTCGGGGTCCAATAATTCCTTCCATCAGCCAATCATAATCTCACCCGATGTTCTGTGCTGGTGTTTCAAATGTTGGGAGATGGACAATCTTCCAAGCGAATCTTTCCGTCTGGCAGGTACTTCATACTTGTACCTAGTGCATTGGATTCGATCCCAGAGAGACACATGCATGAATGATGGATGTTTATATTGGGTATGAAAGAGTATCTAACCCAGTAGGTGATGACTGAATCTCATGTTGATATCAAATTGATATTCATCATACATACATACCTATTACCTCCATTCTTTGAAACTCTTTACCGTCGGCATCACTTTTCACGCGCTTCTTGAGACATGGGGAATGTCCAAAATGGATTTTCACATCCGTCGTTAACATTTATATTCCTTGTCTGACTGGGATCATTCGATGCATGATAGATTGAGCGGCAGTTGATGCAGGGCAGTGTACTCCGATCCGTAGTGGGGAAGGAAGAAGGGAAAGGAAGAAGGGAAAGGAAGAAGGGAAAGGAAGAAGGGAAAGCAAAAAGGAGAAGAAATACATAACCGTTCAGATATTCAAGTCGATATGAAGTTGGGGCTGAGAGAACGATTGACACAAAATGATGAGTTGAGAGGATGGATTGAATCTCGTTCATTAATTGATCCATCTTCCTAGGGGCGTAGGGTGGCTGTTGAGTGCTTATCATTCTGCCCCCATCCCATCCCATCCCATCTCCATCTTTTTCCAGATATCTGGCGGATGAAAGGAATTCATTCATACCTAGCTGGAGGTACTTCTTTGGGGGCTGTACTTCTTGAAGAATCTATAATACATATCATTTGTTAAGGAAATCATATGGAATTTCTCAAATTTCCTCATTCTTCGACGTGTTGGATGGATTTGATATTCAATGACATACCATGCTATGCTATGCTATGCTATGCTATGCTATGCCATGCCATGCCATGCCATGTAAATGTGTCATCCTAGATCCAATCCTCGAGCCTCTGTACTCGTACTGCTTATGCTTATTAGGCTTGCTTGTCTTCGAATCTGACAGTACCGGTATGCACTGAACAGTCCATCATAAGGTCTTTGCGAATACGATACCCTGCCCGTCCGTTACATCCCTCTTTCAAATACCTACGCTGGAAACATGTCTGTTATCATCATCATAATGAGTGAGTACTATGTATCCAAATCTTTCACCACAAATGAACTGACATGTTCCTTAGTACCTAGCCTAGTTATTCATTTCACGGACATCCTCAGCCGAGCGTTCGAGATCTACTTCTCCATACAGCCACCGTGCAGTGCAATTCAGTGAACGGAATGGTCACGCTTTTCACAACCCCATGAAAACTACGGATCTTTCGCAGATTCATAAAATCGGACATACCAAGGTTTGATGATTCCGCTTTCTAGAAAAAAGACACAGATAGACAAATGGATCATGCTAAAATCGTACCATGGGAGGAGAATATGCATACGCGGGAGGCTGCAGTTATCAGTTGGATCTTCGTTTATTATGATTGGAGCGTTTCTCATCATGAATGGAATCAGGTCAGTGCAGTGCAGTGCAGTAGCAATTTTCCCTCCCATCTCTTTTGATAACGACAACCGTGGTATTGGCCGAACAACAGAACCTTCTCTTGATCTATCGATTATTCCAACTATATGATAATATATACCAGTAGTTGAGTATCGTATTTCTGATCAATCTCTGCAGCAAACGATATGATGAGGAGAGAAAAGCCTAAGTCTTCAGCCTCAATTAACGTTGAGGTCTAACATTTTGGTGCATACTTCTATCTTCCCGAGATATCTTCTCATTCTGTAATATTCTCTCTTTGATGGAAGGAAGCCTTTCATTGATTCAGTCTATCTTTCTAGGGACATTGCACTTCATACTCATAAACTTCCCACAAATTCGCACCTACCTTCAACAAGCTCTACTCTATCGACCGGCTCCAAGCATTTCCCCAAAACATTTCCCACATGGCATTTTATGCTTTTTGGGTACGAATGAGAGGCTGTTCCAAGCTCCACCTCGATACCACTTCATCGGAAGATTTCTTCGTGGATTTTTCAAACGTCTGACTACTTGCGGTCCCATCTCTTACTCCCTAATGTGTTGCATACCCGAGATTGCATGTCCGAGATAGGGCTAAGACAAATGATTTCCTGGCAACCTCCATCACACACGGGTTGGTACATGATTTCATGGTTTCGGTGGTAAGTACCACTAAAACCATATGGTATTTGGTACTAGGTAATGCTCTCTTTATGTCTACCGAGTGTTTATCGATATGTGTTAGAGGTACCAAGGATCACTAAAGACATCGAGAACTCCAATGAAATTGGAAGTTTAAAATGATCGTTCCGGTGATTGATCCCCCGAAAGCTCCTCCAGATATCGATACCCAGTGAAAATGAAGGTGATATTCAAGACCGTACTCTCAGAAGGTTCACGGAATAAGCTAGATAATCCTATCAAAGTATTGATCGGTCGCTTGCACTCAAAATCTGGATACCTAGGTAAGTCGAAATGTTCATCTGAAGAATCAAATGATGACTGGAAGATACGAGGCATTTCGCAAGTCTAGATTGATATTCCGTGCTATAGATTAGTTTGCCAGATCATCAGAGTAGACTTTTTGGCGATAACGTTGCCCTATATGCAAAGCTCGTGCATAGCATCCATCATACTCATTCACCAGCGCGGTATACAACCAGACACGCTCTGATCAGTTTCCAGATACAAGAGGTGTTCGTAGCACCAAAACTTCAGTATCTGAGAAGAAATAAAGAAATAAATAAATAGGAGATTGAAGATCATTACGTCTTAGGTATGCTCGAACTGATGTGGAAAATATAGGTAGATGGTATACTTCTATCTATATGCGTATACCCCCCTCTCTAGTAAGATTACCTTTTGCTACACGTAATGTTCAAGGTTTGAGCGAGCGTGCAATCCAATCAATCCAATTTTCACATTTTGCGCCGGAAAATTCCCTCTTTGGGAGAGAAGGGGAGGAGGAGGAAGTTTTGGGGGTGGTGATTGGATATGATGTGATGGATTGTTGAAATTGTTGGAGAGAGATGGATTTGATTGGTTGGTAGAGGGGAGTAGAGGGGAGGGGAGTAGAGTATTAGGTATTTATTTGTTAAATTATTAAAATGTATAGATAATATATAGTAAATAGTAAATAGTAGATAGTAGATAGTAAATAGTAAATAGTAAATAATAAATAATAGATAATAGATTAATAGATTTGAATTTTGAGTTCAAGATTTGAGGCTTGAGACTGATGAGGTTATCTAGATTGTATGATAAACTTGGACTTAGTCTTGGACTTGGACTTGTTTGTTAGTATGTTGTTGAGAAGACTACTAGCTAGGTATCTAGATGTTAAATCCTCTGAGACGTTTTATGTTCATGGAGCTAAGCTGTACTCCTCTCCCCTGTCTTTTATGGTTATGCGAGAATGGAAATCTAATAGGTAGGTAAGTAGATATGTATACTCGTCTTTCCGAGGGTTGAAATATGGATGGGAAGATAGACGTAGTGAAAGAGAATAGAAATTGATTTCCTCTGATTAGATACATCTACCTCATAAGTCTCAATATCAAAAACCCCCAATGTGAAACATTCACCGAGGTGACGAGTAGAAGGAACACCAAGACCACTCCAAGCATTTTGAAAGCTTCACATCCATACTAAATCCCCGATGTAAAATACTAACTCCTTAGTCCACGAATCAATTCCCCGATCGTCCCAATATGAAAAGTTAAATCTCACACAAGGTTCACCTGGATGGCATCAATGTGGACGAGAAATCTAGTGGGATGCAGAATCTTACCTGATGTGGAATTGATGGGAATCACGGGATTGATTGATATGATAGATGATCACGAGAAGCTGGAGGGTGGGATTTAGTATTATATGTTAGTATTATTGTTAGTATATCTTACTTACATACTAGATATTAGTTTTGCAATATTCGCTTTCTTGATTTTTGTCGACTTTTTTTGGGTCTTCTTGTTCTTCTTCTCCTTCTCCTTCTTCTTACTCTTCCTCTGTTCTCATTCATCTCATTCATCTCATTCATCTCATTCATCTCATTCATCTCATTCATCTCATTCATCTCATTCATCTCATTCATCTCATTCATCTCATTCATCTCATTCATCTCATTCATCTCATTCATCTCATTCATCTCATCCCTTTCAATACTTTCAACCATCTCAACATCAAATCTCCTGGATTCATTGTATATCACTTTGGTTCTCACTTCACACATACCCTTAAACAACACAACATATAAATCAATTTCACCCAAAATGTCAATACTCTCAAGACTTAAACGTACCAAAAAGGCTATCGAAGAAAACAAAGCAAAAGTTACCGCCGACGAGGAGGAAAAAAAGAAAGACGAACAAGAAACTGCCAAAGCTTCATACAAACATGTTCCATCACATGCTTCAGTCGATGCACTTTTCAGCGCACCTCCAACTTGGAAACATGAAGATCGACCCAAAATCTTAGAACACAATAGACGGAGAAGTCAGAGAACTGTCAGTCGTACTCACAGTACTTTTTCATCTGCAAATGCCACTCCCGATGGCACACCTGCTATGACCCGCGCCACGAGTTATGATGGCTATAATCCCACATGGAGTTCTCGTATAGAACATGTATCATTCTTTGAAGCACTCAATCAATCCATTCCTCCTCCCCCAGTCAAAACCCAAGTTCCAAATGCTCCCGATTCTGCTGTTGGTATAAGTCCTGTTTCAAGTGTTGCTCAATGTGGAGGTAAGTTTTTCTCTGTTCTTATTACCATTAAACAATATACTAACATGATCAAAGCTACATCCGAAACTACCAGTCCGATAAACAGTAAACCGCCCTCCTCTACATCATCCTCCAGCGAGGGAGGTTTGAACATTGGCGCCAGAACACCACGCAGACCTCTTCCAAGTGATGCTTTCAAAAATCAACCAGTAGTCTTTCAAAACCACGATATTTTACAAAGATTACACACAAGCACCACGCGCAAATTGGGAGAGGCTCCTACTCTCAAAGCTCCTACTGTTGAAGTACAAGTACCAAAACCTGTTGTAGTAGCACCGGTTACGCAAAAGGAACCTGTTGCGGTAGCACCACTTGCAAAATCTCGTTGGAGTCGCATGGGAAAGAAGGATGAGGAACCTACTAAAGATTGATTAATCTTGGCAATCGATTTACTCGGAAGTGATGGAGAAGTTTCCAATATTTATCAATATATTGTCCCAAATGCGAATGAATATCTGCAGATCCTTTTGAGGAATACACGCAGTGATGAAGTTGAAGGATCATTTGCAAATGGAAATAACGCTTGTAACGATGAGGACCCGGTTCGCATGCAATGGTTACAAGTTTTCGTTGCTGCCTACTTATTTATTCATTCATTGGATCATTGGGGTTTATTCAGCTATTCTTCAGACGTTATACGCAATTTGGTGGTTTTTTCATTTGCTTGTGTTGTAATACTAAAAGTTTCCTTCCTCTTTCTAGATTTTGATAACAGGGGTGGATATTGTTATAGAGATTGAGAAAGGGGGTTTCAATATTGGTGAATGTTGTGGAAGGGAGATGCAGTCATACATTACTTTTCTTGCTTAATTTTCAGATTGAAGATACGGGGATCTTATTCTCTGTGAAGCTTTGATGGTATAGAAAAGTCGGATGAAAGAGTGTGAACGTTGGTATGAGGGAGGTGGATGTGGTAATGGCCGGTCATAGATAGGTAGATGGGTAGAGGGGAGGTGTCTATTGTTCGAGGATCTTTCTTAAGATGATTTGAAATCGAGTTGGGAATAGGATCGGGGATGGAATTGTACTTGTGCTTATGCTTATACTTGGGGCCAAGATATATATTATTAAGGATGAATAGCATGGATGGATGGATGGATGGATGGATGGATGGGATGGCTAGGCAGACGAATTTTCAATTTAGGCATGGCATTTTCAATTCTTGAATCACTATATAGGTATTTTTTGAGGAATATGATCTATTTGAGATTGGGATTACATGGGATGGGGTGAGACGTATGGGGTTATATGAATAAGAAGGGTGAATAGCTGTGTTTTGTAGTGTTATTATACGTATTAGGTGGTAAGTGGTATATAGTTGAATAGATTGGAATTGGAATTGGAATTGGAATTGGAATTGGAATTATATTTGGATTTGGATTTGGAATTGGAATTATGTTATAGATATGCGATAGAGTTTTTATAGTATATAAGTATAAAAACATCAAAGCTTTACTTAATCTTGATTTTTGAGAGTTGAGATTTCAGTTAGAGTTGGAATATTAAGTAAGGTATTAGATATTAAGTAGAAGTCGAATAGAACTTCTTCTTCTTCTTCTTCTTCTTCTTCTTCTTCTTCTTCTTCTTCTTCTTCTTCTTCTTCTTCTTCTTCTTCTTCTTCTTCTTCTTCTTCTTCTTCTTCTTCTTCTTCTTCTTCTTCTTCTTCTTCTACTACTAATAAGGGAAGAAATTGACAAAATGGAAATATGGATTTTGGAATGATATTATTAATTAAGATCTATTATTTATTTAGATAGGTAGGGATTGTGTGGTGTGTGGTGTGAGGTGTGAGGTAGGTAATTGAAGATTAGAATGATAAGAATAGGGATTTGTTAGGGAGATGGGGTGATGGGAGTGATGTGATGGGAGTTGAATGAGTGAATGAGTGAATATCTAGATACCTAGGTTGATATAGATATAGTGAGGGTTGATGTAGATATAGTGAGGGTTGATGGAGATTGGTAGGTAGATATTTGAAGTGCAGTGGTAGCTGGTTTTGGGTGGGAGAATAATGTGATTTGTAGATAGATATCTATTTATCTTGATGAGATTCTGTAGATAGAATGAAGGAGAAGGAGAAGGAGAAGGAGAAGGAGAAGGAGAAGGAGAAGGAGAAGGAGAAGGAGAAGGAGAAGGAGAAGGAGAAGGAGAAGGAGAAGGAGAAGGAGAAGGAGAAGGAGAAGGAGAAGGAGAAGGAGAAGGAGAAGGAGAAGGAGAAGGAGAAGGAGAAGGAGAAGGAGAAGGAGAAGGAGAAGGAGAAGGAGAAGGAGAAGAAGCTTTTCAAATAGGTGTAGGATCTCAGATTTAGAATCATCACACATCCGAAATCAATATCTCACTACATATCGCGTTCGGTCAACATATTATTCTGTATTATTTACCAAATACATGACGTCTAATGATTTATTAAAAAGTGTGAACCGAACGCCCCCTTTATTCTGAGATTAGAAAATGTATAGAGAAGCCTTTGTGCAGTTATGCGTAACCAGTATAGTGTATAGATGATGTATAGATACTATATCGTGTATACACCGTGTAAGCGAGCCTACACCGTGTATAATGCGTGTAAGGATTCTGAAACCATGTATAGATTTTGGAAATATGAGATATGCAACAAAACTCTCAGGTTGTTAGAAAGTGATGATGGGGAAATGAATAAGTGAATATAGGAAGAGTGAGATTGAGGTTGAGGGTGTGGGTGGGTGTGGGTGTAAAGTCAAGACTTTGAGTAGAAGGGTAATATGAATTGTGTATTCCTCTCCATCTCGAGATTCTGGAGATAGAATGAAGTAGAGAAAATGAAGCTTTTCAGTTTGCGGAAAGACCTCAAATTCTAGAGGTATCGCGAGATGAGAAATATGAGATATGCAACAAAACCCCTAGGTCGTTGAGACAGTAATGTGGTTGGATAGAATGAAGTAGAGTGAAGTGAAGTGTGCGGATGTGAAAGGGACGAGATATTTAAGAGTGAATGCGACAATTATAGCTACCTAGGTAGGTATACAAGAAATATCTGCCTCTCTATTTTCTCAAACCAAAAAAAAGACATTGATTTCTCCATCTCCTCATCCCATTACAATTTGAGGCAAGACAAGTAGTGCGAAAGAAGAAAATGAAGCTTTTCAAATTGGTAGAAAACGGGATTTGAGAAAGTATCGTGAGATTGGAAAATGTGAGATGTGCAACAAAAGATTTGGGTTTGAGGGGGTGTAACGTGACGTGGGGATGTTGGGAAGTTCTAGATAGATGGATAGGAGTGAATACGTTGAGAGGTTTGGATGGAGTGAAGGGGAAGTGAAGAGTGAAGAATTTTACAAGCGGTGAAGGGGGACTTTTTAGCGAGTTGGAGGTTGGAGGTTGGAGGTTGAAGATCCAGGAGGTGGGATATTAGGTGTTGAAATACTGTTTACATAGAGATATCTGTGTAAAGGAGTGAATGGGTAGGTAAGTATAAGCTGTTTAATCATGTAGTCAAATTGGTGCGAGAAGAGAACTTTGTATGCAAATCAGTATACGTCTCTTTCATCCAACATTATATATTCACCCATAAATTCGCTTCAATCTGATGCTTTGACTCGGGAGCTACCCAATAACCTCCATCCCCGAAGAAAGAGCCAATATGTACTCCATAGCTCACCCATCAAACCCAAATTTGTTACCAAAATTCTACATCTTCTATCATTTCTGGTTCTCGGTCCAAATGAACGACAATCCTATTACCGAAAACCATATTAGCCAACTTCTACGAGTTCCAGACTTGCAAGTTTGCTGTTATGCACTCTGTCGAAGACTTTGTAGTAGTGAAAGCTACATACCACCACATACATTCAGTCTACACAGCATTAGAAAATAACATGAACACTCGTTCAAAGATCCTATGTATACAAACTTCCATCCACTTTACTACTTGCTCTAGGTTTACAGCATACTTATATATACCACATCATCTAAGGTTACACATCTGATATCTAAACCTAAACTCAACTCGCAACTACCACATCATCTGAGCAGAAACCACACACCAAGAAAGAAGACACTTCTTTTCCACTACATAGACATACCGATAATCCCCATCACAACCTTCCATCATCATAGAAAATCCCAACAAGCCGGAGAATCCTCCTTGAAATTACACTTCTTCGATAACTCCAGAGAAACCTTCATCCGAGATACCTCTATCAACCTTCACCATGTGACAGATCTGAAAAAAGTAATAAGCACAACCAGATCTCTAAACTTTCCATATTCTACAAGTTGTAAAGATGTAGAATATTCCAAGTTCCAAAGGAAGTGGAGACGGATCTCACAAATCTGCGTGAGAGATATTCTAATACTCCAATACTCCAAATAGAAAATAACAAACAAAATAAAACCCTCGAAAACAATCGTTCCAAAGCATCATCAAATCAAATCGAATCAAATCAAACCA
Source organism: Botryotinia globosa (assembly GCA_014898425.1). NCBI lineage: Eukaryota > Fungi > Ascomycota > Leotiomycetes > Helotiales > Sclerotiniaceae > Botryotinia > Botryotinia globosa. The sequence goes on from RCSZ01000001.1 coordinate 449,122, forward strand.
AGTTATGAAAAAATCAAATCCTCTCTCATCCTCAAACTCGTAGCCAGACTCAGAAAATTGATAACTATATCGATTCTCCTCTCCTCTCCTCTCTATGAACAAATCCCTAAACACTCAATCTCACGATATATTATATCACAAAATAATACAATACCATACCAGACCACAAAAATTCCATACCAGCACCTAGATAAGAACTACCCATCAAGCTCCTCCATAACAAATCGAAAGAAAGAAAGAAAGAAATTCTCAACTTTATAAGTTTAAATAAGGTTAAATCCCTCAAAACCTAACCTACCGAGCTCGTTATATCTAAACCGCTTTATATCGCATTATAACTATCTTTTACAAACCACAACTCAAACTCAATCATCATAGAAAACAGAAAACAGAAAATAGAAATAGATAAAATAATATCATAGATCTAGATAGAGTATTAGAAAGCGTGGTAAATAGTTTGTATATATGTAAATATCTCTTTATGTATTTTTATATGAATATATGTATGTATATATGTATGTATATATTTCTATATGTATACATTTTCCGAAAACAGATTACTTTGTCGAGATTCCCTTGACTGTATGATATGTGATATTATATGTGAATGATGTTATGTTATATTATGTTGTATTGTATTATATTGAGCTATACTAAACTATACTTCTCCTCTTCTTCTTCTTGACCTTCTCTATACCTACTACCTACTACCTACTACCTATCATCCTCATCCTCATCCTCATCCTCATCCTCATCCTCATCCTCATCCTCATCCTCATCCTCATCCTCATCCTCATCCTCATCCTCATCCTCTCCCCAATCAATCCCCCTCCATCCATCCCCACCTCATCCCAATCTCCTCTCCTCCCCATCCCCATCCCCCCAAACTCCCCCCTCACCTAAAATATAACCTCTCCTCCCCTCCCTCCCCCAACAAAAACGTACCCCTCCAGTACACGGTGAGATGGCCGAGTTGGTCTAAGGCGCCAGGTTAAGGTATCCAACACACCACAAGTGAATTGAATACAATCTCCTGGTCTAGTAATAGGCGTGGGTTCGAATCCCACTCTCATCAATGTCTTTTTCCCTTTTTTTTCCGTGTCAGATTGTGAAGGAACGATGGATTTTTTTGGTGTTTTGGGAAAGAGCTTTTTTGGGAGGGGTAAGTGCGGGAATGGAATGAATGGAAGGAAAGGAAAGAAGGAGTGGGGTTGAATTTTTTTTTGTTACAACAATTGAGTGGATGGGATGGTTGATTGGTGGGGAAATTTAGATGATTGGTGAGTTTAAATCCCGTCAGAATTATCATTTCCATGTGGGTTTCGTAGAGCGATTGGAATGATAATATATTAATTAAAGTCTACGTTCAATAAGGAATTACAGAAAATCCAAATATTAATGAAAAGATTTAATTGAATGTTTAATAAAATAAATACTATAGTAGTTTTTTTTTAAATCGAATCGATTAATTATATTGAGGACATTATATTAGGAGATAGATATTATAGTAGCTAATAGATTTGATTAATATAAGTTATAAGAGTTTTAAAAGTCTTTATAATTGAGTAATTGAAAGTTTATATAGAGTAAGACTTTCTATTATAAAAAAGAAAAAATTATCAAGTTAGTTTTTTTGTAAAGAGAATAATTAAATAATATTCGATTGAGTTTGGTTTTCTTAGTGTATTGTTATTTCAATTGCTCTTAGTATTATAGGTATTTTGAGCTTATAAATGAATCATTACGAGGTACTTAGATAAGTAAATATAGAATGCGAGAAAGAAAGATGAAGAAGATGGAGAGGAATAGATATATCAAGAAAGATATCAATTCAGTTAGATTCAATTCAATTCAATTCAATTCAATTCAATTCAATTCAATTCAATTCAATTCAGTAAAATCAAAATCAAAATCAAAATCAAAATCAAAATCAAAATCAAAATCAAAATCAAAATCAAAATCAAAATCAAAATCAAAATCAAAATCAAAATCAAAATGAAATAAATTAATCTTTAATAATTAACCCCTTTATATCAAAATTTCCAACCCAGCCAGGAAATATCTCGTATACTCCTTCCTAATGTCAAAATGCTTACTACCATGAAAACATCAAACATCAAGTCCCAAATCCAATTCCAAATTAAAATTAAAATCGCTAAACACCCTCGCTGTGCTATGCTATGCTATGCTACCTATATCCCAAATTTCTTAAAACAATCATCGTAGGACGCCTAACCATATATTCTCTCCCATGCAAATATATGGTAATATCACAGTGAATATACCATACCTGACCCATCCAAATCTCTATACAGTGTTTCTGTCCATCCAATTTAGCGAATCCAAACGCCCATTTTATGCATCATTTCTCTCTCCCCTTTCCCATCCCTAAATCGGTGCACTATCTCTCCTCTCTACTCCAGCTCTCTCATCCCTTGCACCTTCCTTCGACCTATCCAACACTACTCCCCTCACCAACCACCTCTCCATCTCTGGTACCAACTCTCCTATTCTAAAAGGTTTGGTAACAACACTATCCATACCCGCCTCTTTCGCTCTAGCAATCTGCTCACTCCTTGCATTGGCCGTTACAGCTATTACCGGTACTCTCCCTCTAACCTTTCCTTCTTTTTCCCATTTACGTATCTGTCGTACACAAGTCAGACCATCCATTATTGGCATTTCGAGATCCATTAATAGAATATTGCATGGAATACCTGTCGCGCCTTCTGGTAGAGTTGCTGAAAATGTGGACTTTGCGAGAAATTCAAGGGCTTCTAGACCATGATTTGCGACGCTCACAATACAACCTGCGCTACGAAGTTGTTTACTCAGGACCTAGAGAGTAGTTAGCTTGAAGTTCTGAAACGAAAAGTATGAGGGAAAAATCTACTTTTTGATTGACAATGTTATCTTCTACGATTAGGATATGTTTTGGTGTTGAAGAAGCTGGACTTTGAGAACGACGACTTCTTGAAGGATGGCGTGTACGCCCTTTAACCCGAGCAAGAGAATTATTTGTAATGATATTATTTTGCGCTTGTGCATCCATTTGGGGAACAAAAGAATCTTTATCGTCTGGTGGATCACAGCGACGGGTTTGAATGTAAAATGCAAAGGTACTTCCAACCCCCGCTTTTGAGGCGACACCTATTTGACCACCTTGAAGTTCTGTAAGTTCTCGAGAAATAAAGAGACCGAGACCGGATCCACCATACTGAACATGTGTTCGCGGTGAGGCTTGGGAGAATCTTTTAAACAAAAGATTGCGTTCTGTTTCATCGAGACCGCGGCCACTATCTTGGACTTCAATATGAAGATATACAATCTCTCCATCTCCCCATTCACTATCTGGCGTGTTGTCTTTGTGACCATTAGTTCTTGGAAGGTAGACAAGACCTGGTGTGCTAGGAGGCTCGAGCGCTACGCTCACTGTGATGGCAATATTCCGTTTTGGTTGAGTCTGTGTGAACTTAATCGCATTTGTGACAAGATTGATAAGAACCTGTACTAATCTACTTGGATCCAGTTTGATCCAATCAATATTGAGTTCCTCGAATGTAGGTGATACATGAAATCTGAGCGCGACATCACTCTTCTGCAATTCTCCATCAAATATCTTCAGTGCATTTTTGATGATAGGTAATGGCTGTACTTCGGTAGGAGTGACGAACAATAAATCGGAATCCAACTTGCTCAGCGTGAGAATGTCATCGATGATTCTTTTCTGATGTTGAGCACATAGTATGATCGTCGAGGCTGCATCTGCGTATCCGTGAACCGCCTCTCTTGGAAGAATAACATCATTAGTTCCTCCATCAAATTCCTTGACCGAAATTCCGATCATGTCTGCACATTGAATGATGGCTGATAGTGGATTCCTCATCTCGTGTGATGTCATGTCAATAAAATTCTCCTGTTGACGCTTCAACTCAATCGCTTCAAGCATTTTCCGTTTCTGAAAATCTTCGGCCCACTTCTGCCGACTAATATCGGTCAAGCAACCCAAAACCCCAACGACAGTACCATCTGGCGCCTTCTCAGGATAAGCAGCTGCTATTATCCAGATTGCACCATCGATTTCCTCATCTCCGATTTTATCGGCCCCCTTGAAAAGTGCTCGTAACCGGATTTCAAATGAGACAGATTCCCCATCCATAAGCATTTTCCATTGCACATCCATAATTGGCCAATCTTCCTCCATAAGTACCTCGTACCAGCCCATCTTAGTATTGATATCTCTGTCATGTTCCGTCAGGTTATAATAAAGTTCGTTGGCATAAACTAATTTGCCATCAACACCAATATGAAACATCCCAACAGGAGCTAGATCAGCCATTCTTCTGAAACGACTTTCAATCTCTGAAGCTTCATGAGCTTGAATTTCGAGTTTCTTTGAGAGTCGATTGCGATCTTGGTAAGCATGTTCGGCAGCCATTCGACCACGTTGGATTTCATCTTCAACAAGTACTGCCGCAGCCATTGAAGTAGCGAGTTGTCGACTGAGAAGTTGTATGAATAATCTATAGTCATCATCGTATTTTCGTCGAGCATTGAGTCCAATGATAAGAAATCCGAGAACGCACTCTGTGGTAGCTCTAATTGGTAAGAAAACTACTGTATCCCATGCAAGAGTACCCTGAAGAGCAGTGGTCAAAGATGAAGGAATAGTGCCATCTTCTCGATGTAAGAGCGTAGGGGAATCTGATTTCACAAGGTCGCTAAAACTGGGTAGAAACTCCTCCATGGGGTTATCAGAATTTATATGTTTCGGTACATTCTTTCCTGGACCAGGAAATCTAACAGAGCCTTCCAGTACCCAGTTTGAGTTGTGACTTAATGCCGAAGATTCCGAAAGGGTCTCGTTAACGTCATTGCCGGCTGAGTACAGCAAAGCAAACGGTAAATCTGGATGGTCTGGTTCAAGCCCCCGTAGAAGCTGTTGCCAAAAGTCCTTGGGCTCTCGAGACGAAGCAATGAACTGCCCAAGTCGTAATAAAAATATCATTCTACGATCTGCAACTACTTGCCTAGTAGTGTCAAATACAGAATTGTAACTACACATCAAGTTAGTGCTTATCTCAAACTAAAGTAGAGACAACTAAAAATCCCGACTTACAAAGCAAGATGACTACCGTAGCTGTTGCAACTGAACGGTAAAAGCGATAATGAATAATAGGTCTCCTCCAAGTATCCATGCCTTTCGATAAAAAATCTTGCATCATCCATGGTTGAAGCCTTACCAGTTTCGTACGCCTTGTTGAACAAACCACTGAATGCGTCTTCAACTTCAGCCCATGCCTCTGAGAAGGGTTTGCCCATCATCCCTGGATGCTTCTGTCCTGTGACTAACATATATGGTTCATTGTACATCATAACTCTGGATTGACCCCAATACATTGCCGCAGGTCTTGGGTCTGACATGAGAAAATTGCACATTCTTCGTAGCTCAACCGGCCAAGAATCTATGGGGCCAAGCTCCGTAGATGCCCATTCGAATTCGAGGAAGAATCGTACATGCGGTGACAGTTCTACTATTGTGCCTGGCGCCAATATATCGAACGGACCAAGTGTAGTATCTCCCACTTCGAGTACCTCTTTCAAAGTAACTGGTTCTTGTGCTGGTGGAAAAATTGATATTGTATCTTCCCGATGAAGCCGGTATGCCTCTAATTGAGATTCGAGTGAGGATCTAGATGCGTCGTCAGATTTTGACATGCGTCGTGCTTTCTGTGGCGAGAGAGTTTGCGATCGTTGAATGGTAGATTTGTCCCCGATAACGTCTATCCTTCCTCCTACATCTCCAGCAATAACCCTCCATCGATTTCTCATTGTCTGCGCACTCCACCTCACTCCACAATATAATGTAACAGGTATTTTTCCATCGCTGAAATCACCTCCTGCCCATTCTAAAAATCCCCGGTGCTTTTCATCCTTGCTTGCCGCGCGCAGATCAAGAGATTCCCCAACTTTGCTCCCTAGCACTTGTAATTCTTTCAGTCGCGGATTCGTATATACCGGCGTTGTATCATCTGGATTCGTGAGGTCAAGTATGAAAACCGCTCTTTCGTCTGATTCGAGTAGCTCGAGAACTCCTATACTGCTTAAATCATCTTGCGACCCGAGAGGACTTAAAATTGGGTCCACCGCTACCGAAGTACACTGTTTTGAATCTTTTGAATCATCATCTGCTGAGGAGGTTATGCCGAGCCCTTTGAGTATTGACGGCAGATGTTCCATTGCAAAGTTTTACTGTCACCTACTTTAGTTGTATGTCTTTCTTACTCGGGCAACAGTTTTGGCCAAACACCTGATCCCAAGCCCTTCCTCACTTCCAGGCCGAAGTGATAGGTATAGCAATCGAAGGGCAGGGCACTCAGCTCTGGTCGGAAGGAGAGTCGAGACTTTATTGTTGTGTTGTGGTGGGGTAGTTTCGTTACTCTGTTTGGGCAAGTATGATTGAAGATCACAAAACAAGGAACGTAACGAAAGGTTCTGATAAAACAACAGCGACATTCCTACAGGAGGAACATAGCAATAGACTGTTGTAAGTTGTAGACGGTGATAAGTAAGAGGATGAGTTACGCACTCCAAGTCGTGTTCTTTCCTTAGTGGATTCGCTTTCTGGGGAAATTTTGACACCCTTTCCTAAGAGAGCATACGAAATAAAATCCAAAATGCTTTTGTACGCAGTGGATACGAACGTGATACGAACGTGATACGAACGTGGTAGAGTTTGACTATGCACCAAATCGTATCGTATATATCGAAAACTTCTTTCTCCCAAGGTTTTTTTGGGGGGAGGAGGGGGGAAACATACATCAGACGAAGCAGAGAACGAACGGATACGTTTCCGACAGACAATATGCGTATCAGCCAATCCGAAATGTTATCGGGACTTAAAAAAGTCAAAAAACTTGCTAACTTTGCTTGTTCTATGGGTCGGTTGCAGTTTAGTAGAATGCAAGGGAAACGGGAACGTTGTATCTTCATCCAATTATCATCGCAACCGGATCTGGTTTCCACGAATGGGCGGTACATGCGGCTAACTTTACCCTACCTACTCCCTTCGTTTCAAAGGATGATTAAATGCCAATTGCGATCCGACAATCGATGAATAGGAAGTGCAATCATCTTTCAATAAGTCTTGCATCTCAGCATCTCAGTACCGGAGATGCAAAGTTTTGAATTCCAAATTTTGATATCTGGTGATCCACGTGCCCAGGACTGCAGATGTGGCTGGTGTCGCCCATGTTGATAATGGAACCCGCCTTATATTTTGTCGATCTATCTGTAGCACAGCCACCTGAGAACATCCATGGATCTTCGAGATGTCAACCCGGCTCAAGATATCTCTTCTATTATCCGTATTTCTTTTGAAAGAATTGTTGATCCGGTGATGACTGTGAGGGCGACTCGTATGGCATTGTTCATTGTTAATAGATAGAGATGCTAGGCCAGCTCTCCAGCCCAGGTATCCTGCCCCGTAAGTAGAAAAGAATACTCGTATACAGATAGACATACACCTTTCTGACAGGGAAGACTTGTTAAGAGTCATGGTTAGAGGTAATTAATATAGTGATGGAAAAGATGCGGATCGATGATGAAGATATCTCTTAATTGACAATATAGTGGTGTACTTTAGATGTGTTTGACTCTAGATTCCTCTTTATCTCAATTAAATTCCTCAAAAAATGCCACCATCTGCTCGTGAAACCAATCTTCTTCCTGGATAGGAATTGCATGCCCATCACCTTCTCGAATTTCCGCTCTACCTGGTTGAAGAAATGCCATAAGTTTCTCGCCATGAGGAAATGATATAAGGCGGTCGAGTGTACCACTATGTAGGATGTCAGTCTTTATTCGGTCATCAGAACCTCGGATGCATCAACTCGTCAATTGGTTAAATTACTTACTGCATGACAGCGATTCTGTCTCTTCCCACTTTGTCCCCTAATTCTTTCAATTGCGCAGGGCTCTTGTGGTGCCAACCAGCAGCAATAGCCTGGAGTAGAAACCCGTATGTTTTGAAAGCTTTAGGATCGAGTCGTTTGGTTAGTTCGGCAGCGGCAAAGCGCTCGTAGTTGGTAGAGAAGCGTGCATAGGGGAAAGGATGACCTGGTGGTGGTTCAACCAAGGGGGTTGATTCCGAGGGCAGGTGGGCTGATTTTGGTGTTAGGTCTTTGGAGCAGAGGAAGTAGAGTCGTGGCAATGAAAAGAAATTAAATGGCGGATATGGAGTGTATCACAAGGGTAAAGAGAGCAATAACTGACTAGTATCTGGTAATGATAGCCACGACGCAGGAAATAACGACAACGACGCATCCAAAACAGATCGATCAAGAGGCTTGGGGACAAACATCATAACTCTTGTGCGCAGATTTTCGAAGAAGCTAGTCGTATTCTCGATATAAGGTGCTGTGGAAAGTAAGTTGAGAGTAGCAATTCGATTTGGTATCATCAATGCCTATGTCAAATGAGTCTTGAATGGTATACTTAATATGACATTTGGAGACTCACCAGTTCTTGTGCAATCATTCCACCCATGCTAACTCCGGTGATGTTAAGTTGTCTGTCATTCGTCCAACCTAAATGGTCGAGTAGCTCGATACAATCCTTGGCCATTTCCGAGGTAGAATATCGTAGGATGGGGGTGTCTGATCCGCCCATACCTCGATTATCAAATACCAACGAGGAATATTTATCTCCTCTTTCATGACCAAAGTACAGGGTTTGTCTTTGCCATGTTGACTTGTTAGAGCCTAAGCCCATAATCCACTGGATGAAAATTCCAGATTAGTATGTTGATGTATGAACACGTGACCTAATTGAGACCAAGTTTCGTTTATGAAGGCAAAAGTTTGCGGAGATGCAAACAATGCCGACGATAAGGCAGAGGAATGAACAGAAGCATAAGCAACAATGATGTACGAGTCTCAATACTCTTGAAAGTTGAGCTACCCATTCTTCGCTCCCCAGTCTGCCATGCACTTGCATATGATATACGTTACACCAGAGTCCAAGATTGTCCACTTACCACAACCTTCGTCTCTCCACTGCCATGAACCTCCCAGTCTATCTTGAACGGTCCTCCTCTACCAACTCCAATTGGCAACTTTCCACTCTGCGTTGGGGTAAGTCTCCATATTGTATCTGGGTAGGATTTATGTGCGAGGATTTCAGCCACACTTGGACGTTTATCTACGGGTGGTTCACTGGAAGAAATTGACAATTAGTTTCCATTCCTTTGACAAAATTTCACCTATCTTCGGTGCATATCCTCGATGCTTGGGGAATTATACGTTTCACTCATTGTATTTTGAGGCGGATTTGATTCGGCTTGAATTAGTTTCAAATTTTGTCGATGTGTAAATGAAAGGAACCCTTCGCCCAGCAGTAGGTCTGAATATATCATGTGATCTTGCTCGATCATATCAAAATCACTTAATCAAAGTTTTTTGTTTTTTTACATCAAAGTTGATTGCAATCACAATCATTTCAATTGAAATTTATCAGAATACTTAAGCTTGAGGCATTTTACATGATTCCGATGTCAATCAAAAGATTTGGTGACAATGGGCCATGCCCGGAGACATTTTCATTACTATGCATATTTGTTCTGGCCTCTGTACAGCGTCCAAAGCGTATATATCTTCAATTACTTTTCGTTTTCACAAAATATACATGATTATAGTCTACCTGATTCTTTGATTGATCAAGATCTGGTTCTTTTGGAATTGGCATCTAATGTCCAGGCTGAACGATCATATGATGCCGGCCAGACACCATTCTTTCCGGGTGCTAAAATACCCTTGGGGTCAAGAGCGTTCTTGATCTTCTCGTTCAACTTCATCTGCGCATTGTCATTCCAACCATAAGTTTCTGCAATCTGGTCCATCAAGGCAATATGAGTTCTATATTACCCCCATCCATTATCGGCACAAACTTGAATGAGCTCACGAATGAGCTTGTGGGCGCGGCGTTTTTGATCCTCATCTTCACGGTCAAATACTAAGCATACGATGTGATGCATCTCACGCATACCGATGGTGAATGTTCCGAAAAAACAAAAGCCCGCCTCTAGTGTCATTTTTTGAGTGAGAGCATACTGCCTGCTTGCATCTTCACCACTGATCTTAGAGATAGGTGAGAAGAAAAGGTGGGCACCATTGGGAAGCCAGTCTACCCAGGAAATCTCATCAATGGTTGGAATACCTTGTAGGGTTTCTGCACGAATGTGAAGAACGCACTTCTCCTTGATATCTTCCGGAAGGAAGAATTTGGCACCTTCAATAGTTCCAAAAGCATCCTTAACCACTTTCCAGAGGACATCGCGTACAGGTTTGGGGCCTTATAAAGCACCATAGAGGTTCCATCGTCCAAGGTTGAGCTTCTTGGCTATGGCATCTAGTTCTTCTTCATTAAGAGGACCATCAACTTAATCTTTGTCGAAGAGGTGGTACACATCGTGCGCTTTGGAAGGGTCAGTGTAGAGCTCCTTTGTGAGCTCCTCTTTCTTCTTGATAATGATGACATTCTCGGCACCAGTTGTTTTTTCAGCATGAGAAATGAATCCTGCAAACTTCTCTGAAGTAGTTCCTGGTGGCAGGGCAAGAGGATCATTCGCTGCTGGTGTGGTAGCTGCGTTTGGTACACGAAGGGCAAGAGGGGTGCCAGTGGTAACAAGAGGGGCCGCCATCTCTTTTGACTTGAGAGGAAACAATGCGGATTAAGATGTTAAGAAATGTGGCTTGAATGAAAACGATGGGATCAATTCAGGAAGAAACGAGTAATCGGATGCGCCAACGAAGAGATTTATATACGTCGAGAAACACAAAAGTGCTTTCAACTTCCCGGGCTTGTTGTGTACTCTGAGCCTGCCTGCAAACCACTAGATGGGGTAAGTTCCTATCGAAGAGGCATGATCTTCCGCCAAATGTTGCCTTCCAGTGGGTCACATGGGGAGCAACCCTCAATTTGCTAATAGCGACAATCACGCGGTAGTGGGGTTGTTCTCTGAAACATATTGGAGAGACTCCAAGGATAGGCGCTGACGCCAGACCGTCAATTGAAGACATTGCTAGGGGATTCCGAAAGTTGATCTATACATCGCCAACGTGACAAGGAGGGGTTTATATAGCACCAGTTGTTGAACAGTGTTTAAACTTCGCGATGACATGCACTACTAGCATGGCGATACTATACTCCAAAAATTCCGCGTTATTCTTCGCTCGGGGCCAATGCCCGTTCCCATATATCTGTGGAGCTATGCACTCTGCGGGATGAAGATGCAGGCTTACCAAGTGGGAACTTGCCAATTTAGTGCACGGTTTTCCTTTCCTCTTCTTTGTCGCAATTTTACAGTGAATATGGAATTGGAAGTCTCCATCTTACTTCTCTGGCATTCTGCTTCTTATGTAAGCCGAATCAACATGTATTAATCGTGTCATGAACATGGAGAGTCAGGAACTGCTTCACTTTCGGAACGATGAGAAGATTCCGTATTCCAATTGCGGGCCGGATACCCTGGCCCTTTCAACTTCCCTTGCAACCTATTAAGGGATCCATGGAAGTTGCAGTACTCTGCATTCTTGATGTCGATATCAAGGCCATTTGAAAGAAAAAGCGATTTTTTACCCAGCCGGACGGGAAACCGTCAATCACTTAATTTTCAATAATCTTTACTGAATTGGACTATCAATGTTCTTAATTATGAGTTTAGTTACAATAATAAAATGATTTTAGTGTACGAGTATAGCTATTCTAAACTCTCTCAGATTCAGATCAACATTTTATATTGTCGTTCAAGAATCTCGGGGTTGGAGAGTTTGATGTGGCGGTTAACTTGTCCAGCTAGAGCTTTTCCAAAGGAAAACACCCCAAAAGCAATGCCGGTGCGAAATAAGTCATTGGCTTGTTACAATTTACTTGGATTCACACCATATTTACCTTCTTTTCAGGGTCTCAGTATTCATCCGTAGGTTTAACTAAGGCTTTTTAGTATCAACAGATGTGGGAGAAAGTTCGGAATTTTCAAAGGACAACCGACTTTTATTAAGTAATGGAATTGCCGTAAGCAATTCGTCGCAATCCTTAATATTCAAAAGTTTCTAATCAGTGATTAGTCTCCACATTTCAACTTCACATACGGTATGTCAGTCCCTGATCCAATTCTGACACGGCTCCCCTGAAAACCATTCCAGTAGCATCTCTTAACAAGCGACTAGCCCCACCAACCACTACAGAAGTTCCTATCGCCATTGTTGGAACTTTTTTTAGGGTGCCCGCGATAGACTCACATCTTGGGATCGACTCAGCTTGACTTCGTGTAATACTATCCGCCACCGGGGATGAGCTTTCCCGTTGGATTCTTCATGGTGTTTACTTACAAGCAAAGAAGAAAACATGCAGCACGAGTTGCCTCAAAAAAGGAACGAGTCAAGAAGTGCCGCTCATCAACATTCATAAAATTTAACTTCCTATTTTCGGGCCCCTAGTTAAAACTCTGGCCAACATGCAGATACTGGGCGAATAAACAAGTTCCAAATTTGTGTTCGTCATGAAGATCCTCTCTGGATCCCAGAATTTTGCTCCCTATGCAGAGAATTACTTTTTCAATCTTTATATTACTTGAAGAAAGAAAGGGAAAGGTCCGTATTTCAAATGGAACCCCATTCTTCACAACATTTTCGTATACTATTAGCAAAAGTTTGTTGACAAATACCGACACTGCACGAACTATCTATCCCACGAGCAACTTAATATATTCACAGCAATAGTATCGGACAATACAGTTTTGGTGAAAAATCTCCAAAGGTAGTCATTCGTTACGTCTAGGGCGTACCAGCCCGCTCGCACGATGGGTCACTTGTCAGCTTTAGGCCCCATCATTATCTTGGTGATGTGGATTGAGACATTCGCTGCAGCCGTTTTTGTAGGGCTGCGGATGTAAACTCGATACTATATCGTTCAAGCCACGGGCCATGATGATTGGCTTATTGTTGCCAGTCTTGTGAGTGCTAGCTGCCAACCTATCTTCTCTCAGGACTCAATACTAACAAAGCAATTATCATAGGTGTTGTTCGTGGCCTACACTGCCTTCTGTACGGCGGCAGCCATCCAAGGATTGGGATCTCATTTTACCGATATTACGCCTGCTCAGTGAGTTATCTCAACCCTTACAGGTTAAGCAGTCTATGCTTAACTCAGTTTAAATGTTTTGATTCCTATATCATCATTCATTTCTTGATGGATATCTGGTGCAGTTACTGCACTAAGCTATATGGAAGAGCAAGAACTGACTCCCATGCGTTCTAGATTCGTCATGTCGAACAAGATGGAAATCGCTGGTCAAACATGCAATATAATTGCCATCGCCAGCAGCAAGTCCGCCGTAGCTGTCTTTCTCCTACGCCTCGTCGTTGTTCCCTGGCATAAAATCTTCCTTTGGGTTTGTATCATCAGTACATTTATTGTCTGTGTCTCCTGCGCCATTCTCGATTTCGTCCAAAGCTCGCCCATTGCCGCAGTCTTTGACCCATCACACCCTCACACTGTCAACTTCAATTTCACAGCGAATGCAATATTCTCGGGAAGCTATACAGCGATGATGGATTTTACTCTGGCGTTGTTTCCATGGTACTTTCTGGCGCCTGTTCAACTCAAAAAAGGAGAGGTTGACTATTTCCTTCGGCCTCACGTTGGGTGTTTTGTAAGTTTTCCTGGATCAGGTGCTGTGAAGAATTTCTTGAACTTGATTATCATGGAAGGTTTATTCAGTGCGGGAATGTGTGGTATTGTTCGAGCCATTGAGCTAGGAGGTCTGGCATCTCGAACTGATTATACTTGTAAGTTTTCAAACACCCTTCACCAAATACTACCACCATACCAGAGAAACACAACTCATACCACTACACAGATGACACAGTCCCACTCATTCTCTGGGGCTCCAGCGAGCTTCTTGTCGCCATAGTATGTGCCTGTATCCCTGTTCTTCGACCACTCTACAAGCGACTCCGAGGCCAAACGAAGTCTTCCGACGGAGGAAGTGGTCCCTACGCCAACAAAAGCGGAAGCAAATTGGGGGCGGATATGCGTTAAGTTCATTGCGTCGCGATGAGTTCTCTGCGAATGAAAGGAGTCGAGGAGGTGGACAATCAAGTTATAACACGCATGTGAATAGTGAGAGGAATGCGTCGGGGATGGATAATGGAAGTGATGAGAGTATATTGACAGAGGCATGGGTTGGGATCGATATGATGTTCATGGATGGGTAATGATGATTAGAGGGCCTTGAAATATACTACGGCACTGGCTAGCATTCTTGGGGTTTGCATAATGATGTTGTGGCGTTTAATGGTTACGTATTTGATGGTTTATCAGAGATATACATGTATAGATGGACCAAGGGACGAACGATATAAGAATTCCTTAAACGAGCAATCGAATAATTACCTACAGTATTCACACATTCAAATCAGCCACATCTATGATCAAATCTCTCAAATCTTCTTCTCGCAAGACACCCAATTTGAAATTTGAATTGTAGTAGCACGGTTCGCATACTGCTCAGTTCATACCAGCTCAGGATCTACATACAATCGAAGTACATGAACGGACCAGGTAATCATGGTGATCATAAATTCCCATCCCCATCCCCATCTACGAGCCTGCTCAAAAAAGATTGCGGGGACTAAAGAACACTAAATACGGAAGAGAAGGACTTGGCAGAGAAAACGGAAAGGCACTAATTGGATCTCAGGATGAAGATGATTTTTGGGTTTCGATTATCGAATTCTTAAGGGAAGAGAGAGAGTTACAGTAAGTCGACCACCCTACTTTCGGGCCACCCCTCTTTCGGGCCACCCTTTTACACCAAAAATCACTTTTTTAATCTATTAATATCTTTATTAATATTGAATATAATTTAATAAAAATTTAAATCTATATAATTCGAATTGTTCTAAATCTAATTTGAAATTTTTAGATTTTTAGGATTTTTTTGGATCGATTTCTAAAGCTTCGAAATATCGATTTTTAATTATATACAAATTACATATAAATTTAAAATTCCATAAAATCTATAATAACTTTTAAATAAAAATAGCTAAAAATAAATTATAGAATTTTATTATAAATTTATGAGATATTCAATTTAAAAGATCTTAAATAAATAAAAAATTCCTTATAAATAAATATTTAAAAGAGTACCTTCAAAATTACAAGGATTATTTATACTACTTTTAACTCACTATATACTATATCTCTATATTTATTCATTTTTTGAATTTTTTTTTGAATTTCTATATAGATTCAGATTTTAATTTTTTAAAAGGATATATAATTTTCTTTTAATAATTATTGTTAAAAAGTTATTAAAGATTTTATAAAAATTTAAATTTATATGTGATTTATATAAATTGAAAATCGATATTTTAAAGTTCTAGAAATCGATTCAGAAAAATCCTAAAATTCTAAATTTTTTAATATAAGCTCAAAATAATTCGAATTATATATATATAAATTTTTATTAAATTATATCCAATATTGATAGAGATATTGATAGGCTAAAAAGTGATTTTTGGTGTAAAAGGGTGGCCCGAAAGTGGGGTATTCGACTTACATTTGGAAATTAAAATAATAGTTTCGAATCAATTGGGTCCCTGTTTCCATGAATGTCATTTACAATGATATAGATAGTATCTGGAAAATAATATACTGGAAATGAAAAGGAGGCGGACTCGGATTTTGGTAGGTGATAAATAAAGTGCAGCAAGCTGGGTGGAAAAAATGCAAAAAAAACATACAACAGTGGGGATTCGCTGGTGGTCACCCACCCAACTACTAATCCACCGATCTGAAGCTTGTGTATGGCAGAGCGGACGGGATGCCCAATTCTCTTCAGTCTATGGTCGTATGTGACAAGAGAGTAATTTTTGAAATATATATAGATCATTTTACAAAGTGAGGGGTGA
The DNA here is from genome assembly GCA_014898425.1 of Botryotinia globosa. Taxonomy (NCBI): domain Eukaryota; kingdom Fungi; phylum Ascomycota; class Leotiomycetes; order Helotiales; family Sclerotiniaceae; genus Botryotinia; species Botryotinia globosa. Next base: position 465,096 of record RCSZ01000001.1, read on the forward strand.
TGTAGACCGAGAGAAGCGTCGCTAACAGGAGAAGTCGTGAGAGATGCATACCTTCATGCTCCTGCTCCTTTCAAATCATTGGAAGAAGGAGAGGACTCAGACGAGTGAAGACGGATTTCGAGTTCCACACATGCATCGAAAAGATGAATGGGCAAAGGGTTCTCCTGATTCCAATCAAAATACTGCCTCACTCCCTAGTGGCCGTTACACCCGCCAGCTCCGGCGTTCTGAAATTCATTACATTAGCACCGGGTGTCGAGAGTGGGGATGTGGAGTCGGAACAACGGTAGCCCCCCTTACCCGCACAATTCAAACCCAGTTCCCTGCGTTGCGCTGCGGTGACTTGTAAGTTGTAAGTATACCGTGGCCACCGCTTCGTATATAGAAGGGTTCATTTACCTACTGAACATCCCTCCCAGCTCTGCTATACTTATTTCTGCGATGTTTTGGCAGTATTCCTTTCTTCAGGGGCATCCAAAGTTGAATCGACCCTGCTAGGCATTATTGAAACCGCATGAAGGTTAAGCACTACAAGGGCGGTGACCATGGATCATTCAACTATCATCGTCAATCAAATGGCAAATCCGTATCTTGAGAAGAATAGCGAAGGGTAGGACGCGGCAAGAATCGGACGAGATTGCGTCAATAGAATGTGTAAAGATGGGATGCTAATTCTGGGTTGGGAATACCACAAGCTTATCAGTACATGTGAACCAAATAGGAGGAAATGGGTGGCAGGAGGGAGACGTCGATGATCTTTTCCTCTATGTGAGTTTTCTTAATTTGTTGTGTTATCATTGATCCCACTTTCAGATCCGGGATCGTTCCCTCACTTGCCGTATGGAAGCATCACAAACAGTCTCCAACTTGGTCAGAAATCATCCAATCCAATACATAACTTTTTCAGCGCAGTACGCATAGGTTAAACAACAAGAAACGGTAACGACCTCGTTTAAGGAAACCCTTGGTACAATTCCCAATTATGTCAACATAAAGTCCTCCGTTTGGAGATCACCCTTCATGATTTCTCCATCCATGATCCCATGAACATAAGCTTCTCCAATTAACTCCCACCTATCTTCTCCAACACTCCTTACGACAAAAGGTTGGACCATTCCAAAGACAATGACTATAACATCTCCAGGCGATGAATGCCCAGGCACAAGACCTACATATCCTTGTTCTGATATGAACGGTCTTCGATTTTGCTGATAGCTCATTGCATTTTTGTACGAAGCATATGCAGTCGTCTGAACACACCTTATATGTTCCTCAGTATTTGCATCAAATTCTTCTTCGCTCAAATGGTTGTCCGTAATACTTCTCGCATTATCGGAGTAGAGTTCTATACTACGTCGAAGATCGTTGTAGCCCATTAAAGAGGTATGAGAAGCGCGAGTGCGGAATGTGAAGGAGTCGGTCTGGTCTGCGCAGGGAATGCGCCAATTTGCTCCGAACCATTTCATTTCGTCCTTCGGTAAAGGGGATGCAGCTTCTCTTGCATTTAGGGTCTGAGCTTGCTCACAGAAATGTGTTATTTCATCAAAATATCGCATAATATTGGCATGGATTGCTAGATATTCGTCGGTAGTACGAGATATGATACCCTGTCTGTTATCGACAGTAAACAAACTTCCAATCGTCATAACAGTATCGACTCTAAGACCTCTTAGTCCAATGATCCTCGGGTCTTTCTCTTCTGGTGCAGGGACAACCAAAAGTTCAGATTGACCCGAAGCAGAGAAGAGAGCCGCTTTCTTGGTCTCACAAGATGGTTCTAGCAGTGTGTTTGCGAAATCCGGAACCCAACTAGGAAGACCCTCCAAAGTTTTAGGTTGTTGATTCCATGCCAACAAATCTCCGTTGCTCTGCGCCAACAGCTTCCGAGAAACAGATGTGAATATCTGTACCGTCTCTTCATCTGAATCGATGTTCGTATATATTGGTTGAATGTTTAGAGATTGGGCATCGGAAGCCATTCCTAACAATCCATAAATCCTATCTCGAGGATATCTTGCCTTTCTGACTAAATCTTTGGAGGCCTGGATACAACCTCTTTCTAACAATTTGACAAGAGGAGATCCACCGGTTTTGCGATGATGTTTTCGCGTCCCCAGAAGTCGGTTTAGGCTTATAGGGGCAGTATTTAGACATCTTGCAATCTCTTGAAGAATTGGTGATATAATGGGATCGTGAGCCGTGTTTCGGAGGCCGTATGTGTGAATAATCATCGCAGATTGCATGGTAAAGAAAATCCAAGCTGCTTCGAACCAAGGGTGGAATGATATAGTCTTTTGACCACATGTTATCATCAACTCTTTACCAAGGCAAAATTCCTGCATGATCCAAAGTCGGTTCCAATAATCTCGACTTCCTATTCCATGCCAGCCGAGAAATGGGAAGTCAAGGCCAATATCAATAGCAAGTTGATACAGCGAGCGTTTTACATTAGCAAGTGGATCGTCTATTTTTGGACGATTAAATCCATATCCTTCTTGATCTTCTCGAATGTAAAATTCACAACCTCTCATACTGTCCACGGTAATAGAAAAAATCCCTGCATCATACGCAGCTTTTCCTATAGTCAGAGCCGCGTCCATGGCCTCGTCAGTTTTAGGAGTTCCTTCGCCTAGAAATACATCCACAATACTGGCATAACTGTAGATGTCTCTCATCAGTTTGATTTGTTCTGCCTTCTCTTCTGGATCATTCTGATTGATACATATTGCATCTGCCCAGAGAACCATCGTTTTTGTCTCATGCCGGAATGCCTTCAAAGCCTGTTCCAAACTAATGGTAACTTCGACTTCGGTCTCATCGAGCAGAATTTGTGCTCGAGGAAGATCGGGGTCTCCCCAGCAGTAAGACAAAGCATGGTAGTCTGTGACTTCTCTTAAAGATACTATGTGCAGAGTGCAGGAAACTGTGGCAACGTCAGTAAATATAACACGCATTGTTGTGATCATCTTCCCAATTACCTGTATCAACTTGCTTGGGTAACCCATCCGAAGTTGACAGATCTGTGTGGCTCTTTGGGAGGATGTGTAACACTCGAATTTGAAGTTCTTGAGAATCTATAGGAGTGTACTGATAAGACGCCATCCTTTCAAGAAGACATCAATGTACCAACAATAGAGATAATAGGACAAAGACTAAATTGCATCTATGACTTGAGATTCTTGTTGAAACTCGTCTTAAGCTCAGCTGGACACCAAGGAATGCCAGCCGAAACCTTGCAGACGCCTCATTCCAATCGTTGTTACCGACAACTCAGCTATGCTACTGCGATTAGCCTGGTACTCCAAAAAGTCGGAAGAATAAAGCTATATTAGTAAAGGGGATATGGTCAAGATATTTGTGGTTGCTGGCGCTTGAGAACCTTTCGTTATCAAGCAATTAACAATCAGCAATGATCAATCAAACCCCGTGATACATTGCTAGAAGACGAATTTATCAATCGAGTTGGCTATCTTGGACATCTGCAATAGTCAGATTAGGCCTTTGCTGAAAAGTTTAATCGAGAATCACTGTTTCCAGAATCTAAGACTCAATCGAGTAACGTAATTTTGAGACCATATTATCCAGCGTGTACTGCAGCTGTTACAGCAATACTCAAAAAAAAAAAATGAATATGAGACAGTCAAGTTCTTACCGTGAGCCAGGAGAATGTCGAAATAGCTCAAGAGAAGTTTTTATGATGAGGATGAAGAAGATGATGCTCTTTAGTAAGCTCCCGGTGAGCACTCGAACGACATGTGAATAAATTTTGGCATGTAATGAGGAAGCTCGTTTGGCCGCTAATGGGATGGAACACGGATTATGTAAGCACTCCGTCATTGACTATCTCTTCGTAAACATCTTATTGCTGTTCAACATAGAATCGTAATACAAATTGATGCGATGCATCTGAAACAGAAGTAAAGATGGGACAATCTCAGTCTGGTAGCAGTGATAAACATGTTACAACACAGCAGCTGAGTCATGAACTGGTAAGTTTGCGATTCATGGAAGCTCCCCTCTTCAATGTCCAACCACTTTGGAGAACTTGTAATGATTGCTGTTCAAGGCTCGGAAATTCGCAAAACGTTGCTTTACACCCCTCGAGTTGTTCTCATTCCAGGATGTCTTCAAAAGTCTTGCAGATCATCAAGATGGAGTCGCATATCTCAAAGAAGATACCATCGCACGATTCCTGGAGATTCCGGATATACTAGGCGCTTCCCCGATTATATTCCAGATGGTATCTTATCTCGGTGCGTTTCCATTCGGCCAGGATGCGCCAGCAGTCTTGGGATTTGAACAGATGATTATGGTGGTAGTAATCATGACGGAAAGATATCAGAGGGTATTGAAGAAGGGCAATAGGGATCGGACAAAGCTACTATTCCGAAGTCTGGCGGTATACGATAGAAGGGAATCTCGCGCGGGGATTGAAAATGAAGAAGCCAAGGCGGACAGAACGTCTCCGCCAGCAGAAGGAGAGAATGCTGTCAAAAAACATGCAACGGGATTCGCTATCGATGAAGCTGTGAATCATGACGATGAAGAGGAAGATGATGATCTTGCTTTAGCTGCACTTGAGTCACTGGATGCCATTGAAGTGTTTCGTCACGGAGATCCGCCCATAGCCCAAGCTACTATTCCATCCGATAACCTTAAAAAGTTGATTATGCTACTCCTATTGGTAGCGCCATTAGGAATTCAAGAGAGTTTAGCTCACCACACCGAAAGACTCGCCAGATCACAATTAGAAAGTCTTCGAAGAACAGCGGACAACATTCTTGCAGCTTTTGTAAATGTGGAAAAATTCCCCGGCGTTAAAATACATCAATTCAACACTGTGATACCCATTTCATTGCCTTTTGTATTCAATGGATTCAATGCTCTGTTCGAACACTTCTTGTTCTCTAAGAACATTGATTTCACAAAACGAAAAGATTCTTCAGAAGCACCGCCTCCATTACCTTTAGATGCTGAAATAGATCAGCCCCTTCTTCCACAAATAGGTGAGATACTGGATCTCAATGTTTTGTCGCAACTCTCCTTCTTCCTTCCCGGGGATTCGCTCTTCCGACGTCTTCGACTGCTCTATTCCGGGGGAGATGCTGGGTTTTCCATGGGTTCTTTCGAGACAAGAGTGTTCAATTGGCGTGCACCAACTATCCTTTTGGTCGCCGGAAACAGAATTGAAGATTCCCCCACTGGTGGACAGGAAAGAAATTTTGCAGACACCTTGCCGCCCAAAAGATTTCCCAACAGTGGCAAATCATCCAGAGTTGTCTTTGGAGTCTATCTCTCACAACCTTGGAAACAAACTCATAAAGAGTGTTTTGGAGACACCGACACACTACTTTTCCAGCTCGAACCCGTTCACGAGGTCTTTCACGCTTCGGTGATTAACAAGGATTATGTGGCATTCTCCAAACCTCCATCAGCCCATCCATGTTTATCATTTGGTTGCCCACACCCTAGAACGAAACAGACGGCTGGACTATCTCCTCATGTGAATCTTGGCGCTGTATCATTATATCTAGATTCTTCTTTTGAATTTGGTGTTTTTACACACAACTATTCATCTGGTGGAGGAGCATTCCACAACAGTGAGACCAGACGTACAGATTTCCAAGACCGATTTGAAATCGAAAGTTTAGAAGTCTGGGGTTGTGGAGGCGATGCCGAAGCTCAAAAACAAAAGGAGATGTGGGCCTGGGAAGAAAGAGAAGCGGAGGCGAGGAGAAAGATTAATTTAGGAACTGGTGATATTGAAGCCGATAGGGCGTTGCTGGAAATGGCGGGGCTTATTGGAGGGAACAGGAGTGGTGGTTCTATGAATTGATGGGTTGAGCTTGGAGTTTTGGAAAGCATTGAGTAGGAATGGATCGGGATATTTGAAGCATGAATGGCGTAGAAACTTAAACATTTGGAGGGATATGTTCTTGCGAGTTTGGTTAACTTCATTCAAATAGTAGATCTGAATTCCAGATACTTTGGATTTGAAGAACATTGCAATTTTACTATATAAATGACCCACGACCAATGCTGGAATAAAATCGATAAATGAATGGAGTTTGTACATTTCCGTAACCCATAAGTTATACATATCTGATAACCATACCAAACACCAAACCTCAATGCTATACTTCCCACACATCCGTTCTAGTCCGCAATTACTGCATCTCTCATTTCTTTCCCCACACCAAACCACTCATCTGTTCCCTGACTCCCCCTTTCGTCTTCTCCCCTTCCTCGCATGGCGCATCCGTTACCACAGCCTTTGGTGCCGGTCTTCCCTCCGCTCTTCTCCTCCTCTCATCTCTCGCCCTCCTCATTTCTTTCTCCTCTTCATCTCTGGCCTCCAATTCTCTAATCCAAGCTTCATTCTTCTCCTTGGCTTTTTGTTCCGACAATACCCCTTCAAATTCCTTGCGCTTCTTACGATCAGAGTCCCAGTACATGGATCCGGCAACCATAGCTAAGAGGGTGAAGCCTTGCGCATAGATACGTGCGCGGAACATGCGTTGAGTGCGGTTGTGGTCGCCGGCTCGGATAGAGCGGGTTGCGCCGACGAGAGCGAGCGAGGTGAGGATACAACCTAGAAAGGGAATTGGTTAGTATAAGAACATTGGGAGGAAGTGAGAGGGGAGAGATGATGTACCCAGAGGAATGAGAGGTTCTTCTTTCAGACGACGGGTTAATTTCTGCCAGCGATTTTCTTCATAGAAATCACTATCAGGCCATTAGCTATGAATGAGTGAACAAAAGCTTTCTAGAAAATTGGCACATACGTATCGCCATCGAAAGACGACGGCAATGGAGTATTGTTCGACATTTTTATTGATTAAAATACTTCTTTGCGATATTAAAGCATGTATAGATGGTGAATCTGTGAAGTTATTGATGTTCCAAAGCTTTATCCAAAGTTTATCCAAAGCTTTGCCCCTCCAAATGCATCGAATCACAATGCAACCTTAGGTCGTGATATCATTGGAATTTAAAGCATCCCTGCCAAAAAATAATTGGAGAGTACCAGCTCCGATATCGAAAGGTGGGAATCCAGCAAACAAAACAATATCAAACTTTATGACTCGATTCTCAACAACACCAAAGAAATTTACTCAATTGGAAATTAATACATAATTTCCAGATATGGAGAACGTAACAGTAACAAATGGAGAGAAAACTCCAAATCACCCACGAACTCCCAGTCTTACTTCCTTTTCTTTGACGGAATATTCAGCAAATCCATCACCGCCATCAGAAAGTACAAAATCAAAACTCAGCAGCATCGTTCCGCAGGAATTTATTCTGCCAAATGGATATCCTGATGCAAGTATGCCCAAATGTGTTCTAAGAGCTGTAACTGATCAATTGGTTAGTATCTACGATTGATCCTCACTTCTCGAGTTTATGAAGTTGTCAACGAGACCCCGCTCACTCCAGCCGTCAACCTCAGCAATCGATTAGAATGCAATGTTTTATTGAAACGCGAAGACCTGCAACCGGTTTTCAGCTTCAAATTGAGAGGCGCATATAATAAAATGGCACATTTAGATCCGAAAGTTAGTTGGAAAGGTGTAGTTGCTTGTTCGGCGGGAAATCATGCACAAGGCGTTGCGTATTCGGCGCGCAAACTCAAAATGCCTGCTACGATTGTTATGCCCGAAGGAACACCCAGCATCAAACATCTCAATGTAACGCGATTGGGAGGATCGGTAGTATTGCATGGGCCAGATTTCGATGCTGCGAAGGAGGAGTGCGGAAGATTAGAGAAGCTACATGGATTGACGAATATTCCACCGTTTGACGATCCATATGTTATTGCAGGTCAAGGTACGATTGGTATGGAACTTCTCAGACAAACAAACATTCATAAGTTGGAGGCTATTTTCTGTTGTGTGGGTGGTGGTGGGTTGATTGCGGGGATTGGTGTTTACGTCAAGCGTATTGCTCCGCATGTGAAAATCATTGGGGTGGAGGCTTATGATGCGAATGCTATGGTACAATCTTTGGCAGCTGGAAAGAGAGTGACATTGAAGGAAGTGGGATTGTTCGCTGATGGAGCGGCAGTAAAGAATGTGGGAGAGGAAACATTCAGAATATGCCAAGATGTCATTGACGATGTTATTCAAGTCACCACGGACGAAACATGCGCAGCTATTAAGGACGTTTTCGAAGACACGAGATCTATTGTCGAACCAGCTGGAGCCCTTGCACTCGCAGGACTTAAGAAATATGTTGCGGCCAACCCATCTCCCGATACCTCTCGAAATCTTGTAGCTATCGCTTCTGGAGCAAACATGAACTTCGATCGTCTTAGATTCGTTGCCGAGCGTGCAGCTCTTGGAGAACGTAAAGAAGCTCTCCTTAGTGTCAGCATTCCCGAAATTCCTGGCGCCTTCTCTGAGCTTATCAAAGCCGTCATGCCACATGCCGTCACCGAATTCTCTTACCGATATGCCACGGATGAAGTAGCAAATGTACTCATTGGTATATCTCTCACCTCTCCTGCATCGCAAAGAGACGAAGAGCTTCAATCTCTCCTTAATCGCATCTCATCCAGCGGCATGTCACCTGCTGATCTCTCCGGCGACGAACTTGCCAAATCCCACATTCGCTACCTAGTGGGTGGACGTTCAGGAGTACCAAACGAGCGACTCTACATGTTCAACTTCCCAGAAAGACCAGGTGCGCTTGAGAAATTCCTCACTACTTTGAGACCGAGATTCAACATAAGTCTTTTCCAATACCGTAATGCCGGAAGTGATATCGGAAAGATTCTGACGGGTATCCTGTGTCCGGATGATGAAGTCAAGGACTTGGAGAGATTTTTGAGGGAAATCGGATATCCTTGGACGGACTGTACAGATTCACAAGTCTTTAAGACGTTTTTGAGATCGTAAATTCTGATTTATGGGAAGATTAGAGGATGATGATGATGAGAGATGCATGAGCGGTGAATATTTACCATTTATGGGCGGAATTATGCATTATGTTAGCTCGGCGTTTTGGGTAGTTCGTTGTAGATAAAAGTCATCGGACATGGCGATGACTTTATGGCGTTGCATAGATTATAATCAAAGATATCGTAGATTTCATATGTGATTCTTTGGTGACTGAAATAGTTAGCGTAGTGATGAAGTGATTGACAAAATGTTATCGCGAGGTTGGAAATTAAGAAATGATTTATATATATATATATATATTCTCTTACCGTCTGGTAATTAGAAGATAATCACATCACATGCCAAAGCCCGCCCACCTTTGAATCCGCAACTTCTTCTTTGGTCGTATACTTGTTGTACTCAATCCATACGGGAAAGAGCGAAAAACAACGATCTGGAATCAATTGTTGCAGCCCAATCCGATCCAATTGAATTCAGTGTAGTACAACTTGATACCTTCATCACTCACACAACGTCGAATGAAACATTCCTTATCTTTTTCAGAGTAAAACGCATACATGTATGGTGATATAAAACCACCCTCACTTCTACCCTTCCACTGCCAGTCTCCGATTTTGCCAAGTAGGATAGAAAAATAGAATATAATGCATCCTCTCGCTTTCTTCTTCGTAGGATATCTCATACTCTTTATAACCGCCAATTTACATTCTCTCTACGATACATGGACCTCTTCAACCCTCTACTGCGTCCGCGAACCATATACCATCACCAGTCTTTCTTCTGATACTCCTAATCCGAGATGTTTCCGCGTTAGAATCGATGTGATAACGGAAATTCTTGGGAGAGTACCAAGCGCAGAGGAGGGCGAAAAAATTGTTTGGTTGAATGGATTTGTGTTGCCTGGGATTATTGAATCACATGGGCATATTTTGCAGTATGGAGAAATGCTCGAGAGTGTGAGCTTGTATGAGGCGGAAAGTGTGGACGATGTGAAGAGCAGGATTAAAGAGTGGTTGGGAAGACACGAAGGAGAAGGTTATGGAGGCAGGGAGAAATGGATTAGGGGGGTGGGATGGGATCAAGCTCATTTTGGAGGTGTGATGCCGACAGCGGTATGAATCTACCTTTTTGTTTTTCTATTTGGTAAAGAAGTCTGCTAATGAAATTTCTAGAAACAACTTGCTGAAGACCCGGAGCTGAAAGATTTGTATATCATGCTCGATAGGGTTGATATACATTGTGTGTGGACTTCAGAAAAGGTTCTCTCCCTTCTTCCTGATCCTCTACCTGAATCGCCTCCGGGTGGAGAAATTATCACGAATCCTGGACCTGGGGTCTTTTGCGATAATGCAATGGATAACTACATCTATCCTCTCGCACCCAAGCCAGACGCATCTCAAAAAGTACGCTGGCTTAAAACCGCAATGGAGGAGTTGAATAAAGTAGGTATTACGGCTATGAGCGACGCTGGTATGCGTATGGAAGATGTGAAAATATTGCAAGAATTGGCTAGGAGAGATGAATTGACTGTTAGAATTCGTGTGATGGCTGAGTGTGATGAGAGAAATACTTTTTGTCATCAAGAGTTGCGAACGGTAAAAGTGATAAGAGATGGATCTGGTGGAGGTGATATGCTATTGTTCGGAGGAATCAAACTCTTTGCGGATGGAGCTTTGGGCTCTTGGGGTGCGGCGTTGTTGGAACCATATTCAGATAAGCCTGAGACTAGTGGAATGATGTTGATCAACGAGACTGAATTAACGGAAGTTGTTAAGAAGGTGTTTTACTACTTCCCTTCTCTTCTGCGAATAAGACTAACTGATTCTTCGAGTTTTTCGAATGGGACTACCAAATCAATATTCATGCTATCGGCGATCGGGCCAACAGAGCTGCTATCAATGCATTCGAAGCTGTTCTAGGACCTAATTGCCATGGTTGCAACCAAGAAAAGAGGCTAAGAATTGAGCATGCTCAAATTATAGTATGTTCCATATCAAAAGTTGATGCACTTCTAACACACTTCGCAGCATCCTGACGACCAAATACGCATTGCAAATATGGGTATTCTTCCCAGCATTCAGCCAACACACGCTACATCTGACATGGCATATGCATCATCCCGTCTCGGTGAGGAACGACTTTCCGATTTCGCTTATCGTATGCGATCGTTCTTCCCTCCTGCTCATAACAACACGTCCACATATCCTGGGCCAGTCCTTGGTTCTGATTTTCCAGTCGAACCGCCGAATCCTTTTCATGGTATCTATGCGGCAGTAACTCGTCTCAATCCTAAAACTGGGACCTCACCCTCAGGAAAAGAAGGTTGGTATTCGGAAGAAAGTCTTAGTATTGAACAGGCAATTCATGGTTTTACACGCAACGCGGCTTGGGGTTGGAAATTGGAAAATAAAATGGGAGCTATTGAGATTGGGAAGTGGGCGGATTGGATTGTGGTTGATAGGGATGTGATGGGGATGGAAGGGCAAGAGGTGGAGGGACTGAGAAACTTGAAGGTGTTGGGGACGTGGGTTAAAGGGAAAAATGTTTGGGCAATGGAGGAGAAAGGAGTTATGGAAGTTGATCAGCTTTATCAGAAGGGTGATAGGGTTTGGATTGGTCTGGCAAGGTTGGCGAGGAGTTTGACGAAAGGAATTGGGGAAATGTTGGTTTGGGGGAGAAAATTGGAACTTTAGAAAATAGTTGGGAAGGAGAGAGGTGGGATGTGTAGGATTAATTGCCATGGATGAGGAGCGTGTGTAGATTGAGGGAAAATTATATCGATAAGGGAAAGGGGGGAGAAAGGGCAAAGGTTAATCAGAAAAGAAGAGGCCTCCCCCGAAAGGTAAAAAGATAGTATTAGAAGTCCGTCCGTCCTAGAAAATCAATAACCTAGATAGAATACACGCCCGATGAAATACATTTTTATATTCCCCACTTGTGGACTGGAGCTAGAGATTAATCGATTTCTCTCTTCTTGTGTCAAAAAAATGTTCTAAATAGAAAGTTTGTTGTTATGCGTGAAAAATCGATTTGGAAAGAATCCAAGAATGCAAATCTCCAAGAAACTCCATTCCCAAATATAATGCGCCGACCATTTGACCCATCTTAGCACCAGGAATTCATCGAATCATCAAATCATCGCTCACCACGGAATCTAGAATGCAAACCAACATTTACAGCACAGCATACGCACTAGCATAACTTACCGACCCATCATCCACCCTCGTAACTTCATTACTCCGTTCATACCTCACGAATTTGAATTTTCCCTTTCCCTTTTCCTCATCCAAATTCTTAACCCCCTTTACTTTTTCAATCGCAGCCATTATCACTCCAATGGGATGTCTCCCACAAACTGTATTCCCGGTCTCTTCCAAATTATCTAGAAACTCTTGATGCACGCCCCCGGAAATGGCATCCATGGATAATTGATCTAGGCGTCCTATGCTCTCATGAATCGGTGGTTGCGTCGGTGCTTTGTCCCGGCGCGAAAGCGAGTACCCGCCAGATTTATCGCGGGCTTCGGAAGACGGACTCGCGGGGAGATAGTATGTGTATTGGAAGCGGGGACCCCAGTGGCAGAAATCGGAAGATATGATAAAGATATTGGAGGGGTCGGAGAGGTAGGGTGCGAGAAGGGAGCCGAATTTTCGCTCCGTGGTGGGGTTGGTGTTGCCGACGAGGATGGGTATTAGAGGGGGGAAGGATGAAGGGGAGGAGAAGTTGAGAGAGAGAAGTTTGTAGATGTAGGGGAGATGCATTTCTAGAGAGTGCTCGGTTTCATCTTGGTCGGTGGACATTTTTTTGAATTCCCCCGTGGCGGATAGTTCTTGCACGAGAGCGGTGTCGATTGCTAGATCTCCCAAGGGAGTGGCATATTTAGAATGTTTGGATAGTGCACATTCAGTGAGGTACCAAGCGTGAGAGGGCCCGAGGAGGAAAATTCGTTTTGCGGCGGAGAGATCGAGGGTTGCGTAGGCCCAGGCGGCGGCGGGTCCGGAGTATGAATATCCTGCGTGGCTTTAATTTGTTAGAGAGTTTTGACGAGGGAAGATGGGGGTAGCTAACGGTGCAATGATGACTCGAGCACCTGGAACGGGTAGTTTTGTGTCGGAAATGGTGGAGGGGACTTGGGATAGCCAGTTATCGAGTTCCGAGGATAGCTTGCTCGGATTCGATGTATACCACGAGCCGGCGTGGCTGGCTTCTCGAGTACTACCCATAGTATTCTGGCTGGTTGTGATGGTAGCTTCTTGGGTATGTTTGTTGTGAGGTTCTAGAGTGATGATGATGATGATGATGTTGTTGTTGTTGCTGATATGATACGGTCATCGTGAGGTGTGGGGGTGAATGGCGGGGTACCTAGCTAAAGCTTAACCTTAACCTTACTAACCTTATTTGAATTCCCGAAGTTCAGGCGGTGCAACACCAAGCTTCGTCTCCTTTCCCACGTGGAGCGGCGTCTTCTTAGATTTTGATGGTGACATGAGGCTATGCGTTGTTCTGGTTCTCTCACAAATATTGCTGTTTAACGATGTGCGATTATCGGGGTTCTCCATTTCATTACATTCAAAAGTCAATCTAACACTTGCCTGGTACGCGTCGTCTGTCAAGGCTGTTCCTTCGGGTGTACACCATGCTTGAAACACTGAGGCTCTCGATGTGTTTGCGCGGCTCTTAGCGGTCAACACGCGTTTAGTGACGACGATGTGATGCTCGTTTTTGCGAGATCGAATAGGAGAATATGATACATATGCCTTATCTTGGCGTGCATATCTCTACATTGATACTTCCCAGGCAACAATGTTCGTCGGAACCACGTCAGAAGTTTATCTGCTTCACGTCGAGATGACTCTAAATCACGGAGTCGGAATAGAGCTTACTTATTGTTCTCCCACTTCGGTTTTCAACTCTGATCATGGCTGATGATACATCATGGCATGGATACCATGGGTTAGCTTTCCATCCGCAAGGGTTCTCGATAAGCAGTCGTTTATATATGTATCTCTCTCTCTATTGACCTCGATTTTATGCTTTGAAGTATCAATCACGAACTGGAAATCATGTCAAGTAACACGTCCAGTTTTAATATCTCTACCAATGACTTCGGTCCAGCCAAGTCTGTGGGATTTGACTTTACTCCACTATTCGAAGATGTAATTCTCTCAATTGTACCACCAGTCATCTTACTTCTCTTACTGCTGATTCGAATATGGATGCTTCGTGGACAACCTCGAAAAGTTAATTCTAGCTTTTTGCATAGCAATAAATTGGTATGGTATGATTATTCAGGCGAGATGAAATGAAAACTAATGTTACCATAGCTGTTCTTAGGAGTTTTCACAATCATGCAAACGGCTCATTTAGTTATGAATGCCACCACGTCAACATTGAAGACAGGTGCAACAATACCTGCTGCAGCTCTTCTACTTGTAGATGCCCTCGGCTTGTTTGCTTTATCACATATTGAGCATCTTCACTCTGTCAGGCCATATGCTCTCATCAATGTATGGCTTTTGCTCACGTTGCCTTTCGATATAGCGAGGACAAGGTCACTTTGGTTAGTTCACGCAAATAATCCAACTGCTGCAGTCTTCACTAGTGCCCTTGGCGTTAAAATTATGGTCATCATCGCCGAAGCGGTAGAAAAGCGCCACATTCTACTTGACAGATATCGAAACACATCACCAGAGAATACTAGTGGTATTTATAGTCGCAGCTTCTTTTGGTGGTTGAATACCCTCATGACCACGGGTTTTCAACGGGTCATAGAAACCGAAGACTTGTATCCCATTGGTGAGGAAATGAGCTCACATTACTTGTACTCCAGAGCAAGGAGCACCTGGGATTCAAGCAATCAAACAAAATCTTATTCTTTGCTTTGGTCAACCTTGAAAGTCACGCGTGGAGCATTTGCTCTTGGGATTGTACCACGACTTTGCACGACTGGTTTCAAATATGCACAACCTTTCTTACTAGAAAGAACCGTTGGTGTCGCGAACGACGAAAGCCGGTTGCAGTCACTTTGATGGCAAATGACAGAAGCAAGAGATCTTTTTCCAATGTTATAAACATTGCTTACTTTCTTTTATAGGCACAATTTGTGAGGGACTCACAAATGTACACGAACTTTGGGCTGTTACTATAGAACTAGGCATTGCAATGTGTCTGCTTTATCGACAACTTGGTTTGCCTTTCTTGGCTCCCTTTTCCATTGCTTTGTTATGCACAGCAGGCATTCTTCTTATGGCAAATTGGATGGGCAACGCACAAAAGATTTGGATCAGAGGTATCCAAAAGCGCATTGATATAACAGCTTCTATGTTAGGGTCTATGAATGTCAGCTCTCTTACTACTCTTCGTCCATAAGTTACTAAAAGCCTACACAGGCTGTAAAAATGTTAGGATTTACAGACTCGCTCACTACCATGGTTCAATCTCTTCGTGTGAAAGAAGTACACCTTTCTCAATTATTTAGAAGGCTTTTGTGTGGTCGTGTCTTCCTAGGTATAGTGTTTTACGTCATTCGCCTGAAATGTCCATCTAACTTGTGGTCTAGCAAATAGCACTGCTATCATAGCGCCGCTAGTCACATTCACAGTATTTGTGATTTCAGCAAATGCTACCGGTCGTATATTAAGTACCTCGACAGCGTACGCATCATTATCTCTCATTGCCCTCTTGGCAGATCCAATGAATACACTGGTGAGGACGATACCTCGAATTAATTCTGCTGTTGCTTGTTTTGAAAGAATTCAAACTTTCATGTTATCGGATGCACGAAAAGACCATCGCTTGCCATTGATAGGATCTCGATCATCAGACGCTACCAGCGATTCGAGCCAAGGTATCGAGTTGAAAGATATGTCAACTGTGGTAAATCCTTCAGCAATGATCGTTGCCCAGAATGCTAGCTTTGCTTGGAGTCAGGACGCTCTTCCTGTGATAAATGACTTCAGCTTTACCCTACCATGCTCTCAATAACTTTTCATCATTTGGCCCGGTGGGTTGCGGAAAGAGTACTCTACTCAAAGGATTACTTGGTGAAACTCCTTCGTCAAAGGGCTTCATCTATGCCAAGACCGCTAGAACGGCGTATGTTGAACAAAGTCCATGGATTCAGAATGGGACCATCCAAGACAACATTTTAGGTCCATCAATCTTTGACTCGCCTTGGTATAATCAGGTTGTTCGAGCTTGTGCTTTGGAACATGACATCGCGGTTATGCCTAATGGAAGTGGTAAGCTCGTCTTAATTGATATCATTCTTATCTCTTTTGAATATCTTGCTTGTACTTGTCATAGGGTAGTCCTGTCTCATATTTCTCTTCAACTGTTTGGTAAAGACTTGAAAATTCGAATTCACTGACAATATCATAGCTACTCGTGTAGAAAGTGGAGGTATCTCACCAAGTGGCGGTCAAAAACAATGACTTGCACTTGCAAGAGCCGTTTATGCCAAAAACGAGTTCATCATTCTTGACGACGTATTTTCTGGACTTGAGCCAGAAACAGAAGAGCAAGTTTTCAAAAGACTTTTTGGAAAACAAGAAATTTTCCAAGAAATGGGAGCTACTGCTATTTTAGTTACTCATGCCGTTCACAGATTAACATATTCAGATTACATCGTCGCATTGAATAAATCAAGCCAGATCATCGAACAGGGTACCTTTGATCATTTAAAGACTAGTGGTGGCTATTTAGAGAATCTGGAGACTCGGCGTAGATCAGAGGACTATGACTCCGAAGAACTTGACACAAAGAAGACGACCCAGAAACAAAGTCCATTCGCAACTGTCGAAAATGATGATCTCAAGAATGAAGTGGCAGATCTAAATCGACAAACTGGTGATGCTTCAGTATACCAATATTATTTTGCTTCCATCGGATGGGTACCAACCGGAATATTTTTCTTTCTCGTCTTAATATTTTGAGCAGCAT
The DNA here is from genome assembly GCA_014898425.1 of Botryotinia globosa. Classification (NCBI taxonomy): domain Eukaryota; kingdom Fungi; phylum Ascomycota; class Leotiomycetes; order Helotiales; family Sclerotiniaceae; genus Botryotinia; species Botryotinia globosa. Next base: position 481,940 of record RCSZ01000001.1, read on the forward strand.
CGGAATTACCGGAAATTGCTTCAACTTACTGGACTCGAACTGTCGCTGTTGAAGGTAATAAAGCAAATCCATACGCTTGTTATATATGGAATGCTATCGGCTATTGCCCTGATTTGATTCGTGGCAGGCATTTCACATTTGATGTTATATATGATGCCGAAAAGTGCGAAAGTCCTTCACCAGAGATTGTTGGATTCCGTGATGGGAGCGCCTCTTTCTTTCTTCACCGCCACGGATACTGGGACGACTACGAATAGGTATGTACTTGGGTTGTATTATCGGAATCTTGCCAACTTCAGACTCAGATTCAGTCAAGACATGTCCATAATTTATGGAGACCTTCCTTATGCGTTGGTTGATCTCTCATTGTCCATTGTGCAAGCATCAATGGGAGCTATCTTAATGTCTCCATCTGCGGGGTATTTTGCCGCAACTATTCTGGTCATCGGTCTAACAGTATGGGGCAAGTCAACGCACATCTTCTTACATTAAAAATTGCTGACCGGGAAATAGTGCTGCAAAAATTCTATCTCAGGACATCTCGGCAAATGTGTCTCTTAGACAACGAAGCAAAGTCCCCTTTGTACTCCCATTTTATCGAAACCCTTAGTGGTCTAACTACCATCCGAGCTTTCGCTTGGATCGAAAAGTTTCGCGAACAAAATCTTGCATTTTTAGACACATCTCAGAAGCCATATTGCCTCCTATTCTGTATTCAACGCTGGCTAGGTCTTGTTCTCGATCTTCTCGTTACAGCCCTTGCAGTAATTCTCATGGTGCTCATTGTCAAGCTTCGCACCGATATTAGTCCGGGCTATGTTGGTCTTGCTCTGTTGAACGTTCTGACTTTCAACCAATCACTTACTCTAATCATCAAGGAATGGACCTTTATGGAGACAGCCGTTGGGGCAGTCTCTCGCCTCAAAAGTTTCGCAGCAACAACTGTAAGCGAGAACTTACCATCCGAAGTCGAAATTGTGCCAGAAAATTGGCCAGCATTCGGAGCCATCGAGTTCAAAAATGTAAAAGCGTCCTACACCTCAACGCCCGTCCCGGCAATCCATGATCTCAACCTCTCCATAAAACCTGGAGAGAAAATCTGAATTTGTGGCAGAAGTGGAAGTGGTTAAAATTCTCTCATCGCAGTGCTCTTTCGCATGTTGGAGCTTCATCCTGGAAGTTCAATTCTTATCGATGGTATAGACATTAGCACAATCCCTCGACAAACGGTACGGGCGCGGTTGAATGCTGTTCCTCAGGATCCCTTTTTCCTACGAAGTACTATCCGCACAAATGCCGATCCGTATAATGTTCACACCGACCTTCAAATAATCTCCGCGCTAGAAAAAGTACACCTCTGGTCTCTTATTTCGTCCAAAGGGGGATTAGACGCGCAACTCGATACCGAATTCTTTTCACACGGTCAACGGCAATTATTTTGTCTAGCGAGAGCCATTTTAAGAGGAGGAAAAATTATTGTATTGGATGAAGCAACGAGCAGTGTGGATAGCGAAACGGATAAATTGATGCAGAGGGTTATTAGGGAGGTCTTTGAGGGGTGTACTATTCTGGCTGTTGCGCATCGATTGGATACAATTGCGGATTTTGACCGCATTGTATTGTTGGGTAAGGGAGAGATGGTAGAGAGTGGACGATTTGGGGAGTTAATGGAGAGGGAGAGCGCGTTTAGGGAATTGTATGATTCATGATTTGGGAGAGGGAGTGATTTCATGACTTTAGTCGACCGGGTCTATAGCCGCTAGAGACACCACAGTTAGAGATTAGTTAGGAAGGCGAATAGGTAAGATTTCCCGACGTGGGATTTCAAACAGTTAGATACGTCACCTCCACCCGACGGAACGTCCATACTCGGAAATCGTTATCAGTTGTTTCGGGAGGCTTCAGATAAGGCGTAATTTGGAAAGCAATTATACTTTGTATATCAAATTACTTATGACTTGCATACATACGGCAGGAACAGCTCTATAAGATGGACTCTGAAGATGACGGCTGAGGCGTATGCAGAGGAAATCATCCGTTGGATTTGTCACCGAATTGTCAATATCATGATCATTGTCGGTATCTTATTATTGAAGTTGTATATGAAATTGTACGGAGTGCATATGTGAATTGCAAGAACACGGATAGCCTGATCATTCATGAGATGGTGTTAGGGATCCGCAATCGTCAAGCCATCCAATTAATTTAATGTATCGTAGTTGTAAAATTAAAGAGAGATTAGAACACCGATAAACAAATCTGAGTGCCAATCAGAAGCGAGAAATGAAGGGGGCTTGATTTTCGAGGCTTGGATAAAGATAAGGAGCATCTCCTCTTAATCTGGAAAGCAATAATTAATTCGGTTTGATTTCAATAAAGTTGTAAAGCCTCATCATTATTTGATTCTCATTGAAAGACTTCGAAAAATTCTTCGACTGTAAAATGAGGTACAGAATGCGCGTGGTGTCAAACCTCGACGTCGTTTCATATCTATGCAAATACGATTGTTGATTGTTAGGATTGTTAGGCGATGAGGTTTGGTATTTACAAAATTGTTTCTTTAAATACCTGTGCGGGCTGATATCTGATATCAATGAGGGCCCTGCTGTTTCGATAAAGTTTGATAGATTAGATAGGCATAATAATGTAGGTCGGTCTCGCCGAATTCTACTTGGGGGAGCATTGTTGATCCAGTCTGTTATCAGTGTTTGCCCGTTGAGTGGATACGAGGTTTGAGTTGGGGAAGAGGCGAAGAAGCTCCACTGATAGATAATGGCGGATTGGAGAGAGCCTCAGAGAGGGTGGCTGCTTTTGATGATGCCCAAGAGACCAAGAGCTTATCAGGAATTAGTTTTCCTGGGTCCAAGGTACTACGGAGTAGTTCTCAAGTGGTTAGTTAGTGTAGTCATGAAAAGTGGACTTTCTGGGGAAATTCATTGGTAGTTGGTCTTCCAAGAACTCTGGATTGAAGGCCGAGATGAATCTTGGCCCGTTGGATTTTGCTTGAGGAGGGGGATTCTTGGAATGCGGTACGAACTATTGATCACGAGATTAGCTTGAGTGCTTTGAGGAAGTATAACCAATGGAAAATATTCATTTCTTTCTGCTGATAACAAGCCAAACTACCTACTACCTGCTACCACCTATCGTACTACACCTCCTACCTCCTACCTCCTACCTCCCACCTCCCATCCTATCTGCGAAGAAGCTTTTCGAATAATAAAATCCTTCTTTCTTTGCGGCAACATCGGATGTAACTTGAACGCCTTGGAGAACGCCTCTTAAAGCCATCAAACGCCTGTGAACCACTGATGAACGACTTCAAGGCTGGTGATCCCTTTCACCCTTGATCTCTCAAGTTTCAACCATTGAATCCTTTTGCATACAGTACCGAAATAATGTACTTTGGGTTTAATCACATGATATTTCTCGTGTCAACCAATCGGTCCAACTTATTTTCAATCCAGCCATTCTTATCTCTAATATCACAAGCACTAATATCCGAATTTCACGCGGCGTCTTCTCCATACCCACAACAATCTCAACCAAGCCTTTACCGTCGTGCATTAATTAAATCCTTTCGAGGTCTACAAGGTTCAATCCTTGAAAATCATTCAAGGCTGATTCGACGTGGCAAAATGTGGAGGTAGATCTTAGTCGTGTTTAGAGATGATATTGTGTCATAAAAATTCCATGTCAGTCAACGTGCAGCCAAAGTGCAGCCAAAGGAAACCTGTCAAGAAGCAAGAGAATGATCGAGCTTAGAGAAGCGATGGAAATATCGAAATAAGAGAAGCTAAAAACGCTATCCTTGAATAATCCAAGCAACTGAGAGATAGCTCGTATCTTAGTATTGCTTGCTAAGAAACTTGGGTGGCCTAATTTTTTGACTGGGTCCGACAGAAGAGGCATATCTGGAGATCGGGTGGGACTCGTGGGAGGGGTGAAGGATTTTGGCGTGGTTTATTGCGGATTCATGGGAAAAATACAAGTGGATGCGATGCGTCTGAAGTGGAAATCTTTCCGGTAAACATACTTTCTCTTCTAGGTATAACCTATGCTGATCAACTAGATTGGGGCTCCCTTGAGAAAGGTGATATAGAAGCTACATTTCCCACTGTACTGCTGCTCTGCCTCCCGTTCCTTCATCAACCATAATACAAGGTACTCCGAGAAGGTTATTTGAGTCGGACACTCAAGTTGTCGAGCAGTCATTTCTTCTTCCCTTTCGCACCTACTCTTATAATTAATTATTGATACCTTCGGATATCAACAGCAAGCAGTAATCGACACAGTTTCCTCTCGTTTCTCGATATAATGGAGGAATCAAAATATAATTCCGAAAAGGGTAATCCCCCTCTCACTACCAGTGACACTGGTAGCCGAGAGGCATACATGGCAGATACAAAGGCACCTTGGTCAACAAGATTCGTCGACAGCTTCAAGAGAGATCCTAATGCTGCTGTAACAAAGCCAAGTCAAAGAGGTCTCGATGGACTCGAATCACATGTCTCAGGATTCGATCACAGAGCTGCTGCTGAAGCTACCGCCAACTCTGGTTTGGCTAGAGAATTGAAACCTCGTCATTTGCAGATGATTGCAATTGGTGGTTCCATCGGTATGTGAAGACAGCTCGTGTAACAGCGATTTGAACAATGAATGCAAATGCTAATGGTGCTACCAATAGGTACTGGTCTTTTCGTCACATCTGGAGCTGCTTTGTCAAGCGGTGGTCCAGCTTCGCTCATCATCGCATATGGTATTATCGGTATAATGTTGTTCTGCACTGTTCATGCATTGGGAGAAATGGCTGTCGTTTTCCCTGTCTCTGGTTCTTTCGCTGCCTACTCTACACGATTCATCGACCCCGCTTGGGGATTCGCAATGGGATGGAACTATGCTATTCAATGGCTTGTCGTCTTACCTCTGGAAATTGTCGCTGCTTCAATTACATTAGAATATTGGCCTGGTGCAGCTAACACTAATGCGGCTGCTTGGGTTACGATTTTCTTCGTGGTTATCGTTGCGATCAACTTCTTTGGTGTCAAAGGTTATGGAGAGGCCGAGTTCGTCTTCTCAATCATCAAGGTCGCTGCAGTCATTGGATTTATTATTCTTGGTATTGTTCTCAACACTGGAGGACAAGTCGGAGGCGGAGAATATATCGGAGATCGTTATTGGTATCCCAATACCGTTTCATCCACGTATGCTGGCTATGACAGTCCGGCAAACCAGGACGCTAATGGAAATCCCGTTCAGATTGTATCTGGCGCCTTTAACAATGGTTTCAAGGGTCTTTGCTCTGTATTTGTCACAGCTGCATTTTCTTTCGCTGGTACTGAGCTTGTCGGTTTGGCCGCAGCTGAAACCGCCAACCCACGTAAAACCCTTCCAACTGCTATTAAGCAAGTTTTCTGGCGTATTTGTCTCTTCTACATGGTTGCCTTGACTTTAGTCAGTGTTCTTGTACCATACGGAGATCATCGTCTCTTGGGAACAAGTTCCACTGATGCTAAGGCCTCCCCATTCGTTATCGCTATCAACAATGCTAGAATTGGCGTTCTTCCTTCAATTATGAACGTTGTCGTTCTGATATCTGTTCTTTCAGTCGGAAACTCCTCCATCTACGGTTCCTCGCGTACTATTGCCGCTCTTGCAGAACAAGGTCAAGCCCCAAAGTTTCTTGCCTACATTGATCGCAAGGGACGTCCTCTCTTTTCGATCATTTTCGCTTCAGTTCTCGGTCTTCTCTGCTACGTCGTAGCTGGTGGACCAAATACTGCAGCTACAGCTCTCAACTGGCTTTACTCTCTTTCCGGTCTTTCCTCCCTCTTCACATGGGGATCCATCTGTCTCTCACACATCCGATTCCGCGCTGCATGGAAAGCACAAGGTCACACCCTTGATGAATTAGCCTTCACATCCCAAGTCGGAATTATTGGTTCATGGATCGGATTCCTTCTTAATTGCCTAGTACTCATCGCACAATTTTGGACAGCTATTTGGCCAATTGGATATGCAACAATGTCCAATACCGAAATTGCGAAAGGTTTCTTCCTCGCGTATTTGGCAGCTCCAGTTGTCTTGGCGTTTTACATTCCTTACAAGCTCTGGTATAAAACTCCATTCATGAAGGTAATGGATATGGATTTGGATACAGGAAAGAGAGATCTTGACACTCCTGCGTTGATCGAACAAGATCGTCTTGAGAAGGCTTCGTGGCCTGCGTGGAAGAGAGCTTACAAGACCATGTGTTAAATACCACAAGGTCAAGGGATAGGGAACAATGGCGTTTAGGATTGGGTAATTATATGATTATGTATCATGCTTTATTACCATGTTAATGATTGTCTTATTTTTGGTGTCTTGATGCTTGATAGACATGAGGATGGGAAAAACTGGTCGGGGATGGGCGGAGCTGGGGCTGGGAGCAGACATCTGTTAGATCAAATGTTGGTTGCTGGAATCAAGCGGAAAAGCGTAGAGAGAAAATAATTGATACATGATTGCTTCTAAAGATCTGGTCTTCTTCTTGATGCAACGTGATTTACTATATCACCTTCGAAGTTTTGTAGTTGTAGCCAGAAATTGAATACTTGTACATCGCTGACAAGCAGAGCTCTCAATCGTTTGAATTATAATCTGATGATCATAGGGGTTCAACGTCTGAAATAATTTTGGATTAGTATGCAAGCCTTTCTGTCTCGTGATTTAACCTGTTAGAGTCTCTAAGCATCGGGCTACAATTCAGATTGTTGGAAACTGCATTCATCTATTGCTCATGTATGATTGAGTAGTAAGGTTATAGTGCTGGAATGCCAATACAACAAACAATGTAATCTCAACATATCTATTAGGATCTATCACCTCCAAACATCAGAACAAGCTAAGGTGCGAGTCAGTTTATAGGTATGTATAAGAAAATAGTAGTGTAATTAGGGTTGGGCGAATTATATAATCTTGGGGTTGATTATATAATTCTATATTATAATGCTTTTTGAGCGATATGAAATATTATGCTAAGATTATATATATAATTTTTAAATCAATTAAATCAATAGAATAAATAAAAGTGGGGTTCATTTTGAAAGAAATTTAGATGCATGGTTGAAAAGGTTATTATAAGAAATAAATTCTAGAATTTCAGATTATTGAAAGATTAAAGAGTTGATTTAAATAATTAAATTTATTTATTTTCGTTGATATATTCAAAATCTTTTTTAGAATTTCGTTTTTAACGCTTTTTTTTATATAATAATCATATTATTGCTCTATACTTTTATTTATTTATATTTATCTGTTTATTTAATATAATAGGTTATAATAAGTAAGCTTTTATATAAAAGTTATTATGTAATTATTATTTTAATTGTCTAAAAACTACTATTGTTTTTAATAAATATTAATTAAATCACTTGATATTATTATAATATTAAGAGAACTAATTATAATAATAAAACTCTATTATTATAATGAAATAATAAAAATTCAATATTATAAGAAAAATTTCTTATATTTTTTATTTTCTTTATATAAGAAAGAATATTATTATAAAATAAAATAAAGAATTCTTTATTCAAAAGAAAATTCTTTATTAGTTTTTTATTCAAAATAATAATTCATTATTTTGAAAAATTGAAATATCATGTAGAAGCTAATCCAAATGCAAAATAATAGATATAATATTATGTAATTTTTTTATTTTTTTTATTTTTTTTAATATTGATTATAAATCAATAAAAAAATTGATAAAATTGATTACAAAATCAGAATTTTCAAGTACACCACCTATATATTATAGACTTACGTCACCTACATATAGAAAGCAGGAAAAAGTATAAATAAATGACTTGGGTCCCTGTATTCAGATCTTTTTCAAGCACTCACTTTATATATATTCAAGATTATATAATATAATATCAATTCAAACTTCAATAATAATAGTAATTCTATTTATATATTCTACAAACCTAAGCTTCCCATATAGTATTATTCTAGTACTATTCCCAATCAAGCCTAGCCCATCCCCTGACAAGCGCATGACCTGCAACAACTACAAAAGAGAATATAATCGATTATATTAAATATAAGTTCTATAATTTAATAAAAACTTGGAATATTATTTAGTTTCAAAATTAATATATCGAAAAATACTTTGAATATTTTAATTAGAAGATAAAACAATCTTATATTATTATCCCCCTTACTAATTATTTCAAAAATAATAATATTCCTATCAAAATTCTATTGATTAAAACTATTTTTATTTCAATTTTGTATTTATTATTTTATAAAATATCTAAATAATTTTTTTTAATATGTTAAATCTAATTACAAGATTTTAAGTAATAAGCTATTTAATATTATCTATTTACATATCAAAAAGTAAATTAGTATTCTTATTAATATTATTTCTTATATTCAATTTATTAATAATAAAAATTAAAATATTATAAAGATTTATATTGAAAACATTTCTTTTATAATTAGTATACAATCATTCTATTAGAAAATATTATTATTAATGCTGAATTTTAAAATATCGAATTCATTCTCAATTATATCATTATTACTATATAAAAGATTATCAAGAATGATTTGTTTAAATAGTATACTTTTTTATTAGATATATACTCTATAAAATGTAAATATTAGACTTTAATAAAAGATAATCTTAAATTAAAATATATTTATTTTATTCTTTGTAATTGATATAATTATAGTTTATATTCAAAGATTTCTTATTTTCTAGAAAAGATTAATATAGAAGTTTTATTAAAATAAATCTTGGTTTTTTTTAATAAAAAAACTAACAATATTATTATATATTTTATAAAATTATTTAAAAAACTTTCTTTTTTGAAATCTATTATACTTTTGGTTTATCATTGCTTTAATCAAAATTATATTTACAAAATAAAATATATAAATTTGAATACTTAAATCTATTCAAAAAATATAATTTGCTTTTCAAAGTTATATCTAATTATCAAGGTGCAGGTAAAGACTTATATTGTATCATAAGAGTTCTAAGTGCTATGAAAGGTTGAGGCCCTATCATAGGAAGTAGGGCACGCTAAGAGTCCGTGCCTGAGGCACGAAGGCAACGTAGTTGGCGCCGTGACACTAATATTCTAATATTATATATTATCTCGATTATATTCTTTTTAATATTATATTTTAATAAAAGCTTTAAATAATTTATTTTATTTCATAATTTATTTATAAAATATAAAAGATATCAAAATCTAATTAAATTTCATTAATTTATGTTTGTTTTTATTAGATTAATATTAATATTTATTTTCAATATTTCAGAATAAAAAACACCTTTCTCTTTTTTTGTAATATTAAAAATTATTATTTAAAAGTAAAAAAAAAATCTATATGTGAATTATAATTACAATTTATTTATATTGTTTATATATTTTTAATTCTTTGAATCTTAATATATATTTTATATTCTTATTTGAATAAAAGTTTGAAACTTATATTAAAGAAATATTTGAAGAATTAGAATTTATTTATTTTTTTAGATTTTCATCGATAGTTTAATTAATTCAATATCGCTAAATTATATTAGCAAATAACAAATTCTAATGTGATTTTCTGGGAAATTGTAATAAGTTCAGATTTTTTTTAACAATTTTAAGAATCTTTACTTTTTTCTTATAATTTTAAAAATTCTTATTAATATTCTATTTAGTAATAGAAATATAATTTACCTCTTTTTTCAAAACTAATTTTCAATTTCTTAAATACTATTATCAATAGTATACCATTCAAAAGAATATTCTTTTATATAAATTTCATTCAAATTAAATTATAAAATCACTTTTTTATTGAAATAATAAATAAACTGATTTTTATTTATATAAATTCACAAATATTATATACTATAAAAAAAACATAACTCTCAATTTGAAAATTAATATTATTTATAAAAATATTAATTTAGATTCTAAAATTATTAAAATCAATGAAAATTTTGAAGATATAAATCTAATAATAAACAATTTTTAGATACATTCCATTAATCTTTTATAATTCAATTAAATTCAAAGCTTTACTTTCAAAATAATTTTATTAAATTTTCAAAACTCTACTTCCTACACTAAAAATATTATAATTTGACTAATATTATATATTATATTTGATTAACGAATATGAGATATTATATATTATCAAATCGCTCAACCCTTAAGTGTAATAGGTAGTATGTATCTAGTTTGAGATATACACAATCTAAGGTGCGAAATCTTGTTTGGACTGTTTTTCCTGATTTTTGGGTGTGATATGATGTGATATGATGTGATGTGATGTAGAGGATGGGGATAGTATGGTGTGGTTGGGCCAATTTGATTATGTTTGGGGGTTTTCTGGATTTGTCTAGTCTAAGGCTGGTAGTCTAATATAGTGCATTATAGTATGGTATGTATGATAGTGTACGTTAGCCCGGGCGATCTGATGTTAAATTTAAGCTTAAAGTTAAAACGGTTTTGAGAATCTTGGGATTGCGTCACAGGCAGTGAAATAGAACAGAACGGAATGGAAAAGAATGGAATAGATGATGATAGAAGCAAGAAAGAAAGAGAGAAGAGAAAGACGGGATCATGATCGGGATAAGAATGCGGGGAACGGATTTATATAATATAGATAGGATAACAGATATGCAACGAGATGATTGGAACTCTAATGCTAAATTCTAATGTCATTTATGACGATTTAGATGGCGTGGGAATTGATCGACTATTTGTTGATAGATAATGACACCTTCGTGTATGAGCATTGGGGGAGTATTTTGTTTAGGAGCGGGGTTAGACTGGACAAATTAATCTACCTAAAATGAACTCAAAATTGCACTGAAAGATAAGAGAATATATAGAGCTAAAAGATGTTTCGGCGGGAGCTGAAGTTTGGAATGGTGTTCATAAGAGAGAAAGAAGGAGAGAAGTGAAGCGGGGATGCGAGGGAAGCTGCTTTATAATAGTAAGATCTCTTGACTTTGTCTTGATTTACACCGGATAAACTCAAGAGAGCTGCATTCGAGTTAAAGCAAACCCGAAATGGGAGCGAGTGGAATTCCTTGGAACGTTCAGTAAGTAGCATCGATCCGTAATTGTAAAGCGATGATTGGGTAGCTACAACACTCGAATCCAGTACCGCTTTGAAGCAAGGCAGAGGAGATGGAGTTAGCAAGAGAAAGAAAATTAGTCATTGTTATACAGTATATATATAGTAGTAAGCTATCAGGAATAATCCCTAATACTATGCCTTTTGAGATAGATTGTATGTATAGTATAATAGTAAAGCTTATAACTTTTATTATATTCATTTATATGATAAAGTAAGTATTAGAGATTTTATCTTGCGAATATTATTTCAAGATCTTTAATTGAAGTTAATTTAAATAGAATTAAATTATCAATTAATTAAAATTAGAAATGAATTAATTAGAAATGAAGATGTATTTGCTTAATAATTAGATATTTTGAAATTATTAATAATATATTATTAATAGTGAGGGTATTAGATAATATAGAAGTATTATTATAAATTATATAATTGACTATATATATCTCACCCTTTGAATGATTTTTTCAAAACAAAAAGATTAAAAGAGGAGGATTCTATTAGATATATATATAATAGTAAACTATTAGAACTAATCTCTAATGTTATATCTTTTGAATAGATTACATATATAGTATAGTAGTAAAGCTTATAACTTCTATTATATTCAATGTATATTTTTAATCCATTCACGTGACAATTAATTTCAAAATTAAGGGTCTTTTAAAGGATTAAAGTTTATATAATTAATTGAAATAGATTTATATTAAATGTATTATATTTAATATTTGTTGTAGATCAAGCGCTTAGCATGAGATAGGCTAAGCTGTATTAGGAATAGTATTAAAATAATACTATATTGGAAGCTTAGACTAATAGAATAAAATTATTATTGTATTATATAATCTTATATATATATATAAAAGTGGGTATTAGAAAAAGATCTGAATATAGAGATTCAAGTCATTTATTTATACTTTTTCCTGCTTTTTATAAATAGATAGCGCAAGCCTATAATATGTAGGTAGTGTATTTGAAAATTCTGATTTTGCAATCGATTTTATTAATTTTCTTTACTGATTTACAATTAATTTTTATAATAAAGAAAAAGAAAAAATAATATTATACAATATTATGTCTGTCATTCTGCATTTGGATTAGCTTTTACGTTATATTTCAATTTTTTCAAAATAATAATTCATTATTTTGAATAAAGAATTAATAAAGGATTTCTTTTTATATAAAGAATTCTTTATCTTATTATATAATAATATTCTTTTTTATATAAATAAAATAGAGAATATAAGAGATTTTTCTTATAATATTGAATTTTTATTATTTTATTATAATAATAGAATTTTATTATTATAATTAGTTCCCTTAATATTATAATAATATTAAATGATTTAATTAATATTTATTAAAAACAATATTATATTTATAATTATAAAAATTTAAAAGAGAAATTGTATTAAAGACTTGTAGGCGAAGTCGGTTTATTTCATTATATTACTTTTTTTTTAATTTTATTTAGATTTTATAATTTTATTTAGATTTTATAATTTTATTTAGATTTTTTGTTTTTATTTAGATTTTTCAATTTTATTTAGATTTTTATAGGTTATATTATATCAAATCAATAATTGTATTACTGAATTACGAAAGCTATAGTATTAAAATAATTTTTATTAATATTAAACTTATTATAATTAATATAAACCTTTTTCAATTATTTATATAAACTTTAGCTTTATATATTATTAAAATTTCAATCTTTTAGAACAATCTTAATTTTGATGTTAGTATTATAAAAATTATATTATTTGAAAGTTTTTAATATATTTATATAGTTATTATTTTTCTTTTTTTTTAATTCAAATTGATTTAAATAAATTAATTTAAATAATTTTATTAAAAACGTTTAAGTGCTATAATGTTATAATTATAATATCAAAAAAGTTACAAAATTATTATAACTAATGAGATTATTAGAATCGAGTTTTATTAAGCGAGACTCTCTTTTTTTGTGTCTATATATCTTCGGCTCTTGTAGGTGGTAAGATTATTAAGGAGGTAAATCTCCAACTAATACTAATAAAAAGATCACCCTATTAAATTACAGCTCAAGAGTATTAAAGCTTTAGTCATATCTGATATAGAATTAGTCTACAAGTAAATACTTTATGTAGGCCTTAGCTTCATTGAGCTTCGTTGCCGAATTTAGCTAGAAAATAAAAGATCATTCCTCATCATCCCCTTGAAGTGATAAATATAGAAACATATATATCAGTTTATTTATAAAATGTTTTTGCCCATCCACAGGCTGGCCCACAACAAAACCATTCGATCACTCTATTGTTCTTGCAAAACACCATCGTCTGCCTCGGGAGTACTATACTTTCCGGCCATCAAAAAAATGCGGGTTCGTTTCGGCAGGCTGAACTTATGGCTAACTAATCTAGTCACACTGGGAACAACGCAGGGGGTGAACAATGATCAAACTCACGGACACGAAAGAATTTGGTTCTACTATTCCTATAATCTTGCCTGGAAATTATATGGAAAGGAACAGACCAAAATTCTTCCCCTTCTCAAGCTAAAAAACCAGATAAACAACATCAACAAGGCCAATGTAGGATCGCTTGCGGACGGACAACTGAGCTTTCAAGAATTCATGGATCGCATTGCTCATAAACACCTGGGAACATGTAAAGTTTAGCTGAATACCGAAGACCTGGACGGTACAGCACTTGCCATATCAAAGGCTGAATTTGGTGGGAAAGTCAAGGTCGGCATTGCCACAAATACCGCGAAAAACAAGATTAAAACGTCATATAAGCAGATGCTTGAAAGTCTGGTGGGCGTAGTCACTGATGCCCACCAGAAATTTCCAGGCGACTCTGTTATATCTGATACGATGTCACAAATGGGAAAACTAGCCGATAGAATAGCTCATAAACGCAGTATCGATTCCAGTCAGGCCAAATGGTTAGGGTTGGAAATAGCCACCGGGTTTGGACTTCCAAAGAATGGCTTTAAGAAGCCAACCACAATTACATACAAGAATGTTCCCAATCAAAACTAGGGCCCTGACGCGGACAAGACAATTACAGTGGTTGATTTGGTGGCTACCTTCAATGACATAAGAAACAAGGCATTGATCGAGAAAGGGTTTGAAGGGGGGAAAGGGACTCTGTTAAATTTCGAAGACTGGGTGGACAACTACGGCAACAAGGCTAAAAAGGCTCGAGTGGACCAGATTATCAAGAGTCTTCAATTTCCCACAGGACTACTCTTACTCTGTGGACTTCCGCGAAGAATCAGATCAACCGCCCTGTGTGCTAGATTTAGCTAAGTTCTTTCCCAGAAGAATTGTAAGAAACTCAGGTCATACCTTAGTTACTATGTTACTTCGGATTTATTTCTGACATATTTCTTTATGATTTCGGGGACCGCTTCTTCATGTGATATGTTAACATTTGTGTACATAGCATAATAGTCATATCTTTGCGTCTTGTGTGCCAAAACTCGTTGGTTTATGGTGACAGCATCTATGTTTATGGTAGATATAATTTGAAACACACGGTGCTCACATGTTTTGAGACATGGGGGATTCAATGTAGTTAGAGCTCTCAAGATCTAGAACTCTTTTTCTGAATAAGCCATGATTAGAACTTGTCCATGGTAGATTCTCTAAAAAGCCAGCGATCTGATAAAATTTCGATTTAAGATTTCCCAATCGGAGTGAAACGTGGATTCGATGACATTTCGGATATTCTAGCAAGTATTACCACAAAAGGAAAGTTTGCAAGAACCGTTGTACCGACAGTGCGATTAAAGCGAGAACACTGCATTTTTGAAATTGGCCGTCAGGTGATCGTTCGAAAAAGAAACTCGTTCGCTGCAATTTCTCCTTGTGTGGTGTAATTCATTCTATTAATGAATCACGGGTGGTTCTTTGGGGGCTAGAGGGGACCGTGACTTTTCTCTATACTGAGGATCACTTCGGATGAGCCCGTTGCTAGCCTGAGCTCCAGTAGCTACCCGCTGCAGTAATCTGTGAGGATGATCTCCCATTCTCTACAATTTATCTACCTTGTATTTTTGCAATTACTGCAATGGCTCAATGCGACATAGCTTCCTCATTGACTCGCCGGTTTCGCATATCTGTTAAATGATCCCAAAATAACAGCTAAGTCGACCACCCTACTTTCGGGCCACCCCTCTTTCGGGCCACCCTTTTACACCAAAAATTACTTTTTTGGTCTATTAATATCTCTATCAATATTGAATATAATTTAATAAAAATTTAGATTTATATAATTTAAATTATTCTAAGCTTATATTAAATTTTTTAGAATTTTAGGATTTTTTTGGATCGATTTTTAGAGTTTCAAAATATCGATTTTTAATTTATATATAAATCATATACAAATTTAAAATTTTATAAAATCTTTAATAACTTTTTAATTATAATTATTAAAAGAAAATTATATATCTTTTTGAAAAATTCAAATCTGAATCTATATAAAAATTCAAAAAAAAATTCAAAAAAATGAATAAATATAGAGATATAGTATATAGTGAATTAAGAGTAGTATAAATAATCCCTGTAATTTTGAGGATACCCTTTTAAATATTTATTTATAAGAAATTTTTCATTTTTTTAAGGTTTTTTAGATTAAATTTTTTATAAATTTATAATAAAAATTTATAATTTATTTTTAATTATTTTTCTTTAAAAGTTATTATAGATTTTATAAAATTTTAGATTTGTATGTAATTTGTATGTAATTAAAAATCGATATTTCGAAGTTTTAGAAATCGATCTAGAAAAATCCTAAAAATCTAAAAATTTCAAAATAGATTTGAAATGATTTGAATTATATAGATTTCAATTTTTATCGAATTATATTCAATATTGATAGAGATATTAATAGATTAAAAAAGTGATTTTTGGTGTAAAAAGGTGGCCCGAAACAGGGGTGGCCCGAAAGTAGGGTGGTTGACTTAATCTCAACACCACATCTAATTCAACCCGAGAGTTATGACTAAATACAATACTCCGACGTCAACCTCTGGTGAAATCATCACGATTTCCTTGACAACGAAAGAAGAGAAAGGTAGAATCGCGTTGAGAATTCCCATCGCAAAGATAGTTTGAATTTTCATCAGGCACTACCTGCAATTAATGTCCACGAGTACTTGTGTTCCGATGGATCATCTACCCCGATCATCTCCCAGCATAAAACCAAGCAAACAAGATGGATATTACAAACAAGTCTCCTTAAATAAGAAACGATCATTTAATCGAGAAACTCAAGAGATGAAACGAAGTTGGACATTCACTGCACAAAATAAAATCGAAACGACTTTCCAAGTTAGCGGTGACTTATTTCGTAGACGAGAAAAACTTAGTTTGGTAAACATGATCGTATATCAACTCCGTGACACGGAATTATACAAATATTCATGTTCTCATACTCATCTGAGCTTCTCATCTCATCTCATAAGATCCCTCCCAATCCCAATCCAAATCCAATCATCTCCTATCCCACCCCACCCCAAATCCATCCCCCAAACCCCTCTAAGTATGACCCACCAACCCCGCCTGAGGCGCATTATCAGGATTTGTATTCGCCCCCTCAAATCCCAACGCTGTATTCCACGCATCCGCGGTCGTCACATCCCTCGTACCCAACGCGCTAATTTTCGTCTTCGCATCCGCACACGCCGTCTTCGCCGCCGCATTCGCATTGCACACATTAGCCAACTGATCACAGATGCGATTAGTGATGATATTAGGATTAAGTGCTTCTTGCTGGCCCTTGTTGACTAAGGGATCGATGGCTTGGAATGTGAATTCGGTGTCTTTGCGACCGTCGAGACCGGCTTCGAATTTGATGGTGGGGACGCAGAGACCGAAGTCGAGACCGGTGATGGAGGAGGCTTGGGAGCTTGAGGATGTGGAGTTGGTTAACGCGGCAGAGGAGGATGAGGAGGATGAGGAAGCGGCGGGAGTGGCTGCTGCGGCCATAGTGACAGTGACGAGAGTTGTACCTCCACAAGCAACTGCACTTGAAGAAACTGCAGCGACAGCTGCCACAGCCACACTCGAAATACCCGAAGAAGCAGCACTAGCAGTGGAATTCGAAGTCGACACACTTCCACCTGCAGCGGAAGATCCAGATGGAGTTCCCTTATTTCCCGCGGCATCGGTAGTTGTGAAATTTGAGAATCTCTGCGCAACCATCACATCCGCAACACTAAGACCATCTGCCGCAAATGGAGTTGTGGTACTCGTTGCACTATTTGCATTCTCCGTGGCGCTTCCTCCTACAGCTGGATCGATCAAAGGAACAACACCACGAAGAGCAGCTGTAGTAGGCAAAGTTGGGTCAGAACAGATGCTTGGGACGGAAACGACAAAAGGATTAAAATTTTGTTCGGCAGCTACGAGACCGCGCGCTGCGGAGATCACAGCGGGGTCGTTGCCAAGTTGTGCAACGATGGCATCGGCTTGGGTGAGTTTTGCGCAGGGGTTGGCAGCCGCGAGGAGGAATTGAATGGAGCCCCCTCCAAGGCTTGCAGCTGCACCCGAGGTTCCGAAACCACCGAGAGCGGTAATGGCAGCGATTGCTCCGTTTCCTTGTTCTTGACCGAAACTAAGATTGAAAAGTTAGGATATGTGCACAACTGGAGCATTTGTTGATAAGTAGATATACCGAGCTTCGGCCAAAGCCACTAGCAAAGAAGTGAGGATGGTCTTTGAAAACATGTTGATTTGATTGGGTTTGATATCGATGTGATAGATAGGTATTGGTTTTGAAGAAAGGTAATATGAAGGATGACTATCTAAAAACTAAAATATTGGACCGGCCTGATTTGAAGGATGTATTTAATGAAAGTTTAGATAATATTATAGCAAAGAACGCGGTAGTTCACAGAACTAAATGAATAAAAAGACAGCCAAACTGTGGATTGAGAGGAGGATTGAATAGATGATGATGAAAAGAAAATTATCGAAGGAGAAACATGTTGTACTTATACATGACGAGAATGAGATTCAACTCCGAGAGACGATTAATCAATTGTCTGGTGACCATTTCAAACTTTGCATGCTGGTAGGAAATCATACTATGCGGCGGTTAAGTTTACTGCTTGAACAACGTCTATACCGTTGAAGCTAGCAAGGAGATTCAGGAGATAGGACGAAAATACTAGGGCTGATACAAACTTCAGATGACAGAACCTAGCTGACATCATTGACTTGAACTTAAACTTGTGAGAAACCCTAGTATTTTTCATCTCACTCAATTTTTGCGCGATTAATTACCACCCTTTGCATCAAGGGACCGAACGATATTATCATTTCTGAATCATTCCAGACATCAGATGAAGCCACTTCAAGTCTCACTTTTCACCACCTCAAACGTCTTGTGCCTCTGCCATAAGCTTACCATAGAATGTAACCGTACCCCTTGTCGGAACATTTTGGTTGGGTCACTTAATTTGGCAGTTCTGTAAAACATACGGTCCACTCAATGAAATCTGGGGAAACAAGCTACCAGATAGATCGTAAGCTTAAGTGTTTTAAATTAAAATTGATTGAAAATCTCCGCAACCCCCCTGTATTCCAAAACCCTTGCATTCCGAGATCGCTTATCTTGTTTTTAGTCTCCGTCGGAAGCCAAGACTTGAGACGAAGTTGAGACAAGGGGGGTTTTTAGCAGGGATCTAGCGCGGTCGGAATACCACAACAAGATCTTCAGTAAAGATTCATGGGTCTGGAACATCAATACCGATTTTATCACAGCACTACACTGATGAATAAATAGTAAGGATCCAAAGAATGTTTTGGTAAGCTTCCTCTGCATATTCTTAACGTGTTGCCAAGATGAGCTCTCGCCCTATCAAAAAAATTCGAGGGACTCGTAATCAGAACAGGAGAGGGGTTTCTGTATGTTGGCAAGAATAGTCGTGATGTGACACTCCCATCTTCAATTTTTGTTATCCAATCTTCATTTCAATCGCAAGAAATCATGCGATATAATATTCATCGGATCTTGCAAATCATAATATACCAATTAATTATGCGTTCTTCTTTCGATCCTCGCCGGCATCCCATCAGATGGTTTAGCACTTGCAATTAGTTCTTGATAAGCACGATCTCCTGAAGTTTTGTTAGCATCACTGATATCACTCTGATCTTGCAGAAGAAATCCTCTCACCGAACATTCCACGTGTACCATTAAGAATACCACCAGGTTCCTTCCTACCAAGTTTTCGATCCCAAGTCTCGTAGTCGGACTTGATGTCGAATTCTCTCAAAGTCATAGCCATAACAATCTTCATTTCAAGAAGAGCAAGTTCTTGTCCTATGCAATCTCGGGATCCCCTTTCAAATGGTCGCCAAGCATTCTTTGGGATTTCTTGAAAGTTGTCCGGTGCAGGCATGAATCGTTCAGGGATGAATTCGTAGGGGGAAGGGAAGAGATCCTCTCGGTGATGTATGGTATGAACACAAACCATTACCATGAAATCCTTAGTGGGGTATCGCCGACCTTCATATTCAAGCACAAGATCATCTCCATGTCGCGCTGTGTCTGCAGGTGGGTACCTCCGGAGAGTTTCCTTAACACAGCTAAACACGTATGGTAACTGATTTACTATACTCGGGTTTTCTTTGATCATATCTCCCGTTCTTGAAGTGTCCTTTCCAAATACCCTATCCAATTCATCTCGCGCTTTGGCTAAACATTTAGGATTTTTACCTAGGAGATGATACGTGTAGGCAATAGTACTCGAAGTAGTGTCGTGGCCAGCGAATAGAAACGTTTTCATTTGATCGATTGATACTTGCTTGAAAGTTTCATCCAATCCTCGATCGCCCAGTGCGACATTGTCCTCCTCTTGTTGAAGAATATATTCGTCGAGAGCAGTATCAATAACAGGCTTTTTCTTACTTTTTGTGACACTCCCTTCCTTCTCTGCGAATCGAGTATCCAAGACTTTGTTAAGATAGCCGTCCATTTTCCATTCATAATACTTTCGCATAATAGGGCCTAATGGGTTTAGATTTACCAATGGATTTGTCGCAACAATTTTTGGCGTCCAAGAAATAGAATTTCGAAAATATTCGACCAGTTCACTCTTCATTGTTTGAGAATTCAAACTAATATCTAGAACAACATGGCCCATTATATCAATAGTCAAAAATGCAGCGGCTTCTTCAATTGGATAGACTTCTTCCGTGTCGGCAAGTTTGCCCAAAACATCGCGAAATATTTCTACCTCGTCGACAAGACTTGGCATAAGTGTTGTTAGATGCGCAAGAGCAAACCCTTGATTGAATAGTGCCCGGTTCTTCTTCCATTCCAAACCTTCCGTAAGTAGAATACTTCTCTTTCCGGTGATATGGCCAACATATTGCCCAGTGACAACTGACTTTGGCAGTGAGTGGCTTTGCGTGCATTGTGCAGCGAGATTCTTTCCAACGTCAGTTGTGTTACGATACCTATGGCTGCTTTCTCATGAAGTATGATGGAAGAAATAAACGTACCGGATCACAAATGATAATTTGTCTCCAACGAAAGAATGGCCAGTTGTCCAGGATAAACATGTCCCTTAAGTTGTATTTGTCGTATACCATGGTCATAATACCATGAGGATGTGCAGTCATTGGTGCGTGAGCATATTGATCGCCCATGGATTTCAATGTGCCCAGTAAAGTACTGAAAGGCGGGCAAGGTATCCCAGATGCCTATTGAGTTGGTCAGCACGTGCAGAATTGGAGGAGAAATTGTTATTTACATATTCCTTGTACGATTTTCTATATTGAATGAATCTTACTACCCAAGCTGCGATAGTTATGGCGAGAATCGTGGCAATAAGCGCCATGACCTTATTGGAAGGCCATATATTGCCAGTGAGACCAGAGCTGTTCCCAAGAGATAACATTGTTTGGTTTACCATGTTGAATGTTTAGTGAAATTTCGAAGCAAAAGGATGTCGAGAAGGCTACGCGTTGAAGCTGTGAAACTTGCACAGTGTTGATGGGTAACACATTGTGCTCCTTCGAATTGATACAAAGTTAGCAATCCAGTATAGGATATATACTCGAGAATAGTCTCGATAATTGATGCTTCACCAACCGCCTCTTAACAATCACAGTAAGTATAACGAAACGCGTACGAAGTCGATGGTTTACAATAACAATCGATTATTTGAACAACAATGTCGGAAATTAATCCAGCGAATCAACCGAAGTTCAACCACATTCCGTGTGGGTTGCATAAGCGAAGTCGAATCACGATCTGGGCACCCTTCTCTCTGACCTTGGTATGTTCCACCAGCGAGGATCAACTTGTATTCGGGAGATCAACCTTGAACAACGGAATTTGGATGGATGTCTGACCTGTTCAAGAAACAAGGAGCGAAGATGGAAACCCCGAAGTAGGTAGTTCATAGTTCGAGGGCATATATTCATGATATCATGCAATTAAACATCGCAGAACATGAGATGCATATTGGACAAGAGATCCATTTAGTAGGAGAATGTAATTTCCTTTTCGAAAGCTACATTCGTGAGAATTCAAGATATATTTCTACAAATGGTATATACTCGTCTCTACTAGTAATCTAAAACTCGCTCTCCATCGCTATAATACAAGAAGTGGAAAATGTCTATAAACAAAATCATAAATATATGAACCAACGCATATAATTCCTCAAGCAGTCTTCCATCCTAACAACGCTCCCAGCCTCGCTACATGTTTCATGAATCCCCTCGTGGGGGAATGAGCTCTCCTCCATCTATAATATGCCAACAATCCCCCAATTACGATCGGTGAAGTCAATACACTCACCAAACCAACTATGATCAATTTGCCTTGTTTCTGGCTCTTCTTTACAATCTCGGAATATCGCTCGTTGCTAAAACTAACACGAGAGTACTTGGTTTGCCATCCAAGACGAGGTACGTATACACTCAATGTTTCTTCTAACCATTTGCGGAATTTGTAGACCGGTGAGATAACGGCTGCGCGCATTTCAAAGTAGTTTTCGAAGGCTAGATCATTGATAGCGTGTGCATCAGCTTTACGGATTTCGGAGTAAACGCTCAGAGCAACAGAGCGACAGGCTTCGGTGCTGAGAAGGGGGAAATTGCGCTTCTCATCATCGAGAACGGAATAGAGAACACGGACATCTTCCAGACCCGCGTTCATTCCTTGTCCGTAAAATGGAACCATGGCGTGAGCAGCATCACCGAGGATGACTACTGAATCTTGGAAGTGGTAGGGTTTGCATTTTATGCTTATGAGTGGAAGATGTGGGTTATTTTTGAATGATGATATTAGAGAAGCATGGGCGATTAGTTTTGTGACACCTGGGAAATGCTCGTCGAAGAAAGGGGGGACATCTTTAGGATCGGTTTCGAGCTCATTGAACGATTTCGATGGCATGAAGAGAGTACAAGTGAATGAGCCATCCTAATTTATGTAAGAAGATAGTCGAGAGAAAAAAGAAAAAAGGGGCCTACATACCGTGCTAGGGATTGCGATGAACATGAAATCTTTACCGGGCCAGATATGTAAGTGGTGTGGAGATATTTTAAAACGAGATGCTGGATCCTCCCCAATTTGCTCTTGAGCATCTATAGTGAACTCACACCACAAAGTGTCGATGTACTCTTGCTGATAATCCATTCGGAGATATTTCATCAAGTGATAACGTGTAGCTGAATGAGCCCCATCAGCTCCAATGAGGAAGTCAAAATCCACTTCAACTTCTTGATCTCTAATTTCGACGGACCATTGAAGTGATTTGCCACCGTGAACTTCAAACCATGCCTTTTTGTTTCTAAAATCAGCTCCTGTTAGTTTGTGGTTGAACTTGAATTTGACATTAGGAAGAGACTCGAGCTCATCGAGTAATCTTTTATTGAGATCCCCTCTGTCCACGGCATATATTGACTGGGAACCGGATTAGTGATGAGGTTACAACTGTAGTCATAGATATTCATACTCTTCCATGGATATCATAGTCTTGTGATTGTTCGTAAAGCTCCTTATTAGCCGTTTCGCCGTGAATCATCCTACCTGCCATCGGTATCGCCTCTTTCATGATACTATCAAGAAGTGCTGTGCGCCCCGATTGTCTTATGGCATTGATTCCCCGCTCTGATAGAGCGAGATTGATAGATTTTGTGAAATTGAGAGGTGTTGTGGAAGGATCCCGAAGATCTAGGAATTTGTTAACGGGGGAGGTTATAAGATTGACCAATAAGTTCACAAGCCCACGTAGCAATGGTGATAGGATTTTGTTCTCCACTGATGTATACATCTATAGAGAACTGGAAAAGGATACAATATACTGAACTGAACTTGATCTGGCCTTCCGCAATACCACCAACATAGAAGTTTCTCCCTGGAAGATTTGTGGCGATACCCTCACATGACTCATCTACATGAAGGAAAAAGAATTTCAGAATCAAAGTCTCTGTGCCGGATTGAGAGTGAACTTTCACTGAGTATGGTTTATATCACATAGAGACTCTCTGTGACATTCCTCGGGTAGTCCCTGCGCATTGCAAACTATTCAGGCAAAAGAATGATAGAATCAAAACGTACCACTTCGGAGTTCATATATTTCTACATCATCCCCTCGTTGAGCTGCATAGAGAGCTGCTAAAGCTCCGACTGGACCAGCTCCAATAATAACAGTCTTTTGTCTTGAAGATTGTTCAGACATATTCGATTGAAATGTCAACTCAAACAGATTGAGGCAAATTGTTGAGAATTCTATCTATGACATCTTGAAAATATATAGTACTCCGGTCCGGTAATTTCATTTGCGAAGGGTCTGTTTGGTAAGACTTTAGAATTTTAGAAATCATTTCACTAAAATCACCCCTCATTTCACGTGATCATATGATTTTATGAAACATTGTGAACGCTAAGCCGAAGCAAGACACCGCCTTAGCACAAACTGTTAATTTAATTGGTTACTTTGCCTCTACGCCCTTTCTAGAACACTTTTTGGCAACACGGCTGACAGAAATTTACCAGAAATTTCGCCTTGTCCTACTACACACTAGGTTACAACAAAGCTGTTTAACCATCAAGGTCTTTCGGAAAGTCTGTATATTCCCATGTTATAAGTTTCTTGCAGATCTCCTTCACCATGTCATCAGAAGATTCGGCATCTCCCAGGAAATGCATAGGCGTTGATTGCGAGAATGAAGCTGGCTCGTTACAATGTCCAACATGTTTAAAGCTTGGCACGAAAGATAGCTTTTTCTGTTCGCAAGATTGTTTTAAGAAGAGTTGGGTATGTACACTTCAATCCTGTCTAATCCATCATGCAAAGCATTTGGAACCTCTCGGGAAATTGGCGGAGCATCAGGTGTCGTCCACTTTGACTGCCCCTCTGAGGAAGTTTTGGAGACGTCAATTGTTCAACCCAGCGCAATGCTAACAACGATCGCAGAGTGAACATAAGAAAGTCCATAAGTCACAGAGTAATTTCCTCAGTACTATCTTTACCCCAAAAGTTGTTTCTAAACCCGATCCAGCTACCGGACTATTCAATCCATTTCCTACCTTTCCATTTACCGGATCTTTACGACCTGTTTACCCATTATCCGACCACCGAGAAGTACCAAAGACTATTCAGCACCCCGATTACTGGAGAGATGGCGTTCCACGCAGCGAAAGAACTAGTCAAAGGAACAAAATTGAGATATTGAACAAGGAACAGCAGGAAGGCATGAGAAAGGTTTGTCGATTGGGTAGAGAAGTTTTGGATATCGCAGCCGCAGCCGCTAAACCTGGAGTTACTACCGACTACATCGACGAGATCGTACACAAAGCTTGCTTGGAGAGAAACGTGAGTACCTTGTCGTGAGATAAATTGAATTTACTGATCAGCCTAGTCGTATCCTTCTCCTCTCAACTACTGCGATTTTCCAAAGTCCGTCTGCACATCCGTCAACGAAGTCATTTGCCATGGTATTCCAGATAGGCGAGTTTTGAAAGATGGAGATATTCTGAACATCGATGTTACACTCTATCATGGAGGCTTCCACGGCGATCTCAACGAAACATATTATATTGGTGACAAAGCAAAGGCGGACCCGGACACAGTGCGAGTTGTGGAAGCTGCACGAGAATGTTTGGATCTAGCCATCAACACCGTTAAGCCTGGAGTACTATTCAGAGATTTTGGAAACGTTATAGAAAAGCGCGCCAAGGAGTCGAATTGTAGCGTCATCAAGGCATATTGTGGTCATGGAATCAACAGCTTGTTTCATTGCGCACCAAACATTCCTCATTATGCGAAGAATAAGGCTGTAGGTACAGCAAAACCTGGAATGTGCTTCACAATCGAGCCCATGATTGCATTAGGAACACACAAGGATAAGACTTGGCCAGATAACTGGACTAGTGTCACTCAAGATGGAAAGAAAACTGCCCAATTTGGTATGTAATTTGGGACTTCATTAACTGTGATCGCTTACTAACATCTAACAGAGCATACTCTTTTGATCACAGATGATGGTTGTGAAATATTGACAGGAAGACTACCTGACTCTCCTGGTGGTCCCATACCAATGCCAGTCGTTGCCGAGGAGACTAATGGGGAGACGAAGGAAGTGGCCGCTTGAGAAATAATTAGGATAGATAGATTCTAGCCAAGCCAATAGCCACCAGGGCCATATTGAGAGTAACGAGGGGAAGGGGGAAATTGTGTGACCCCGTAAATCCCGTGTGAATAGGAAATGGCATTTCCAAGGTCGAAGCACAAATCACCCCCAAAATATGATGGCCTCTAAAGACTAATATAATAAATCATGAGGTGATTAGAAGTAAATCTGAATACAACTTTCTAACACAATACTCAAAGCCTTCACAGTACGGCTCTTGAGTTTTACTCGAGTGTATCTATTGCACTTTACCTAGGTACCTCCCTACCTACCTACCTCCCTACCTACCTACCTCCCTACCTACCTACCTCCCTACCTACCTACCTCCCTACCTACCTACTTACCGATCGTTCATGCCCCTGACAAATATGCACAATTTATACATGCATAAGCGAATAAAATACATATCACCTCTTATCCTATCAGAAGGGAACAAATCCTTGATCTTGATCTATCAACACAATACCTAGGTACTAACAACAAACTTTCCAATAAGTCTCCAAAAGCTTCGTCATTCGCCGCTTGTAGATCATCATCCGAATCTTTCCCACTTACCTTACCATAAGCTTCCAGGAAAATCGAACCGCTGTGGTACTGCATAAAAAATCATTCTGCCAACATCATCTAGATTCTTCTCTCACCAAGGTGCAATCAATACGGTGCCGATTTTGGAGGATTTCCCCACCTTTAGAGCTTAAACTTGAACTACCTACCCATACTCAAAAAAATCCCTTCAGAGAACAGACAACGAACAACACGCACGCAACCATCCGAGCTCCCAGTAGCAACATCTTGACTCGAATATATATTCCGAGACCTTCATCGCAGATACTGCAACGTAAGAAATTATACCACAGGCTTTTTAATCGCGGATTCGACGCGATTCACATAGATTGCCCAAGATGATGTCAGGAGAGGCATGGTTGTACCTATTGGCGGTGCTTATCAATGCCGTCAATCTGTTCCTACAAGTGTTCTTCACTATTATGTACAGTGATCTCGAGTGGTAAGTTTGATTTCAATCTGGTACCTCTTCAATACAAGATTGCGGAGGGTTCGGAGAGGTGGACAGAGTAATAGAGACTTGGCCTCTACCACATGCGATGAGCATGTATATCGATCCTTTGCTACTGGGAGGGGACAGCTCAAGCTTCATTATACTACGAAATCATGCTAACATCGAATGGCACAGTGACTACATCAACCCTATCGATCTTTGCAACCGTTTGAACACGTACATTATCCCCGAGGCAGCGGTTCATGGGTTCTTGACCCTCTTATTCCTTATCAACGGGTACTGGGTTGCGCTCGTTCTCAATCTGCCACTTGTGGCATTCAATGTCAAGAAGTAGGTTCCTGCTGCAGTGTCAGAAGATAAAGATTTTGGACATTTACTAACAGATAATTAGGATTCTCGATAACGCACATCTTCTCGATGCTACTGAAATTTTCAGAAAGCTCAATGTCCACAAGAAAGTAAGTTGATGCTTGGTTCCATGTCCCATTGTATCTTTAAGCTCTCACTAACATTGCCCCCTCGATAGGAATCCTTCATCAAGCTCGGTTTCCATCTTATCATGTTCTTCTTCTACCTCTACTCTATGATCGTTGCCTTGATCCGGGACGAGTCGCATTGACTTAAGAACAACATTGGCGACCGGTATAAAGTGGAGGCATAGGTACAGCTACAGGTTCGACGGTCAAGGGCAGAGCTTGCTCGACGAGATGGAACTAGGAGACTGCGAAAAATGGGTGGCAAGTTTTATATGTGCCATGATCTCTACGATATGTTGACTACGAATGGTATGGCTGAATGAATGGATGAATGGCGGTAGTTTAGATGTAATGGTAGTGCTCTTTCCATTGGTTTCGAGCCTGGCAGGAAAACGGGGGGAATTCTATAATGAGTGGACTTTCGTACAGAAGTTTCATGTGGATAGATACCTCACATGCTAGAAACGGCATGTTTTTTTGATATGAATGAATCTTGTTATTTTGCAATTATCAAATATCAAAGATCTTGCTTTCATTAGCATTTTTGAAAACTATTCAATGTCATAGAAGTGATAAATTTCAACCAATGTGATTGATTCTTCTTCAAATCAAAGCTTGCGCCTTGTATCGTCTGCATGATCACGTGCTTGTGCTGTCAGCCTCGTCATTCTATCGCGAAAATAGTCTCGCGCCTTGTACTCAGGTTTAACTTTGTGAGACGAGAAAGACAGCAATAATTATCTACAAATATTCGCTCTCGATTCTGGTTTTCCCATCAATTCAGCTTGAAGCTTTCAAAATGGCGGACTTTGGCGCATACCCGCCCAATATGGCACCTCAAAATGCCCTCATAGTTCGAAATGCAGAAGGTCCAGAACATGCCGTGGTTCAATACAGCGCCGATAATTTGGCCCGCGCAACACAGGGCCCTGCGAATCCTTTCAAAGACGAGAAAAATTCACTTAAGCGCAAAAATGTACTTACTGGCCATGCAGAAGAGACCTATATTAGTGAACATACGTTTCGAGATCAATATCGAGCGGTGGAACGAAGAGGGAATCATCTTTCAGGCGCGGAAGCCAAGGAAGAAGCAGCTAGGATACGAAGTAAAAGACAGAAGAAGGGTGACTCAAGTATAGCCGAAGGTGATAACGCGTATGTTGGACCTTGGGCAAAATATAAAAGGGAAGAATATGAGGAGGTCAATGAAGATGAACCATTACGAAGCGATGAAGAATACGAAGAGGTTGAAGAGGATGAGGATGTAATAGAGAGTGGAACTGTTATTGCTGCACCGCCGCAAGCTTTAGCGAGACGTCAAGAGGTCGAAGAATTGGGCGAGGAGACAACGACTTTCGAAGGAAGCGAACAGTATGATTATCAGGGACGAACATACATGCATGTCCCGCTGGATCTGGATGTAGATCTGAAGAAGGAGGCTGGAAGTTTCAAGAACTATGTACCGAAGAAGATGATACACACTTGGAAAGGACATACAAAACCTGTCGTTGGAATACGATTCTTCCCCGAATCTGGACATTTACTTCTTTCAGGGAGTGCCGATACGACAGTCAAAATTTGGGATGCTCATCATTCAAGAGAGCTATTACGAACATATTCAGGTCACACGAAAGCTTTAACAGATGTTGCATTCAATGTAACTGGTACACAATTCATCTCTGGCTCCTACGACCGCATGATGAAATTATGGGATACGGAAACAGGTCAATGTATCAATCGGTTCACAACTGGCAAAACTCCTCACGTCATTCGTTTTAACCCCGATCCCGAACACAGCAATGAATTCCTTGCCGGCATGGCAGACAAGAAGATTGTACAATTCGATACCCGTACTCGCGAACTCGTACAAGAATATGATCACCATCTTGCAGCTGTCAATACTATTACGTTTGTGGATGAAAACCGACGCTTCATCACTACATCTGACGATAAGTCATTACGCGCTTGGGATTACAATATTCCAGTCCCTATCAAATTTATTGCGGAACCACACATGTACTCCATGACACGTGCATCTCTGCATCCATCTAAAAAATGGGTGGCCTATCAATCGTCTGACAATAATATCTTCGTATATGGAGCTACAGACAAATTCCGTCAAAATCGAAAGAAAGTTTTCAAGGGACACAACAATGCGGGTTATGCTATTGATGTGGCATGTAGTCCTGATGGGCAATTTCTTGCTTCGGGAGATAGCGGTGGATATGTTTGTTTCTGGGATTGGAAACAGTGCAAGATGTACCATAAGTTCCAGGCAAGTAAAGAGGCTGTTACTTGTGTGGAGTGGAGTCCTCAAGAGAGCTCGAAGGTTGCTACGGCGGGTTTGGATGGCGCGATTAGGTATTGGGATTAGATGGGACTTTTGTGAAAAGGGGAGAAGGGGGGAAAGGGGGAAGAATGTATGTATGTATGATAGATGTATCCAAATCGAGATCCATAGGGAATTGGAAACTATTCCAGGATGGGATTCTAATACTGGGGAAGTCTTTAGACTTTTGTATCAAGCGAAATCTCTTCCTAGAATGATGTGTATTCGCTTGATATCAACTCTCGCCGAAAGCATCTGAAGTGTCAAATCTCTTGCTAAAAACTCTTCAAAAATACATGCAGTGAGTAGGGAACTTTGGCATAATCACAATGAAGTATCGTTCAGTTGCCAGTCATTCGGCAAAAAGTTTGTCCTGCGACATGACGTTTCTGAGAAGGAAGACTGTCTGCTGTAGGAGTTACTATAGAGGCAGCCACCTGCTTGATTCAAACCCAAGTCATATGCCCACTCATTTTGATTCATAGTTTATGATATACTACATGACCCATGTTTCTTTGTGTATATCTCTCTAATTTCTAGGTCGATCACATTTGAATTTATCCTCACATCCAATTTTCATATCCACGCCAACAGATATTTTCTTTCCAATCTAGACTTTATCATATCTCGTTTCATACTATCCGATACTGAAATGACTTTCACAGCCTATATATACTATCTGGATTTATCACCAGTTCACATTTCACGTTCACCAAAACGACCACACATCACCCCAACCTCGTTTCATTACCCCGCCACTATCTTCCATTCTCTTGGCTTTTGAGAGTCCTGCATTACTAGCTGTACATGCCATTGATTTTTGAAGCGTAGGAAGAACCACTCCGTTGGGATAGGTCGTGCCGATCTTTTTGGGGCGGTGGTTAATTGAGAGCTTTTTTACATGAGAGGAGAGGGAGATGCAATATCGCTTTTAAGAAAATGGAAATGGAAGACTGACATCAGTCCAGCTCCATGAACAACACCCCGCACCAATTCTAGTTCCGTTGGCTGAAGTAGTACATGCCCATTCGTTTGCGGTTTGCGTGGTTGGCATACCTGGCCATGCCACGTTGGATTCGAGTAAGGTTGCGTTTGTACCTGGGGGTGTTTCTTTTGTTAGGTTTTGGCGGTGCGGTGGATAGAGGAAATAATATTGAGAATGAGAATGAGAATGAGAATGGAGAATGGAGTGATGAGGAGGGGAGGGTGAGAGTTTGAACGGAAAAGCATTGGATTGTATACAAGAACCATAACTGCCATATTCATCAATAGCACAGCAACCTCCGAAATAATCACTCAAGCATGTTGTAGTACGTGTAGATCGGATTTGGTTGTTATCTCTTGAGAATGGGGTGTAGTAGAGAGGAGATGCGGATGCGGGGACGAAAGTGATGAGGGCGAGAAGACAGGAGAGAGAATGTTGATGCATTCTTGTGCTTGCTCGTTTTTGAGAAAGGTCTTTTTGTAATTTGCGCTCGTGGGTTTCGCGCGGGTGTAGATGGATAGTGGTTATTTGTGCGATTTTAAACTCAAAACTTCAATAGCAATGCAGAGTAAAATGCTTGGATCACAAACCACATCCACATCACCGCAAAATCACCAGGACACATTTCCAAGAATCATCAAGACGGGAACTATCCCCTTTCAACCCTCAAGCATACCCATATCATCCACTTCATCCAATATCTCTCTCGCCAATTCACCCATTTCCTCCTCATCATCACAATATACTTCTCCTCACGTATCCAATTATCCCGGCCACATTCCCACAATTCCGAAATCTGGGGTAAACAGGGATTTACGGAAGAGCTTGCCGAAAATGTGTGATTGGGATTGTGGTGTGTGGGATGGGATAAATGGGTAAATTGTTTAGCGAGGTCATGAGGTTTTTGCTGACGGAGAATTTGTGTGTGAGGGAGTTTGGGTTTGGATTCTGGATTCTGGATTCTGGGTTTGGAATATGGGCTATAGATTGCGGGTTCGGATGAGGTGTTTGTGGGATTTGTAATGGGGTTGGGAAAAGATGGGAAAGGATGGGAAAAGGGGGAAGAATTTTGGGTTGTTTGTTGGGTATTGTTATGGACTATTTTATTTCTGTCGTTGGTTGTTGGAGGGAGCGCAAGCGAGGGTTTGGTAAATGTGTAGACGTCGAGAGACGAAGGAGAGGATAAAGAGATCTGAGATCACGGAAAGAATCCATAGGATATGAGGTGTAATGTAACGAATCACATTGTGTTTTCTTTGGCTAGAAGATTAGATAAAATTGCTTGGCGATATGATATCCTTGTTATTCGAATTTTCAATGAAGAGCGATTGGATCTATGACAGCCTTTGATAGGTAAGAGTATGTTTGTTTCTGCTATATATCATGGATATCTCCATGGTACTGATAGATTGTATCTTCCCTGGTGGCCTTTTCCTGCTTGGTGATGACCGGACCTGATATGAAATGTCATGAAGTGCTGACTCCTTTTATCTCTTTGGGAGGATAGATTTATGCGATGGTAGATAATGCTGCGCTATGCAAAAGAAGAGCTGCGAGATTAGTGTATTGAAGTGAGATTGATTAGCCACTCAACGTAAAATCTGAGCTCTTGAGAGATAGTATGATCCCGAGATGATCATTGAATAGATATTCAATACACCCTAACGGACGGCTCGCTGCTGGCCCCGAAACCACTACCATGGGAGTTGTTTGGACAGTCGCCTAGTACGTACAGCGAGCAACGAGGATGAGAGGCTCAAGCCCGCCCATCATTTCCATTCTCCTGGATGTAGACACTATAAGGATAGAAAACAACGGGTATTGTATGAGATATCTTCGAGCGCAGCGAGCTATGGGGGATTGGGGGCTTGCCCCCATGATAACCAAGAAGAGGCACGAAAGTCGTTAAACTTTGCGAGTTTGTTGGCCAAGAACTCTCGGCTTTGCTCTTTTATTTCCGGGATGAGCAATACTGTATTGTGTCTGATGGTTCGGTTAAGAATCTTACTGAATTTTCTCAGTTGTAACCTGGTGTTACAGAATATCATGGAATCTCGCTCTAGAACTCAGAATCATTTGCTTGAACAATGAATATAGTGCTTATGCGAGCAAAGAAACTGTAAAAGATGTTTCATACTGACCCACTGATTTCAGCAATCATCGCACTTTCGGGCAATATAAGGCATATTCTCGGGCCAGATTGTGAGCAGTGGAGACAAAACCGGTTCGAGATTCATGGCCAGTCTCCCAGTATAACCTATCATTTTCATCACCTCCGAAGCTCCATGAAGATTTAATATCACAAACTTTCGGAAAGGACGATTAGTTGCAGCAACGGTTCCCCGCAAGGGTAGTATTGGTAGTACTACAACCTTGAGAGTCACCGATACCATGACCAAGTTAACAATCCTTCACTCGAATGTAGGAGGCGAATGATCTTGAGCCTCGGAGATATTCCCTTTGTACAATGTTCCATTCGCCATTTCGTGCTCTCTCAAATCGAAGATGTGATATCTGATAGTGATGTTACCACGAATGTGGATTCTTCGACCCTTGGTGTTGAGAAAAAAGTCTCGTATAGGCGCCACGATGGATCTCTTGATAAGATGCTACTTTATTATCAGCCTTGGCCGCCGAAAACTCGAAATATTAGATGATCTAAGATCTCTTGAAGAAATCAAATGTGGAGCTCGGCGGAAGAAATGTAGTAGTACTGGTGCATGTATTGCGATGTTGCTGATGAAAATGTCGTACATTTCTCCTCCGTACGTCCGTCACCTCAAGAACTAGGGTCATCGGTAAAGTGCGGTTGCAGCTTATCACCCAGCTTGCATCTTGTTGATGAGGTAGATTGTCGTGTGCTTCTCACTCCGTACGTCCGTCTCGCTGTCCATTGTTGACATCTCATCGTACAGATTGCCAATGAAAAAAATTCCGTGGGGGGAATAAGGTGAAGGATGCACCAAGGGAAAATTTGTCAAGCTGCACTGCTGCAGTGATATTGGAGATAAGATTTCGAAGACCGACAAGGCCATAATGATCGTTACTAATTGCCACTTTCCGAGAGGGTTTGCAACACAAGGTATGCAGTGAGACTGATTGTTGAAGTTCTTGAGTATCAAATGTGGAACAGAATAAGACTCGGCTCAACTTGGCTGATGATACCGTGCATACTCTTGTATCCATTTCATATCTTCTTCGATAAACCTAAGATTTCATGGCAATAATTGTGCAATATATCCACATATGAACTGTTCTGGGCATATTCGAAATGTAAAGGTGGTTGGTGGAGGAACTCCTCGCTCGCAAAAAAGTGAGGCAGTGTTGATGTACATAGCCAAGATACTTGGGAATTCTTGGTGTTACAGGATCATGAAATGATGTTCCATTAGAAATCCCACACTGCCAATACACCATCGTTCATCATCAAACATGTAAATTGTAAATCATACAAAGTATAGAAGAATAGGTCACTTGACATGTTTCAGAAGATCTAAATTTGCAAATCTTCACCACCACTCAAACAACCAAGAATCTTCCATCCCTTTTCAACAGACTAAAGAGGACTAACTTGGAAACCAAAGCCTTACGCCAAGTTGACAGTCAAACTAATAACTACCGTTTCCCGTCGGTACATAGAGTAATGATCGTTGTTCATCATCTTAAAATTGCTTGGTAGATCATCAATGAAGAACAATAATTGTTTGCCCAGCACAACACCAAGATCTACCAAACTCTTATCGTAGATGCCAAGACCATCATTTCCCTTTAAATAGTTTAATAAGTTTCCAATATGGTTAACTTTCAGGCGGATCGGATCGTTTGTAGGACTCTGTGCGTAGCTTGGCCGGAACACCGCTTGTAACAATTTGGTCTTCAAAGAGTATACTGGAGGAGAGGAATCGCGGGTATGTACTTCCTCCCCCAAAACATTGCGAAGCGAAGATTACCCCTTCATCCTTGGAAAAAGAATGTGGCGAGGGTTTCTTTTGCAACAACGTATTCGATGTTTCAATACATACGTATGTCAAAATTTTGTATATGCCATAGAGAACAACTCCAAGGGTTGACAAGGAACAATTGAAATGACCTTGGCAGGTGCAATGCATCAATACAGATTTTTTTGATTTTTTTTTGATTTTTTTTAAATTCGTTTATTGTGACTGAGGAAATCTCGATAAGGATAAATTCTAGTGTAACATCCAGCAGTCCATTGAGTCCGCCCATGCTTCCTCATTACGACTCCGGATTGGCGCCCGGAGTTCCCGTTGAGGTTCTGCGTGGAAGATTCTTTGGATAATATTCATCGCCAAGAAACTTATGCGTAGCGGTATTCCTGGCGTATTCTCCATCGACTCCAAGCGGAGCAAGCGTAGGAGACCAGCTGGGGGAAACAATATATCTCTTGGCAAACTATATTTTTCATGTATGTACCGTTCCATCGCGTTCAGTGCCATCTTGGCTTACTGATGTGGAGGTCGTGAATCCGCAAATGGCGCTCGGTCATGCCCAGAATTTGTCTGACACAGATAGGTGACTTCCAAGAATTTGGGGGTTCTGTATTGAGAATAATGGATTGAGGTAAGAATGAGGCACGGAGGGGGAGGGAAGGTATGTTGATGAAAGTGTATATATTCATCGATGTTTCCCTCCTTATTCCCTCCTCATCATTCAACTCAGTCTTACAATCAAACATCAAACATCCAATCCAATATCAAGCAATCTATATCCCGACCAATCACAAATCACCACCAAAAATCACTATGTCTTCTACCACAACTCAACAATCACGTCTTGGTAAGCTTCTTATCCCATTCTAATCTCACATCTCACATAGTTCAACGATATGCTAACATTCTCTCTAGACCGTGCCTACTCTACCTCATCCGCTTCCTCCAGCGACTCCAACGATGGATGGCTCATTCTCAACGGCCATAGCTCCTCCACAGTCACCACCCCCAACGAATCAACCGATGCATTCAACCCCTACCTTC
Organism: Botryotinia globosa; assembly: GCA_014898425.1. NCBI lineage: Eukaryota > Fungi > Ascomycota > Leotiomycetes > Helotiales > Sclerotiniaceae > Botryotinia > Botryotinia globosa. The sequence goes on from RCSZ01000001.1 coordinate 517,522, forward strand.
AGCTTGCTCCAGTCACCCGTGGTGCATCAACTGTCAACCAAAAATTCAGAGCTACAGAGAATGCAGAGGATAGACAAAGATTGTTCTTATTGAGAGCAAGAGACAACTAGATGATCTGGGGCTTATCGTGGAGTATGGGATCTGGAGATGATGAGATGGCATTGTACTAGTGGTTGAACTGGAATTCAATAGAGGTGGAAATCGCTGTTTCTCAAATCACAGGATAAAACAGGGACACTGGCGAAAATTGGTTTGGGGATTTCTGTTGCTGGATTGTTAGTCACTTGGGGTTTCGGTCTGGGCCGGTCTTGTTTGAAGCGCAGGAGTATCATTATTCTTTTGACCTATGGGAATCGAAATTATATGCACTTATGATGAATAAATCAAAATAGAAAAATGCAAAGAATCATAACATTCAAATCCTTCCCCGCGTGATCATAATGTGCTCGAGCAAATAAGTTGATATACTGCAGCCTACATGATGATCTCAGAACCTTAAGCACCTTGATGAATCTGCTCCCTAAAATCACGTACACGAATAGTTAGTTTATCCCACTTACAAAGCACAAGCTGCAGAGAGCCTACTTCTACCCCGCTCTTTCCGGTGGGTTGTGGAAGTCGCTACGTGTGGTGACGGGAAGATACATTTCAATCCTAGATGCTGTAGATCTCACTGACTCTCAAAAACACGTACTACATTCATATCTTTCACCGCTTGGTCACTCCAAATACTTCGTACTCTTCCCCAATCAAAAATACAATATCACGTGACTGCATGTTCAGCCTGCAAGCCGAATAGTTATTAGAGCGGCTGAAACTCTACTGTCAAAAGCAACCTTGGAAATATGACTAACATCCTTGATTTCAACTTTCCTTTCCCTGCGTATTTCGCTTTCCTCGCTTACACAATACATGAAAACTTGTTATACACTGATTAGTCTTTCAACACCCCTCCCCTCAAACCCAATTTCAAAGGATTCAATTCTAATTTGGTTAAAGCAAATTATACGCATTGAGAAACCTAATGGACAGTATACGACATTACTTCCAACCCTATTTGCTGAGAACGGGGAAATAATAAGCTAGCTGACCAATAAGGAAAAAAAAATGCTATGTAGGTATCTAGATAGACATCAGCATCAACCGACATTCACAACTTCAAAACATGTTTTATCAATCTATCTCTAGACAATTTACCTTTTTCATCTAGACATGCTTATACTCAAAAATGCACCGCCTGATAAAGAAATCATTATTCCCCCAAACCCGAAACCCCAGCCTCTTTATGCCCCTCTTTTTCCTCCTCTTCCTCAAAAATAAAAACAATGGGCTCGAATAGAGCTGAATATACTAGACTAATAGCGAATCGAACATCGCATCTCTCTCATACTAATAAAGGAACATTATACTATTAAACCACAAGCCCTATAATTTATATTTGTATAAAAGATAAAAACTATAAGTACTACTGATTACCGCTGTTTTAAACATATTTTGTATAAATTATTTTCTATAACTAAAGATATTTTATCTTTATTTTCGTAAAATATAATTCTGATATCTCATTTTTTCATTCTTCTAAGAATAATCCAAGAACTGAAAATAGTTTTTCGTTAAATCCTGGGAAAATAAGTGACTAACCTCAGTTGCAATCATATTGGAAATTGAAATCTCCGATATTGTTTTCTAAATACTATCCCCTAGACTGCCAACTAGCAGCGCCGTCGCTTAACAGGGATCTAATGAACTAATCAAATCATCAGGATCTTAAGAATTCGTATAACATTTGGATTATATTCTATAATAACTATTGAAATATTTATTATTATTATATAAATAAATATTATATTCTTAATATCTTTATATACTTTTATATCTATTATTTTTTAATTTAAAATTATTCAATATTTCTTTTAATATAACTTTTTTTATATCAAAGAATAGTTCCTTATATATATTATAATTTTTTTAATTTTTAATTTAATAAAATAATATTTATTTTCATTCTTTTTATATTTCCAATAATTTTCAAACTTAAATTCAATATATAACAATATATATATATATATCTATATCTATATATAGATAAACTTTATTTATTATAATTAAATATTATAAAAATATCTACAAATTTAACAATTCTTTGTTTTTCAATATTTGTATATATAAATTCATTTATTTTATAATCGATTTTATTATTTTAATAAAAAATAAAGATAAAATAAAATAAATATATTATAATATTGAAAATTAATTAATAAAATAAGTTTTCAATTGAAATTAATATATTTTATAGATTCGAAACAAATCTTTTTTTTTAAAACAGAAACAATATTTAAGTATAATATCTCTTTATTAATAGGATCAAATTCTATATCATTTAAGGTTATATTAATGGAATTATTATATATAATATATATAATATATTTATTGATTTCTTTATTATTAATATTATTATTGAAATTATTAATGTTCTTGCTTAGTGCACGGACCACATACGGCGCCGCTAGCCGGCAGTCTAGGGGATAATTATTTGAATACTCTTCCTTTCATTTTTCATTCTCTCAAATTCATTATATTCTTTACACTTTGATATCAAAATCAACTGTTCGGAACGGTTATTTTCTTTTTCTTTAGTCAATATTTTTCTCATTCGTTTTAATATTACGAAAATGATATAAGCACTTTCACTCAAAAAACTACTCGCAAATGTTGTATTGTAGGTCATGCGCTTAGCATGGGATGGGCTAGACTATATTGAGAATAGTATTAGAATAATACTATATAGAAAGCTTAGGCTAGTAGAATAAATAGAATTACTATTATTGAATCTTGAGTTGATATTTGTATTATATAATCTTATGTATATATAAAAGTGAGTACTAGAAAAAGATCTGAATATAAGAACTCAAGTTACTTATTTATGCTTTTTCCTGCCCCCTATATATAGGTGATATACTTGAAAATTCTGATTTTACAATCAATTTTATTAATTTTCTTTATTGATTTGTAATCAATATTTATAATAAAGAAAAAGAAAAAATAATATTGTATAATATTGCGTTTATCATTCCGCATTTGGACTAGCTTCTATGTCATATTTCAATTTTTTCAAAATAATGCATTATTATTTTAAATAAAGAACTAATAAAGGATTTCTTTTTGAATAAAGAATTCTTTATTTTATTTTATATTAATATTCTTTCTTATATAAAGAAAATAAAGAATATAAGAAATTTTTTCTTATAATATTGAATTTTTATTATTTTATTATAATAATAGAGTTTTATTATTATAATTAGTTCCCTTAATATTATAATAATATTATAATAATATTAAGTGATTTAATTAATATTTATCAAAAACAACAAAACTAAAAAAAAGTGAGTTTTGATATAAAGAGTGGCCCGAAAGTGGGGTATTCGACGACTTAGTTTATATATTCACTCCTCTCTATTTACCTCCTCTATAACTCTAAATACTAAGGCCTCAGGGCCTATATTTTCTTTTTATTTATTAAAATTTAATAATAAAAGGATTATAAAAGTGTCGATTCTATTCATTATACAAAAAATAAGATTATCATTAATAATAAATATATTATTGATATTATAATACATATCTAGAGAATTATATAGGAATTTATATTAAATTTCTTTCTATCTCGAATATTCACTTTCCCACCACAGGTGTACCTACATCTCTGATAAAATTGTGCAAGTACTCGCCAGGGCCCGAGACAAGCTGGAAGATTCGCAACACACTATCGAGGAGCTTCTCCTTGGCAACCTGGGCTTGTTCAGGAGCATCAGGCGATAAGTTGATGATGGGTGCATCCCGCTCGAAGCTAGGCTGGGGAAGTTTGTTGGCTCGGAGGTATCCATTCAACGTGGTGGTGTTCTTGTTGAGATCCTGGACTAAGACCTTTAGTACCATTGATACCGTTAGAAATTCCGTTTGAAACCATGTTGGGCAATTTGATTTGCAAATGTTAAGACAAGGAAGATAACATTGAATTGCTGATGCTGAGATGATGCTCAGAAGATTGAAATCAATAGAGCTTATTAGGTCTTTCAAGTGGTGCCATTTGAATACAACTGCAATAGTGGATAGCTAACAAGTTTCAGTGCCCTACCCGTTTTGGAAGTCCGAAGTCCCCCGAGGAATGTACGTGTTGTAATGCGTGGATGAGACGACTTTTAAAGTTCGAATATCTTCGGCCGGTGCTTATGCATAAGCTACACTAGTGAGGCGCTGCCTACTCAAATAAACAAGATCACCCTAGAGGACACGACAGCTTGATCTATCCCTTCTGAAAGGTCGTAAACCGAAGCAATTGTAATTCAGAGCATATTCTACTCCATCTCACTATCAATATCACCATGGCCAAACCCGCCCAACATTATGAGGTCATCATCGCTGGAGGAGGAATTGCTGGAGTCACTCTCGCGCTGATGTTTGAGAAACTTTGCGTCAGCTATTTACTCCTCGAGGGTCGCAATACTCTCAAGTCTGACAGAGGCGCGGGTATTGGCCTGCAGCCAAATGGACTTCGCATCCTAGATCAACTCGGTCTTGTGGAGGACATTGAGGAGGCTACTATACCGCTTGAGAAGTGGTTCTCTTCTGACAGCGAGGGCAATTTGATGAATGACTCTGACGCCATGGGCCAATATCGTGAGAAGTTGGTATAATTGAACTCTGTTTATCTTGACTGTTGGCTAATAGGGTACATGTTAGGATCGGATATCCTGTTGCATTTATTGAGCGTCGCAAGCTGCTACCTATCATGGTACGTCACATTCGGCGCAAAAAATGTGCCGGGACTTCAACACGCGTTGCTTCAATCGAGGAGAGTGACGATCATGTCACAGCCACAACAACTGACGGCCTGTCTCTTACAGCAGACATTGTTGTTGGTGCCGATGGCGTGCGAAGCGCTGTCCACACGCACATTGACTCAAAGCTTCCTGAATCATTGACTGCATATGAGTTATGCGTCAAGCTGATCATCGTGAACTTTCACTAACTTATGACCAGACATTAGTGTTGCCTGCTCCACAGTCTATGGCATATCAGCGTCCACCGAAGGCATCGCCCCGGGCGAGCGCTTTGCCGTTTGCCGAGAGAACCAAACAGTCATTGGCTTCACGGGTAAAGACTGGATTGTATTCTGGTTCGTCTTTGAGAATCTCGGCCAGAACGTCCCATTGTCTCAGGCCCCACGATACATCGAAGCTGAGGCCGAGGCTCTCTGCCAAAGCGTTGCCCCAGTGTAGGCAATAGTATTTCCCGTATTCCATATACAGGTTAATTTAATAGTACATATCGAATTTTTTTGAAATATATATATATATATAATATGGAATTTAATATTATTAGAAATATTCAATATCATTCTAATATTGAATATTATTAATAAGATATAGGAATATAGATTTCTAATTGATATAGAATAAACCGAAATATACGAATTTAAGATTATTTCTAGATTTCAATAATATTAAATTCTATATTCAATTGAATTATTATTAATTGATAATAAATTATTAATATTATTAAATATTTTGATGTTTTTGATATATTTGAATATAAATATTAATATTATAATATTGTTTTTATAAATTTGATTGTTTTAAGAGTTTTAAAAATAATTAATAAAATAATGATTTTGTTGAATTTTTTATTATTTAATTATATAAAATCCTTTGATTTTATATAAATAATTATTTATTTTATTATTTTATTTTACTTTCAATCCTTCAAAATATTTTCTACTTATATATCTAATATTTTAAATTCTATAAATTCTATTTTTTATAAAGAAAACTCTCAATCTAATCAATTTCTATTTTTTATTGAAATCTTTATTTGAATCAAATTTATTGAATCTTTACAAAATAATCTTTTTAATTTCAATTCTTTAATTTCATTATTTATATTATCATTTAATATCAAAAATTCTAAAGTATTTATAAATTCTATAATATTAATAGTTTATTATTAATAAATATAGATTTGAAAATATACATCAAATAAAAATCCCTAAATAATATATTTTATTAAAAAGAGTAAAATAAAATGGAAATATAATTATTATAAAATTAGATATTTTGAAATAAATAATATTTGTATTATATTAATATATTTTCAAAGTATATATCAAATTATTAATATTTCAATTCGAAAAAAGTGTTTTTAATATATATAGATTATTATTAAATAAATTTTTTTAATATATATAAAACTATTTCTTTTAAATATAAAAAAATAATCGATAAGAAAAAAGATTTTAGTAATTTATTTGAATCTTATATTATTGATTCTCAAATCCTTGAAATTCTTATAGTTTGATTTTTTATTCAATATTTTTTGCTTCTTAATTTCTTTGAATATAACAAATTTCAAATTCTTTTTATTTATTTTAATAAACAATTGAATATTTAGATTCCTAATTTTTATTACATTATTTCGAAATAAATTATTCAGAATTTCAATAAAAATAAGCTCAAAATAAAATAAGAAATATTTTTTTTATAACAAAATTTATATTATTTGTAATATCTAAATCTCTTCTAATAAATATAATATTTTTAATATTAAGATTCAATTTATTAATAAAATAAACAAATTGCAAATTATTATTTTTATATTATAAAAAATTGAAAAGCATTATATAAATAAAAATCTTATAAAACTTCTATTCAATAAAATTAATAAATAAGAAATTAGAAATAAATTGAAATATTTAATAATAAATAATACATCAAATAATAATATTTTATATATTCATTTTTTAAATTATAAATTTTATTTTCTTTATCTTATATTTTATTCTTAATTTTACTAATATTTTTATATATTTATTAAATCTCAATAATAAAAACAATATCAAATAAAATCTAATATAAAATAGAATTCAATATAATATATATAATATTAATCTTTTTATAAAAATGTTTTTATTTGAAGGTTTTATATTTGAAAATTAAGTTTTTGATTTGGATTATAATCTCAAAACTTTTGTATATAATATTGATTTAATTTTAAAACTTGATTATAAATATTAGAAAAAGAAAAGTATAATAAACAAATATTATAATTTTATTATCAAAATTAGTAATTCCTTTTATTTATTATAATAATAAAATAGATTAATAGAAAAACAATTTATAAAAAATAATTCAATTTGATAGAATTTTATTAATAATCTTTTTTTAATATTTTTTATATCTCAAATATATTATGTATATAAAAAATAATGAATTCAATATCCAAATAAACTTTTTATAAAGCTTGAATTAATAAATAATAATTTTGATTAATTATAAAATATTTATTACTTTTTAAATACTTTAAAAAATTTATTGAAAATAATAATATTACTTTTAAGAAAATATTTTCTATAATAAAGTTTTTATTATAATATTTTGAAAAAAGAAAGATATAATTTATATTTTTTATTTATATATTTTTTATTTATATATTCTTTATTTTATATCTCTTTATTCTATACCTTTTTATTCTATATCTTTTTATTCTATATTTCTTTATTTATTTATTTTATTTATATTTAATTATATTTAGATTATTTATATAAGTAATTCATTTTTGGATCTCTATATTAATAATAAATAAACAAAACTCGAAAATTATTATTTTTTTATTAATAGATTATTATATTATATTATTATTGTTATACTAAATCCTTTTCAAAAATAATTATATTTTGAAATTTTTTAGAAGGAATCTTATCTATTATAAATCAAAAAATAAAAGAATAATATTGAAAGATTTTAAAAAGAATATTATAAACTAAATTTCGAAAATTCATTTCAATTAATATTCAAAGAAATCTTTTCAAATATATTAATTATATATTTATAAATTAGAAAAGTATTTTATTATTTAATAAATAAATATATAAAATATTTTATTATTTCTTTTTTTAAATATATTCAAAATTTTTGTAAATAATAATTTGATTTTATATAATAATAATTATATTTTAATTTAAGCAAAATGGTATTTGATTTGCTTAATATTTTTAATATATTTATTTCTATTGAATATTTATTCTTTTTTATAAAAATTATTATTATTATAAAACGAAATAAGTTTTAAATTGTAATTGTTGAAAAAATAGAATATTTGAAATTATAATTAGATTTGGATTTGTGGATAAAAGATAATATAGAATTTGAGAATTTGAATAGATAAAAAATAGGAATTATTTTTTTAAATAATATTTTATTATTATTTGAATTTTATTGAAATTAGTTTTGATTTTAATATTATTTTTTAAATATTTTTAGATTTTTATATTTCAATTTTTTTATATATCTTTATATATATCTATTTGAATAATATTTATAATAATAAGTATTTATTTTTCTAATATATACTATCTATTATATCAAAAGCTTTATATATGCTATCGTAATATTATAGTATACTAATGTCTACACTGCGTTGCCCATACACATGTCACTCCAAAGCTCAAGTTTGGAGAGATGTACAAGAACCGCGTTGTTGCTGTCAAGATTGGCGTTGAGGAAGGCGTCTCGAAAGGATGGCACACCGATCGCGCTGTTATTGTTGGCGATGCAGCTTGTAAGACTACACCAGCTGGTAGACAAGGCGCCAACCAAGCCATAGAGCCATGCGCCGTCTTCGTCAACAAGCTCATGAAAGCGAGAAAGGCTTGCCATCCTGGCGAGAAGCCGTCTAGCGAGGCAGTCAAGTCTATACTCGTAAGTTATGCTCAAGAGCGCGCACAGCCAGCTACTATAGCCCTAGAGAGATCTCAAATGGTTGGCAAGGCGCTTTTGTGCACTCTATACTGTTCATCTAACACCAATCACATACCTTGATGAATTCCATCTCCCGAATCTAACTTGCTACTGAAACCAATCAGGCAGGCCTGGAATAGCAGCGTGTGATTTTCCATTCCGGACTGTTAATCAGCTAACAAGTCATGAATAACTCCGCACTAGCAATATAAATAAGAGAACTAGAAGGGAAAAGGAACAATCGTAATAGGCTACTAGCTACTGAAACACATATACCTGGAAATAAGAAAAGAAATAAATCTTGAGAGAATAGGCGGGATTAGGCATCTACTCCATTTGCAAAATTGATCTCCTAATGAATCAATACCTCAGATTTTAAGCCTTTGAGGGGGGTTTATATCTTTAGTTCTGTTGGTTCTTCTGAGATAATAATATCAACATCAATGGATTTCAAGGGTAATATAGATTCTCAAAATTCTAGATAAAGCGCTACTTCATAAAAGTTTACTATTTTGGCTTTAAAATCTATGAAAGTATATAGTATATAAGTGTTATTATGTTTATTTCAAAATTCGAATCTGAAGGAATGAGTATATGGAAAAACCAGATACTAATAATTAATTTTGAAGGAATCCGTATCCTGTATCATTTGTATATATTCTTCATCTTAATTCATGAACTCTAAATATATCAAATAGAGTATCTAGTAGTCCACAATATAGTTCAAAAATATAAGGATTTGAATATCTAATCATGCTTGGAGATCTCAATAGAGTTAAATGTTGTAAAAAATATCAAAATATCAAGTCATTTAACTGTTCTAATAAGATTGTATATTTTATAATCTTCATTATTTGATTATAGTCCAGACTATCAAATACTTTGGAAAATACAATTTTAAACCATTAATATTATCTATATCTATATCTGTCATTATTGTCTCCATTATTCAAGTTAAGAACTAAAGCCTCAAGAAATCAAAGATTAATATTCAGGCATCGCTAATAGTACTCACCAAATACATCTCAGTATGCATTGTGGAATCATAACATCGAGCTGACATTATCTACAACATAGAGAACTTTCAAAGGTAGAGAGATTCTCTATGTAGCAATGCGTATTTATTAGGTAGGTATGTGATAGGTAGATACCTACTATCGAGAGATTGCGAAGAAGGTGGATAAATCTATCCTGAGAGGAGATGGTATGAGAGGAGAGGAGACATTTAGATCCATAGATTGCTGTAGATTGCTCTACTGTACATAGAACTGATGCAGATTGCTGTAGATAACCATAAATTACTGTAATATATTTTCAAGAAAGGTCATTGCAGGAGGTACAGGATCTCATGGGAGAGTGAGAGATATTTGTTATGTCTTGTTTGGTGAGTGAGGTGGATACTAATTTGATGCCGGTTTGTGGAGTAAGGTAAAAGCTATAAAGACTGTAAAGATTGCAAGAAGAGAGTGTATCAAAAATAGGTATAGGCACAGTGATACTGATATGAAGTGAATGTTCGCGAAGGTTCATTGATGAATTCATTCTATAGAATGTTTTCTACACTATCCTAGACAACAAACAATATGTAAGGGTTATGGTTTCTACCTATGTGAAGGATCTCGAAAAGTGGCCTGGATGTTTACTTTTTTTCGTTTTCGAATAGTATTGTTGTCAAGCCAATTATAGCGAGTTAATACAGATTGGGATCTTGTCTTTCTTCTCCCTCTCTTCTTCTTCTTTTATTTCACTTGCCTACTAGCTTGTTGTTCGTTGTCCTTTATCTCTTGCCTCTTATTTCAACAACTTCTGGCATCAATATGATCATCATTGGTTCTTTCAGTCGTACAGTGAACTAAAGAATACCACTACTACCACTACTACCACAACTACCACAACTACCACAACTACCACAACTACTACGGCTCTGTGTTGTATTGACACTTCTACTGAGATCAAGATCCTATCTATATCTATATATATTTGACTTCGACTTCGATTGCAATGACTTTAAAAATTCTAACCTTGTTCCTCGCACAAACACCTCTAGTCCTCATCACGCCTCGGAACAAACCATTTTATCTACTACCATAAAGATATCTCTCGATAACCATCAGCCACTTAATCGTTCAATCTTTACCAAGAATTCTGACAGCATCCTAACCCTTCTTTTTGAACAACCACTTCTTCTCCACAATCCAACAAAATGGATAGTGTCCAAAAATACCGTCTCGCCGACACCCTTAACCACCTCACCTATCCTGAGCGAATCCTTGTCCTTGAATTTTGCCTATTAGACAACAGCTCTAATATTCAGCGTGTCAGCCATCACCTTGAAACTTTACGTGAGCGCCGATGGCCTACCGAGCGCTCAGAACTCCAGTATGTTCATCTTCATGCACATTCTCTGTTCTACCGAAAAAAAATCTCTCTCGCGTGGTTTCACAATCCCGCGTATAGTTCTTGAATAGAACTTAGAAAGTATACATATATGAGAGTTAGACTAACGAATAAATTTCAGAATGTTCCAAGAATGGTTGATGCAGCTTGAAGATTCACAACATGAATTACGGCAAATCAAAGAATGTCATGTCATGATCATGGAATCAGAAAGACCTTCGAGCGATCACAATGGCACTACGGCTCGGGATGCAGGCATATGGCCTGCGTTTCTACGCAACTTTGGTATCATCGCTTGAAATTGGCATATTTCTATGGTGTCATCAGTGAGGTAGGGCGCTAGCGTTTGGGATTCGGATCGCAATTAGATCTTTGCGAGGAGGAAGGTAAAGGTGTTGAATTGACAACAAACAGAATGTGAGATTTGATTACGAATGGTGGGAGGGTTGCAATCTTCGATTACGATTTCATCAGGCTTTGATGGAGCTTAAATGCATCTCGAAAGGAAAATACAGGTTGTGAGAAAGAAACTCGACAACTGTCTGATTCTCGGATGAGCGGTATAAAGATAATGATAACGAATCTTTCATTTGAAGAAGCATTGATATATCGTGAAGAGAGTGAAAAATTTCAGATTGATTCCGACCCACACTGACGGAACTTCCGCTTGGTAGTTGAGATGCTAGACGAGGTTTGAACTAACTCTTAAGACTAGATTTGTTGAAAGACCAATGTGAGTATTGGCAGAAAAAGCAGCGACATCAATAATGACAGTGAAGACGAGGAATAAAAACTTTTCAACCACGAGGTCAAATCAAGAACTCGACTCCTCAACAGAAAAGCATGTTTAGTCTGCGACAAATGACAGTGAGATAGTTCTTGCACATGAAGTTATGAAATTCATTTTTTCCCACTAAAGTAGATAAATTGACTTCAAAATATCCCTATCATGGAAGCAAAGTCATTTTTGTAAAAGTTTTTCTATAAGTACCCCAAGCAGTAGTCTTTCAGGCCAGTAATTTCTTACCATCTTTATCTAGGTAGTTGCGTCTGGTGGCTTATGTACCAAGACCATAGTTTGCGGATTTACACATTGGGGAATGTGAAGTCCAGTGGCTGAAATAGTAGATTTTCATGGATATTCCGGGCATACAGATGAAGTGAGATTGTCATTTAGAATTTTCCCGAATATTTGTTGTCAATTCCTGGTATGATTTGCCACGCATTTTATTTTCAATGGTAGTCAAGATGAGTAAGAGAGCGTTCTCAAGGTGATATGATCAAGAACGGGAGATTTGCATCAAACTCCCTCTCACGAAAGATCAATTTAGGTCTAGGAAGCTGAGCTCGGAAATCATATGCCTGTTCGTCATATTTCATGTAGCACATTGCTATTTGGAATAGAAAGAATGGGTAGAATATATAGCAATTAACTGCGCATGATGGAGCAGCATATGTTAATGGAGTAATGGGATAAAGCTAGGGCAGCCATCCTGTTTTGAACAAGAGACACTATATCATATCTAAATCGACCTGTTAATATAAAACCAATACTTCAATCCGGCTCTGCGTTACCCAAAGCTTTTGAAGGGCAACATACACAATCAAAGGGTCCTTCGGATCTTGAGCATGCTCATAAGATAAGATACTGAATAAATATGAGATTATTCGATCAATTCAAAGACTATCTCTAGCTCTCTATATATGAAAGTCGGATTTTTCTCCACTTCTTATTTCTTCAGTGTCAATTTATCCTAATAATCAACAATAATGACAATAGTAAAAACGGGGAAAGAAGGCTCAACACTTCTTCATTGTCATTTTCTTATACACACAAACACAAACCCATACTCATAAAATCCGGTAGACAGCTCCAGAGTCCAGAACCACACCAGAGATCAGAACTTCTATATCACGAGGCAAAGCACAGGGCAAGCGATTCCTCGCCTCTCATCCACTTGTATTTCACTCCATGATGGCCAAGTACATAAAGAGATAGTTGGGGGGTATATATATTCTTTCGCTAATGCTTTGAGTACCCACGGTTGATGGAACAGGGTATTAACTACGACTTCCCTATGTTTTCTTGGAAACTATCCTTTGAAACATCATGATGATCCGAATCAAGCCAAACCTTCGAATATGAGGTAGATCTCTATACTTCCCCTTTTTTCTACAGGACCCCCGTATTTCTATCTGCTGATCTCTCCACATCCCTCCCATCTACCAGAAAAATACTAAGATTACAAAACCACGTATATGTCCACGAACATTTCGAATCTCCATATACAGCAGAGCCAGTCACTGACGATAAAAGAAAACAAGGAAGCTCCCTCAACGATCTCCAAAACCAACAAACCGTCTCTCCACCTCCCTCGAAATTTCCTCCCGAGCATTCTCTCGCCCGCAAACGCAACGAATCAGACATCCATCCGATGTACATAAGTGACGACGAGACAACCCAGCAAATGAAAATACCAAAAATTGAAAATTAACCGCCAGAACATATCTAGCTCTTATCTCTACTACAAGAGTGAAGAATCGTATGATTATCTAGTAATAGCGAAAGTACTTCTTTCATCCCAACTTCACAAATGTGAGTGGATATTTTATATGACCTCTCTTATCCAACTAGGTAGGTAGGTAATGAAGTATCCAAAATCATCTTGCTATCACGTATCCGCAATAACCAAGTACTAGAAACCCTCACAGCAGAACTCAAAACTCAGAAATCCAGAAACTCAACACTCCTCAACCGTTCTCACCCTGAAATTTTCAAGTCTCCGATTGTAGTGAATAGAGAACGAAAAACATCAGGATGTTGAGAGGTATATACTTTCCCTCTCTCTATGTATTCAACAATTCATTCATTCATTCATTCATTCAATCGATGATTCACATTCACATATCATTCTCATAGTAGATTGATTACCTAGGTACTCTCCACATCTATATGTGTTCAAATTCCACTCCTGTAGTAATCTCATCATACGAATTTTCCCTCATATACTCATTCTAACTATTCACTCATGCATTTATCAATACCCAACTACCTTACCTAGATCTACTATTTCTTCTCTTCCCGTCCTCTTATGATAAAATATCCTCAGTTATGGTGTGAGCGAGAGAGCGAGTACTGAATTTTATTACCTTTTTCAAATTTCAAATTTCGAATTTCGAATTTCGAAATAGAGAAAGAGTTTTATTTCTCTTATGGTTATAACTTCATTGTAAAATGAGTAGGTATCGTAAATCCAATTCTAGTCTGGAATCCTGGCGGCTAAACTAATAGGCAGATCCATGGATGATGATGCGAGTAATTATGTAGCACGCACGACTAACTTAAACTTCCAGCCTATGCCTATGGTGGACAAAATGTTTCATTCATCGCTCATGCATGAGTTCAACGGGTAGAGTAGAGTAGGAAGCTGAACCCTTCACCCATCAGCCCTCTTGAAAAAAAAAAAACGCAAGCACAAACACAAACACAACCCACGACAAACTATTCTTTCACACCAGGTGAGAATTCTTAATTAATTATATCCATAATCCCCCATCCTCCACTTCCTCCACCCCACTCACCAATCCTCAAAGCAATCCTCCCGCACTATCCTTCACCACCTGCGCCACATTCAACGCCAAGCTCAAATTATTACTCGCAAGCGCCCTCTCATAATACACCAGATGTTCTCCATTATAAATCGCACTTTTGCCCACGATACTCAGCTGCACGATACCCGTATTCAGATCCGCGCTTGCGAGCACCTTGGTTTGATCCATCGTGCCCGTCATCGGGAGCGTGTTGTTTCCGGGTACGAGTGTCATATTTGCGATGGTGGAATTGCCCACGACGCCTGTGGCGGTGGAGAGCTCCAATGTGACGTCGCCCATCATGATGGTCATATCGGAGGGGTTGGGAATGTATGCGTAGCCGGAGAGATTGGGGCCCGAGAGCGCAGTCAGGTTAACCCGGACGTTGGTGACGTTGAAGCCTTTGAGACCGTTGAGTCCTTTGTATGTGGATGTTTGGTTGTAGTTTACGGTGATGACGGGGAGGGCGCCTTCGTGGAGTTTGGTTTTTCCTACGAGTGCCGTGGTGACGTATTCGTTGGAGAGGACCGCGGTGGTGTAGTCGGAGAGGGCGTCGATGCTGACGATTGATACTTCTTGGTTTTCGACGGAGATGGTGGATTTAGGATGGAGAGCGTGAATTTTAGGTAGGGGGATGATGACCATTGGGGTTGAAGCATATTGCCCATTGGTGACTAGGTATGAGGAGGCGTTGAAAGGGTCAAGAGTAGGTGTGTACATTGAAGGACTGTGAAGGATTCCTACTTGACTAAGAACAATGGTATCGGGCGATGGATCTGTGAATTTGAGTTCAGTGATTTCGAGAGAAGAATCATTAACACCATCTTGAGCAATCTTAGGCATGGCGACATAAACACTATTCTTGTTAGTACGGATATCAAGAATTTGGATGTCTGGAGAAATACTTACAGACACAATGCAATGATGAGAAACGCTACACAGAAAATTATAAGATGAATCCACCAAAATCGAGCACAATGTCTTTTTACTTTTCCACCAAATGATCTCTTTGCCGGTGGACTCGTCTCATATTGTGCAACCTCTGCTCTCTCCACCTTTTGATCCGAATCATCTAATCCTCCCACCATTTTGATTTTCAACGACTAGTTTTGGGGGAAATTCGTAAATATATCGTTTTTCTCGTAGGATCAATGACTCGGAGTGATTTCCGTTGATTGATGGATATGGAATTTCAGATGATATATGGTATTTTATAGTAAAATGTTCAACCAATAAATCTCATCTGATGACGTCTCATAACCATTAAACAAAGAAATATAATTCCCCTCGAACGGATGACGATGACCTGACCAGAAAGGATGGAAAAGGTCGAATAAAGAAAAATGGCGAACTTTCAATACTTCTATATCTCTTGAAAAAAATCCACGGTGGAGAAAGGAAGGGGGATCAATCTAATGTGGAGGAGTTATGGTAGATGTGTACAGAGAGAGGGGTCTTTTGACTAGGGGGGCAAGTAAGATATGATAGAAAGGGTAACGAGTGAAAGTCTTGGATCGACTTTTGAATTCCCCATGAGGAATTATGTCCGATTTGAAAGAAAATATGTAAAGCATGTGAGAAATTATTATTTAGTTTGAAAAAAAGAGAAAAAGAATGGCAAATAATCCAACCCAAGGGATGTAGTACCACGAGAACCTCGTAGTTACCACGATAATTCCTCACATATGCACACTCACTTAGCTGAATAACTTTGTCAAGCTTTTTGGCGTAATTAAAGATACTGTCTGGTATACCAATTAAGAAGGAGATGGACACACCTTGACATTGATGGTTAGGTGTGTGACTGTCATACTGTATACTGTATACTGTATCCTGTATACTGTATCCTGTATACAACACTCCATCTCTTCTACCGAGAGACTAACACGCACCAAGTGTAACATTGTAACCATGCTGCATACATGCACAGCCTTCGATTAGTTTTCACGTAGGCTGAATTGGTGTTATACATATTCAATCAGATGTCAGATCTCACGAAGAAATTTCCTGTTGGTGTATTGACGTATTGAGCCTCGGTGGATCAAAGACAGAACGGCGATGTTCTTGTATTAGGCAAAGCTCGTTATGTTGGTTTGAACAAATGTGTAAGTTACCCCGGAATATATCCTTGTCGATGCAGCGATCAACTTTCGTTAAGATTTCTGAAGTTGGGATAATGAGGTGGTATTGGTTATTGGTTGGTATTGGTTGGTTTGAATATCGTATAAGGTTACTCGCGTAGAGACATTTTACTAGGGGGCTCGCTCAGGTAGTGAAATTTGAGTAATTTGCTTGGGTCACGACTCACCAATTGATTTGTGTGGAATAGTTGTTGTTTATGAATCGAAGACTTGAAGAGATTGAAGAGGTTGGAATGAAGTATTTGAAGAATATGTCCCCTCCCCGTCCTTTCCTTCCTTCCCCTCCTTCCCCATATGATTTTCTTCTGCGTTGAGTAAAAGGTCTCAGATTGTTAAATTGTGGATATACCTAAATGATCATTAAGCTTAATTAAATCTATTTGAACCAATCAAATATCATGGAATATCAATTTTCTTCCCCCCCCCGTTAGATAGGTATCCATAAATCCACAGCTTGATCTTGTATTGACAACAACACCATCCAAGCTCATTAATTCAACTGCCGTGGCCGTGGCCGTTACCTCTGCTGTTGTTCGGACTCGAGAACAAATTGGATATTGTGTGGTGGATATACGTAGTAGTATAGTACAAATTAGTACTGACTCCCGTGCGAATTGTTATTATAATGTACGAGTATACGAATGGGTGTAGATAGGTATTCATCGTGATTTATAGATATTAGAACTAGAACTGAACCTAAAACTAGAATTACTGATAGAACTAGAACTAGAACTAGAACTATTACTGGTAGAACTAGAATTTTCTCTTGCCATGCGGCATGGCTTGTATCAATATCATATCCCGTTCAAATTCACATTCGAATTCGAATTCCGAAAAGACGAAATGATCTTCCCTCCCATACGCACCAAGGAAACCCTTAGCATAACTTCATCCCTACCATCCTTAAACTTTATCAATGTTCAATCATCGGCCTTTCACATGAATCGAATTTGTGACCGAGGAATGAATTTTCAGCTCTCAATTTGTTCTATCGGCAGTCTATCTTGTCTTGAAACAATGATGGATTGCCCCTCATTCTTGTTGTCACGTTATATCAGAACCCTGCTTCGAGTACGTTGTATATGCAATGGCAAGCAGGGTGCAAGATGTGAAGTATGAGTATGAAGTATGAAGTATGAGGTATGAGGTATGAAGTATGAAGTATGAGGCAGATAGATTAATACAGATGGAACCTTCAGGTAGGATACGGTATTGATGGATGAATCTGAAATGCGTGCATGTAAGTGTATAGGTACGTAGGATAGAATGTATGTATGATGATATGATATGATACAATACACCATCATGGGCTCTACATATGGACCGGCTAAGTAGGTGTATATCAAGGGAGAGACAACATAGAGATGACTACAGCAAAACCTCTCTATAAGGATACCGATTTTTGTAGTCATTTTTAAGGATATATAGAGTTATCTTTATATAAAGATATCTGATTAATCTCAATCTAATAATAATTAATTTCTGTTTAATTCCGATTGGGTTATATTCTATAACAATTTTGGAAATTTTTTTATTTCTATAATATATAATTAAATTCTTTATATAATATTATATTATAGCTTAAATCCTAATGATTTTATTAATTTAATAAAGATATATATAATCTTAAAATCAAAAAATATAAGGATATCCTTATTAAAAGGGTTTTAAAAATATAGGCTTTTTTTAACCCTAAAAATTTTTGGAATCAAAAAGAAATAAGGATAATAGAGGTTATCCTTATAGAGGGGATCCTTATAGAGAGGTTTTGCTGTATTTTCAGATGAGTATCCAACATTTATCAACACCACACCATAAAACACCATATCACACCCCGCATTTCAATCATTTCCACAGGGTACTGCCCAGAGTTTTGCCCAGAGTTTTGCCCAGAGTTTTGCCCAGAGTTTTGCCCAGAGTTCTATCCAGCAGTCTGGAATAATAAATGACCAAATCAGATTGTGGGAAAGATATTCATTGATTTTATTATTGGATCAACATATTGAATTGGTCAATGTTCGATTGTATGCATAACTCGGCTAGTGGTGGCATAAGGGTGACAGGTTTCCAGAGGCACTCTACACTATTGTGGTTACTCGTATTGGTCTTGGTCGCGTGAGGTGAGATTATATACCGTATTAACTGGATTAGAATGAAATATTAGGTTATTAATCATACTGGATTAATAGATCATATTTTCAACTAACTAAAGATTTTTTTGAATTATAAGAGAATATTTAAATAAACTTTATACTCTATATTTATAAGCTATAGAGTCTATAAGATCTAATTATCATTCTGAATTATAAGATCCTAACTGGTTTACAAGACCATATTCGACCTTAGCTTAAGACAGATTTTTACAGATTTTTTGGCTACAAGATATCATCACCTAATCCAGTTAATACGATATACGAAATCTATCAGATTCTTGAAACACGAACAGAAGTCTGTTGAAATGACACGGCATCCTCACATCGGGAGACAGAATCTCGCGTCTTTCGGATTGGAAAACGGAGGGAAGGGGAAGGGGAAGTGGAAGGGTTAGAGATAGATTCATTCAGACTTGATACGTTCATTATAATCGTAGGCTATTGAAGATTAGATGAAAAGTGGAATTGTATTCTAAAGACTCGTGATTTGACAACTCTCGTTCTCGTTCTCGTTCTCGTTCTCGTTCCCATTCATAGTTCTAGATTAACCAGAGCTTCGATTTCTAAGAGTGCACGTGATCGAGGGGAAATCTCCAAAGCTACACCACATTTTTTGATAGACTATTAACCTCTAACTGGAGTTCAACCACCAATCTTTAGATATGCAAATATAGCTTGCAGATTTTGAGAATTGAACCCATTCATCTATTCAAGATCGTAGGGTTGTCACCAGAATAATCATAAATCACGTGATATACACTAACATCGTGCACCATATCATACCAGTGCACGTTCCCATTCGTATTCTTCCCAATCCAAATAAATGTAGGGCACCAGTGAAAGGATACGAAATATCCTCAAGTTATACCACTTGCTGATTAGAAATTGATTAGAGATCCATACTCTAACAATATTAACTTCCTTCACATCCAAAAGAATCGACCAAATACAGAACTCAAAAACCATTTTGTTGCATATCGGACTTGGGCCAGACCTTGGTCTGTAAAACGCCCCTGAGAAACTACCTGGAAAAGATCGTGGCCAGACTCATATCTAATAACATTGCATATCTAACATTGCATATCATCTAACATCTAGACCATTCAAGATCTAGATGCAGAAATGCCTTTTGACACGACATGACATTACGATACGATGTATTCAATCGAATGATGAAAGGCTGGGGAATGCTGTTAGCCTTATACATTACTGATATTGAATATCGATACTTACACAATACTCCAAGTTCGAATAGGTACTTGCATACATCGTCAAGCCAAACCGAGCTCATACTTCTCCGCAAGAAATATCGCGGCTTTTAGGGATCGCATTATTCACAGTCACAGATTTACCGTCCGGAATTTAATTGCGCAGTTTATCAACATCGATTTTGATTTTTGCGCAATATGAAACCCGGACAGCAGTGTGTATCGATCTGCAGGATCGTTACTTACGTATTCTCATTGCATTGGCGAGAGCGAGGAAGAATGGAATGTCAAACCACGAATATGACTTTTATACTACACTAGTCTTGCAGTTGAAGTCAAATATCGTGTTTGGGAACAGAAACGTGATTCGACGCTGATGAAAATTGTGATGGTGGAAATTGGTGATGATTTGATTGGGGATACTATCCAGAACTCTCATTTGTGAAATGGGCAGTACAGCTCCCGGTTTATGGGATATCGATTATATCCATGTATTGGATAACCGGAAGCGATGATTTAGAAGTATTAGATGATCGAAAGAGGAATTATACTCTTGTTGGAGTATCGAAGGGATCTTTGGGTCGGATGATATAGGGATAGGATCTGATGAGACTTCAGAGATTGAAAGCTTGAAGCATGCGTGGATTTATTAGGGACATTCGACGGCACCGTTGATGAAAGCTGATGATGGTTTGTTGATTGGATTACATTCTTCCTGGAATGAGAATACGGCGATGAGACATGGTGTTCCGTTGACGGCAATGAGGAGGTTCTTGGAAGAATGCTTACCGGGTGTGATGGGTGTGGTGGGTTTGGAGGGATTGGAAGTTGATGTCTGGAAATCTCTGAATGGACAGGAGGTTGGTACCGAGTCTTCCGTGTTAGATGAGCAGAGATTATATGGCGAATGGACACTATGGATAATATCTTAATGTTCAAGTGAATAAGCTAGAAATCCTCTCTTCAGAGAAGTCTCGGGAAAGGCACTGGTATGTCTCCCTTGTTGAGTTTGACAGTTTGGGGTGCTATATAACCCGTACGTTGTGCGAAAGTTCGCATTGAGTACCCAAGCCAGCACTCGCCGAAATAGATTTTAGGGGCCGGAATTCATTTCGACTCGCTCCAACTGCCTACTCGGAGTTCAAATTGAAACATCATTATTCGATCAAAATACATCCATCTCTATCTATTCTGGAGTCCTCCATACTCTGTATCATGATAATCAAATATCCGAAACAACAAGACAACACTAAAATGATAACAACACTAATGAGTCCGACAACACGTAACTATCACCGTCAAGAAATCTAGAGATGATAATCAACAATCCATATGCATTATCATCACACACCACTATCATTTCTCAAGTCACCAAAATCCATCCCGCTAAATTTATCATCTCGAAAGCCAGCGGTGGGTGATTATTCATACCTGGTAAATAATTTTTGGTATAGAATATGTTTTGATCTTTCTGGAATTGATTGGGATGCGTGTGAGCTATGTTATGTATATCTCTTTTTTTCTTATGTTTGTTTGGAGTATGGGGTCTGATATCTTGGCTGTGCTTTGGGGGAGGGGGGTGGGGTGGGGGTGGGTTTGATGGGTGTAGAGAGGAGAGGAGAGGAGAGGAGAGGAGAGGAGAGGAGAGGAGAGGAGAGGAGAGGAGAGGAGAGGAGAGGAGAGGAGAGGAGAGGAGAGGAGAGGAGAGGAGAGGAGAGGAGGAGAGGAGAGGAGAGGAGAGGAGAGGAGAGGAGAGGAGAGGAGAGGAGAGGAGAGGAGATATAACTTATATTTATGATTTATAATTCATAGTTCATATTATATATAAAAACCATCTCTCAGATAGTTATAAACTATATATAAAAGTTCTAGCCTCTACTCATAGCACCCCCCTTATTTTTCAATTACTTTATATTACCTTTAAATAATTATTTAATAGTATATTATTTATAATTAAAATTGAATAAGATACCTAGGTATTAACAAATAATAACTAATCTTTTGATTTGTTGGGACACGTGACTAGATCAAGTTCTAACCCCACTTTCGCACGAGAACTAATGGAATGTATATATAGCTTGATAATATCCTCTTTATATCAAGGAGACAGACATTAATTTAATATTATTTAATCTCCTATGCTTTTTATATACACACCCCCTTAGTAGGTCAACCCAATAGTACATCTACTCTATATAATCATTTAATTTTTTTAATCTGTTTTTAATCAGATTTAAATTAAAAATATAGTTTTCAATATTTTGAAATGAATTAGTATAATTTAAGCTCATAAATAGTTGAAAATAAAAATAGTTAAATATATTCAAGTTAATATAAGAATTATTTGATATATCTTAAATTTAAGACTTTAATCTGAGTATATTCCCTCCTTCTTTTATTAATCTGATAAATATTAATAAATATATTAGCAAATATTCTAATAAATGTATAAAATTTATATATAAAGAATTCGTTATTATTATAAATTTTTAGATTCTATACATTTTGAAAATCTAAAATTAAAATAATTCGAGTTAGTTAAAGTTTAGTTTAATAACATTGAGTATGGTTTTATAAAGAGTAGAATAAAGAGTATATATATAATTGATTAAACTTTTAATATTAAAGTTCTAAATATTTTTCAAATTTAAAGATTATTAAGTAATATTTCTATTCTATAATAACCATAGAGAGCTCTACAGCCGTTTAATTTGTATTCATTTTGAATATTTAATCTAAGAAATTAGAATCTAAATTATAATCAGAAGAGATGAATATGAAAGTTATAATATAATCGAATATCTGATATAGAACCGACCTAAATTACCCCAATTCCCTATAAGGTATAGCAACAACGACATGATTGGATGAGTTGATAATGAAGAGATAATATTCATCGCTGTCTTTAATATATTTCATCACTATGAGATTATGGGAGGAAAGTAAGCCCGATTATCATTTATCCCCTCCTCTGAAAAGTGTTTCAAATTCTCATTCGAATCGAAGGAAACATTACTCAACAATATATAGTAATTAATAATTGAAAAAAGCCATAGTTTAAGAACACATCTAAAATAGTCATTTTTCAATCTTTTCAATAATATATAATTATTTATAGAAATCATATTAATATTTAAACTTTTCTTTGAATAATGGAGATTTAATAACTATTTGATAAAAAATATATAAAATATTTTTAAGTTTTTATTTCATCTTAAATTTGTAATTTGAAATTGAAGTTTTTAAAATATATAAAAATATACTAAATTAACTAATAAATTTATTACAAAATAGAATTTTTGAATTCAATCAATTTTAATCAGTAACTACAATGTTAAATAATTCATTAAAAATAATTCATTAAATTTTTATTGAAATTTATATAATTTATTATATTGTATTAAAATCTTATAATAATTCATTCAAAGAATTCCAGAATATATAAGTTTAAAAAGAGTGAAAAATGACTATTTTAGGTGTGTTTTTAAGCCATGGCTTTTTTCAATTGTTTAGTACTCGCCAGTAAGCATTCTCTCCCAAACATGCGAATTTGATCGTATCGATTGAGAGAGGAACTAGGTAGACAGAGTGTAATATATATAACCAAACAAAAACTTCCGTCTGTATAATTCCTCTTACGCCGCTTTTTAGTTTTACTCCAGTCGAAGAGAAAGGATATGTGCCCTTAGGGCCCGTTCGAATCGTTTTTTTAATTTGTTGATAAAATAATATATTGATTAATAATTTAGATTAAATTTGTTAAATATAAGGCTGAAATTTGTAATCTATAAAATGTAGAGTGATAGTATATTAATAAATGCTGGTTAAAGTTGTATTAGAGATTTGATAAGATTGTTATATAAATTTTTAAATTTGTTAATCAATATTTTGTAGCTTTTTGGAGCTCAATATTAATATTCAATTCATTACTTTTTTTGTTAATATAAATTGTTGAATGGTATTCGTGTTCGGTAAATATTTATTTAGATCTATATTGTTAACAAATATAGCCCAATATCGCCCAAAAAATCGATCCGAACGGGCCCTTAACCTAATGAATAGCTTGCAAAATATCTGTTAGTACTTGAGCATATTTAGCTAAATTAAATCGACCACCCACCCTACTTTCGGGCCACCCCTCTTTCAGGCCACCCTTTTACACCAAAAATCACTTTTTTGATTTATTAATATCTCTATCAATATTCAATATAATTTGATAAAAATTTATATATATATAATTCGAATTATTTAAGCTTATATTAGAATTTTTAGAATTTTAAGTTTTTTCTGAATCGATTTCTAAAGCTTCGAAATATCGATTTTCAATTTACATATAAATCACATACAAATTTAAATTTTTATAAAATCTATAATAAATTTGAAGGAAAAATAGCTAAAAATAAATTAAAAAATTTATTATAAATTGATAAGATATTCAATTCGAAAGATCTTGAAAAAATAAAAAATTCCTTATAAATAAATATTTAAAAGAGTACCTTCAAAATTACAGGGATTATTTATATTACTCTTAACTCACTATATATTATATCTTTATATTTATTCATTTTTATGAATTTTTTTTCGAATTTCTATATAAATTTAGATTTGAATTTTTCAAAAAGATATATAATTTTCTTTTGATAATTGTTGTTAAAAGATTGTTAAAGATTTTATAAATTTTAAATTTGTATATGATTTATATGTAAATTGAAAATCGATATTTTAAAGCTCTAGAAATCGATCCAAAAAAATCCTAAAAATCTAAAAGTTTCAAAATAGATTTAAAATGATTTGAATTATATAGTTCGAAATTTTTATTAAATTATATTCAATATTGATACAGATATTAATAAATAAAAAAGTGATTTTTGGTGTAAAAGGGTGGCCCGAAAGTGGGGTATTCGACTTATTCTCTATTCTACGCACGAGTCTGGCGCGTTGACTTTGATGCTAGAGTTGTGGATGCTAGCATGCTAAGTAAAAGCTCAGTATATTACCCATAATATCTCATTTACGCTCATATTCATGGCGATTTGACCAATGTGAGTTTAAGTATAAGAACTGGCACTATGGTACGTTTGCTATAGAGATATAGCCTCTGATCTAGGGCCATGAACTATGGGAGAAGAGAGAAGGAAAGAGAGAGAGAGAGAGAGAGAGAGAGAGAGAGAGAGATGCAAAATGATGACTTTAAAACTTTCGATCCCCTATCGTCGTCGCCGAACGATTGGAGTTCAGCTATTACTGTCAAAGATGTCTAGTCATCAGACTGTAATCTCTATCATCAAAATGAACACGCAATAGCATAAGCAAATCAACCAAGCTCCCCTTCACATCTAATCCTTTGTCTCAACAACCCTCTCTCAGGAGTCTCAACAAAAATTGCAATACACACGAGTCCTCCCAATTCAAAAGATACTCTTCACTCGTAGTCTATATCGACAGCCCCAAACCTCCATTTTTGTAATTGCTACTATATTTTGAAGAATTTCCTCAAAGGAAAGTCTTCTTTATAGCTACTATCACCCTGGAACATTTGAATATGGATATGGACAAAACTCAAGTGCACTTGCAAGTCACTGCGTATCCACATCCCCGATCTTGCTTCTGGATTCAAGATACAAGATTTTCGGCTGTTCTGTATCTATATAAACATTTGAGTTTCCTTCCCTTCAACTTTCACCATGCTACCTAGATACTCAAGAGTACCGGTCCTAGGGCTGAAAATATGTGGTTTTTGAACACTGCACTACTTGCGCGAGCTGAACATGAGATGAAGATAGATTTTTAATGATACAAATAGAAAATCTTACGAGCAGAAGAGAAGAGAAATAGAGAAAACAAGGTTTCCATGATTGCTGATCTTATCCTTTTCATCCTTGTTATGAGCATCACGTTGATATTTACCGATGAGGAAAAGCTTAACGACAACACTTATCATCATCGGGTCATCATTTTACCCCCCCTCCCATTTAGCAAAATTTATCCAGTCAGTCTAGTCTCAACTAAGAAATCATGAACCAATACTAAACAGATATATAGAAATAAGATGATAATCAAATTCAGGACAAATGAGACAGGAGAGGAAGAAGAAGAGGATGAAGATGGGTGCGAAAGTGATCAGAGGGTAGGATATAAACAAGCATGCATCTAGTCCTTGGTGAGAATAGGGGAGGGAGATGTGAGATATTGTGTATGTGTACATATCTATTGATCATTGCTATCTGAAAAACAAATAATACATTGTGATTTGTTATGATTTGTTACATTTGCTATTGTTCTTGTTACTATTAGTACTTTTATTTATTTCTTTTGGTTGGGTTTCTGTTGTTTCTGTTGCTATCATTATCACCGTCATCATCACCATCATCCTCATGACCATCTCCCCTCTCCCCTCCCTCTCCCTTCCCTCTCCCCTCTCCCCTCTCCCCTCCCCCCTCCAAATCCTAAACCCAACCCTTCCCTCCAAAACTATAATCTTCAACTCAAAAGATACAAACAAACACAAACACAAACACAAACACAAACACAAACACAAACACAAACACAAACACAAATAATCAATATCCAATATCCATATACCATACTAGATCTACACAAAAACAACCCCCAAAACCAAAGAAGAATCTTGCAAGAAATTATCCTTTCCACTTCTAGCTCATTCAATTCGATTCTATCCCATTCCAGACCCTCATCTCAAAACTCAAGACTCAAAATTCAAAATCAATTCCCCCAAGATTCCCGGTTTTGTATCTGGCACGTCATTTATTATCACCTGTTTTTCTTTTCTTTACTTGCATACATAGCCTTTGCTCTGCTCTGCTCTTGTACCAAGAATCAGAATCAAAAATCCTCAATCCGTATGAAAAAGAAATCAGCTATGTATTTCATATTCAAATTCACATTCACACATACAAAATCCCAAGATCTTCAAATATCATTGATTATTCATACTCATTCCCATTTCTTGATCTTAATAATCCTCAAACGAGCGAAATTCAACTATAGATTTATTCCATCTCATCCCATTTCATCTCGAAAGAACCACGAAACGAAAGAAAATCTATCTATTTCTAGACTTTTGTCGATTTCTCTTGCATGTATGTATGTAAGTGCTAGTATGTGACAATGTGACAATGTGACTGTATGTAAGTGCCAGTGTGTGACAATGTGACAATGTGACTATATGTAACCCAAGCAAAGAAAACTCCATTCCATCCCATCCCATCCATAATCATGCGTCATATCAATCCATGACGATTATCAAGATCCCATTCAAGTCATGTCGAGTCAGTAAGTCTGGCAACTAACCGCTCATATCATGATGTCATAGTAACATATCCATACCCATATCCATCCGTTCATACCAGTATCCATATCCATCCCATAGCCGTATCCATAACCCATATTCATATCATAACCCATCATCATCATCGTCGTCGTCCAAACATCTACTCCTTAACTCTACCCAAAACCTTCTTCCCGGGTTGAAAGCCACTCTTCGCCTTCTCTGTAATGGAACCTGCAGAGTTTGTTTTTTGCAAAGCTAAGCGTGCCATTTCACCCTGATCTTGATCGGCGGGTTGAGAGAGACGACGTGTGCGTTCTACGCGGTAAGTTTTGGCGGGGAGATGCATGGATGCGAGAGCGGCGGCGAGACCAAGTGCTGAGGCTAGAGGGAGTGTTAGTTTTGGGGTATGAGGGAGGGGAGAGATGATGAGGGAAGGAAGGGGGAGATAGAGGAAGATAGAGATGATGAGGGAAGGATAGGGGAAGGGAGATGAAGAGGATATGTGTTGTAATAACAGTGATGATACGATGTCATGATATGAGATAAAACCCATGAACATGAACAAAGCGACACCACAACTCAACAACACACCAACCCATAACATCAACCCTCACATCAAAGCAACAAAATGGAAACTTACCACCAGCAGTAACAACTCCCGTAACAGCAACCATGATGAATGATTTATTATATGTGCTGTTTTGTAGATTGCGTTGTAGTGTGTCGGAGACTTCAAGTGATGAAGTTGAAGTTGTTGTTGATATCAAATCGAATGTGCAGGAAGGTATGTGAAGTATTTATCGTATAGAATTTGAGTATTGCCACGTATCGCAAAGTATTGTTCTTGATGTTGATGTAACAAGAAGAAGAAGAAGAAGAAGAAGAAATCAAATATCCAAATGAAAGGAAGATACCTCCTCATAAGTACCTCCTTCCTTCTCAGCCCATACCATACCATACCATATCATATCATATCATATCATTCCACCCCAACCCTCCTGTTTCACGCCTGCGCATCTAACTGGTCCATGGTGCGGGGTAACACCAAGCCACTAACCCTCTTTAACCTTCGCTAATAACGCCGCAAATGCGTAATCTGGGGATTTATGCAGAATAGAGTGGAGAAGACCCAGTTATTTAGAGGAGGATATCCACTTAGCTTCGGGTGTTGAGGGAAGGATCTGGGGTAATTATGGGGATTGGCTGAGATGTTGTGTGAGATGTTTGTTTTGGGGGGATATTGGATTGGATTGGGTTGGATTAGTAATTAGACTCTGGATGAGGAGGAAATGGACGAGGGAACTTTATGATGGGATTGAGAAGGAGAGAAGGAGAGAAGGAGAGATGGAGAATTTGTAAAGTGTTTATTACTTATATCAGTAGGTATATTTACTAGGGATTTACTCATTACTACATACCTACCTACCTAGGTATACATATACGAGAATATCTGCAACGTGATTTGATGAATCATTGTCGGAGAGTATGTAGCTTTATTAATACCTAGTATGTACTCGAAGACATCTACTGTAAGGAAATGAAACTTGTTCTTTCGAGTCATGAATCATGAATCATGAATCATGAGGTGGTGAGTTAGTGGGTTACTCACCTACCTAGACAAGTAAAGGTCGAGGGATTTAATCAAGAGAAGAATATTTATCGATACTTAATAGGGACCTAGGTAAGGTTACATATATCCAAGTTGCGATTAGATTGATATCCCACAAAGTATATCCAGTATATGAAGAGGTCCGATATTACATGATATTATAGCACATATATATATATATATATATATATATATTTAGTACTTGTCTAGCATTCAAACCCTCTCAACCATCAAAAACACTCCACGAATATAATATGGAGCCCCTACACCCCCTACAGCCCCTACAGCCCCTTTCCTCACTTGTTTATCTCATACCTATCTAGAATCACACACGCACACCCCAGATTCCCCCCTCTCACTCTCTCTTCTTCCTATCCTTTCTCTCTCTCTTCATCACACTCTTAACATACCCAGTACTTCTCCCTTTACTTCAAAGTTTCCACCCACCACCAACCTACCTATCTCATCCATCTCATCCATCCCATCCATCCCATCGCCATCATTCCTCACCCCAATACCATAATATCATCCCACAAATACACACCCCTCCCTCACTTACGTAAAGTAAAGCCCCAAACCAAACCCAAACTCCGCACTGTCACTTCCAAGCCCCAATACTCTTCGCTCACTTTTCGCCCAAACTCTATTCCTTCCTATCCAATAACCACAACGCATCACACAATACACACCCAGTTTAGACACACAGGATACACTACCAAGAGCGACCGAGTCCTGGGGATCATCCATTTAGGGACGGGCGCGGCGGGGATATGTATAATTGAGGAAGGGGAGGGGGCTTAGGTAGAACTTGTAGTCTATTTGGTTTTGAGTTTGGGGGTAAGGATTGAGATTGAGATTGTAAAGAGAGTTACTGACTCGTATCTCTAATTCAATTCGAATGCGAATATAAAAACCTACTAGTGAGTATCCACGAGTATCATTTTGAGCCTAGGTCTATCATGATATTTGTATATATATATATATATATATTTCATATAGTACCAACTCCGAATATCATTATTCTATATATTGACATTTCAAATATGAGATTTATAATTAAAATAATGACAATTAGTATTATATAATGCTAAATATTTCTTTAATCTATTATATAATCTTTTAGAGAGAAAAGATATAGTTATGAATTAGAATTCAAGAAGTTAATTGATACTACTCTTCTTATAATATCTTTATATTAAATTTCAATTTTAATTTCAATGTTAAACATAATTCAAAAAATGACTATATTTCTTTTCTTTCTTTTAATCTCTAAAAGATTATATATTAAATATAATATTCGCTCGTTTATAAACTTAATAAAGTATAATAAAATAATATTAGTTCGCTTTATTATATATCAATTAGAACATAGATACATAGAATGATAATATTCGAAAATAATATTATATATTAAAATACTAGAATTTGTTTTCAAATATTTCGTTTTATATCATCAAACTCAAATCAGAATAAAATTACTTATTCTATAGTTTGATATAAATAGAAATATAAAACTAGTTTTTTTAGGATTAAATTCTAGTATTTCAATATGCTAATAATATTGTAAAATGTAAAAATAAATGTGGGAGTAATATATTCAGCTTTCTATATAGCGGTATTAACTATTATATCGATATCTTAATATGTACCACCTTTAAACTATAGTATATTATTACTCACACTGTGAAACAATGACCGTTACATAGCTGGGCCTCGCAGGCTCGACGTCTTGAATAAAATATGTGGCCCATGGCTCCTTTTTACAAACTCGTTCACCAGTGACGAGAACCGTTTATCAATGATGGAGATGGACCAGATCATAAACGCTAGACAATATAACACGAGTGAAAGTTTTGCAACGGTTCTCAACACCCCAGAGATCGAGACTCGCCATATATTTATTGGCGTTGTATAATTCAGACCCCGACAAGACGTCTCCATTCCCTCGTCTACTATGAGCGTAGACTCGGAACTTGGACTTTTACATTCCCTGCACGCGTTGTCAATATTCGGGTCCAGAAGAACCAACGTTTTATCTGGTGATCAGTTGCGGCACAGTTCAACCCCGTTTTCATAGAAAACTAGACTCGAATACGTGGTATTTGTACTGGGAAGATCGCCTCCTTCCCCGCATCTGCCCTCCGAAAGCTCTCTCACGCACACCAAAACGATTTTGAAAGTGTGATATGTATAAGGCATCTATGGTAAGCTTTTATGTAAAGTTTGCGTTCCCCCCTCCTTCCTCAATATAATCGGACAACCCATATTCTATATAGCTTCTGGTCAAATGGACCATGAGATTTTATTTCCCATAAACTCCTTCACACAGGGTGGAACATCTGTCCATTCAAATACTCGCTCCACAAAGGGATGTATCACAACCAATTCCACCATGACCTTTGGGAATGTTGGAATGGTGTCGTTGCAAATCCCTACCGATGCCCGCGACGAGTTTCCATGCGGCTCTACCAGGTCTGACGTTGTGAATACGAGAATCCGAAGACGCCCAGTAGAAAGGAAATCTGAAGTCAAGATTAGCATAGTTTAGAAGAAACGAACATCAATAGAAGCACATCATCTTGCAAGTGCCTCAGATATGAGTCCGCGTATTGTCTTGCCACGGAATCAGGTAGTCTGCGTCCAGGCTTGAAGTTCCATGAAGATTACTATCGCCGGAAATTAGATGTGAGTTTTCTATGCTGGTTGCCTTGACTGCGATACTCTGCAGATACTCGATTCCACAATCACTTGTGAGATCACTCCCATCGCTGCAGACTTTGAGGAACTGCTCGTGAGTAAGACCCTCAGCAGAGCTATCAGAGCCTATCTGTCCAGAAAATGTTGAGGTGAACTTGGTGTCAAACTCGATAAGCATGCGTGCAACTGTCACTAGTCCAGTTTCGTATGTCTTTAGAACGCTAGCTCCTGGTGGCTCAGGAGACAGGGAGTAGATCTCGTGGGCTAGTTTCCAGGTGAGGTTGTAAGAATGCATCATGGAAACGTTCATCCCCTGCCCAGACTTTTGACTATGGGTATGACAGCCTTTCGCACGTTAGCAAGGGTTAATTTATTCGGAAGAGGCAGGACTCACCGTCTCCAACGATGAAAGCTCGACTCCGCCCAGCATCGTCACTCATTGAAAAAGTAGGACTCACAAGCTGCCCAATCTCATACGTTGCCCACCAATCGACCTCTGTATCCTTTCTAGTGGAAATTGTGTAAGGCAAACATACAAGTTGGGTCTGTGCTAGAATAAAATTGAGAGTGATTGCGTCTCACTTGCTGCGACTCTTTTCCCGTGCTGCTGGGCTACCGAGATCGGAGCTTTCTACAGAAATTTCGTCTTTGATCTGCGCATGAAGTCGAGTCAAGTACTGGTCAGCACTGATGTGCTCCCGGGGAATGATCATAACGGATCACGCGGCAGAATGTAGAGCACAGCGCTTTCGCACATCAGGAAATGTTATGTCTGCAGCAAAATCGACGAAGACCCAAATATGGTCTGTTGTTTCGACTATAGGCTCGAGTCCCATTGACTTCCGAACTTGCGGATGAGCACAATGGTCCCAACCAGGTGTTTACTCCGAACAGTTTTTGTATTTTCTTCTCTCGGAAGTTTACTATTCGAGGTCAACCTTCAAAGGGTACTCAGCATCACTAGCTGCATCCAGAACGAAGTCTACAAGCCTTGTCGATCGCTGGATATATTCTGTTGAGTACTGATTTAGGTTCTCCTCTAAAATTCGCTCACTGCGACCTTGGTGAATTGTGACTTTTTGTTTGTATCGCAACCCCAACATCTGGCGCGAAGGAGGTACGCTCAATACTAGCCGGTTTTCCCGCTGAAGTATTGTTCTTTAGGCTCCAGAAAGTCACCTCTGACACATGGCATCCATGGTTAAGTATTTCATCAACGATATCCAAGCTCCTGAGATCTTCCAAAGTCCGCGCCTGGAGCCTGTCAACTTGTCCGGTTCTGAGTCTTAGCACATTAAAGTGTCTCCCAGCCGTATCTTGCGCGTAACAATGTGAGCATCATTCCAGCTGGCCCAGTATGCGGGAATATAATCAGTCAATCTGGCCATTAATCATGAGCATGGTGCTTACTCCAATAACAACAGCTTCGTATTTTTCATAGCCATCGCTCGACTGAATAGGTTGAGAGCTGATTCTAGGCAAGGGTAACTCGCGGAAAGGCAAGGTTCAGAAGCCCCGAGATTCACGTGATTTCTATTGCAAAGCTGGCATCTTATCGGCATGTGAACCGAATCGAAGGATGGGAGACGGTCTGGTGAGCGGTTTCTGAGATTTGAATGTCACTAGCGAGTCAAATTACTGTCAAGATGGGCTTTGGCGTAAGAAGATTGAAGCAGCGCAAGCTCAATTGCTCATGAGGTTTGCGGGCCTTAATTTACAATCTACCAATTTCGGAGAGAATCTTGGAAGCCGAGCAAGATGCTCTAAGTTTTCGGGAAAGGCTTCCCCGCCCCCAGATTGCTTCCGTGTAACGTGTAAATTCGTTCGGGGGCTATTGTGCTACTCCAGTGACGTAGCAGCATCCCTGGGTCACGGATAATGCACCGGGGTGTGCACTTTCAACTTGCTTTGACTCCTCTTTTCTTCGCAAAGCTCCGACATCAACTTCAATGGTCTACTCCACATCGGGTATTTGCCTGGCATCTGTTGTCAGATATTACCCGCTTTGAAGTGTCTACTCGGTAAGCTTATGAGTTGGATCACGTCATCTCTTTAAACACCAGAGATCATGAAAAGATTTGCATTACTCGTAGCAGTGAGAGTAACCTTGGAAATGATCAGCAGTACAGGAGTGTGTAAAAATGTATAATACGAAGCGGACGCCAACTTATGAAACCTGATTACCCATATACCAGCCCACGTGACTAGTTTTCGGCAAACTGCGGAGAACAGAACCACAGCGATGCTTTCGTTTAGTGGCGGGATACAGTACCGGTAGTAGGTAAAGTGCACTTTCCGGCTTTAGCGTCTTTCAACGTTCCCCTTCCGAAACAAATACCTTACCCTTACCCCACGTGCCCTAGAAACTTCCCTGCGATGTGCAAGATGTCACCAGGATGTATTATTTACCCGGGTCTTAAAAAGACGCCATCGATAGTAAAACGATGCCGAATGCCGGCCGTGTGGATAGATGAATTACATCAGATCAGGATAGAGTATTGGAGATAGTGGACACTTTCCGTTAATGGCTCGAACGGAGCTGAGCCTGCACCTTCGACTGGAGCTTTCTGGTTGGCAATCACGTGGAAATGCAATGTTTATATTAAAACAGATTGTCAAGGCACCGGAGATGTCTCCCAACCAACTCATTCAAGATGATCGATCCTTCAGATGTGGTCACCAATGGAAATTCTCAGAGTATCAAAGATTTGACCATTGAGAATCTTCGTCCAGTCAGCGTAATCGTCATTGGAGCTGGCTTTTCTGGAATTTATTGCGGTGTTCGGATACCCGAGCGACTTCGCAATGTCAACCTAAAGATCTATGAGAAGAATGCTGGAGTGGGAGGTACATGGTACGAGAACAGATATCCAGGCTGTGCCTGCGATATTCCATGTTGGTAAAGCATAAGGACGGCAGTCTTTCCTCAAAACTAACAATTTGAAAAGCACACTCTTATCAGTATACTTTTGCTCCAAATCCAAATTGGAGTAGCTTTTATGCTCCTGCACCAGAAATTCGACAATATTTGGAAGATGTCGTCAAGAGATTCTCGGTAGACAGGTTCATCAAATGTTCGCACGAAGTTGTTGGTGCACAATGGGACGACAAAAAGGCAAAATGGTATGCACACACAAAGCAATGGTTATTCTCACAGTGCTAAAATATGCCCAGGAAGGTCCAAGTTGAGAATATCGAGACAGGGGAGACTTTTACTGATGAGGCCGACGTTGTAATCAGTGCCCGGGGTACCTTGAACAACATATCCTGGCCAATAATCGAAGGATTGTCTGACATCAAGATTCCTGTAATGCATTCTGCAGCCTGGGACATGAAGTATGTGCAAACCATATTTTAATGTAAACTCCACTGACGTGTGATTAAGTTATGACTTCAAAAACAAACGAATTGGCGTCATCGGAGGTGGCAGTAGCGCGATACAGATCATTCCTTCGCTGCAGAAAGTGTCTGGAACACAGCTGAGTTGCTTTATCAGGAGCAAGACTTGGATCTCTAGGCCGTTTGGTGACGTTGCAATGGACAGACTTGGAATTAAAGAAACATACTGTAAAGTGGCTTCAAAACATGGCTAACCCACATACTAATAAGGCGTTCTAGTCTCCGCAGAGCAGAAAGCACGGTTTGCAAACGATCCAGAACACTATTTGGAGTTTCGGACAATGATAGCACGTGACGGAAATTCGGCACACGCTATAACATTGAAAGGCAGTAAATATCAAGAAACAGCGAGAGATGATTTCACAGAACTCATGAAAGAAAAACTTGCAAAAAAGCCGGAGATTCTTAAGGCGCTCTTACCCTCATTCAGTGTAGGCTGCCGAAGACTAACGCCAGGACCTGGATATCTCGAAGCACTTGTAGAAGATAACGTCGATTTCATTGACACGCCTATTGTGAAAGCAAGCGCGAATGGTCTGATACTCAAAAGTGGTGAAGAAAGAGAACTGGACGTTCTTGTCTGTGCAACAGGTTTTCAAGCATCCGCACCCCCTGTTTTTCCGGTCATTGGACGAAACGGGCAGTCCATGAAGGAGAAGTTTGAGCCATGGGCTGAGACTTATCTATCTCTGGCTACTGATGGATTTCCAAACTACTTTATGATGCTAGGACCCAATGCGGCGATTGGGACTGGCTCATTGACGGTAATGATGGAGATGACTGGCGACTACATCATCAAATGTATTCGCAAGATTCAGAAAGAAAATATCGCTAGAATGGAAGTACAAAAGCGAAGAGTCCAGGATTTCTCGAGGGTCATTGATCACTATTTTCAAAAGACTGTCTACGTTGATGATTGTAGTAGTTGGTATCGGAGCAATGGAGGGAAGGGGGATCGGGTTACTGGTCTCTGGCCGGGAAGTACGTTGCACGCGATGGAATGTCTACGATCGCCAAGATGGGAAGACTTCAACTATATATATGAAGGAGAGGATGACGGAGAAGAGTGCAATAGGTTAGCTTGGCTTGGAAATGGCTGGTCTATCGCGCAGACTGATTTACAAGAAGGCGAGCTGGCTCACTTCTTGCAACCAGGCATGGTTGACATACCTGCCGAGCCATTTCCCGAGGAAACCAGCATATTCAAGATGAGACCGTTTTCTTACTAGTTTTATGTTAAATTTGTGTAGATTTATGGACATACAGCTTGGAAAGAAATATTCAGAAGCTCATCGTATGACATGGTGATATGAACGAGTTCCTCGATGTTCATGACGTCAATCTCCGACATACACTCAACGATCCAATTTCTTTCGGGTGATCGTTATCACCGGGGGTAGGGTAGTCATTACCCCGTCTAAAAGAACTTGTTTGGTTAATAACTTAGTGTGCAGATATAAATAGCCCACTGACAACTCGGTAGAGCTTCTTCAGCTTTTCAATTTCTCGCTACCGTATGCATACACCCAATTTCTTAACTAGCTTCCAAAACGTGACTTTATGGTGTCGTAACCTTTTTACTGAAAATGATCAATAATAAAATTCTATCTTTATCAATACAACTCCAAATTCAAAAGTTATTCTATCAAATAAAAGCGATTAATCAATTCAATTATTATTCTAAGTTTGAAATGATTCTGAATTATATTAATCGATTAATAAATAGTTTAAAATAATATAATATTTCAAGAGTTTATTCAATTAGTTTTCGAATAAAACCTTTTAGTTTTCAGATTTTTACTCTCAAATTTCAATCTCAATTAATTAGATTCAGAATCAAATGAAATTATATTTATTAATAAACCTAAGAGTTATCTATATAATAATATTATTTTTATTAAAATTAAAGTTGTTTTTATAAAGTTGTTATGGATTAAATATCGAAAATTCAATATTTAGATGTTTCCCTAACATACAGGATTTAAAACACAGTTCATAACTGGCAGCTGATTGGCTGAAAAAAAGTACGGATACCCCGTGCAGCGAACATTAAAGATGAAGAAGTAGATCAGATATTATTAATAGATATAATAGTTACAAATAATATATGAAATATAATTAATTAATATCTTTATATTCTTTGAATTGATAGCTTTTGAATGATATTATTTTTATATCAAGGAAAAGAGTTGTTATTAATATATCAATTGTTTAGTTGATTTTATAATAAAAAATTCAATGAAAATAAAAAGTTCAATGAAAAATCACTAACACATTTCTGATTGGTTCAGATTTGATTAATAATAAGAGAGATAAGAGAAGAGATTAGAAAGAAAAGAGAAAGGATTAGATTTATTAGATTTATTAGATTTATTAGATTTATTAGATTTATTAGATTTATTAGATTTATTAGATTTATTAGATTTATTAGATTTATTAGATTTATTAGATTTATTAGATTTATTAGATTTATTAGATTTATTAGATTTATTAGATTTATTAGATTTATTAGATTTATTAGATTTATTAGATTTATTAGATTTATTAGATTTATTAGATTTATTAGATTTATTAGAGAAAAAAGAATAGAAAAAAAGAATAGAAAGATAGAATAGAAAGATAGAAATTAGAAAGATAGAAATTAGAAAGATAGAAATTAGAAAAATAATTAAAAAGAGAATTAAAAGAGAATTAAAAAAAGAAATAAAAATAAATAAAAATAAATAAAAATAAAAAAAATAAATAAAAATAAATAGAAAAAAAATAAAAGAAAAGAATCAAGAGAAGAAGAATTTAAAAAAATAATTAAAAAAAAAAATAAAGAAAGAATTAGAAAAGAATTAGAAAAAGAATTAGAAAAAGAATTAGAAAAAGAATTAGAAAAAGAATTAGAAAAAGATTTAAAAAAAAGATTTAAAAAAAGATTAGAAAAAGATTAGAAAAAGATTAGAAAAAGATTAGAAAAAGATTAGAAAAAGATTTAGAAAAAGATTTAGAAAAAGATTTATAAGGTTTTGAGGTTTATTTATATCTTTAATATTTTTATATAAGCTAAAAGCTAGAGGTTAATAAAGATTATTATTATTATTATTATTATT
Source organism: Botryotinia globosa (assembly GCA_014898425.1). Lineage (NCBI taxonomy): Eukaryota > Fungi > Ascomycota > Leotiomycetes > Helotiales > Sclerotiniaceae > Botryotinia > Botryotinia globosa. The sequence continues at coordinate 555,898 of RCSZ01000001.1, forward strand.
ATTATTATTATTATTATTATTATTATTATTTATTATTATTATTATTATTATTATTATTATTATTATATTATTATTATTATTATTCTTATTATTATTATTCTATTATTATTATTATTATTATTACTATTATTATTATTATTATTATTATTATTATTATTATTATTATTAAATATAAAAATATAAATCTTATTTATTTTTAGAATTCTAAAAGCTATATAATACAAATATAAACGTAGGTCCTGAGGGGCGTGAAAAATAACTACGGAGAGCGTTAGCGAGCCCGTTGTTATTTTTAGCCCCGAAGGGCCGAAAAAAGCTCGTTTAATAAAGCACAAAAAAGTTGTGTTTTGAAAGCTAGTTAAGAAATTGAGTGTATGATTTTACCAAACAAAACATCTTTTTGATTCGCATCAAAACAAAATTTATAAAGCTATTATAAATTGAAATATAACCATTAAGTGTCTTTAAAGAAGCATAGAAAAGTTGTGTTTTGGAAGCTAGTCATGAAATTGAGTATAGAACTTAAGATAATACTGATTGATAGATTGCTAGTGACTTGCCTGTAAATAAAATAATTTTCTTCTAAAGGGTTAATAGCTTGAGTTGGTTGTACTTGAATGACGCCACACCACCAGAGTCTGTGTTGAAACATTAAATTAAAACAGCTCAACACACTATTTTTCTGGTCGACCTGTTGATCTGGATCGCTAGATATCCCTCAGAAGCAGCTATAACCCGGAAAAATGGGGTTCCGACTTTCCTGATTATATGAGGCTAGGATGGTGATGGACTTTTCATTAATGATTTACTTTCAAACGCCTCGGATATAGTACGTTAAGCGAAGGAATCCCTACAAAATATTGGCACCGGATAGCGTTCAAAATGATACCTGTACCACTTCCGCCCTGCTACCACGCATAGGTACGCAAAAGAGGCGCTGTGCAGCCACGCCACCCTGGTCAATCTCAAATTGCAATTTTCATCAGTCTGACAACAGGCCAAGAACAAACCGCAGCAATTTCTCTTGCCTTGGCTTGTTTCCAATCGAGGAACTGTACCTTCCGAATTTCCGATTTAGCAAACAACTTCGTCACTGCGGGAAAATGCTCGTAAATCTACAATACAGGTGGTGCTAGATTGTACATGGCAAAGGGAGCGGACATTAGACATCAGATCCAGATTCAAAGAACTCTTCCGAGAATCGTAACCTTTTGAAGTTTCTCTTGAGTTCTTCAAGCTTAAACAGTATTGTGTTTTAGAACCACGATTATTCCTGACAAGAGTTTTTGAAAGATATATCCTTAAGTTGTGTTGAGAGTTCTAGGAGGTTCAAGTGAGTGATGACATTAGTCAATCCAACCAGAAGTCCACTCTTACGTCCTCGCTTACGTATGCCCTCCTAATCAATTCTCTACTGGCTCCTCTTTCGATCTTTCAAGGATTGTAGTAAGAACTTTGGACGGCGAGATCGGCTGCCTTGTCAATATCATCCTCCTTGAACCCAAGGTCTGCAAGCCCACGTTTAACATCAAGCTTTCGTAATGACACATTAAGATCATTAATGGCATCCTCGTTGCTCTCAAGCAGGAATTCTCCAAGTCTCTCCATAATCTTAGGTATCGAAGGCGCATTGTATTCTAGAATGTGAGAAAAGATGATGGTATGCGTTTCGGAATGTGGTAAATTGAAGCTTCTGTCTAATGTGTGACAGTGCGGTTAATGGCTTGTCAGCTGTATAAAGTTGACAGATGCGACTTCCTAGGGCTATTTCAAAACTCATACACTTGTGTTTACCCTCGTGTTACCATGTCCAATGACGGCCACTTTGGTTGAGACAGTGAGCTTGTCTATTCTACCTATAGCGGCGCAGCACCTACCCCGCTCCCCCCGCAATTCTCGATGCAAAGTAGCCAAACTACCACCTAACACAAACACTTCGTACACCAGAATTGAATCTCAATAGCTCCTGGCAATCCAAGATGCCGCGTAACAGAGTTGACCCACTACGTCGAAGACGAGTAGCACAAGCATGTGACAGTTGCAAGAGACGCAAGGAGAAGCGTAGTGGCGGTACCCCTGCGGGCAGTGCAAATCCCGACATCGAGAAGAGGCCTGTCAGTATCCGAAAGCCCAGACATCAGATTTTACATAGCCTCTTCTGTGCGAGGCTAGAGGCAGCAGCAACCACAGCGCAAGCGTAGATCATCATGCAATGTGTGAGCTTGATGATCTCGCACTGTCTGAAACTCTTAAGGAAGACGACAATACAGTTTTGAATGCGGCGCCCAAGCCCAAAGTCTCCAGAATGCTACGTGACAGTAAGGGGAGTTTTAGTATGTCAACTCTAAATCAGGAGCCAAAGCAGTCAACGTTTGCTGACCATGTTTAGTTTATGTCGGCGAATCAGCCTCGTTGTCCTTTCTTCAGACTGTAAGGAGAGCTGTGATAGTTGCAGTGGGCCCTTGTGAATCCACATCAGATCCTCTGCGTCACCTGATGATTGAAACTACGCCAGCGGTTCGTTTTGATAATGTCAACGAACCTCTACTCGATCTTGCTGAAGCTCTTTCTCTTGCAGATCATTTTTTTCAAGTCGTAAGTGGTATCATGGACCTTTTCGACGCTGCTTGGTTGATAGATAAGCTGCAGACTTGGGTCGAAGATTCTCCACGAAGAGAAAAGCTGGAGTCGCCCGTCATTTATCTTGCACTCGCGATCGGGGCACAAGGAAGAGCTCGAGATGAATCAGATGAGATCATTGCCGAGAGGTGTTTTGGTTACAGTCGTCAAATTGCAACTTTTACGCTTATAGACGACCCAAGTTTATTGACGGCCCAGTTATTCATCTTGATCACCTACTACATGCTTGCGGAATGCCGACACAATGGGGCTTTTGCTAATCTAGGAGTGACAGTCAGAGCTGCTTATGCTCTTAGAAATCACCGCCACGAGACAAACCTTGCATTTGTTCCGCAGGAGGGCATATCTCGAGAGCGGACCTGGAAGACTCTACGAGTTTGTGATCTTTTTCTCGGTGCATCGATGGGAAGGCCACCTGCCACCTCAGACACCAATTGCAATATTCCCTGGACTTCGGTAGATCAGGTCGCCAGCAGAGAGAGCAAGGGCGAGGCCTCATATTCCTTTAATGCAGAATTCAATACTTACGCAGACGCATGTGTTGACTCGGCGATCAAAGGTATAGATGTGGCTCATGAGACTGTTTACGAACAAGCCATGCCTCAACATCAGCCCTTCATAATCAGCAGTGTCTTTATTTCGGTGCTATGTCTTGAACTTGCCTACCTGGATGATTTCGATCGAAGAGGCTGGCCGTTAAGCACAGGGCTCAGACGGGGAATTGCAATCTTAAACCATTTTGGACGACTGAATCCCCAATCTGCTCGGTACTCTAAAATCTACCAGCTCCTACATGACGCCACGACAATTTATGTTAATGATAGGTAGGGACAGCAAATTCTTACGCTCCAGTAGCCAGCAAGTTCGAAGTGTCTTTGGTGACATACGACATTCTGCAGGAGATCAATCCCCGATACAGCCTTCGAATGTAGACTTCCGTTCGAATATATTCCGCTAATAGGGAATTGTGGAACCGATTTCGCCGTCTTCTTTCAATGAAAACACTTTTCAGGGGGAGTCGATGAATGCCATGACAGGAATATCAACTGGCCGACAAAGGATGATGTACGGCTCTTTTCATCGACAAGCGAAGCCACATCAGAAATGTACAATTTGTAATATTGACAATTCGCGAGGGAGGTGGTTGTTCCCTTCCTAAATTTCTCGCTATACTTTCAATAAGTATGTAGAATAGATACCGATTTAATTTTTTATGATTATATTTACATATATAATAATTCATATCGATAAATAAACTTTGGTTAAATAATATAATCGATATATTATATAGCCACTACCCCATTTAACTTACTAACCTTTGAAATTCTATCTGCTACCCAGATAATTCCACCCTTCCCGAGGTCCCTCCAAAAGAACTAGCCACTCCTCTCTTCTGCCCTCCCTTCTCTTCCATAACCAACCAACCACCAAAATCCCCATATTCACAAAACGAACAACAACCCCCCCAAAAATCAACCCTCAAAATCAACCCCTCAATCCATTCAACCACGCCCAATCATCTTCAAACCCCGCCGTCAAATTACTCGCCCAATCAAAATCAATCGATGTCTATTCCATCTGTCTCTGTCTCTGTCCCTATGTATCTACCAGTACTTCTCTCGCTTCTGCAAGCGTGCTGGTATTTTCACATCGCGCGTTTGTATCATGATATAATTCCTCATTATTATGATCATGAGTATGATTATGATTACTCTCTAGCGAAAACAAAAATGGCGCACCTTGACTTTGACTTTGATTTTAACTTTGAGTATGCATTCCTGTTTGCAATTGTGTTTCCGCAGTCTCATCAACCGCAGTTTTAAAAGCACTGTAATACTCCCCCGGCGAAATCGTAATCACACCTACATACGGCACCACGATTTTCGCGTACGGATTTTCCAGAGATAAATCCTCACCTTCACCCATCATCCTCTTCTGCTTCCTCGGACAATCTCCCCTCCCCATCTGCAGCAAGCTTTCTAATCCCTGCACCGCTTGTTTGGCGACCAAATTCCCAAGTGACGTTCCCGCTTGCGCGAGCGTTGCGATGGTGCGCGCGAGTAACTCTCGGTCATTATGTTCATTTTCATTTTCAACTTCATTTTGATCTCCCCCCCCAGTCTCGTAGCTGCCGTAGCCGAGCATGCTGAGGATTAAGTGGGTAGAACAGACGAATGCTTGGTAGTCGATGAGTTTTACCATCTCGAATGCGCTGTGCATATCCGAGCGCATGATGAGCCAGATAAGGAGGAGATTTCGTGCGGCGGTGAGACATTGCGCGCGGTGGGTTTCGAGGGTGGGATCGAGGATGGATTGCAGCATGAGGGGCATGTGGAGGAGGACGAGGAGGTGGTAGTACGGACATTGGGCGGCGACTTGTTCGAGGTATTCTGAGCGGGTGATTTTGTTTTGGGTAAGGGAGGTTTGAGGGTCCCAGAATGAGGGGGGGAGGGTTTGGGTTGTGCTGTGCAGGGAGGCTTGGATTTTTTTGAGTGTGGGGGATGGAGAGGTGGAGACTGCGTTGGTTTCGATCGATTACTTTGGAGGAAAGGATTATCAGATTATGGTGGAATTGGGCGGTAGGGTTTTCTTGATTGTGAGTTGTAGGAATGGTACAACCATCTGCAGCATAAGTAAGTCCAAAAAGAAGTGAGAGATATACATCTCCTGCGCATAATGAAAGCCAAGATTGTATTCTTTGGTTTCTTTCGAGGGAATTATTGTCAGTGGAAAGATGTGGACGGTGGAGATTGAGAATTTGGCTATAGGATTTTGCTTGGTGGGTTAAAATCCAGCATTTTCTGTTAAGTCCTAGATTCACTGAGGAAATCAGTATTTTTTTTGGATTTGAACGGTATATAAATCAAGAGGGGATTATGGGAATTTTGGACTTCGAGAAATGCTTAGAAGACAACATGGGTTTGGAAGTCCGTTCCTATAACCTAGCATGGAAGAAATCAGAACTAAGATTTCATCTTACATATTAGATTTTCTATTTGCTCTTCAGATCCTAGTCTGCCTCCACGGCAGTGGCCCCCGGAGGGCCAGCGGAGCGTCTTTTTCATTGAGCCAATGATCGATTTAGACTTGAATATTGCCAAGGTCAAAACTTGTCGGATCTGGTGTGAGATTTCCTTCGGTGTAGCAACACGGATGATTACCAAAAGTGGTAATCTAGAAGATTCAAGATCACGCTTCTCAACCACAAAAAAAAGGAGAAATTGAAATTAAATAATTTAAATCTTGGCCGCAAAAACACTCGTCTCAATACCCTCTTCTGTACTCGCATAATCCCCATCATTTACAATGAGCCTCTATACCTTTTCGAAGTATTCCTGAAACAGTGTACCGGGTAAGGAAGGAAGTTGATGAATAATATAATGATGAATTCCGGTATCTAATTGTTGAAAACAAACTGCACCACAGAGAATTGCTATACCAATGATCGATGGATCAGGTGGTTCAAGAGCCCAGAGAATAAAATCTGGAAGTGTTAAATTTGTATTACCGGTTGATGACAGGAGTATGGAACCGAGTGGTCGCCTATTGGGATTTTAGTAATGAGGATCAAGTAATGATTGGGAGTCGAAACTGCTTTTACCATTGCACCACCATGAACATGTTGCGTTGACCACCATTTCACGGAGTACTGGGGGAATAAGACCAGAAAGTAATGATTCGCTAGTCCGAATATGTTTCTTCGCAGTTGCTGGACTTTCAGCTTTGTCAAGCTTAGAAATGCGTTCAGGAATTAAATCAGAACCATGGCTTCTCCAAATTTCGATATTTAGTAGCTGAAGGTTTGAGGACAACGAGAAAAAATTAAAGCTCACGATAGCGTTATGGAAAAGTGACACGATGGGATCGACATCTTGAGAGGAAGTTTTATCAACTGAAACTAAAGTTTCAAGTGATGAAGGAGTAGATGCTGGTGTTGGTTTCGCCCCCAATTCCGACGAAGTAGTCCCCAAACTGAGCTTTTTCTCCAGTGCAGCTCCCAAGTATATATTCAAACTCCCGTTCACCTCATCAGAAGCAGTACTACTACTCTTCCCACCATAATCTTCAATGACCGCCTCAAGTCTCTTGATCTTCTCTCTAAGACTCTCTCTCGTATCAACATTTCCCGCTTGGATCAACACTCTTCTCTGCTCAGTACATCTTCGACCTTTCAATTCGCAATTCACACATATCGTCGCTTCTTTCGTGAAGCTAGATTGAACTTTTCGCTTCCAACATTCGTAACAACTATGTGTTCCTTTTCGCCTGCCTTTTTGAAGGGTGGGATGAGATTGAGGGAACATTTTCACGCGAATTCCTTTGAGAGAGATCATCCGGAACCCGATGGATACTTCTACAATTCAATGTTGGGCGATGATCAGGAGGGGTATGAGGATACACTAACCTCGTCGGGACTAGATCATAACTTCGTCCGAACTTTCGTTCGAAGTCTTGTTTAATTGGTTTGAACTCTTACATAAGCGTCCGAGCTGAAGACTCAATGTATTTCTCAGACATGTCGTCCTGTATTTGTGGAAGTACTAGTTGCACGAAAACAAAGATAATGACGTAAATGATACCATGGTGCTCCTGCTTGTTCTTGTTACATATATATATATATATATAACTAACCATGTACCTCTCCCAGTTCTCGCTGCATTCTCTTTCATCTACCTTTGATAGATTTCTACTTTTGTTACCAGAGACGAGCAGTGACTTTCCTACTCAAACACATTGTTTTGATTTTCGTGCATTTCTACTCCAATCAACATGATAGGCTGGCTCACCTCCTTCCTCTATTCTCAACTATTCGTCACTCTCCCTATCCCAACCCGCGACTTCACAGATGAAACCATAATCATAACCGGATCCAACACCGGACTCGGACTCGAAGCCGCTCGTCACGTTTCCCGTCTCAATGCCCACCTCCTAATCCTCGCCGTGCGTTCTCAATCCAAAGGTCAAGCCGCAAAAGCATCCATCCTAGCCAGTACCGGTCGTCCAGAATCCAGCATCGAAGTCTGGTCTCTGGATATGCAATCTCCATCATCCATTCAAGCTTTCTGCGCAAAAGTCAATCAGCTCACCAGAATCGATGCTGTGCTTGCTAATGCGGGGATTATGACGAAATATTACAAGCTGGTGGAAGGATATGAGAGTACGGTTATGACGAATGTAATTGGGACTTTTCAGTTGGTTCTGGGGATACTACCAAAGTTGAAAGAGTCAGCCAAGGAATTCAATATCCAGCCTAGAATCTCAATTGTGGCTTCGGATTTGCATTGTATCGCCAAGTTCAAAGAAAGGAAAGAGAAGGATATTTTCAAGGCGTTGAACAATGAAAAAACCTCAGAACTAGATTTAGAAAGGTTCGCCCACTTTCATCTCTACCCCCATTCATTCAGAGATCCCCATTCTCAAACCCACATACTAACAACAACCAGATACTCCACCACGAAACTTCTCCAAGTCTTCGGAGTCCGCGAGCTAGCTCAAAAACTTACTCGTGACCCGGAATCTGTATCTCCATCGGTCATTGTCAATTGCCTGACGCCCGGAGCGTGTAAATCCGATTTCTTTCGCGAAAACAAGGGGTTTGATAGATTAAAAAATTGGCTTTTTATTACTCTGCTTGCACGTAGCACCGAAGTAGGGAGTCGAGCGTTGGTGGAGGGAATTGCGGCAGGGGAAGAAAGTCATGGGGAATATATGGCTGATTGTTTGATTGCTGAGTATGTATTTCTCTTTTGACTCTTTATTTATTAGGGTAAAGGAGTGTGAAAGCGGATGATAGATTTTTCTGAACGTGAACATCGCTAATGTCAAGTATAGGACCGGTCCACTAGTGAGAGGACCCGAAGGTAACAAGTTGCAGAAGAAGGTATGGGATCAGTTAGTGAGAGAGCTGGAGACGATCCAACCTGGTGTTTCCTCATTCATCTAGTGGTAGAACCCTCGAGACAACAACAAGGTGGAGAATTGGAAGAAGAATTTATTTGTAGAATTTTGGAGTTTTGTTATAACGTCGAGTGGCGCGGATAGATCTGTGGCTAGATTGAGAATACGTATAGCATGATTATAATTCTACTCGTTTTGCTTTCCGGTACATATCCTTTGAAAATTTCAGGATCGAAAGACATACCTAGGTAACCAAATCAGGTTTGAAGAAAATGCACCAAGTGGCGCATGATGCGGATGTGTATATATAAAAACATTGATCATTCATTACTTACAAAAAGGGCAACAGTCACTCCACTTACACTGCCATATCCCCATAACCCTCCATCAACCATTTTCATTCATCACACCAGTCTCACGAAGTACATGACATCATCCAAAATGCAAGATCAACCCTCTTTTTCTTTGCCATAAAAATTCATTCATGCTTTCCAATATACCCAAAATAATTGCAACTCAATTATTTTTTAACTGCAGATACTCACGCAAGATATTCAACATAGTATATACAACTCGCACTATTACCCAACCAAATGCCTTATATTTCGTCTTTTGTCTATTTGCAACCCGTCCAAGATATCATGCTGTTTTTCTGAAAAGCCGCAAAAGTCCATCATCCTCGTTGGTTTCCGGGGAAATCATTTGTGTACCTTGTTTTGTATCCTGTTGAAGCTCATGTATCGAGTGAATTTGCAAGAAAATCTGTTGCTTTTGCAGATGCAATCTCGGCACTCTTTCATCTCTGTCTGTGAGCGGTCATATCTTTTCCCTCTCCGTCTTTTCATATCTACCAGTGACCGATTGAGTCACTTTCTCTTCCACCATCCCATCACAATCTATCACCTCCATCCACATTCACCCTCCTAATCATTCGCTCCATGCTCTCCGTTTCATCCTCCCTCTCCTTCTCTTTTCCTTCTCTTTCATCACTAGTTCCCTCGCCACCACTTCTCTCAACACTCACCTCACACTCCCTCGTTATGCCCGATTGTTTATCCATTGTTTCCATCTGATGATCCATCGTTGTAAGAGTTAACGAGTTCTTCTTCCTCAATTTCCCAATTTTTCGCTTCCTAGATTCGAGATTTGCTTCCGGGTCGGGTGTATGACGAGGATCGTCAGATATGAGATGAGATGAGAAGAGACCTGGAAAGTATTGACGGATGAAAGGTCGGAGAACGACAAGGGTATTGCAGAAAATGCCAATGTTTATTTCTACGGATCTGGTATGACAGTTTGGGTTAGTCTTCAAATTTTGCGTGCAGGAAATCAGAGGCTAAGCGCGGAAATGTTAAGAAAGGAAAGGATTGCAAAGAAAGAGGGAGACGAACGACCACACTGCTGCTCTGCCTTGAGTGTACAGTACATCTGGATTGTTTTGAAGCGCCATGATGTATGTTATACGGACGATACAGATGATTATTACACTATCAAAAATGATGTCAGCAAAGCCTTTCAAGTGCAATTGAAAGAGCTTTCTCAAACAGTGTTTGAGGAGTCAGGAGAGGGGTTGAACACACAAAATACCCGTCGAAAAAATTGATGCCACGGCTAATTTTTGCCTCAACGGTAGCTTCAACAGATATAGCATATGTGATGGAAGTATAAGAATGGCTGCATCCGTGAGAATGTTGAAGATTGCTTGCCAGAGCCCACATTGGTTGAGACATGCACCATTCGCAGGGTTTGTGGGAACACATGGAATAGCTATTATTAGAGATATGGCGAGAGTGTAGATTATGATAATCCCGGCGACGAAACAACAGCCTATACGGAAGTATTTGCTTGGATTGAGTCGATATAGGCTGAGGAATACTCAGTTCACGATCTTATTTGACATTGCTGATGGAAGAAACCTACAGGATGAGAATGGATAATTTGGTGAATGCGGGTGCCCAAGCGTAGGTAGCTACCATAGAGCTGAGTTTCTAGGTCGGTAAGTCAGAGATGGGGTATGAATTGAGAAGCATTGACTAACCGTAAGATAGGAGGCCATCTGTTCAGCAGTAACTTCCCATAGATGTTTACCGAATCCAAATCTCATGCCTAGCCATCAATTAGTATGGCTGTTCTACTCTCCACAAATTGATCCGCCACCTACAATCGACAGTGATAGCAAAATATGCAATTGAACATGCATATGAAAGAATAATCGCAACTATGTCCCAAATCAGCATCTTCGTCGACCGCCGTAGACAAAAAACCTACCATCATCCAGACCAAAAGACTTCATGATACTAATTCTTGTGTACAATCGGATACCAAGAGTACTACTAGCCAGACCAAGTGTAATGCTGTATGCAATAATAAAAGCCACCTGGGTACTTGACAGAGCAGATGAATTTAAATCTGGTGTCACACCAGGGGGCGCTGGAAGGAGTCCGGTTGACATATTTATTCTTCGTGCTTTGAATCTTGCTTGAAAGAATGTTCATACTCGATGAAGAGTAGATTCTAAGGAGGATAACCCCTAATTATATGTCAAAACAAGAAACGACTTCGATTCTTGATCATCACTGTCGGCATCCCGAATTCGACCAACATTTTCCAATAGATGATAGTCTAATGGTCGGATACAGAGTATACTGCTTTTTCCAAAAAAGAATTTGAGAGTTTGTGAGACCCGGGACTCGGCAGGCAAATCACGACATGGGTTGTAGCTGAAAGTGTATGTATGATTGGCCCGATGTGGTGCTCATATTTCTCTCCTGCATGAACTAATTCACGAATTTTACCATATCAATAGTCATTGATACTAGTTGAATGAAAACGAGCTGAATTGCAAGAAGAAAAAGAACAGTGAACTCTAGACTACGAGTATGCAACGGCCAGATAGATCATGATCGAAAAGAGTCAGACCCCACTCGCTCATCGTCATGTACTCCGTAAAGAAAAGAAAAGAAAAGAAAGGAAAAGGTCACGACTCACAATCCTCTTCCATACGGAAGAGAGCCCTACTGTCAACGTGCATGACATGCTTACTTGCATACTTTCTCCACCTTCCCTTTCCGGACGACATATTTCGAGGTCCAAGTTATCGCTGCATGATTGATTTTTCCCTCTTTTTTGCTTTTCTTCGTTGCAACTTGCACACTACCAACGAGGTTGGTTGTTCGCTGGATAAAACCGTCACCAATAGCAACAATGTCGACCTTGTACGTGACAGCCATTGCAGCAGGCGCACTCTTCCACAATATCGTAAGGAACAGGGAATTCGATCGTTATCCGTTCTCCATTCTTTTTGTGGTCATAGCATCCCACATTGTTCTCTCGATACTACTTCAATATGATGGCGATGTCGACATCCTAACATTCTGGCAAGCTCAACGACTTGCCTCTGGCCTTATCACGACGACCATCCTTTCGCTATGGACAAATATCCTTGTTTATCGAGCCTTTTTCCATCCGCTACGAAATTTCCCCGGTCCCTTTGGCGCTCGACTTTCCAAATTCTGGAGTCTGGGAAAAGTTATCGAATCGAAAGTTAGGTGGTACCAAGTTGCTGGAAGATTGAAGGAGGAGTATGGGGATTATGTCAGGACAGGTAATGACATTCAAAAGAAGCAATTTTTCTGATGCATCCAAAAGTTAATTAATGTCAACTTGTCAAGGACCGCGCGAGCTCACAATTTTCGATCCTGCAGCCATTAGTGTGATTCTTGGCGCTTCATCTAAGCTGCATAAAGGACCATTCTATGGCTCGACATCCCCAGAGTCTTTGCATACGACGAGAGACTCGGACTTTCATAGAAAAAGAAGAAAGATCTGGGATTTGGCCTTTAAGAAATGTATTTGGATTCTCCACTTTATTCTTCAAATATCATGTGACTAATGATTAAACTCCAGCTCTCGCTGATTATGGTCCCCGCATCGCAGAGTTTACCACGTCGTTTCTTGCTCGTCTGTCAGAAGGTGGTGAAGATCCATTGGTGATCAATGAGTTATGTGTTCAATACAGTTACGATGTCATGAGTGCATTGGCATTTGGTATTCACACGGAATTTCTGAATGGGAAGGAAACAGCTGCAGCCAAGAAAGTTCTTGATAACATTCAATCTGGTATGTCTGCTCTTGGAGTGGTAGTTCATATCCCATGGATGTTTACTGTTATTGATGTGCTGAGTTTTCTTGGGGGGCCAATGAAGGAATTTAATGATTGGTCGGCTTCTCAGGTCGAGGCACGAAGAGATGTCGGCCTTCCAGATCCTCCGTATCACATATAGATGGGCTAATGATTCAACAGATGAAGAACCCCGAGCCAGATATTGTAGGCCATCTGATACAGCATACGGAGAATACTCCTGCTGGACGTGCTCTCCTCAACGGCGATTCTCGCGTAATCATTGGAGCAGGCAGTGATACTACTGCATCAGCCCTTACGGTAATCTTCATTCATCTTGCCCATTATCCTGAATATCAAGCTCGACTCTTTGAAGAGCTGAGACCACTGTTTGAAGATGGTACATATACTGATGCAATGCCGACTCCATTACTTGATGGGATCATTCAAGAAGTACTAAGATTGTACGCTCCTGTCACATTCAACTCTCAGAGAGTCACTCCCAAAGGGGGACTGACTATTGGAACGGTATATATACCTGGCGATACAATTGTTAGTATCGCAACCTGGCAACTTCACCGTGGTAAGTATTCCTCCCAACGATTCGCCCATACTTTCTGCTCTCCCAAGGCTGAACTTCTAACTCTTAATTCTAGATCCTCGAAACTTCAAGCATCCAAATGAGTTCATTCCGGAACGTTGGACGATCCGCTCGGATCTCATCATTAATAAGTTAGCATACTTACCGTTCTCTCTGGGTGTATACAATTGCATCGGAAAAAGTCTTGCAATGATGGAACTGCGTTCTGTGATTGGGAGATCGGTAGCTGAGTACGAGGTAATGTTCCCGGAGAATGTAAAGTTTGACGAAGAGGAGTTCTTTGGCAATGTCAAGGATCACTTTACCAGCGGAATTCCAAGCTGTGAGTTAGTTTTCAAGAAAAGATAAGAGTGGAATGAGTGGGTGACCGACTGCTTGATTAATGGAAGGTAATGAGGTGGGTGGAGGGGTAAGGGATGAGGGATGGATCTGTACATTCGTCATGTAATTGGGATCACTGACACCTTTGCTCCTCTTATATATTTTTAGGTGGAAACTCTCAGAAAGCTACCAGAACTGCCTGATGAGGACCGAATTTTGTCTGTTCTCAATTGAATTGGATGTGATTTTATGTTGGCTTAGTAGAACCCATTCATGATATTCAAGAGACTTTTATACAAACTGTCTACCCTAAGAATATGCATGGAAAACAATTCAAGATTTCAAAACACCTAAGCTTTCAAGCTTTTCCGTTCATCACTGTGGACTCCGGACTGTTGCGATTAGCTGGATTTTCACAACTTTCCTGATCGCCTTCCCGCTTCTCATTCTTTTTCTTCTTTCACTGTTCCCCATCCTAATCCAAAACTGCACAAAAACGCTGCGCTCGATGCTCCAGCTGCAAGGTACTATCAAACTATTTATCAGCTACTCATTCACATCCATCACTATTATCGAAACACTCCTCTCACCTCCACCTAGAATACAAAAGCTGATGGGCCATAAAAAGAAGCGACTCACAAAACATCTGATCAAGCTTTCATTGTATGCTATCAGCACCCTCTCCAACTCCGCGCCCGTCACCAAGTTCCTCAATCCCGTAGCACCACTTGCTACGATGGCTTCTGCATCGACATTTGGTACATATGTAGCTAGTTCTTTCGTCATAGAATTTGTAAAAACTGTTGAGGCGAAGGAGAGGAAAATCGCGCTGCCGAAGTATCCAGATAAGGTAGCGACAGATGAGCCGATTGCGATGTCTGTGGCGGGAAAAGAGTTTTGAATCACTGTTATGAGCTAATGGAATATTAGTAACTGCTTGGAGATGATGTAGGAAGAAGCAATGGGGTTTAGGGTGTGTATAAGAGATATCAGTAACAGAAATCTGCACATACCATTTGTGAAACCATTTCTCGTCCAGTACCAACCAAGATCTGAAAGCCAATCCATTCACCCGCCTCAGTATTCACATTAAACAAACTCATACATCCAGATCCGACAGCTGAACACACGCAGCCCATTATCGCCCAGGGAGTAAAGTAACCAAGTCGAGAAACTATTCGCACATCAGTCATATCTCTTACAATAAATCTTAACAACACAACGAACGAAATGACGTACCTAGACTCCCCGCTATAATCGAACACCCAATAGTCGCCAAGAAAGTCGGCAGCGTTCTCACCCCGCTTTCCGTAGGCGAAACTCCTTTGATAGTCTGAAACCAAACCGGTAGATAATACGAGATTACTACTAAAACCTCCTTGATTGAGCATTCCCGTCAGACACTTACTATACATAATTCTCTATCTCAACATATCAAGTGGTAGCATTGCGTTTTCTCCCAGCCTATATTCCCAGTACATGAACAATAGAAAGAGAGCAAAAGAGGTGCAAAGCAGAACGATGATAGTAGCTAATGACCAAGCATACGAAGAGCCACCCATTCGAGAGCGAGAAGAGATGATATGATGGTGGGTGTGAAGAGGATAAAACCACATGGATCGAGGTTTAGGAGTTTCTTTATGGAAGACCATGAAGTGCGAATGGGGTTGTGAATGCTGGGGATATGGATTAGGTAGATGACGAGAGCGGTTAGAAAGCCGGTGGGTAGATTGAGAAAGAAGCCTAGACGTGTTAGGCTTATCTTCATTCTTGGATGATTAAGGATATGCGTACACCTCTGGGATTCGTTAGTAAAGAACAATCGGAAGGGCAACTGAATTTACACACTCTCCAAGAAGCATGTTGAGTCAATGCACCACCAATTAGAGGTCCGATAACCTGTCCAATAGATGAAGTAGACATTGTTATACCGATAAGAACTCGCATGTGGGCTAGGAAAAAATGTAAAAATCAAGGAGAGGATAGTAAAATACATACTTGGTCATCTTGAGATAGGAGCCGCAGCAACAAGAATTGTGAGAGCACCATTGAGAATACCAGATCCACCACATCCCTGGATTGCTCTTCCTACAACAAACATATCTGAATCTCTTGATAAACCACAGATCAATGCACCCAATTCAAATTTTGCAAGGAAACAAAGGAATGTGTACTAGCCTATCAGTTAAATTATATGTCGTGAGGGATCCTGTCTCTTACTTTGAGCGAGAAGTAAGTATAAAGTTTGCCACTGGGTGATTGCATGGCGCAGCTAGGCGCAAGAATCATTACTGTGGTTCTTATTCATGAAGATACAAACTTACTTTGAAAGTAAATAAGCACTTCCATGCCATCCTGTGAATGCTTTTAGTCGAAAGAAAGAAGGACGTAAGCACGGAAGCTTACCTATGTCTTCTACAGAGTGGAATTCACTTGTAATGCGTGGTATGGCCTCAGATGAAGTTGAGTAAAGAAACCCTATGGAGTATAAAGACTTGTTCACAAACCGTTGCCAGGACCAAAGAATTCAATGTCATGAGGAAACAAGCCAGAGTCAAAGAAAACACAATCAAGTGAAGCTTCAAACGCGTGACATATTGCTGCTCGGATGTCAGAGTCATCTCTTCCAATTCTGATACCAATTGGATCGGTACTAACTGTTTTAGGGTCACTTCCCTTTTCAATCGACTCGGGGTGTGAGATGTCTCGATTTGGCGACTCTTGAGTATCCATATTGGCGTAGAGAAAAGGAACTACCTAGAACACAGAAATACATACTGCGCTACAGCATACACTTACTTTAAGTAATTTGATGCATAATACATTTTGGACAGAACGGAGACGGAGCGATTACATTGCGCCGTCGCCTTGCGACGGAGTTGACCACACATATATTATAGCGCGTCGGGACTTCAAATGGAATAACACCCGCTTCCCGCCTGTGCGTATATTTCTCTGATGCGTCTTAACATGAGTGGAAGAATTTCTACATTAAATTCGACACAACGGACTGCCGTTGGTGCTGAGATATGTGGAAAGACAATGTGTTGACAGCTATTGAAAACACGATGAGGATAGATCAATTGATTAGCTTGTATTCAGATAAATTGCTGTCTATATGCACTGTGCCAGACCAGTAACATGTTACTTATCTGACAAACATACCGTTGGAAGATATTTTCATCATCAAACTACAATATGTGGAGGTGTGGATCAGTACCAGCTGTCTTATAAAATTCAAAATTGCGCGAAATGACGGACATCAATCATGAATAATAGTTCTAATCCCGTCAATAATATGCTGAAAACCTTGTGTGTGATTCAAAATCGCGAAAAAAAAGTTCTATATAATTTTGGTCGACATCATTATTGCCTTCTCAAAGAGACTGGTGGGCTATAGATGTCAATCTGCTCCGGCATTAGATCACAACAATTGATATTAGCCGATCCATCGATAAATTTGTCTTTTAAAATCACTTGATGAATTATTATTGTACAAGAAATACAAACTGCCTGCCAATATCAAAAGTTACAAGGAATTCCCAAACACCAAAAACGTCTAGCCTCACAATGATAATTGATTTTGACACGCTTAACTACTCTCCCTTTCATTTCTAGTATCTTTTAGAAGAATTGGCTCCTCCCTTATCCAATTGCGGAGTGAAATGCTATAATTTTTCTTTGTCGATTATACTAACAAACGAAGCGCTCGCGAAATAAAGGGGTGTCCGGAAGCCCAACAAAGAGCTGGAATGAATACAAAATCTTTCATCTTAATTGTTATGAGAAGTATGCTTTGGATTATCACAACTTTGATATTGAATGAGTGAAGACTGTTGATTTACAAATTCTTTTTTACATAAAAATTGGAGGATAACCCACACACAAAATGGGGCCAAAAAATCCACCAGGAGTACCGAATTCATTCTTCGGTCCGGGGGGGCCAGCAGTTCCATCGCCAGCAGCTCCATCAGCGCCTGGGATATCAGCGGCAGATCAAGCAGCAGCAGATCGAGCGGCGGCAGATCTACTAGAAAAACAGCTAGAGAAAGATATGGAAAGAGAAGATAAAGCAGTGAGAGACGCATTAGCGAAAGCTAAAGCAGCGGCAAATAAAACAACAGGAAAGCCGCCACCAGAGCCAGTGTCGCCAGCTGGGTCACAAGACTCTGAAGGAGATGAGCCAGGTCAGAAAACAGCAGTACCATGGGAAGATGCACCGCCACTTGTCGATGATGCAGTTGCAGTTGCAGCCAGAATTGCCCCTCCCGAGTTGCGGTTTCCTGATGTAGCCAGGGCAAATTTGTTACCGTTAATGGGTGCGGGGATCCATCCAGTATCAACATCTTCCGCAGGTAATCTCTGTGGCCTTCATGCTCTGGTTTATAGTTACAGTGCACTTCGAGACCTTGCGGCTCCCGAGGGCACACCTGTCCCCCTAGCAGATAATCCAACTGCCAAAGACTTACAACTGTACAAGACGGGCCCTCAATTCTATAAGGACGTTATGGAATTCCTCACGTCTCAGGGTATTCTTGTATTTATGGATGATAAAGGGAATCCACTTAACGAAAGACAAGTCATGAGACAGGTCACCGGGATAGTACCAAACTCAGCCCAAAATTATGATATCAATGTCCTCCAGGCAGTTCTCTTACATTTGAACAGGACGTACGGAACACACTACGTTATAGGTCATATTTTACATGGATTCAATGTTCGATGGGATCCTATTAATAAGGTATGGGATACGGCGTACAGGTCACCAACAGCGGCCCAGGCTTTTGGAGAAGGGGTTCACCCAATATTGTGGCTCTATAACGACAACTATGAAAATGAAATCAGATCCCTGCATCAGAGCGAAAGTGACGATCCCATGGGTCACTGGATGGGATTTTCAAGTTCGTAACCAGTTCACGTTTCTGCCCTTTTTCTATCCCCAATGACATTTTCCAATGTGAAGGTTGACCTCTATTGGGTTTTGAACATGGACTTCTCTCTTTTTCTCACACACCCTGAATTGCTGAATTTCTCGCTTTCTTCTTTGATATCTCTTGACATGTAGTCGCTGACTCTTATGACTTTTAAAAGCATTACACAGGAATCTAGATGAAGGGTTGATTGAAGAAGGGAATTCGTGGTTTGAACACGACATAGATGCTTACTTGAATGAAGGAGTCTGGATTGTTACAGCTGACGTTGAAGGATATCATGTCGACCTTGAAGAGCATCAAGATCCCAGGGAGCTCAGATTATACACTGGTAACTTTGTTAGAGTGCCAACGGTAATTCCAGATGGAGACGTACCCGACGGTTACATGTGGGTGCAAGGAAGTACAATTTATGTGGGTGATGTCGAAACCCCCGGGCCAATCGGAATTGCACCACTGAAATGTTTGAAAAAAATTGCGAAGAACTTCCTCAGGGAAGCACACGATGCTGCTGGAGCAACTGCTGCCAATATTATCAGAAGAGTTGGCATTGTATCGGATGACAAGGGTAAATGGCAAGAATTCGTTGTTCACCGTACCATCGAGCCGACCACGAAGATCCATGCAAGATACGCTAATCCAAATGATCCAGCGAAGAAATTTGTTGGAGGCTTCATATTTGAGGATGGCGAATTTCTACTTGACACACAAGAACCGCTCAAAGATCTATATCCTCGGATGATAAGAATGGACGGAACAAGGGGAAGAGTCAAACCTCGTAACCTTCAATTCTTGGAAAAAGCATGGAAGCTCCCCGAAACGCTTCCCGTTGCAGTCTCAGGTACCAAAAAGATACCAACAACTTCGATGACACCTGGCAAACAAATATTATTAACTTCCTCCAATAAATCAGACCCCAAATACAGGTATAGACCAACTATGAAAGCAGCAGATTTTAAAATAAAAGACCTGAGAATCCACTGCAAAGCTCGAGGTATGGTTCCCAAAGATTATGGAAAAACGAAGGCCTCGATGTTGGCCAAGCTTGTCGAGCACGATGAAAAGAACAATATTGCGGTCCAACCCGCAGGAGGTCAAGTGCCTAAACCGGCTGAGTCTGGCAATTTCCTACCAATGAGACGCGTCCTAGTAGATATCGCAAAACAGGCTGGTCCACCTAAGATGCCCCCATTTTTTGCAACAGAGATAGTGGTGGAGTTAGGTAAAGGTGACGCCGACGATCCCGCAACTTGGATAATCGATTATGAAGGTCGAGTTGGCAGGATTGATGATGATAATCTTGAGCCAATAGATGGAGCCTGGGGGATTGAACTGGATCCAGTCAGGTGGACTCAAATAATAGGTGATTTGAGAAAGGATTTAGGTTACAATAAACCACCCAAGCCTGCAGCCAAACTACCCGCCAGTCCTGCCGCCAAACCTCCTGCCAAACCACCCGCCAGTCCTGCCGCCAAACCTCCTGCCAAACCGCCAGCCAGTACTGCCGCCAAACCTCCCGCCAAGACTACTTCCAAGACTCCTGCCAAACCGCCCGCCAGTCCTGCCGCCAAACCTCCTGTCGAACCTCTCGTCAAACCTCCCGCCAAGACTCCTTCCAAACCTCCTGCCAAACCGCCCGCCAGTCCTGCCGCCAAACCTGTCGAACCGCCCGCCAAGACTACTTCCAAGACTCCTGCCAAACCGCCCGCCAGTCCTGCCGCCAAACCTCCTGTCGAACCTCTCGTCAAACCTCCTGCCAAGACTCCTGCCAAGACTCCTGCCAAACCTGCCGCGAATCCTGCCGCGAATCCTGCAACCAAGCCCGCAGGTAAGAAAGTGGCTTTTGAAATCCCTCCACCCCCAGGTTCCGCAGCTTCAGGTGTTCCGCCTCCAAACCCCACTGCTGGAAAGACTGTGGGGAAAAGACCCGCTTCTTCCTCTGCGGAACCTGCCAACAAAAAGACAAAGAAGAAGAAGTGAGTTGCCATTGTAGCTGCAGCCAATACAACCAAGAACTATCTGTAGCCTCCACTATTGGTGTCCAAATATACACTCGGGCGAAACATTGGCGTTCTTTCTTCGATCAATAAACCACGGGATAGCTCTGAGAAGCGAACATAGGCTAGTTTCCGTGGGAGGTAATCTGAAAACTATGTTGCTTGTGTATTGATATTGTGAGAATTTCTGAAATGTTGAAGTTTTGTATCTCATAGTCATATTTAATATTTGGCCTGCAGCTGTGCATTGAATTTGATGATTAAAAAGGAATGAGATAACAATGAGAACGCGTACGTCGGACACTGAGATGGAAGTCAATGGGTTCAACAGCTGGAAAGGCTTTTGTTTCTGATATTTCATTTTTGTTTAGTCACGAAATACAAATGCGCAGACCTGTGTAAATATAAGCATCAACTCTTTTAGCAAAACAATAAGCTCATTGAGTTATGTAACAAAACAATGTGAAGCAGTGAATGAAAGTTTCAAGAGGAGACACCTAGGTCAGCACTGAGGCTATCAACAAACGTGATTCAATATCACCTGATATTTGATTGAACTGCTCGACTTGATTGTCCTTTCTTCCTCTCCTGATCATTCCCATCTATGGTAATAAGTCTTTTTCCCACAGCTTTCATGTCTTTGGTACAAGCAGAACAGAGCCAATTCAAGCATTTTTCATCCAGAGTAACCTTGGACCTGCCTGTTTTCTCCCGTCTCTAGAAACGACTGCCTTCTGAGATACCATTGTCAATTTTGTTGATAATCGAGATCACCGAGATTAGCTTGGGTAACGGTCTATTCCTCTTGGTCAAAAAAGCAAGATTAGACTGTTGCCCACTAGAAGAAGTAGCCAAATAACGATGTAAGCTATAAATTCTGCAAACCGATTGCAAATATGAAGTTCGGGATGTTTGAGAATCATGACACGTGCTCTTAACAAAGATTATCAGCCTCACCTCGGGAGATCTTGATGTGTAGGTAATCATCAAGTTCAAAAAAGAAATCACACGTACAGCTCTTCGATTCTCAGGTCACGCCCATAATATGTATTGGTATATATCCTACTTGAAGTCGGAATCATCGAAGTATCAGATATCGAACCATGTCTTCAAGATCTACTCACATCTTCAAAAGTGTCGATGACCTCGACCTAAAAGTCGACACCATTTACCCATCTTCTCTCACTTCAGCCTCAACCGGAGTACTTTACCTCCATGGTGGGTGTATTACTGGTTTCGATCGAGAAACTCTTCCTCCTCATATCGTTCAGTCCTGTCTCCTTCGAAATTGGCCCATTACTAGCGCAGATCATTATCTCATGCCGCAAGCTAGTGTTCAAGACATGCTGGAAGATGTGGTTTCCGTATACTACTTTGTACACAAAAAGGTCCATGAGCTTCTTGGTTTTAAGAGACCCGAAAATGAGAAACTCAATATCATTCTCATGGGCTCAAGCGCTGGTTGGTGCTTTTGGGTTACCGATCTGTATGATTTGAGACTCTCTGAACTGAAGTTTCCTAGGTGCTTATCTATCGTACATTTCCAAACCCCATCTCTCACCTCCACTACTTGCAGTCTTTATATACTACGGCTGTCCAACCGTCCACGGCCCCCCAAAACTATTTGTCCAGCAACAAGACTATTCTCAAAGAACGCCCCCTATCTCGAGTATCGATTCGCGAATTTCCTCAGAAGCCCCCCAAGAATCAACCCAACATCTTCTTTCTTCCAAATGTTCATCTCATCCTCTCTTCTGAACTTTTCTCGTGATCCTACATACGAACCTTTGCCCGACGTCGAATTCGAAGACCGTTCTTCATTATTCCTATGGTTAGTTCAAGAGAATACATTACTCACGTTGTGGAAAGGCGTTGATCAAGGTTTGGAAAGTGAGGTTTGGCAAGACGATTATCGTGCATGGAGATCAGGATGAATTGATTCCTTATTATATGGCAAAGCAAGCTGTTGGTGTTGTTGGTAGAACACCTTTCTAGAGCAGATGTGCATCTGTGCCGGTGGTAATTAGGACCGCATGATGTCCAGTTGTTGACTGCAATGTGTAAGAAGTATGGTTAGGATATGCCCTTGTTTGTTGGAGATCCAGGGTTAAAAGAAGTTGAAAAGGCTTGGGAAGTTTTGGATGAAATCGTCTTGAAAGGTCAAGGAGGGCCTCCATCATAAAAAACGACCTCAAGATCTCATACTCGTCAATAAAAAGCGGAGAGCAGTGTTTTAGTACGGAGAAATTGGTAAAATACGAGTAGGGATATGGATGTTAACTAAATCCTTGACACTCAAATGATCACTCATTCAACTGAGTCATACAAGGTCTCCATGACACAAAACGCTTGTGCAACACAAGGTATCATTCTGATGGATAATTTGGCAACAGGCAAGAAAATTAGCAAGCACTTTTCAATTCATCTACTCCAGCTAAACTATCAGCGGCACCTTTTCACAAAACATATATCAACACAAATCGGAAGAAGTCGTTCCCCAACCAACCTCATCTACCATCAAAGCTTACGTTGAATCCGACCATGAATACAGATGCACCCGAAGCAAGGTAAGCAGCATAGTCAAGCCGCAAGATTACAGCAATCATGATATTGAATTTCGACGACCTCGGAATTGAGTTCCTTGAGTCTTGTGTCTTCCTTTTTGACGGGACTAGGGCGAGCTGAGCATGTTCTGGTATCTTCTTGGGCACTTTTGACCTCCAAAAGAGCAAGAACCGAAAGCAAGCAACCCATTGGTGAATTTGGATTGAAATGTTCGTCGAAGGCTGCGTGTTATTTTTCAGTTCTTGCTCTGAGATGCTCAGTGTGCTTGCGACCAAGCTATCATTTAGAGAGGGAGTGTGGAGTTCTCTTGGGAGAACGAAGTTGAAGATATCATCTCCGTCGAAATTCGTACTGCTTCCCTTGACGTCCTGAGGGTCAGGGCTCCCCACTTGTATGCGCTTTGCGTAAGCGGAGTGACAACATCTCCAAGTCTCTGGATGGAAGCTACTACCTGATCTCAGCTGAAGCGGTGGTCCGTAAATGATGGCTTGATGACATAATTAAGAAATCCGTCGTTTCATTATAGCTTCCATACATCTGACCAGCTTCTTGGCGATAGCTGGTCGAGCTCTCGTAGCGACCGTTACCTCAACGACAATTTTACTAGAGCAAGGTCAGACGGTGGAGGAAGCTGTTGTCTGGTCGCAATGTGTACATTTTCCATCGCTGGTAGCTGTAGAGACAGCACCGAAGTACTTCGAACTCAACAGACTCGAGAAAGGCTCTTCTGCTTGGTTTGTAGCTGGTATGGCTCTTAAGCCAGGGAATTCTCTTTCCGTTTAGCTGGTTCTCTTTCAACTGTAGCTCCCACGGTGTGGTGCTCGATCAGTATTGTTTCGTCCTACAACATGCGCGGTATCTTAACAGGATAATTGAGATTGGTTGTTGTACAGTTTCAAGAATGAACAAAGAATGATAGCCACTTACAATGTTCGTTGTCTCACTGTTCAAGTTATTGCGCAAGTTGGAGTGGGGAGGGCGCCACAAATGGTTGTTGTCAGCTGTCCTCCCCAGGTTGTTTGCTGTCACCAGTGGTGTCCTAAGCAAAGTCGTGTAGCTGTTGCGCGCGAACTGCCACGGACCCGGGTATATTCTTCTTGCGTTGGAGATGCTTAGCTCCTCTTGTCACGCTGAGTACGGGACTCCTCCATTGCGGCAGGTGAAGCTTTCAAAGAATATTTCGTAAGCAAAGTCGTGTAGCTTGCAAGTCGTTGACTTGACCAACTGGATTGCAACCATAAATTAGTGCCTTCAAAAATAATTACAATCTTTTGAACCCACCGAAAAAGATTGAGCTGAAAAACGTGTATTCTCGGAAATCATTTTCAAGCTCCCGTTGGACTTGATGCACCTGGGAGCAGAGAAAATCACTACAAGAAGATTAATAAATATGGCGCGGAGAACTTTCGCCAGAATTCAAGCTTTCTGGGAGCGTACCTACCAAAACAGCGAAAATACAAACACAAACACAAAATATCACCATCACCATCACTGGGCACGTCGAGGCGGCTAGAGGAGACGAGATGTATTGCTATCTACTGAACTAATATACAAAACTATGACAACAAAAAAGGATATGCCAAGTTACAATTTGACTTGGTAACAGACCCATACGCGACGGATCTGTTGTTGAACCAAGTCGCATTGCAACTTGGCATACTCCTTGCATCGGGATTGCAAGTTGAGTGCCTCAACGGCATGCTGGTGTTAATCGTGGCACCTCCGGAGCCTTAAACTTTCTGGCTGATTCGCAGAAGATAGCTCTCAATATAGGTGCGAACACCAGGCAAGACGCAATCGGTAACGTACATGTTTGCACCGCCGTCTCCAATGATGCTGTTCTTGATTGTAGAAAAAGCCCAAGCTCCCCATTGTATGCTCTCGCATACCGTTTGCCCTTGTGAAAAAGGTGGAGTGCTGGTGGAAGCCTAAGTTCGTGGTTCCAGGCTCTCGCATACCATCTGAGATCTTCTTGGCCGCGACCCATGACCTTGGCAGTCTTAGGGTCGAGACCAAGAAGTCTTCAAATAGTCTTCTTGTATCATCTGCCCCTTACAATAAGGTGACATGCTGGTGTTGATCGTGGTAAGCCCTAACTTCGTGGTTCCAGGCTCTCCCATACCATCTGAGATCTTCAGGTCGCAACCCATGACCTTGGAAGTCTTGGGGCAGAGCCCAAGAATTCTGCAATAGAATAGCATGCTGGTGTTGATCGTGGTAGAAGCCCAAGTTTGCGTCTAGGCTCTCGCATATAATCATCAGCTTCGGAGTCCACCACCGTCTAGGATTGAGAGAAGTTCTCTCATTCCTGAGACGTGAGCGTGTGTTATTCGGCACCCCAGAGAGTATCTTAAGGAATGGTGAGCCATCAAGGTTCATACACGAAAGTGTTCATGCCAATGAGGTGGACAGCCGCGGAACTTGGAATTGTGAAGATGAGCTCGAATATGCCAGCTTGATGATTTGGGAAGCTTGCAACTTGATGAGAAGCCAGTCCATGCTTGCGAGCTACTGCAACTACCGTGGTAATCTCTCCAACTAGCTTGTGTGGTACGGACTTCACTTCAAGATTGAGCCAGTCGAGCGAGCTCACATGAGTGCACCACTGGAGTAGGTTCATCTCGCAGTGTTGAAATTTATCATCTCACGCAAGAATTCAGAGCGCTGCCAGAAGAGTCAGAAATGGTTTCTCGTGACACCAAATGAATTACTTACAGTTCGAGGAACTTTGGCCGCGAGGACATCGAATACAGCACCAGCTGTGATCTTTCTAGGATTGTTGAAACAGCAGTACACAGTTCAATCTTGACCCTGGTCCATCCTCCCAAAATTTAAGACGAAAAAATCGGAAGATTGAAGATCGATCTGCAGAAAGTCGCCGTTAGCAAAGGTTCATAAAGGATAATGGAAGATCGCGACATGCCTGAAGTATACTGACTTTGAGACCAGCACCTTATAGTAATTCCACCTCACAATCACTGAGAATTCATATCGATAGAGGCACGTCCGGAGACGGCTAGAGAGAAAAAAGTTTATTATTACATAACCATAACCACCACACAGTCCATCACCACCAATCTTCACCCAAAGAAAACCACCATCTTGATTTCCCCCATGCTCTTTTGGTTGTTGTAATATCTGGTGGTGAGGTTAGCCTTTACTCGGATTATGATGCTTAAGGAAGGACAACTTACTTGTTCAAGATGTGCGCAAGATCCATAGCCGCTGGAACTTGAATGCTGTTGCTGTTGAGGTTGGAGCAGTCTGGGTGGCGCTATCGAATAGTTATCAAATTGAAGTCGAAAAGTCATTATCAGACGGTGGCTGTTGTCTTGCAGTATGTTTGACACTGAGTGTTGCGGGTCCAGCTTGTAGTTAGGATTTGGTTGGATTTTAATTTTTCGACCAAGGGCATAGTCGTTCTTATAAGAACAAGCCAGACCCCCAACACTCAATTAGTGCATGGCAAATTGCCTGAGCACCGTTGTTTTCTAGGCTCTGTATTCTTTCTCTGTTCTTGCTCGATTGAATCTCCATCTTGCGATAGCAGCTTCGTTTCCCGCTGAATGAAGTTCAAACAGAGAAAGAACACAGAGCCCAGAGATCGGCACAAAAAGGCATTTTCAAATAGGCACCTAGACCTTGAAGTACTAAGTTCGTCAGCTTATTTCTTCGAAACGCGGAATATGGATATCACTTACAACTGAACAGACCACGCAGGCCAGCCTTTTGCGGTGGCTCAACCTCAGAATCGATGGTGTCAGGATCCTCCATTGTCTCCTGCTTGAATATGTTAGTCTTGTCACGAACATCAAGCTAAATCAAGTGGATCGAAAGAGAGGAGAAGAAAAAAGGATGGACGGACGAGAAAAAAAACTTACTTAAGGTGTCCCCCACCACACCACCACCATATTTCCCCGCAGATTTCTTCTCCCAGTCAATTCTTGATCTGCCAATGTAGAGTCAGCAAGCGTCGGCTTCATTTGAGCAGAAAGAGGGAACTTACCTGAAGCTCGCACAGCACACACCACCACTAAATTTCCCAGCAGACCTCCTCTTTCTATAAGCACTGTTCTCACTCTGAGCAACAGGCTGTAACTCGATACTACCGGGGCCTGAGGTCAAAGTTGACAGCTGAAATTTGAAGAGCCGTATCTGATGACTTGAATCATCAGCCGCAAGTGACTGATGATTCTCATCGATACGCTCAAAGCCTGTGAGCTAAGCTAGGCAGGAGCAGGAGCCGGTTCTCCCTTGGGTGAGAATTTGCTTCTCTTCCAATTATAGAGAACCAGCCCCCACTCCGCCATGGCTTATCACATAATGGCGTCATTTCAGTCATCTGAACACCTGTGAACTGGCATGGTTAGTAAAATTCTCAGCATAGTTTAGAGGGAATCGCATGAACATACCTGCCGATGATCTCGGCACCACCTGCGGTTGGTAAGACCGAGGCGGGCCGCTCCCGTCGAGTTTTCTCATCTTCTCAAAACTCTGGAGAAAATTGAATTTCAGCACATGATGACATTCAGGTTGACGGAGTGGTTGAATATGACGATGTTAAACAACAAATGCAAGTGGGGAAGACTTTATAATCACATACCTCTTTGTATTTGTTTCACTTTGAGAAGTCAGGGACTTATGGGTGCCCTGCCTCTCTATGTTTTGTTCGAAAGATAGGTTGATCATCGCTGGAGCAGAATTGATTGTTAGTAAGTTATCCTTTCGGTCTTCATCAAACATCCGATAGATCTCTGAAGATAACTGAATGCCGGTGATGGAATAAAACTGGAACTCTTTGATCTCACATACCCGTTTGAACTGGTTTCGCGTTGAGAGGACGGAGCACATAGGATAATCGAGTTAAATGGCGCTGTGATCCGTCCTCTCCATCATTTTTTGCATGGTAGGAGTTGAGAAGGCATCTCCGTAGAAATATGGAAGAAGGAGGAAGAGGAGAAAGTTTTTGTTTGTGGTTGTTGTTTGTGGGAAATCTGAAATCGCTAGAAGTGCAGCAGATCAAATAGAATTCAAAAACGGCAGAATTCCCAATCTTCTCTAGCGTGGAAAAAGCAGATAAAAATCAGACCACTACCCTTACTAAGCCTCTCCTGCTCTTGATTTATCATTGGATAGATCTGCTTTCGCACTAGTCTTTCAGATCCAATTTCTCTGCTTAAGTACTTCCCTTCTCATCTTCTACCTTCCTTTCTTTTTCTTTCCTCTCCAACCCATCAAATACCATGGATCCTCACAGTGATATCCCCATTATTACTTCCTGAGCCTCACAGCATGGTGTTTAATGCAGATCAAATTTGAACATCAATACACCCATAGCAAAGTTATTGCGAATGGGAAGCAAATGTGTTCAAACATAGCGGGGAAGCCACAGCTTCAAGTATCATCGATTCTTACAGTTGACGATCTTCCATATCTCTCTGATTTAATCATTAGGTGTTGCTTGTTGCAGATTGAAGTGAACTTCAAAGTGCTCAAGGCAGAGTCTATCTGTGAGGGGGCATAACCACGTTCATACATACAATACAATTCATTGACTGTAGATTGATTTGCAAATATTTGGCTGCTGGGAGAACTGGAGTATTAACGCGCTCTTATTTTATCATTTGTATCTAAGTGTAATCATCAACAACTATCTTGATATGTGTTATTTATTGCATCAATCCTATATGTGATACTTGAAATAATTGAATATTATTCCGTGCTTACAGTATTCCCCAGTCCATACTCATCATTCTACAGTCACAGCCTTACACTCCCAAGATTTTATTCCGCTCTCAGCCTCATGCACTGACAAACACCACTTCTATCAAAAAAGAAAAAAAAATGAGAATTATTAATCTTCTCAATTGCCCACAAGACAATTCGAAGTGTCTAGATACCCATTTTGCATAAACAATTAAATTCAAGGCGGTCACTCGAACCGAGAATCCCCTAAATAGCCAGTCCCGAAGTTCTCCCATCCCTTCACATTTTTGTTAATTCAGCGTCCTCAATAAAACTCACATACAAACATCTATTCCACCAGAAGAAATCTGTTTCTTCCACTAAATTCTATTCTTATTCACTGTTACTTCAATTGATTTTAATTACCTACACAAGAACCCGCTGATATGCTCATGTGCCCGTGTGATTCTGCCTTGAACCCCGCGCAAGATGAACAAAATACAAATCAGCGCTGTCTCGTTGATTTTCAATAAATTTGCGCTGCACTCTAAACTGCCCTTCGCTATCAATGGTAAACGCGGAAGGTTGAACGAGAATCATTGTAGACTCAAAAAAAACGCGACACGCCCAGCTGGAACCAATCGAGTCCCTCATCTACAGACTCTATTCACTCCTCATCTATCTATCGAGCACTCAATATGTCGATCGACTTTCTTGCGAAGTACTTTTTCCAAATAATCTGTCAAATCCATAATTGGCATGTCTGGTAAGCTGCACATGGCTGCCTGGAACTCCCAGTCATCTTCATCAAAAGGTAGAGTCGTGTAATGCATCCACTTCATGGCAAATGTCTGGAGTAAAATCATGCCCATTGGTCTAGTACGTTCGCCAAAGCATCCTTTGGCAACAAACTTTAGATAGAGACGAGAAATAACATACAGTGGAGTTTCCGTTTTGCCCTCCTGCATGTTTTTGACGTGGTTGCTGTGGTGTTCGGGATGCTTTAATCTGTCTGTTCTGAGGTCTTGGACGCTAATATCATAGATGAATTCCTCCAGCCATTCATGAACTCCTAGTTTGCATTGGCATCGGTTTGAGAGTCCAACATACCATTCTGTATCTCTCTTTACATTTGAAGAGATTAGGAATTGATTGAGCGTACAGAAAGTATATGGCGTGAGACAATTTTGCGAATACAGGCATTTGGAGACGAAGTATTTGAGCGCAGCCACGAAGACGTAAGTTTGAGAGACTCTTATATCTATCTGCGGCGTCCGAGGAAGTTCTGTCACTTTTGAACAGCCTAGGAGATTACTACAAGGATTCTTAGCTGCCTCAATAGAATTTGAAGATCCTGACTTATTGATCCTCTCCTCAACCATCGGGAACATTGATGTATCGACTGACTCAACGTGAATTGGGCGCTTAGCGGTCGTACAGAAAGAAAGTGTCTTGGAATTGAGGTATTTCATGACTTCGCACTCGATAGGACAGTCACCAGCCCTGAAATATAAAAGTTCTTTAAGTCCTTCAATCGTGTATGACATTACGCCTCTTGATGTGAGGGAGTGAAGATGATGCAAAGGAGTCTTTTTGAACATTTTATCGTTTTCTCCCCAACATTTCCATAACATCTCGGATAGCTTCATAATCCCAGAATAGTTAATTCTCTTTTTCATGTTAGCAAATGAAGTTTCTTAGAGGTTTCAACGAGGATATCACCATACCATATGTATCCATAGGAATTCAGGTAACGACCATGCAGCATATTCCGCAATGTTTATTTCCATATTATACATTTTCCGAAGTACCATAGCATTTTCTTCAATCTGATCACCCCAAGACAGATCGAATGCGTCTTTATAGACTTTAGTACCTCGGTCGATGTTTTCCCGGCAGATTCCTTTCCTGGGATCCCTCAAGCTGGAACGGCTTCCTCTGGAGTACCTTTTTCTATCGACTTCTCCTGGGGCACCTTTTCTGCTAAGATCTCTTCTTCTGGAAGACATTTCTCTCGATTTCCCTTTCTCAGTATCTTGGAAGACCTTTGTATTTTCACCCTCATCTCTAGACAAATCATAGAGCCATCCAGAATCTTTTTGAATTTGGAGTTTGGAGGAGCAATCAACTGGCGTCGTCTTAACCTTCTCATCTAATTCGTCCAGTTTTACACCATAAAAAAGCTCTGAGCATGTCTGCCGAGAATCTGCCATTATCTGGCCTGTATCTGACATCGATATAAGATATTAGATGGCAGGTTTATGAACAGTACAGTTGCTTTCTATCGTATGTATATATTCGTTGCTGGAGCCGCTGTTACTGATGCTGGAATCGAAGACGTGACAGATGTAGGATATTTCTTGGTGAGAATTTGGACCGTGGTTTAAGTATAGATAAATGATAAATATCAAATACTAGTGATAAATGAAATTATAAAATGGGCAATTAGAGATACGCGTGTATAGAAATGAAGCAATTGATGGTCGTTGAACGTGAGGATGAAACAGAAATAGGACACATTAATAGCAATCATCATTTCTAGTGCATTTCAAAACAAGAAGGTTGTGTCAAATGGCAATAATCATTCTTGCTTTATTTGACAAATGTATTGTTCATGAAACGCTCCTACCTGCCGTTTGTGGAAATTGTTTGTAAAACTTCAGACTGAAGAGAGAAAGAACATCCAGCGCCAACATGATTGTGCTCCATGCAATATTAACCAGCCTTTCGAACCTTTTCAAAGCCTTGCAAATTTTAATTCATGCAAAAAGAAAGTCTATTTAGATTCTAATTCGGATTCTAGCACTCTAGAGACCGCTCGTACACCTAAAGCATGTGTTATCATTCTTGAAGCGACAGTAACTGTCGTTTTGGGTCTTCTAGTTAAAGCTTGGCTGGTTCTTGGCAAGATTGAGGTAGTAAGGCGTGCCTTCGAGTTTTGTGTATTGAAGATAGGAGAGTACACGGTTCTAAGGCTGTTCGAACTGGTAGATACACTGCTTCGGAACGACTTCATGATTTCGGCAGGATGAGGTCTCCTCCCTGGTGTTGACGTGGGCGATAAAACTCGTGACTGAGAATTGCTTAATCGTCTTTTTGGGCTTGAAGTTGACCATGTGGCTCTTGCCTCCTGATTGCTCTGCATTCTCAAACGTGAATCTCTACTATCCTTTTCGCCGTCTCTACTTCTTCCGGAAACACTTGGTAGGTTACGATGCGCCACAGGGCTTTTATAACTTTGAGACTTGAAGAGGTCCACGGTCGTGTGTGGAGCTCCCCCGTCGCTTCTATCTTCGAATGGTATCGGTTTGCCTCCATTTTCTGAAACAGTCATTCTCTCTCGAGACTCCTCATGATTCTCAGAAGTCTCTCTAGACTCTATTGCTTCGCAACTGTGGCCGGGTGTTTTATTTTTCTCGATTGTAATGACTTCTTCGGTGGTAGCCTTCGTGGTGATTGCTGCCGTTTCCTCCCCCTCATATTTGCCCATATCTCTCGAATTTCCACTCCCAGTAAGTAGATCCGGCACATTGTTCTCGATTGTACTTGGTAGCTCGATTGGGACCGCGGCGACAATGACACCTTCAGAGTTCTTCTTGTTTCTTCCTTCAAAAATCTCTCTAGCATCAACTCGTGCGTCAACCTTCTCCTCGATGAGTATTGGTGCACTGAAACCAACTATGACCCAATCGACTCGACCCCCAGGAAGTATATTCTTTTGCCACACTACTTTATTTCGTGTGGTATTCTCAGCCCGCTGTCGGGTTCGAAGATCGACATTGCACTGCTCTCGCTTCCTGTCCCAAGAAACTACGTTCTTGATGCTGGCTGCAGCGCATTAGTAAAGGTCTACCAGACTAAAGCCATTCTTACTTTGTGACATGTCTTTGGTTGATATTGATATCCGTAGCTTTTCCGAATATTTGAGTGGCTGAGATGGCTTCTTAAGACCTCAAATTTATGGTTGAGTTCTCGATCGACGATACGAGTGTTGTACTAGAAATGCGCAACTTCGTATGCGGGATGAAGAGTGAAGTATGAATAAAAACCACAGTCGCTTCAATAAATATACGTGAGACCTGAGGAGGGATATCTTCTCTTTTCTTCTACGAGAAAAAGTGTAGAAAGGCGAATTTGAGACATATGTTTTGGATTTCGGATTCCGAGAGAATGTGAAGCATACCAGTGGATCGAACTGGAAGGTGCTCCTAAACAGGAATCGCTCGTTCCTTCTCGAGAATCTGTATTATGGGAGGACTGATACAGAGTTTTGTGGTAAGAAAAATGTATTTGATATGGGTTTAATTTGTGATATGCGAAGTTGCAGATGATGTATGAGAAGATGAATGGTGTTTGGAGAGTAAGAAAAAGAAGCGATGGCAGAACTTCACCGAAAAGGAAATATACTTGAAACTCGTCATGAAGCTTTTGAACTGATTCTAAGATCGTATTTAAGAACGATATATTCATTCAAAGAGCAGGTTGGTATCTTAATGATGAATTAATTGTAGATTGGACTTATCATGTGATTCGATCTTTGTCATGTGATAAGAAAAAGCACAAAGCTAATATCTTAACAATCAAAATATCTCAAGTAACGAGCCACGATAGACAATAAGGGACTTCAACATGGCATCTTCAATATCGCACAACTGCTCAGTGCCATGCATGCTGTTGACGTTCAACTGCAGGATCTGTCACATGTTCTTCCCTGCGGAGTGAAACTCGTCGCAAAATATGACATTTGGGGACTTAGAGGCGTACCTGTTGGGAGACAGTGGATAGCTGAGTTTAAGAAAAAGGATGCATTTCAAGATTCTCGCGGTCATCATATTATAGAAGAGAAGGAACTGGCTTGCTTGGATTCCAGACTTCCCACTAGGGTTACTACAACAAGGTGCCAGAAAGACGCTCAGTGACTAAAGCTGCAAATTGTTGCGTTGATCTGGAGTGCTTTGCCGTTCTTCTTCAATATACAAAGCGTGCTTTTGGGCAAAAAGAGGTAGAGAGTAGGCGGATTGAAGGATGTTTCTGATTGTTGTGAAGTCCGACCTATGGTTGTGAGGGTAGAAACTCTAAGCTCCTGACACCGAGCAGATCTAATATTGAAACATTTCCAGTTATCATTCCGAATTTCATATTCGCGGATATTTTTTTTCGGATTCTGGCAGATTGTGTTACTCTCGAGTGAGGGTGAGGTAATGGAAGACGGTTCACTCGTTCACTCTTGCTAGAATTGATGTTCTTGCCGTATTTTCTTTTTGCATCGGTGTCTTAGAGATGTAATTGAGCATGCGTTCTTCGGCCCCAATTATGGACTCATCACTGGTGCTGTCATGGTTTTCCTGGCTTGGCTTAGACATCAAGATGTTGTTTGAGCTCGAGATATGATACTACCACCCACCGGTAATGTTGGGAATGCGTCTGATTCAAGCACGTTACATATTCAACGAACTATCATGTATTCTGCAAGCTTTAATTGGTACTCCGGATCCTTAACAACGTAAGCCTTCCGGTTTTAAAGCATGGATCAATCCGCTGCGTTATAATTACCCAGATGAGAATATAAGATTCTGATAGGAAAACCCTTGTTCGACAGCATGTATCATTGCCACCTGCCTTTGCACAAAGATCATCCTGCCATTACGAATCCTTCATCTCGGTATACTTGCATACGCGTGTTTTCTTTCTGATACACGTAATCTTTTTCAGAATTTTCCGCTCATATTGAGAATACACTTGCTCAAGTGCTGGCCTCTGATAACAATTCGCGTACAGAAGCCACGTCTGATATCTATACAAACATCTGTTAATGAAATGAGGAGCTCGGGGACATCGCCTTTGAAGTATGGTGGTCTTCCTAAATTTCAGATTCATTACTGACCTAACTAAACCCATGTTGCCGAAGTCTCAGCAAACAATTGCTTGCCGCCTTCCGTTCTCAACCCCTAACGGCTTTTCCCCAGTCTATCGGTACCGATCGCCACCCCTATATATTTCATCCTTTGCCACTGGTAGGCACAATGAAATTAATCTCCTGCCAATCTCGCCTCGATTCCCTACACACAAAATGCAGAAGTCCTGGTAATACTCTACCCCGGATTTTCATTGTTGAAAGTTCAAGTGAGGTATCGCTCATAAAATACCTGAGACTTAGGTACGGAAGAAAAATGCTCTGAGCTACAGTACTGAACATCTGACGAAGGATCAACCACTCCTCAGTTACCGGCGGAATGACCGCCACAAACTAACCCTCGCGGCTCCGCCCTCTTCCCTCTCCTCAAAATTCGACGTCTTGTGACTGAACGACTTTGCGTTACATTCTCCGATGCACCTAATTGACATCAAGAGCCTCGATAGAAGCTACCAAGGTACATACATACCTGCATCCCCCACCTCGGAGACCCCCAATCTTGCAGTGCCAAGCCCGAGGTCCGAGTACCTCATCACGGCGAACCCTACATCAAGTAGGCACGTATATTCCCGGCGCTAACTATCACGTGTATGATCATGCCACGAAAGTACATTCGATGAAAACCCCCAAGCAAAAACTAGCAAGGAAAAATTAGATAGTTGGTAAGAAAGAAGGCAAGTCGTCCGGATAAAGTTCTCAGGCTATTTATGTGTAGCCTCAACCTTAACATCCCTCCACTCCACTCTCCGCACACCCCCGTTATCCCCTGGAGCACTTCCGTTGCGTACCCACACCACGCATCGAAAACAAAACTTAGGTACAACCCCGGCCGGCAATCACCGCCCTTGGGATGAAGAAACCAGGATGAGACTAGGATGCAGATGAACGCAACCATGTTACATACACATTACCAAGTTCAAATCGAGGGCTTGCAGGCGAGAGTTCCAGCAAAGTAACAGAACGGTATTACAGAATATGTACCCCAGAAATGCCTCGTTTTTATATCGTATTTGTGTCACTTGCGGATGTACGCTGGTTGTACAAAATACAGAGAAAATGCGTTCCTGGGGAAATGCGGGGTACATGTTCACCACGTTACTAGCGGTCACTGGGACTGTACGTTGTTCAGTGTATTTTTCCGTCTATCCTTCTTATCATTCCATTCATTTCTCCATTGAGAGAGACTAATCTGGGAGGAACCTTGGCTGACTGTTACGATTCCACCTCTTCTTTCGATAGCCAATCAATAGCCTGACAGATTCCCCATAAATAACCTTACTTTAACCTTAAGCTCCGAACTTCGCTTTCATGCTTAACCTGCTCGTTGCCTGCTTGGTTTCTTCAAGGGTTGTTTATACAAGCATTTCAACCTGACAAATTTCTTTTGATAAATTAGCCCATCCACCTAAAATACGACGGGATACTATGTACGATCTTTGTACTCCGACGAACATCCATTGCATATTTGACAACTCACGCCCCCATTCTTGCATGAAATTCCCAATTTTGCGAGTCATTAGGTGCTGAAAGTGTCAGGTTATGATCGGCTTTGTCATATCATAGGATTCATTTCAACCAGTAAAAACTGTTACCAAAGTTTGGATATGGCTTTTATGTGACAGAGATTATAGACGTGACAACGCGTTGCTTGGTGCTATATGACTCGTGATTCTTCTGATGACATACGAAGTATCATGTTACTATTTGTTATGCTAGATGAAGGAATTGTTGCGATGTTATGATGAAAACCATGCTTGCTAGTTTCACCGATAGATCTCATTATTCCTAGTACCAATCAGGGAGCTTGTTGTTTGGCAAAGAGCTTCCAAGAAGAAAATTTGCAGATATGCTTTTTGATCTCTCAGAAGTGTGTGTCATTATCGATCTTGCTTGTACACTTAATTTCTTGTGGATCGACAGGCTGTGACACTTCATATGGTGTAGAGGCTGTACTTTCATTTTGGCCCTACCTCTTTTTCCTGTCATGGGCTGGTGACGGCTTGGTAGGAAAGACTTCCATGAATTGCAGTAGTATTATCTGCGCCATCTTCTTCCTTAGTCGTCGGTTGATGGTTGCGAAGATTGAAATATTATCAATGACATCCTAATCTCACAATGGCTCTCAGCGTTCTTCTCGCATGTTTACATGAAGAATAAAGCTAAGCAGGTGCAGCTCTTCTCGACACGTCTCGTATGGCCTAGATGGGATCAGTGGAGATTTGTATGATTCGTTCCCGGCTCTCCTCATATTAATTGTAGGCAATGTCCCAGGCTTACGTGCCCTATATTATTGCTACTATCACTGCCGAAACCTGGGGATCTGCTAGTAACAAACGTGGTACAAAGAGATCGTACTTATATCCAACATGCCGATTCGCCAATGATGTTCCCGCGCGTTTCGGGTGTCAAGCCACAATACGTGACGCGCCTCGTTTCGTCTTTGAAGAAGCCATACCGACGCGCGTTAGGCTTGGCCTGAAAATCTAAATTGTTTAGATTGCTGTAAATCAGGAGCAGAGAATGACAGTGCCAGCTTGCGTGTAGTGTCCTCATTCTCTCAGATCTTCCAGATCTACAGGATGGCCCCCACACCGAATGTTCTTGCTGGCTCGGCAAGGTGGTGCCTTGTGATAGGTATAGTTCAGGCTCACTGATGGCCCGAGCATCCCACAAAATGTTCTCCCCAGCCATTATTGCTAGAATTATGTGGGTTTTGTGATACGCCACCCCCTCATTCTGTTAGGACGTTCGCATAATGCACGGCTGCTTTTTCTAGTTCGTCCCACTAGATATTAAGTTTGGTTAGCTAGAAAATTGTCCGATGTTTGAAGGACCTGATGGAATAACATTAGTGCAGAACATGCAAGGCTAGTGCCCTGGCATTCAAAATCAAATTAACTCACACTCAGGGGAGGTCGATATGCACCCACAGCATACTGACGTACTAGAAAATAGGTCAGTGCTGGTAGAAAATTATGTTAGTGAGAGACTCTAGCGCCGCTTTGCTTTTTGAGAACATGTTGAACCAGTTGAACCTACATATTAAATGTTATTGAGTGATATGAAAGGTTTACGACACGAATACTACCGAAATGATGTGAATTACTGCAATAGGAAAGGTCTTTCTAAGTGAGAATTAAATGATTCAGCAACTGCGTATTTCACTCCACTAAAAGCATATCTCATGTTGAGCCAACCAATGTGATTCATCTGATAGTAAATCGTCTCACTCGACCGAGACAAATTCACCCCAAGTGGCAAATACTACCTTCGTCCTTGGAAGTAATATCACTCCCATCCCACATACTACTCTTTCATGCATATGGGTATTTGCGAACTCGGACTCATATCATAAACCAATACTTGATCAAGACTAGAGGCCTACCAATTCATGCCACTCTCGTCTGAAATTTCAAGCTTCTCGAGCAGGTGCCTGACCACTCAGGCAACAAATATCAGGCCCTTTATTACTCCTAAGGTTTTTCGCATCGTACGTGAATTGATTCGAAAGCTTGCGATTAGATCGAATTCCAGGGACAGCTTCCAATGGCGCCATGCTGACTGTATCTCCGCATTAGATCGGCCATGCCTACAAGGACTCGGTCAAATGGCAGGTGAATGTCGCGAAGATCCCGTATGCTTCAAGGAGAAAGATCTTTGCTCTGGTGATAGGGTTCCCAAAATTCAAGGTGGCGGAGTTGACGACTACGAATTCTACCACACTTGATCGTATGTCCCCCAAGCTGTCAGATTGATGTTTACATAGATTGCTTTCTAGTTTCGTCTCAGAGGTCGATCATGTCTATCAATGCCAATGTATTCCTGCACGGATAGAGTCGTACGTATCTTGGTACCGAACAATTCCGAAAGCGTCCCATGTATACATTGATATCCGAAGTCCAATGATACATCGGGACAACCGACCACATGTTCTTTAACAGACCCATGGATTATCTTGTGGCAAGCGCCACTAAGTATATTGGGGACTTCGAGGGGTGTACCACATATCTCGGCACTATGCAAGCGGGTATACTTCGTTCAATGGTGGGTGGGTCTCCATGTGAGATTGTGGTGATACGAAGATACTTGTGCAAGATTCAAAGCTTTAATATGTTCATGACTGCAATGCAGTTGGTTGCTTGGGCAAATTGTGCGCTTCATTGGAAGTTTGCATATTGTGATAAGATGCTTACCGGATGAAGTTAATTTAGATGCTAAGATGACATCCAAAAGATAGCTAAGAAAATTTTGGGTTTGTATGATGGTACTCACTCGAACCAATTGACAAGTCAAGCGTTGTACCCGAGGTAACTGAAGATTTGAATCCTAGTTGCAATATCTTTCTGGCAAGTAGCTGGGTGGAGACTTTGTGCATCGGATTGTGGCCCCCCTAAAGATCGAGCTACCTTTGTTTCTCTTGCCGGCCGATTCTTCAATTTCAGCATCGCCAAGTAGAGATTTGCTAAATCTCGTATGCACGTATGTCATATCTCATCTCAAGAGATAGCTCGATATAGTTCATCCGTAAGGGGATATCGCGTTTCGAATATGGTTATCGCGATGATGAAGATATTCCCACAGCGGGCTTTCTGCAAAAGGCTGTGCGGCGGTTTAACCCCGCTTCGCGTCATGATTTCCCCAGACTTCGGGAATGGATGCGAAAATAGGCTGAATTGAAAGAAGGGATTCAACTGCATGTTTGCAAGATTGGCGATGTACTTCATTTTCTTAATTTTGTGTGTGTGTGAAAAGATAGATTGGCGCTGCATCAATAGAATTTATTTTCACTTTATCTCAAGCACTCAATGGATTAAGATTACACTTTGCTTACATAAGGACCCGAGTGACCCTTGACTGTTTGAGTCAGGAACAATCAAGAGACCCCCCCCTTGTCATTCTCGCTTATGCACGTCGTCTTGCAAATCCAATCAAGACCTTCATTTGTCCCCTGCTTTTAGCTTACGGAGTCTCGGACTCCGTAGCACGTTATCCACATATACGATTGTTTTTCTTGACTACAACACCCTTATGTGGTGATATCAAATCAATCCATTATGCAAAATACAACTAACATATGGAATTAAAGCCACCATCGATTATTGGAAGATACTTTGGACATCCCATGCTACGCTCCTTTCATACCCTGTCTGCCTTGACCAGATCTTGTACAACTTTGGTCATTTCCCCATATTTTTGTATGCAAAGTGGAAGCACTCTGCAATGTGATCCATCTTACAAGGAATTTTACCTCTTCGACACCCCGCCAGGTCCATTTTCTCCTTTACTATGCAGTAGCCAGCCCTTAAAATATTCGTCGACAATTCTGGGAACGATTCCTTCTCCATTCGGCCGGTTGCCTTTTACCGAACCCCAGATTTTTATATTCTGATTCTGAACCTGCATAAACATTCACAGGGGTCAAGTTGATGGAAAGCTGTGATATTTGCAGACACCTAAGCATATCGTCTGATATTCCAATCCATGCCGCGAATCGTCCTCTACCGGCCATTGCAGGACGCCGCTCACGCCTCTTGTTGTACACCCATAAGCGTGTTCACGCGGCACGTAATCAATAACGCTTTCGTAAGGACATAGTATAAGCCAAATCAACAAAAGCCTTAACATTCGCACTCCAGGAGCCGAGCTGGGGTTGCACATAAAATCTTTTTCGAACTCTGATTTTCTATGAAAACCCTTCGTGTTATCTAACATCATCCATGCCAAGACAAATTTCATGAAACCACACCTACATGCCTTATATCAACACAATGTCAATCTCATCTCAAGGAAATTCTCCCAACTCTACCTCCGGAAGCGTCAGACATTTCTCAATGTCTCGGGACAAATTCGACATCGATATTGCCTCGCCTCAGCTTTCTATCGTAACCAATAGCGATTTGGCATCTCCAACCTCTCTAAAATCACCAAATGGCCGTCGTATCGCGACTTTTTCCCGAGAAGGTATTTTGGGATCCGCACAGAAAGCTAGAAATTTATCACAATCGTCCGCGGATAGAGAGTCTATAACAAATGGACTACAGAGCAGACAAAATCATAATCAAAATCAAAATAGAAATGGAAATGGACATGGAAATGGAATTCAGAACGGGAACAGTGATGATGGAATCAATCCGTTAAAAAGAAGGAGCACTGATGCTGGCATTGACTATCCTAGACGAAGAGCTACTATAGCTGTGAGTATTTCATTTTGGATCACAGCAACAACTCTAATAAAATCTAGTGCGAGATATGTCGCTCTCGAAAATCACGATGTGATGGTACCAAGCCCAAATGCAAACTTTGCACAGAATTAGGTGCCGAATGTATTTATCGTGAACCAGGAATCAAACTCGATGCAGGAGATAAACTGATATTAGAGCATCTTACTCGGATTGAAGGATTACTTCAATCAACTTTAATCGGCCAAACATCCAATCTTGCTCTTTCAACCGGATCGCCATCTATCAATGGAGGAACCACAACCAGTGGTGAGGATTTATTAATGGCAACCAATGGTGGCTTTGTCAATATGATACCTGCCACAGGTCTTGGCACGTGGGCTATCCCCACCAATATCTCCACGATGCCAAAAATTCACACAAACGCTGCACTACACTTACTCCAATGGCCTTTAATTCGCGATTTAGTATCACGACCTTACGATCCTCAGATTCTCCTTCAGCTCGAAATGGCCAGAGAGCCACTTGCTTTGTCCAAAGCACCATGCTTAGATCTGTCAAACACCTCTGCATATATCGAAGCATTCTTCGCCAAAGTGAATGTCTGGTATGCATGCGTCAATCCTTTCAATTGGACGAATCACTACCGCGTCGCTCTATCCAATGGTTTTCGCGAAGGCCCGGAAAGTTGTATTGTGCTTTTGGTATTAGCATTGGGCCAAGCCAGTTGCAGTGGGAGCATATCCAGAGCAGTTAGTTCTGAAGATCCTCCCGGGCTTCCATATTTTGCAGCTGCTTGGGCACTTCTTCCAAGTTTGATGACAAGAAACACGGTATTATCAGCTCAGTGCACGGTTCTTGCTTCTGCATATTTATTTTATCTTGTAAGGCCATTGGAAGCGTGGACCTTATTGAGTAGTACAAGTACAAAACTTCAACTCCTCTTGAGTGCGCCTGGAAGGATACCAGCAAGCCAAAGAGAATTATGCGAGCGAGTATATTGGAACTCTTTGTTATTTGAGAGTGATCTGTTAGCCGAGTTGGATTTACCACATTCTGGGATAGTCCAATATGAAGAAGTAGTAGGGCTCCCAGGAGGTTTCGAGCAAGAGGATGAGGATGGAGTGGGTCGCGATGAGCTTTGGTATTTTTTGGCCGAGATTGCTCTGCGTCGTTTATTGAACCGCGTCAGTCAACTCATTTACTCGAAGGATTCGATGGCGTCGACATCGAGCTTGGAGCCTGTTGTGGCCGAGCTTGATTTTCAATTATCACAGTGGTATGAAAGTCTACCTCTACCATTACAGTTTTCGTATACACGAACCCCTCTTGCGGATCCGGTTCAAACTGTATTAAGACTGCGGTACTTTGCTTGCCGGACAATCATTTTCAGGCCCTATATTCTTGCGGTGTTAGATAATGAACAAGCGGCAATGGATCCATCAGTTCGAGAAAACTGTCGGAAATGCCTTGAAGCTTCCATTAGACAACTAGAGCATATCAGCGCCCAGTAAGTTTTGTCTCTTCATGGTCTTGCCGCGATAGTCTAGCTAACCTCATTTCAGCCATGCAGGTCACATGCCATATCTCTGGCAAGGTGCGCTCAGTATTGTCTCGCAAACGCTTCTCGTAATGGGCGCCACTATGTCTCCCTCCCTTTCCGCGATCATCAACTCACTCGTCATCCACGATACAATCGACGGTATAATCAATGACGTCGTCATGGAAATAGAAAGATATGCCCAC
Source organism: Botryotinia globosa (assembly GCA_014898425.1). NCBI lineage: Eukaryota > Fungi > Ascomycota > Leotiomycetes > Helotiales > Sclerotiniaceae > Botryotinia > Botryotinia globosa. The sequence goes on from RCSZ01000001.1 coordinate 598,495, forward strand.
TTAGCACCCAGTCTAAGTCTCTCTGCCGAGATCATCAGAGAAGCCGAAATGCGAAGACGCAGCTACCTTGGCGGTTGAATGTAGACCCTTCCAAATCATACATTATTGTTAAAAACGACACCACAAAAAATGACGACAATCAGCACAATGACGATGATCCCCAACGCACTACGAGTGGTAAGGGGCGAAAAAGGGCCGAATCTTCAGTAGTCTCAGAAGTTATCATACATACTATTTTCGGGAAGATGAAGACTGGGTAAAGCCATGAGATATATGAGATTGGGGCTGTGGTTTCAGTCCAAGAGACTGCAAGATGAGGATATCGAATCCTTTTTGGAGTTCCTCGAGTTCTCTACGTGGCAGCTAGGCTCCTCGGGCCTGAAATGCCTAAACAGCCAATTTGAGTGGTTGAGAACCACCCCGCATTTTCCAGGGTTATGACTTTGGACGTTATGTTGGATGGGTCCTACATGTACACTGCCACATGTTTTATGTAGTTCTAGATTTTGAAGTGGCTGGTAACTAGTGGTATTCATGCTGTACAATGCTTGCTACTTCTGTTTATTACTATTCTATATTGTAATCCTTGTGTATATTATGCATTGCGTGGGATCGTGGAATTTTTTCATTTCAGAAGTCACTTGACCAAGGCATTATATTAGAAAAGCATGAGATATTAAGAAAGAATCAACTCATAGTTGAAATTGTAATAAAAAGCGCAGATCTGAATTTTAACTCACTCCGGATCCCAAAAATCCTTTGACATTCAAGATAATTAGTGGCCTGTGTATCAAAATAGTGCGATGACTCGGAAATACTTGTCTACTACTCGATTAATCTTTGCACACCATTCTGTTGTCTGCCGTATACTATCAAAGCTCGAGTGTTTAAGGGTCCGATAGCAGAGAGATCTGACATGAATACTGACTTGTAGTCTTATCATCATCCCGTCTGTCGTATCATATGACCATCATGTGACATGCACATTGATGTTCTTTTGAGACTAATCGCTGTTTGCTAATACTTGTTAAGCCATTTGAAATGACTCTCCCACTTTTAAGTACTACTCATGCTATTGGACGTATGGAAGCCCATAAGCCACGGTTGCGACGTTAGGATTGACCTTACATACAATCTTAGCAGTCACGAGATAGCGACCACTCCATATGAGATCGCTTCATCTCGCGAGAAACAACACACTCAACGCCAGCATTGTACACATATGGCGAAACTAAGCAATGAGACATGGCATCTAGTTGGTACTCGAGAAGGAACATCACACCAAGACATATACAGAAGTTAAGTAAAATGTCTCCCGTCCAAGCCAACGTTGTTGATATAGAGGAGGTAAGATTATGACCCCCAGAGCGCATAGGCAAGATACTAGCGAATCACATGAGCAGCAAATTTCTCGTGCCGATTTTTGATCCCATTGTGAGTAATTTGCTTCGCTCACGATCTTGAACAAAAGCTCATATTGCGGAATTATTGCTGTCTCTATTTTAGAACCACATACCCAGATCACGAGATGGACCAAAATAACCTACTGATGTTTTGACGAGGGAAGCTAATTCAGCATCCTCTGACCAGCAAACATCAGCGGGAACGATCAGAAAAAAGAACGCTAAAGAATAGATTTATTCAGACAGAGGATAGAAACACTGTTTCACAGAGGTTTCTTGATATATCTACTGACCTCTAACTAATCAGGCAAAGATCTTCAACTTTCGATCAAGGGATTCCTCATTTACTTAGCTACTACAGTCCAGAATTGTTTGTGCAAGCAACGGCATATGTACTATAAGAGTTTCGCGGTGACAGTCTACTTGCTATTATCTCCGAGTACCTTTCCACGGAGCTAATTATCTATCTCATTGGTGATATTGGTAAGCCGTGTATAGACTTGTAAGTTATGGTACAAAAATTTCCGATCATCTCGTTCCCACATTCCCCAGACTCCAAAGCGTGATAAATGAATGCTATTGCAATTGCATATTTCAGAAAACCCTTCTCGTCTCAAATCATCTTCGGCAAGAAGTTGCCCAATTCTTATGCGCTCAATTCGATAGCCGCTAATAATTTCCACTTGGCACTTTTGAACTCCAAATCATTTTTCTCGCCATGTTATCAATTCCACCACTGGCTGATTTCTGGACGTTGGCAAACCTCATGACACCACAACTCTCACTCTCGACATGCTGTACCAACCCACTCAGCACGATAAACTCTCTACCGCAGCTCGGACCCGGGCATCTGTACATTTTCTGATCATGAACCGGGCTTCTCAAATGACTGTTCAATCCTTGTAGGGTATTGAATCCGCGATGGCACATAGAACATTCATAGCAGAAGCCATTCCAAGAACGCTCAGTGACGATGTTGGTAGAGAAGGGAGAACTATATTCTATCAGAGGTGTAGTAATTACGTGGTTCTTGTCCAGATAACGGATCGCGTCATTGATCCTTTCACGGTTTGAGCCAGAGGGACAACGACCGGATTCGAGATGAATGATGAGTGCTGATGCGGTTGGATATTGAGTGAGACACAAAGGGCATTTCATTAGGGATCCCTGGTGGACTTTAGAGTGTTGATGCTGAGGATGTTAGTTCTCAATCTCAGACTGAATATCACCAGGCTTCAAAATTTTCAAAGAGACACTAAATGTCCAGTAACAACATACCTGCATCAGATTATTTTCGTTCATGAACATTCGTTTGCAAGGCGCACAATAACGATCTCCATGTTCATGGACGTGATGCTCTTCACGAGCCACGCTAGACCAGAACCAACTATCGCATCCACTACATTCGAATTCGGGTTCTGCATTGCTGGAAGAATACCCATCATCAGAGGGTTCGAAGTTACGATGTGCGTAGCTATTCTCAACGTGTTGATTGTAGCTGTTGTCGCTATTGAAATAACGGTCGCAAGGGTCGCAGTAATACATTCTGAGTACGACTGAGATGGAATTGGTGGGGAAGACGAGGAATGCACGCTTTTCGGTCGTCTAGCGTGTGAAGAGTCTTGGGAAATTTCGAGCTATGAGAAGGAATGTACAACTTCAAATGAGAAGATGTCACAAAGGAGTGGTTGGTAATAATTATTTAAAAGCGGGAGGAAAGAACCCAAGATGGAAAGAATTACCACACAGAGAATAAAGTTCGGCCTTTTCACCTAGACTAAACTTTTACGCTTTCAGAAATGAAAGTTGAATACCCATTTCCAATCAGACACTCATTACATGTTTAGGCTTAGGGACGAATCGAATATATATAATAAGAGTTGAATTGAAGTCAATTTATAAAAGCTAGACTGAGTTGAGATGAAATTGCTTGCTTTTTCTAGGTTTTCTTTAAAGAATATCCTAGGTTTATATAATTTATAATGAAATTCTAGTATATTTTATGCTTATAAATAAGATCAATTCAAGTCGAATCTTATGGAATCATTTTATATAATAAAAAGAAAGTATAACCAATCAATTTAATTAATTTTCTACATACTTCCATTTAATTCTATATTATTCTATTTTACTATAGATTAATTTGATAAAAGATATTATTATATAATTATATAATAATATAATTCTATAATATAAAATCATAGTATATATATATTAGTTATCAAGATATCTTTTAATTAATTTAATATTAACAAGTGATTTAGTAAACTTATTATGAATTTTTATATATTCTTTTAATAAATATATTAAATTAATCTTATTATATATCTTAATTTAGATTAATCTGATTTGTGAATTCGATCAATTCGATATAAGTTAACAATTTAATAAGCCTATTAGTTCTCTAATTATTAGTAGATATATAAATTAGATCTAAATCCTTTAATTCAATAATATCTTTAATATATTAGAGTAGATGATAATAATGAATTAACTTAATATGATATAGTATAAAAGACTTTTCATTAATTCTTCTAAACTATAAAAAGTATATAATTTATAAATAGACAGACTGCTTTCGATATAGGGGCCCGAGGTACGAAATAGGCTTTCGGAGTGTTTCGGGTTAAAAGGGGGCCCGAGGTACGAAGTAGGCTCAAAGGCCTACCACCATGTGCCTAGGGCCCGACCCTGACGTGTCTTATTGAACCCTATAACCTTGTGACCTTGACAAATATAATAGAATCTAATTGCTATATATTTGCTTTTTTTTAAAAAATGAAAGATTTTTGATAAAAACTAGTATAGTCTGATTACCTGTATATAAAGGGAATTTATCTTATTTATATAAATTAAACTCTAATAATAGCTTTTTAATATAAATAATCTCTTTAGTAGCTAGGATTATAATAATAAATTCTAATTTGATTATAAAAAAAGTTATAATAAATTATAACTTAAATTTCCAATTAATTAATCTATTTCCTGATATAAATGCATATCCACTAATAAATTTATGTATATTTATTTTTTTCTTAGAATTGATATTACGAAAGCCTTAAAAATAAGGATTATTTATTTTATTATAATTTATTCCCTTATTTATAATTCCTTTTAAATATCTTAGAATTCTTTTAATAATTTGAATATACTCTATACTAGGATTAGATAAGAAATTAATTAATTTGGATATTAAAAGAATAATATTTAGTTTATTTACAAAAGCTAGATATAATAAAAAGCCTTTAATTTCTTAATATAACTTGATATTATTATTATTATTATTAACTTTCTTTTTATTATAAATTAGCTTTATTTTAAAGTTTAGTAAAATAAAAATAGAATTAAAATCTGATATATTAAATCTAACTAATATCTTTTTAATATATATTAATTAACATAGCTTTAATATATCACTAATTCTTTCAATTTAAATATCTAAGTAATCCTTTATAAAATCTAAATCCTTTAAATGGAAATGTTCTTTTAAATTATTAATAAATTTATTAATAATATTTTGATTTAAGGCTATTATAGTAATATTACTAATATATATATTTAGAATTATATTCTTATTTTTATTAATAAAAATACGTTTTTTAGAAATTAGATTTATAAAGCCTAATTTATTTAATATATTTTTTAAAATGTAATATCATATTCTAATCGATTGTTTTAAACTATATAAAACTGTCAAGGTCACAAGGTTATAGGGTTTCATAAGGCATGTGAGGCTACGTAGTGAGAGGCCTCCAGGCCTACTTTATATCTCGGACCCCTTTTTTTCTGAAAAACTCCGAAGGCCTATCTTGTCCCTCGGGCCCTCATATCAAAAGCAATCCGCCACTTATAATGTTGGATTGACTTAGTAAGGGGTTGTATTGGGGTCACTAGTATTATAATTCATGTCTACCCTCTTCATACGAAGGAAGCATTGCTAAGTTATAATATGCATGTTCTACCTCATATACGCACTTCATGCGTAAGTGGGGGGGAACGTGACACGTTCTCAGTCACGTATTCCAACATATAAATTATATACTTTTTATAATCTAGAAGAATTAATGAAAGATCTTTGTATTACAATATACTAAGTTGATTCATTGCTATTATTTATTCTGACAAAACCCTTATTTAGCTTTAAAACTTTATTCTTTAATTTATTAAATTCTAATAATAATAATAATAATAATAATAATAATAATAATAATAATAATAATAATAATAATAATAATAATAATAATAATAATAATAATAATAATAATAATAATAATAATAATAATAATAATAATAATAATAATAATAATAATAATAATAATAATAATAATAATAATAATAATAATAATAATAATAATAATAATAATAATAATAATAATAATAATAATAATAATAATAATAATAATAATAATAATAATAATAATAATAATAATAATAATAATAATAATAATAATAATAATAATAATAATAATAATAATAATAATAATAATAATAATAATAATAATAATAATAATAATAATAATAATACATTACCTTATATAAATACTAACACCATATTAACTTCATAAACTAATTAATCATTTTAAAGAATTAATACAAATAAAAGCTTTCAAACTATCAATTTAATTATTAATATATATATATTAATATAATCTAATTCATATAACTATTCGAATTCTTTAATAATGAATTTAGCTTTGAATTTAATAAATTCATTTGAATCCTTTATTTTATATATCCATCTAATTCATTAAGTTTTATTATTATTAAAATTATTAATAATATCCCAGATTTTCTTCAATTTTAGAATATTTAATTCATAATTCATAGTTTCTAATTAGTATTCTTTTTTTAATAAACTAATGTATTTTTAATAGAATTTGATTTATTAATAATGATTTTATTATTAGTTTTAAACCTAATATTAAAAGCTAATTAAAGACTTTATTAATTTATTTCAATATCCACTCTTTTATTAATTGACTTGAAATATCTAGAAAAAGCAAATCTATAATAAGTATTGATATCACCATGGGGATAGTAAAGACAATATGATACTATAATTCATATTATTGTAATATTACTTGAGGTTCTAAAAGTTAAAACTATGAAACCATTATATTAAGATGCCGAGGTATTAGTATAAACACTAGTATAATTACATAATCCCTATCCCAACATTAGTGATTCTTTTGAGTTATTGGAATTGTATTTTTTTAGTTAATTCTCTTTATCTATTTGTATAATCATTTTTTATTTTAACCCTTTATTATTTCCTATCATACCTTCTAATCTCTATCAATTCATTTTGTAACTTTGATTATAATAATATTATTATCGATTAGGTTTTTATATACTTAATACAGCTTTAATTTAATCGAAGCTTTGGAAATACCTTATCGATTTTTTCATTTTTAATTCTGTTGATAAATTATAAATTAAATATTCTAATAATTATTAGATTTGGCTTTATAAGTTTATATATAGTAATAGGAGAATGAGAAGGTTCAATTTTGCTAGATTTTAGCAAAATTTTATTATTTATATTTTATAATATATTTTGTATTGTTTAATTTAATTTTTATATAAACATAATAATTTATTCGCAAATCTTATTAATCAAGTTTATTATAATATTTTTGTTATTAATAGATTTGCTATAAATAGTAAAACTTAAATATAGTTTTTATATAAATAATTCTTATAATTCGAATTGTATAAAGTGAATTATAATTTCGCTATTTGTATTAGAACTAATATCCCTATTATTATTTTTAATGATTCTTTTATATTTGATAAGAAATTATTTAAAGTTTTTAATGAAATTATTGTTACTATTTTTGAATTTTTTTTATTGGAGGTTTACCTCCTTAATATTCTTATCGTTTGTAAGGACTAAAGATATATATAGATATAAAAAAAGAGAATCTTGTTTAGTAAGACCTGATTTAAGTAATCTAATTGATTCAATTCAAGTGATCTGATTAGCTCGATTTTCTTAATATTATAGCTATAACACTTAAACTTTTTCAATAAAATCATTTAAATTAGTTTATTCAAGCTAATATAAATTGAAAAAAAAAAGAAAAGTAGTAATCATATATAGGAAACTAAGGGCTTTCAAATAATATATTTTTTATATTGCTAGCTTTAAAACTGAGGGTTTTATAAAGGATTCAAATTGAAATAGTATAAATTTTATAATATAAAATTCTAGGCTTTTTTAATAAAACTATTTAAATTAGCTTATTCAAACTAATATAAATTGAATGAAAAAAAAGAAAAGTGGTAATCATATATAAGAAGCTAAGGGCTTTCAAATAATATATTTTTTATATTGCTAGCTTCAAAACTAAGAGTTTTTCAAAAGATTGAAATTTAATTAGTATAAATATAATTAGAGCTTATATAATCAATTGAAATTTAATTAGTATAAATATAATTAGAGCTTATATAATCAATTGAAAAAGGGTTATATTGAATATAATGAATCTAAAATTAATATAAATTATTTTAATATTATAGCTTTCGTAGTTCAGTGGTATAATTAATGATTTGAAGTGAAGTGACCCACTAAAATGTGAAAAAAAATTAAAATAAAAAAATAAAAAATAAAAAATAAAAAATAAAAATAAAAAATAAAAAATAAAAAATAAAAAATAAAAAATAAAAATAAAAAATAAAAAATAAAAAATAAAAAATAAAAAATAAAAAATAAAAAATAAAAAATAAAAATAAAAAATAAAAAATAAAAAATAAAAAATAAAAAATAAAAATAAAAAATAAAAAATAAAAAATAAAAAATAAAAAATAAAAAATAAAAAATAAAAAATAAAAAATAAAAAATAAAAAATAAAAAATAAAAAGAGGTAAACCGACTTCGCCTGCAAGCTTTCAATAAAATTTCTTTTTTACATTTTTATAATAATAAATATAATTATATAATACTTTCTCAAAAACCAAGGGGTCCGGGGGCTCGCAGGCCCCTGGTATTTGTATTATGATTCATTGTATTTTTCCTTATTATATTGAATTGATTAGTAAGAAAATAAAGCATTTATTTTTGTTTATAACTTGAATGAATATCAATTATTGTATTTAAACCCTTTCTATTATTTTTATTATTTTTATTATTTTTATTATTTTTATTATTTTTATTATTTTTATTATTTTTATTATTTTTATTATTTTTATTATTTTTATTATTTTATTATTTTTATTATTTTATTATTTTTATTATTTTTATTATTTTTATTATTTTTATTATTTTTATTATTTTATTATTTTTATTATTTTTATTATTTTTATTATTTTTATTATTTTTATTATTTTTATTATTTTTATTATTTTTATTATTTTTATTATTTTTATTATTTTTACCACTTTTATTATTTTATTATTTTTATTATTTTTATTATTCTTATTATTTTATTATTTTACCACTTTATTATTTTTATTATTTTTATTATTTTATTATTTTTATTATTTTTACCACTTTTATTATTTTATTATTTTTATTATTTTTACCACTTTTATCATTTTTATTTCGATTATATTGATATTTATAATTGATATAGAATATTGTGATTTTATTGGAATGAATTTGTTTCTATATTATAATAATTAACTGAAGTTTATTTAATAGAATTGAAATATTTTTAATAAATTAAAAATAAATTAAGAAACTGTTGATATAATCATGAGGATGGTGAAGACAATATAGTACTATGGTTCACACTGTTGTAATATTGCTCGAGGTTCTAAAAGCTAGGGCTACAAAACGTTCATACTATAGTGCCGAGGCACTAGCGCAAGCGCTAGTGCGGTCACATGATCCCTGTCTCGACAGAAACATATTTATATTGATATATATATATCTATATTAATAATCTTTTAATAAAATAATTTGTTTGTCTTTATTATTAGGTTAAATTCTTTATATAAATAATAAAGTTATTTAATTATTAATTATAGATAATAAAATATAAACTTTTTATTATTATCTAGTTTTATTATTATACTTTTTGATATAATATTTTATTATTATTATATAATATTATATTTATACTTTAAATCTTTGAATATTGTTTTAATTAATTGATTGACTTTCTATATTATATTCAACGAGCTTTTTTCGGCCCTTCGGGGCTAAAAATAACTACGGAGAGCGTTAGCGAGCTTCTCTTATAACATTTTTTTCTTTATTTTTGTTATATTCATTGTAATCTTTTTATAAAAAATTATTTCTTTTTTTTCTATCATCTTTTTCTCCTTCTTTATTTCTATTAGAATTATTATTATTATTGTTTTGATATAATTGTTTACTTTTTTGTATAAGAATCTTATTATTATTAGTATAATATTGTTTTTATAATAATAATAAAGATTGTAATAGTAATAAATTGACTTAACAAAAAGGGATTTTGATTGTTTTTAATTAGAATTGAATTATTGAATAAATGGTTTTCTTTATGAATTGAAATTGAATTAAATAAATTAAGTAGATATAGATTTCTTTAGATTATAGAATTGATATATAATTAATTTAATAAATTTAGTTTTTTATAAAATATTAAATTTAGAATTATTAGAATATTGAAAATAATAATATACTTTTAATTCTAAAAATTTTTATTTAATATTGAAATTTTTATTTTTATTGATTATATTAGAATAGATAATAGTAATGAATCAACTTAGATATATTTTAATACAAAGACTTTTCATTACTTCTTCTAAACTATGAAAAACATACAATTTATAGGAAGCAAATTGCCTTCGATACAAGGACTTAAGATAAGAAATAAGGTTTCTGGAATATTTTGGGAAAGAAAGGGGTCCGTGAAGTATTCGGAAAAGAAAGGGGTCCGTGAAAGGGGTCCGTGAAAGAGATCCGGGATACAAAGTAGACCCGAGGGTCTCCCACCACGTGGCCTCACGTGCCGTATAACATTGTAACCTTGACAGATTAAGAGTGGTTTCTATAAAATAGAAGTTAATTATAATATAATATATTAATTAAAGTCTAAAGATTGACATTGATTAGATTAATTATTAATATAAGATATTTTAGATTTTGATAATAGTATATATAGACTTTTATTTATAATTCTTTATTATATATTTTTTAATCGAAATATAAAATCTTTTTTTAAAAATACATCAATAATCTTTTGTTTTATTTATTCTTTATAACTTAATTAAATTATATTAATTAAAGTTATAATTAAATTATATTAATTAAAGTTATATATATTAATTGAATTATATATATAATATATTTAGTAATATAAAATTTATATAAATATAGCTTATATCTAAATTTATATAAAAAATATATATTAATTATTTGAAAATACTTTGATATAAAACATTCGAATATTATAAAATGATTTGATTATAACTTTTAATTAAAATATATTAATCATTGATATTCATACGATTTGAACTTGTAGAAATTTTTGATTTCTTTTATATTTAAATTTTCTTTAATATTGAAAAAGTAATTGTGTGAACAAGGGAATTCACCTATAGGGAATTCACTTCAAGGAAATGACCTCAATACAAAGGCTACTGTATTGAAAGGATTAAGCGGATGCGAAAGAGACTAGCTCTTTCAGTAGTGTCTATATAAGACCTACTACTTTCCCATTTAGCTAGTTCTTTAGATAGAATACAATTAGATATACAGGACCTACATATTTGTAGGTGCTACGTCTTCCGTATCCTTCTCGAACCAACAGTAATATTCCTAATTACTAATTAATTTATCAAATACATTGATTTTAATAACTAATGATATATTTAATTTATTTATATTTATACTTATATTTTTATAGAAAATATAATCCTTTAATTAAAAAGCTTTCGGAAATTATTTTATTATATCAACAAATAATAAATAATTAATTAAATAAATTGAGTAAAGTATATAATTTTACTAAAATTTAATAAAGTTCTAATTATATAAAATATTACTAAATCAAACTAATATTATAGTATTAGGATATATATATAGTAGTAAGCTGTCGAGACTTCAATCCCTGATATTATGCCTTTTAAATCAGATTGTATATATAGCATAATAATAAAATTTATAATTTCTATTGGTTTTTATATACATAACAAAATATTAGGGATTTTATTAAATAAATACCAGGGGCCTGCGAGCCCCCGGACCCCTTGCTTTTTGAGAAAGTATTATATAATTATATTTATTATTATAAAAATCTAAAAAAGAAATTTTATTGAAAGCTTGCAGGCGAAGTCGGTTTATCTCTTTTATTTTTTATTTTTTATTTTTTATTTTTTATTTTTTATTTTTTATTTTTTATTTTTTATTTTTTATTTTTTATTTTTTATTTTTTATTTTTTATTTTTTATTTTTTATTTTTTATTTTTTATTTTTTATTTTTTTAGTGGGTCACCTTACTTCGAATCATCAATTATACTATTGAATTACGAAAGCTATAATATTAAAATAATTTTTATTAATTTTAGGCTCATTATATTCAATATAACCCTCTTTCAATTGATTATATAAGCTCTAATTATATCTATACTAATTAAACTTCAATTCTTTAGAAAACCCTTAGTTTTGAAGCTAGCAATATAAAAAATATATCATTTGAAAGCCCTTAGCTTTTTATATATAGTTATAACTTTTCTGTTTTTTTATTCAATTCATATTAGCTTGAATAAACTAATTTAAATGATTTCATTAAAAAAGCTTAGAATTTTATATTACAAAATTTATACTATTTCAATTCGAACCCTTTATAAAACCTTCAGTTTTAAAGCTAGCAATATAAAAAATATATTATTTGAAAGTTTTTAGCTTTTTATATATAGTTATCACTTTTTTTTTTTTTTTTTAATTTATATTAATTTGAATAAACTAATTTAAATAATTTCATTGAAAAAATCTAAGTGTTATAGTTATAATGTTAAGAAAGTCGAATCAATTAGATTGTTTGAATTCAGTTAATCAGATTACTTGAATCAGATCTCACTAAGTGAGGTTCTCTTTTTTCGTATCTATATACATTTTCGGCTCTCACGAGCGATAAGAATATTAAGGAGATAAACCTCTAATCATTCTAAAATCTTAAAGTTTACTTAATTTAAAATAGATCTTTATATCAAAAAGTATATTAATAAAACAAAAATATATTTATTTAATATTTGAATATTCTAAATTTATTAGTAATTATAAATTATAAATAATAAAGATATTAAATAATATAATAATATTATTATGAATCATATAATTAACATATATATAATATTCTCTATAATTATTAGTCTTTTCAAAATGAAAAAAATAAAAAAGGAGAGCTCTATTAGAATATATATATATAATAATAAACTATTAGAATTCAAACCCTAATACTATGCCTTTTAGATCAGATTACATGCATGGCGTAGTAGTAAAGCTTATAACTTCTATTGAATTCGATGTATATTTCGATTCATACACGTACTAAAATTAGATTTAAAAGAGATATTAGAAATTATTTTTAAGTATTTAGATTACTAATTTGTATTTTTAAACTAATTAAATACTAGTCTATATATATATATAGCTAGTTTTAGGATTGAATGGAATTAATAATAAATCGATTTAAAATTGATTTTTAATATCAAGATTGAATAAATTAGTTATCTTTTAAATTGATTCTTTATTTTATTTGATATAAAATAAAGTGAGTATTTTAATATAAAGAATATTAACATATCACCCGTTTTAGATAGCAATATAGCTTAAATATATCATTTAAACCCCTAATTGTTTATGCTTAATTAGGTTTAGCTTTATAAATATAAGTCGAATACCCCACTTTCGGGCCACCCCTCTTTCAGGCCACCCTTTTACACCAAAAATTACTTTTTTGATTTATCAATATCTTTATTAATATTGAATATAATTTAATGGAAATTTAGATCTATATAATTCGAATAATTTTTAATATATTTTGAAATTTTTAGACTTTTAGAATTTTTCTGGATCGATTTCTAAGACTTTAAAATATCGATTTTCAATTTATATATAAATCATATATAAATTTAAAATTTCATAAAATCTATTATGAGCGAATCTTTGTACTGGTTACATGGCCTACTTTTGCAGCTAGTATTTATAGCCCTTTTTCTTATAGTTTAGAAACAACAATCAATTCCCACTCATTAAACTTCTAATATATCTTGTGAAACATTATATAAAGCCTCTCTCTCCTTTTCTCTATTCGAGGCAATACATCATAGTAACTTTCCTACAGTATATGCAAAAAACTACTCTATGACTCTACCACCTTCTACTCTTTTACATTATAATAAATTTTAAGGAAAAATAGCTAAAAATAAATTTTAAAATTTTATTATAAATTTATAAGATATTCAATTTGAAAAATCTTAAAAAAATGAAAAATTCCTTATAAATAAATATTTAAAGGAGTACTCTTAGAATTACAGGAACTATTTATATTATTTTCAATTCATTGTATATTATATCTCTATATTTGTTCATTTTTTTTAAAAGAATTTAAATTTTTATATAGATTGAGATTTGAGTTTTTCAAAAAGATATATAATTTTCTTTTAATAATTATTATTGAAAAGTTATTAAAGATTATATAAAAGTTTAAAATTTATATATAATTCCTATACAAATTCAAAAATCGATATTTTAAAGCTCTAAAGCTCTAAATCTCAATCCACGAAAATCCTAAAATTCCAATTTTTTTAATATAAACTTAGAATAATTTAAATTATATAAATATCAATTTCTATCAAATTATATTCAATATTGATAGAGATATTGATAGGCCAAAAAAGTGATTTTTGGTGTAAAAGGGTGGTCCGAAAGTAGAGTGGTCGACTTAGAACTTAGGGTTTATTTATAAAAGATTTATAAACAAATTCGATATAAATTCGAATGAATTGATTTTATAAAATGATATTCAATAATTCAATAACTTAATAATTACATATACATAATATATAGTCTTAAATCAAGATAATTCCCTTTTAAAACTAATTTAAACTAATTGAACTTATAATCTATTAAAGATTATTGAAGGCTTACCTCCTTAATATTCTTGCTGTTCGTAAGGATCGAAGTAATATATATACAAAAAATGAGAAACTCTTGCTTAGTGAAATCTGATTCAAGTGATCTAATTGATTTGATTTCTTTAGTATTATAATATAGTATAATAATCAAAATAGAAATTATATTTTTCAATAAATTATTTCGAATGAATTGAATAAAAAATAATAAAATAGATAACTATATAAATCAAAATAAAGACTTTTCAATAATCTAGTTTTTATATTATTAATATTATATATATATATATATATATTATTTAATACTTTTTTTTCAATTTTAATAAGAGTTGGGCCCCGGCTTATCGTACATTTAAGCGAGATTAGAGTAACCACTTAATTTCATACATTTTATTTTAAAAATTCAATTATTATTCTAAAATTTATTATTTTTAATTCAAATTCAAAATAAATATTGAATATAATTATAAAAATAATTATTATAGATTTTATCAAAATTGGTATACTTCTTAATACTTTAGAATCATTTAAATTAAAATTGATAAAAAATCCTGGGAATAGATTGCTTTAAATTTAGATATATTACAATCTATTATAAAAAGTATATTTAAGTTTAATTTGATTAAAAGAATTTGGAAAAAAAAAATTATTAAAAGTTTATAATAATTATTAAAAAGATTTATCGAATTATAAGAATAATTGCTAAAATTAGAATAGAAAAAGAATGATTTTTAAATAAATAAAAAATATACTTGGTATTGATATTTCGATATATATAATTCAAAAGGAATTATATTGATATAATATTACGGAGGAATAGATACGTTGATTGGATACATTTGATCACTTGGTTGATATATATAAAGATAATAAATTAGATTGACTTGAGATTTGATTATAAAAATCATATCTATTTTATATACTTTGATTAAACTGTAAAATAGTTTAATTAGATATTAGGGTTTACAAATATGAGGAATAAAGATCTATATTGTAATTATGATAATAATACTTCGAAGGAGTATTTCGATCGATTATGTATTGTTACATGAGACAGTGAATTCCGTGATATATAAATATAAAAAGTATATAATATATTCTAAACTTTTTATCTTAAAAATACAAATAAAAAAAAGGCTAGACTTTGCTTATAAATATCGCTAATAAAAAACTAATAATACTACTACTATTAAATCAAAAAGAAAAGATTAGAGATTAATTATATAATCGAATGAAAACATTTTCGAGCTGGAAAAAGTAGATAGGATATAGATTACTAAATGAATTAATAAAAAAAAGTGTATTGATTATATTAAATTAATATATTAATTAGAAAGAGTATTAATAATAATATAAGATATAATTAATTAGAATTATAAATCCCTATTAATCTTTTTAGAAAAGCTTGAAAGCAATAAAAACATTATTTTCAAAATATATATACAATAAATCCTTAAATATATTGTATTCTTATTATTCAATAAACTAGAATTTGAATATATATTTATAAAAAATGACTTTAAAATATATTTAAAATATACTCATAAAACTCAATTAAAATATAATATATAAAACTTTGATTAACTACCCTTTTCTTTGAATCTTAATCCAATTGAGAAAGTATAATAATGAATAAAAAAGAAATTAAAAAAGCTATTATTTGTATCTACTTTTATAAAAAAATTGAAATATGAATTATAAGCTCTTTAAAATAAAATAAATCCTTTAGATTTCAAACTATATACTGAGAAATTAACTTATAAGATTAAAAAAAAATTGAAACATAAAAATTAACTACTATTTATTAATATAAAGTACTAGGGCACAGATAGTTATCGCCCGGGATTTCCCCGGATTTTGATTTCAACTATAATTTATTCAATCTATATTATTAAATCAATCATTCAATATTATGTTTTAAAATTTTTAGAATATCTTGATTTATATATATATATTAATATAATGAAATTCTATGAAAGTAATTCAATTGAATTGTTTAGTATTTCATACATCAGCCTTCTATTGTAATATAAGGCTTAATTTTATATTTTATATTAATTTCTAAATTTATAAATAATTCATTATTTAATATATTCCAAACTATTTATAAAATACTTTTTAGTTTTTGTTTAGCATATTCCGATTGATTTTTATTTACTATAATATCGGGAAATATTTTGAAAATATATATTTTTAAATATTATCAAATATACTCTATAAAATTAAAATTGGGATTATAAAAAGATTAGAGATTAATTATAGAAATACTCTTTTTTTAAAATTGTTGTTTTTAATAAATATTAATTAAATCACTTAATATTATTATAATATTAAGGGAACTAATTATAATAATAAAATTCTATTATTATAATAAAATAATAAAAATTCAATGATATAAGAAAAATTTCTTATATTCTTTATTCTCTTTATATAAGAAAGAATATTATTATAAAAATAAAATAAAAAATTCTTTATTAAAAAGGAAATCCTTTATTAATTCTTTATTCAAAATAATAATTTATTATTTTGAAAAATTTGAAATATAATGTAAAAGCTAATCCAAATACAAAATGATAGACACAATCTTATACAATATTATTTTTCCTTTTTTTTTATTATAAAAATTGATTGCAAATCAATAAAGAAAATTGATAAAATTGATTACAAAATCAGAAATTTCAAGTATACTACGTATATATTATAGATTTGCACTACCTATGTACAGGGGGTAGGAAAAAGCATAAATAAGTGACTTGGATCCCTATATTCAGATCTTTTTCTAATATCTACTTTTATATATATATATGAATATACAATTCAATAATAAATTCTATCTATTCTATTAGCCTAAGCTTTCAATATAGTATTATTTTAATACTATTCCCAATTCGGTTTAGCTTATCCCACATTAAACGAGTAATCAACGATAGATTATGAGCTTGGTATAGCTAAGAATTATATAATTTATTATTTATTTAATTACAATTCAAATTTTAAATAAAATTCAAAATTAGATTGTTTATTTTAAATCAAAAAATTATACTTTTTAATATAAAATATTTAAAAATTCAAAAACATTTCAAAAAACAATTATTCTGTTTAAATCTATTATTCAAAATCAATTTTTTTTATTTTTTTATTCAATATCTTTATTTATATAAAGAATATTTTAATATTCGAATATTTCATATTTGAAAATAGTATAAAGGAATTTCAGAATCTTATTCTGAATAATAAAATCTTTAATACTTTTTAAATAACCTTTGAAATTAATAAAGAAATAAAAGAAAATTATTAAAATCCTATCTATTCTATTTATAAATATTATAAAAAAGAAATCATTTATCAATTTTATAGGTTATTAACTAAAAATCTCAAAAAAAAAAAGATTTCGATTTTTTTTATTATTTATTTTATGGATTCAATATATATATAAATTACAAAGGAAATACTTTTAAACTATTTAATTCATTTAATTCATTCAATTCATTTAATTTCTTTCAAATTTCTATTGAAATAGAAGGAATATATATATTATAATATAATCCTTATTTTGAAGAACTAAAAAAATAAGAAAAATATAATCAAAGTTTTTAAAACTAAATAAAAATCGAATTAGAGTTTTATAAAATCTTAAAATTCAATTCTTTAATATATTTCGCTGAATATATAGAAGATTGATAAAAGAAAATCAATCTTTTAGTATTCTAAAATATTATATATTTATAGAAGTCTATAATATAATCACTATATATAAAATATTTTTAGAAACCTTTTTAAATAAATCAAAAAACTATGAAATTCTTATAGAATTTCAATTTTATTTTGAAATAAAATATGAAATTCATTATTTTAAATTTTGAAGTATTCTAAATATATATTTCAAATTAAATTTCGATCAAAATATATTCGAAGAAAAACAATTTAAAAATTTGAATCCCTTTTTTTAATAATCAATAAAGTATAGAAATTGAAAAGTATATTTTGAAAAGGTTTATTTAAAGTTAAACAATAATTCAATTATTCGATAAAAGCAAATAATTGTATTATTAATTAATAATATCGAAAATATTATATATCAATTATAAAAAGTAATAAAACTTTATATAAAAATTTTAAAAATTAAAAATCTAAAGTTAATTTATTAATAATATTATAAAAATACTTTTAAAAAAGTATTTTTATTAGTAAAATAAAAAGTTTTAAATTAATAAAAAATTAATAAAAATAAGATATAATATATTTTATTCTAAAAAAATATCAAAATATATCAAAATCTAATTTAAAAATAATATAATTCGAATAAATCGAATCAAATACAATATTATTAAAAAAATAAAATTCGAAATATTAATAAAAAATCAAGATTATTGAAAACTATTAAGATCATTAGAAACTAATAAGATTATTGGGGAAATAAAATTCAAATTTTCAATAAAAATCAAAATCATTAGAAACTAATAAGATCACCGGAAAAATAAAATTCGAATTTTTAATAAAAATCGAAATCATTGGGAAGAATTTAATATAAAAAAGTATTAAAATTAAATTATTTATAATAAAAAAAACAATCTAATATTTATAATATTAATTTTAAAAATATATTATTAAAAAATATTTTAAAGATTTGTTTTAAAACTATCTTATCAAATAAATTAATAAATAGAATATAAGTATATTCTTATTAATTTATTTATATTTTTAAATATATTTTTAAATAAATAGTTTTATTATAAAGATATATATTAAAAATGAATATAAAGATATATTTTAATAATAAATTACTAGTAAAATATTTTAATTATATAAAATAGATTTAAAAAGCTAGTTTATTTTTAAAAATTAATAATTATATACCATATATTATTAATAATTCTAAAGAAAAACTTCAAATATTAATATATTTAAAAAGGAATTCTATAGATTTTAAATCTATAGAAATTCAAATAAAATATAATAATAAATTGAAAAAATATAATCAATATTACAATAAAGTATTAATAGTTATTAGATTAATAATAAATATTGATTTAAATAAAAAATTTAAAAATATTAAATCTACTATAAAACTTTGGAATATAATCAATAATATATTCGAAGAAGTTTTTTTAGATTTAATAAATCAATATTTTGATAAAAATTATTAATTCGAATTATAATGATTTTAATAATATTAATGAATATACAAGCCATATTGAATCCACTAATTGTTATTTAAAATCAATTAAAATTGATTTTTAAAATCAATTATTAATTTGGATTATATTTAAAGATTTAAATAATTATTTCGATTTTTTTAAATCAAGAAAAATTGAAGAATTATTAAAAGAATTATTAAAAGAAAATTTTAAAATTGATCTAAATAAACTATATTTTGAACTAAATTCTAAAGAGACTAGAATAAAAGATTTTTTAGAAATTAATAATATAAATAAAGTTATAAAATCTTTAAATATTATTCCTAATTACATTTTTTACAATAAAAAAGATTATTTAAAAAACAAATACTTTAAAAAACATCCTGAATTATTCAATAAAAATTATTCTAAAAATAATAATAAAAATAATTAATATAAAATTAATAAAACTATTAATAGAAAATTAATTAAAAAGAATAAATTCAAAAAGCCATTTAATAAAAAGATAAAAAATAATAAAAATAATAATAAAAAGAATTATAATAATCAAAATCCTAAGGAATTTATTCTAAAATTTAATGAATTAAATAAAAATTATAATATAAATTATAATAATAATAATAATTCATTGAATTATAACATATTAGATATTATTAGTTCCCCCAAAAATGAATCAATTATTATAACATTATTATTAAATAATAATAAAAAATATAATATTAATAAAATTAATAATAAAATTACTAAAAGCATTAATAAAAATATTAATATTAATAAAAATATTAATAAAAATATTAATAGATTTAAGAAAAATATTAATAAAAATATTAATATTAATAAAAATATTAATAAAAATATTAATATTAAAAATTATCAATAAAATAATATTAAAAATAATAATATTATTTTAGATTCAAGAGTAACAAAGTATTATAACCCTAATAAAAATTAGTTAATAAATTATAAAATATATAATTCATCTAAATTCGTTATTACAGTCAATAATGAAATCATTCCAATTTATAAATATAGAGATATTCTATTAATTATTAATAATAAATCATTATTAATAAAAAATATAAAATTTATTTTTAATCTAAAATCGATTTTAATAAGTATTAAATTAACTATAAAAAAAGATTGGATTAGTTATATAAAGCCCCCTAAAAATAAATTTTATTTTAATTATAAAATATTAAAAATAAAAGTTATAGTAAAATAAATTAAAAATGCTTTCTATTTAAATTATAATATAAATTATTATTTATTAATAAAATATAATTCTGAAAAAATTATTAATATTATTAATAATAAAAATAAATACAATATTTATAAAATAAATCAAAAAAAAAATTCTAAAAAAGATTCAAATATTAATTCGAATATAAATTCAAATAATAATAAAAAATCTAGTAAATTAAATATTAAAAAAAATAATAATCTTAATATTTTAGATTTATAATATAAATGCTTTGGATATATAAATAAAGAATATATTATTAAAATTATTAAATTTAATAAAAAAGAATTAAATTAGATTTAAAAGTATACAAAAACTATCCTTTTAAAAAAATATATTAAAATATTAATAAAAATTTATCAAAAATAAATCTAAATCCTTTTAATAAAATAAGTATTGATATTTTAGGATCTATAAAAAGCAGGTTTAAAAAAGAAAAATATATAATTACTTTTATTAATTGAACTATTAGATTTGTATGAGTATATTTAATTAAAAATAAATTTAATACTTTTGAAATTTTAAAAGAATTCTATAATATAATATTAAATCAATTTAATATCAAAATAAAAATTATTAGAATTGATAATGCTTTTGAATTTAAATCAAATAAATGAAAGCTTTTTATAAAATCAAAAGGAATTTTAATGGAATACATCAGTCTATATATCTATTTACAAAATGGAATAGTCGAAAGATTAAATTTATATTTAATAAAAAGATTATTAATAATAATTAAAGAATTATTAGTACCTATAAAATTATAACCTTATTTAATTCAAGATATAATATATATTAAAAATAGAATATATAATCGAATTATTAATACTTCTCCTTATAAAAAGCTATATAAAGAAGATTCTGAATTAAATAATATAAAAACCTTAGATTTTCTTACTTTTATATATAAATATAAAGAGTAAAGAAATAATAAACTGGATTTTAAAGTATAAAAAGGAATATTATTATTATATATATTACCTTATAATTTAATATTTTATATCCCTAATATAAATCGAATTATTAGTTTAAAAGATTTTATTATTTATAAGAATATTCAATATTATTAAAATAATAATAATAATAATAATAATATTAAAAAAGATATTATTGATTTAAAACAAATAAAATTAAAAAATCTATTTAATAATAATTTTATTTCTTTTGAAACAGAAATTCAAGAAGATGATAGTTATTATAAAAATCATAAAAATAATAAAAATAATGATATTTATTATAAAAATTATAATATAAATAATGAAAATAATATTCATTATAAAAATTATAATATAAATAATAAAAATAATGAAAATAATAATATAAATCAGAAGTTAAATATAAATAATAAGTGTCCTATAATCGAAATCCTTTATAATTCAAATTTATTAACCCTATTAAAATAATTAAAAAGAATAAGAGATATAAAACTTCAATTAAATTATTATAATCTAATTTATTTAATATATATCAAATATCTAAATAATAATATTAAATTAAAAATAAATAATATTAATAAAAATCAATTATTATTATTAGGATTTAATATTAAAACAAATGAAAGTTAGAAAATTATTATTAAAATTAATAATAAAATTAATCTAAAAAGCCCTAAAACCTACATCAAAGTTATAAATTCAAATCAAAAAGAAAATTGAATAAAAGCTATAAATTATAAGATTAAAACCCTAGAAAATAATAATATATAGGATATTATCGATATTAATAATAATAATATTAATATTATTAAAGATAAAAATAATAATATTATTAATAAAAATATCAAAAAGAATAATATCATTAAACTCTTAAAAACTAGATGGGTTTATAAAATTAAATATTTATTTAATAATTTTATTGAATTTAAAGCTAGATTTATTATTAAAGGATTTGAAAAACTATATAAAATAGATTATTTAAATATATTTGTTAATATAATAAAGCAAATAACTTAGAAATTAATATTTGTATTAGCAATATTAAGATTTTGATTTATATATAAAATTGATATAATATTAGCCTTTGTACAAAATGATATTGATGCAAATTTATATATTAAATCCTTTGAAATTATAAATTATAATAAGAATAATATATTAAAATTAAACAAAGTATTATATGGATTAAAGTAATCTATTAGAATCTGATATAATATATTAAAAAATATATTATATAAATTAAATTTTAATTTATTAATATTAAATGAATATATTTTTATTAATAAAATATTAGGATTAATATTAAATATATATATAGATGATATTATAATAATAGAATCTAATGAAAATCTAATTAAAGATTTTATTCAAAATATTAAAAAATATTTTGATTTGAAGGATTTAGACTTTATAAAAGACTATTTAGGTATTCAAGTTAAAATTAATAATAACTCTTTTGAATTAATTTAAGAAGATTATATTAATAAATATTTAATTGATTTAAAAATGAAAAATTGCAATATTATTTCCATTTTAATGGATTTTAAAAATAAATTCGAAAAGAATCCTGAAATAACTAATATTTTTGATATAAAATACATTCAAAAATTAATAGGAAAAGCTTTTTATATAGTTTTAGGAATTAAATAGAATATATGCTTTTTTATATTAAAATTAGCCAGATTTGTTTCAAACCTTAATTCAGATTATATAATAAAAGCTAAATGAATTTTTAAATATTTAAAAGGATTAAAGAATTTAGGAATTCGATATATAAAGAATATTAATAATAATATTAATATTAAAGATTATAATATTAATAATTATATTAAAGAATATTCAGATATAGATTTTATAAAGGATATTAATTTGATTAAATCAATTAGTAGTTATATATTTATATATACTAATAGACTTATTAATTGGAAAATTAAATTTCAATTTGTAATAACCCAAAATACAATTGAAGCTAAATTAATAGCTATTAATTTAGCCATAAAAAAAGCAATTTATATTCAAAAAATATTAAAAGAATTAAATAAATATAAATAGAATAAATTCGCTTTATATATAAACAATAAAACAACAATATATATTTCAGAAAATTTTGTTTTTTATAAAAGAAACAAATATATTGCTATAAAATATTATTTAATAAAAAAATTAATAAATAAAGGATTAATCAATTTAATTTGAATCCCTACAAACAAACAATTAGCTAATAGTCTAATTAAACTATTAACAAAAGTTAAATTATTAAAATAAATTAAATCAGATCAAAAATAATAAATAATAAATAATAAAAATTATTATTATTATTATTATTATTAAAAGATTTAAATTATATATTTATTAAAAACAAGTATTGTTTTTAATAAATATTAATTAAATCATTTAATATTATTATAATATTAAGAAAACTAATTATAATAATAAAATTCTATTATTATAATAAAATAATAAAAATTCAATGTTATAAGAAAAATTTCTTATATTCTTTATTCTCTTTATATAAGAAAGAATATTATTATAAAAATAAAATAAAGAATTCTTTATTAAAAAGGAAATCCTTTATTAATTCTTTATTCAAAATAATAATTTATTATTTTGAAAAATTTGAAATATAATATAGAAGCTAATCCGAATGTAGAATGACAGATATAATCTTATATAATATTATTTTTTCTTTTTTTTTATTATAAAAATTGATTATAAATCAATAAAGAAAATTGATAAAATTGATTACAAAATCAGAAATTTCAAGTATATTATGTATATATTATAAGCTTACACCATCTATGTATAGGGGATAGAAAAAGGTATAAATAAATAACTTGAATCTCTATATTCAGATCTTTTTCTAATATCTACTTTTATATATATATATAAATATATAATACAATATAATATAATTCAATAATAAATTCTATCTATTCTATTAGCCTAAGCTTTTAATATAGTATTATTTTAATACTATTCCCAATTCGGCTTAGCTTATCCCACGCTAAGCGAGTGACCAACGATAAAAATCAAATTAATATCTTATAAACTTATATCACGAAGGAATAGCTATATTGATTGGATATGTTTGATTACTTAATTAATATATATAAAAATAATAAACTAGATTAACTTAAGATATGATTATAAAGATTATATTTACCTTATATATTTTGATCAAATTAAAGAATAATCTAATTAAATATTAGGGTTTACAAATATAAGACATAAAGATTTATATTATAATTATTATAATAATACTTCGAAGGAGTATTTTAATTAATTATATATTGTTATATGAAACAGTGAATTCCGTAACAACTTAATATATAAAAACATTATTCTATATGAATTAATACTTTTTATTTAATTCTTCTCAATAAAAAACTACTTTCCTATTAAGAATCTCAAAATAAAAGTTAATATTATACCCAAACTTTTTACTTTCGAAATCCCTATTTATAATATATAATTTATTTCTCCTAATATTACAAAAACCTTTTTATATTATAACCTTTATATTTTTATATACATTATAAATTTGAATTATATTCCAATCCTATTTCTAAATTGAAAAATAGAATATCTATTTTTACTTTTTCCCTTTTCCCTATTCTATAGAATATTCATTCAATCAAAAAACTAACCTCTATTTCTTTACTATTTATTTTTTATAATTTAAATATTAAACTAATCTTTTAATAATATATTCTTTTATAAATTCAAACCTTTTTCTAACTTTCCAATTAGTAATTCTATATACCTTAAAAATCCTTTTGATAATATTCTTTTTGATTTTAAATCTACAAACTATAATTATCTCCTAATAAATCGATTTAGATTATAAATATATATATCATACTATTTCGCATTCCTTTTTATTTATATAAAACCTTCTTTTATATTTTTTAAATAGATTTTCTCCATTATCATACAATTCATTTATTTTAATAATATAGAATATCATTATATAAACAATTCCTAAAGTATTCGCAATCTTTATAAAAATAATACCTACCAAAATCATTTTTAATATTCTACCCCTATTATATAAATTGAAATATTTTTGAGGAACATTATTATTATCAATTAACCTTAATGAAATATATATTAATAATATAATTAATAAAATAAATTATAGATATTGAAAGCGATATACATAAAATAATAAAATTTATGCGTTTTAATCATTATCTGTACACGGTTACTGTAATACTCAATTTTTCTAAAATTATATTGTGTAATTGATTTATTATTAAATTTTAAAGAATGAGATTGAAAAATGAGTAATATACGATAAGCCGGGGCCTCAACTCTTACAATTTTAATAGTATTTCAAAATACTATTAATATTCAATTTTAAATGAATTCAGTCTAGATTAGCCTGTTTACGTAATATATTATTATTATTATTATTATTATTATTATTATTATTATTATTATTATTATTATTATTATTATTATTATTATTATTATTATTATTATTATTATTATTATTATTATTATTATTATTATTATTATTATTATTATTATTATTATTATTATTATTATTATTATTATTATTATTATTATTATTATTATTATTATTATTATTATTATTATTATTATTATTATTATTATTATTATTATTATTATTATTATTATTATTATTATTATTATTATTATTATTATTATTATTATTATTATTATTATTATTATTATTATTATTATTATTATTATTATTATTATTATTATTATTATTATTATTATTATTATTATTATTATTATTATTATTATTATTATTAAAAGGAGGTAAACCGACTTCGCCTGCAAGCTCCCAATCCACCTATTATTCAAAATTTTATTTTAAAATATACTTTCTTAAAACTTTAATTTACGCCCCATCAACGCAAGGGGTCCGGGGGCTCGCAGGCCCCTGGTATATTATAATAATAATGAAAGATCTAGTCAGTTTAGACTTAGAAACGAAATGAAATTACTTACTTTTTCTGAGTTTTCTTTAAAAAATATTCTAGATTTATATAGTTTATAATGAAATTCTAATATATTCTATACTTATAAATAAAATCGATCTAAATCAAATCTTATAGAATCATTCTATATAGTCAAAAGAAAATACAACCAATCAAATTTGATTAATCTTTTATATACTTCTATTTGGTTTCAATTCATTTTATTCCATTATAAATTGATTTGATAAGAGATATTATTATATAACTATATAATAATATAATTTTACAATATAAAATCATATTATATACATATTAGTCATCAAGATATCTCTTAATTAGTAAGATCTTAATAAGTGATTTAGTGGACTTATTATGAATTTTCACATTATGAACTCAAGGTCGGATAGCAGAATAGTAGGAGGATGCTCGCATCCGCAGCTAGCCAACGGGAATAGGGAAGTCAGGTGCATTTGCTCTAAAATTCCTGTAATAAGCATAAGCCCACTAGCTTAAAACTATGAAGGGAAAGTACACTGAGTTCTGCGATCTCATCACTCAGGAATACATCTCAATCTCTCAACAATGCATGCAGGTTTGCCTTCATATTGCCGGCGACCAGCCTGCAATAACAACTCAGCGTGCGATGCAGCAATGGTACAAAGAAATAAAGATTTCACAGAAACTGCCCATCTGCCAACCCATAACTAATCCGAGTTGAACAAGTATCATCCCTCGTCGCCTCCGCCCCCCGTCTCAAAGCCCCATTCTCTGATACTAATATGACGTATAGGCAATATAAACATATAAGCTATCCTAGTATAGGCCCCTAGAGTCCATACGCCATACAAGACCTCTTCCGCAGAAGTCTCTACGAAGATTGGAAGAGCAAGTATTGTCAAACACACTAAAAAGTGGCCGTGCTTTTCCCCATATATAAAGGTTTTAGCTAATAAAAATATTACACTCTTTAAAAATTACTATAATGAACTCCAACAAAAGAAAATATTGTTAAGAAATATTTGAATATACAAAATTATCAATATTTTCATTAAAATTTAATATGCATACTATTTATAGCAATTATTATTTTACAATACTTTTTTATAAATTTAAATAATCTAATTATATAATTTATTAATATAATATCCTAAGCTTTTTATATAATCCTTCTAAACTTATTATAGATCATTTCATCAATAGAATAATGATTTCAAATCCTTTTTTTCTATCTAATTCTATATATTCTCAATAGGATTGAAATCAAAAGAGAAAGAAAATCAATTTATTTTTTAAATTTATTTTTCAAGAATTTATAAAACAATGTTTCTTACAACATTTCTAAAAGATACCTCCTAAAACTAATTCAAAATAAGATTTTTAAAGCAGTATTAGAATAAATTGAATCAACCAATAAAACCCTTGTATTTTGCAGTTTCACTTGTATATAAGGTCATTTAGTGTTTGACAATATTTATCCTTACAACTTTCATATACACAACTTTCATATACATTGCTTTTCCCGCAGGCTCTAAAATGATCATCATCAAACGCCGAACTCACCCAGATAATAACACTATAACCAGCAACACATAAAATAAAGAACAGTAAATGGTAACACCAAAATCCTTATACAATATCTATACTATAGAGTTACAATTTTCTCGAACCTCTTTTCCTTCTCATTTTCCTTCCACCCAGCCCTTTCCCAATTCTGTCCAGTCCTGTCCATCCATTCAACAATTCCACCTCCTGAATTACATTCTCAGGACGCAATTTTTAAAAATTCAACATCTTTTCAGATCTAAACCATGCACGTTCACGCCCGCATTCACGCTATCAAATATATTTCCTATGTATGGCAATCACTGCTCACTCCACTCCCCATCCACTCGCGCCCCGGACAAAACAGACGCAAAAGAAATGGAATCACACGCATCAGCAATAAAAATTTCAAATAGGAAATTAAAGAGCTTGCATGCAATTTTAAGCATTCTAGGTAATAGAAACGGGAACAGGGAAATAATAATAGTAAAGAAAGAAGAGGAATCTACTCGATTCTCTTTTTCCCTTCCTCGGCATTCGCGTAACGAGCTGTGCTCAACCCACGTTCGTGCTTAGTTGCTACTAGCCCACCGACTAATTTGTCTTTGCGTGCATTGCTTATTGCTTCATTATAGCCTTCTGTTGCCCAGGGGCGAGGATTGAGCTTGGGCCAGTTGACCTGTAAAGAAAGTGTTAGTAGAAAGGCTTGAAGGAAAGAAGGAGATGATGAAGTGTAGTATCAGGGGATAAGAGAAGGGAAAATAAAGTGCGAGAGAAGAACATACATATAGCATTCCGTTGCCATAAACGAAATTAGCACACCATGCTCCTACTACCAACCAAACCATAACCCAAATTCTCAACGGTAATACAGCGGCATTAGGTAGACGAGGGGTGAAGAGGCCAACAAAAACGAAGAAGATACTGAAGGCAAGGATGTAAGGGATGCTTTGAATGAGTAATGGCCTCCTATCAGCAGTAATAAGATGAGAGCCAATATTTGCATTACTAGGAAGATAATAGCCTAGGAACAGATCAAATGAATCCTGCTTAGGTCCATCTAGGAAGTTATTTCTCACGTAACGCGTGATAGAATTTTGGAGATCTTGAAGAGCACCAGCTTTGGTTCTCACACCTGTCCTTGTGAAATCTGTTTTGAGGGCGCCTGTTCCGGAATAGGATTTGGAGACGACATCAGCGTTGTCGGCCCAAAGTTTACGGAAAAGAACTTCAAACTCGGGGTCGGCTGTTGTAAAGGTCTCGCCACGAGTGAGAACACCAAGATCCGTTAATTGCCGATTTAGGGTCCATCGCCCAAGCATGCTTTGGACAACATTTGTTCTATCAAGGCAGTCCATGCAATTTGTGCGGACAACACTAGTCTGGTGATTGCGAACTTCGAGGCGACCATCGATATCAGCTGGCATATCAATTCCACGGAAATACTGTTGTGCTTCAAGGGCAGAATTGAGTTGGTCAAGTAATAATTGTGCTCGGTGCCATTTTAATCCTTTGGTTTCGTTGTGGAAATCGAAGTATACGTAGTGCAGTCTGTCCATCTCTTGTCGCTTTCCACTAGGCTCAACCACCCGGAATTTCTCATCTGTAATTTGATCACTTTGTCTGCTTTCAGTTGGCGCCGAAACCAAAATCTTTACCATCTGTTCATATGCTTCTTTTACCCGCTGCTCGCGTCCTTTTTGGTTTACCAAATTCACCAAATAATTGTCCCCATAAATTCGGATCTGCTCGTCGAAATGCGCCTTAGCGGCAGGAACGGCGCTTTCTACTCCTCGAATCTGAAGTTTTGGTGTATAATGTAAAGTGTTGACTTCTGCCCAAAATACTGGGACACTTCCTCTGGTTTGTACGTATGACAATATCTGCATCTCCTTGTCGCCTGATCCTCCAACTTTGCCATTTTGCATTCCAGCACCTCCGGCAAATCCACCAAGCCCACTGCTATTATCATTCAGAATGATAATTTGTTCCGTCTCATTGAAGTTCGAAACATGCCCATCCTCATCCACACCTCGAGAAAAGTATCTAGTTCCAGCTCGGTATCTGGATCTTCGGGTAACCAAGATGAATGTCAATGGAGTAGACTTGACTTGAGTGTGGACGATCTCAAACATTCCAAACATAACTGGCAAGATATATGGATCCGCCGCTGGTTGTTGTCCATGTTGATGTCGAGACCCAGATGTTCGGAAATCTATTAAATCTGACTGTATAAATTTATTCCAAAAGAATCGGTCGTCTGCTCGCTTCCATAGAGGGGCTGATGTATCGAGTTGCGATTGTCTCTGAAATGTGTTGGTAATGTCGGAAGAATATGAAAAGTACATCGGTGCAGACTTGATGAAGATCTTGAGGAGGTTTAGGTAGGTATCTTCGTCTTGATCTCGAAGCGCTCGTTCTCGGAGAGGTAGGAATTCAGTTGTGATAATTTTAAATACCATATGCCCCTTCAGTCTTCCAATAGGTTGTGCCTTTGTAATTACAATAATGTACTTATCTAGGAAGAAATCAGTTCCAACTCCTGTATAATGTGGCATTGTAAATACCCAGTCGTAGTTTGATCATGCCCAAGATGCCAGCAATACTGGATACACGCTTTCCTCCCAAGAGTGCTCCATCATTAAGTCGTATATCTCCTGTTGGTCGATCAACTACGAGTGTTGGTGCAGAGGGTGAAGATGGTGATGTGAATGCGTAATGCGATGTTGAGGCATGGACGTTGATGTCTCTAAAGGGCAAAGAACTAGCCATTTTGACTGGTCTATCCTGTAGACAGTGTGTATCGTAGTTCTTCTATTGTCTGGTTCTCACAAACAAATTCCTCTGCTGGCGAGTACGATCTGATCTATAACTCAGTCAAGCTTGATATAGCTGTTCTCTAATTCGAAGCTCGGAGCCTCGCAATATCTAAAATTAACACTTGGTGGATACCCCCTAGAAACACCCCCCTGTTATTACTAATCTTGTCCCTCTCTGTTTGTTCCAGATCAATATCTCAAGTTTCAAAGTACGGAGTACAGAACTCTTCTTGATATTCATAATCACTTGCAATGATTAACAGATGCAAAAGGAGTAAGACACATTCATTAAAATTACTATATTTATTAATATAATATTACATTACCCGGGTAGCATTGAAGAATTAGCTCCAGTCTTGACAGCTGCTGATTCAGGTATTCAGATAAAGGTGTGAATCTAGCATTGCATGATGAGCGTTTGATAGGCTGACTCTCAAAGAGCATCTTAACAATGCTCCACGTGATCATGATTGTCCCAGTTATCGAAGCGATTTAGGATCGTCGTCACTTTCCAGGTTGCGCTGTTTCTCAAGATCAAGCAAGATAGCATTTAACTTTACCTCAACCATTTCCGCCTTCCTCCTGCGAATTAAAGCCGCCCAAGTACTACACGAGCATATACAACTTGCCCAGCGATACATCCCATTCCATCAAATCCCATACACAATCACAACCACATTCACATTTCAACATGGCTGCTCGAGGTCCACCAGGCTCCCGTGCTGGAAACTCACGATTTGCGCAATTTAAATTGGTGTTACTTGGTAGGCTATTCCCATGAATTTCTGACGTCTTCATCAAATCAGTTGCTAATCTTTCATGATAGGGGAATCTGCCGTCGGAAAGGTATGAGCTACCGTTTGCTAGTTGGATTTATTCTAAATGCTAATATTCGGCATAGAGTTCATTGGTTTTACGATTTGTTAAGGTATTTCCGATCAGTTCCAAGTAATGACATTATTTCAAGCTGACATTTTGCACCAGGATCAATTCGATGATTGTGAGTAGCCTTACAACAAATCTCGTTGCTATATCAAAAGCCTGGATACGATTCAAACAGGGGATATCGGATGAACAAAGACCACACCGCTGACCATACGATAGACCGCGAGAGTACTATTGGCGCTGCATTTTTAACTCAAACCATCTCCCTCGACGAAAACACCACAGTCAAATTCGAAATATGGGACACCGCAGGACAAGAGAGATACAAGTCGCTAGCGCCCATGTATTATCGAAATGCCAACTGTGCTGTTGTTGTTTATGACATCACACAAGCGGTACGCTTCTCTGACCCTAAATTGGAAAGTACTTCGCTAACAAATGTGACAGGCCTCATTGGATAAGGCCAAATCTTGGGTGAAAGAACTTCAACGACAAGCAAACGAGAATATCATCATTGCTTTGGCCGGGAACAAGCTCGATTTAGTTACGGAACAACCGGATAAACGTGCTATTACTACTGAAGACGCTTCGAATTATGCTAGAGAAGCCGGTTTACTATTCTTCGAAACTTCTGCTAAGACATCTGAGAACGTAAGGGAATTGTTCACAGCAATTGCAAAGAAATTACCATTGGATCAAGCCGGTCCAAGAAATCCAAGAGCTGGTGGTCCAAGGGGAACCGGTGTTGATCTTAGGCCCGAAGCGCCAGGAACACAAGCAGGCCCAGGATGTGCTTGTTAGAGAAACGTTGTGATGAATATGCGGTGGAGTATGGGACATATTGGGTGGAATGAACCTTTGATACCAAGAATGAGCTATTTTCGGGACTTTCCACAAATAGTGTTCCTTTTCGAACAAGATTGCTTGGTTGAAGGCAGCATACATATGGCCACTTCAACATTTACGAGAGCAATCGTTTTTTTTAATAGCTTGATGTCTCTAAATTCTCGTAGGAAGGGGTTTGATATGCAGCAGATTTCTGCTTGCCAGGCGTGAGGGTTTTCCTTGTTTTTCTCCTTTTTGATGAATTAGTTCTTCGGCATTTGGGATGTACGATATGCAATAGAACCATGCATTTAAAACAATATTTTTTATTGCACAAGAATCTGTGCTTAGAAAATGATCACGATAGGAATTGTTTCAATACATATAAATAAATCAAATCTTTTGACAATATTTCGTAGCCTTGCACATTTGGCTAATGTGAATTCCGACCCTGGGATTTTCTACATCATCAGCCAAAAAGTGGTGTGGTCCGAGCTTCTATAAACTTGAAAGTGTTTTTATCTTGAATTGTGTAATTGGCAGAAGAGGACGCGCAGTTTTACCATCACCAACCTCAAAAATAACTTATCGCTCCACGCAGCCCGTCATGCTGCGAGTTGGTCTTCGATCTTCGAGGACGTTGGGTCTAAGATCCAACGTCGTCAGTCCTGGACGTCAATGGAGAGCACAAAATAGCCGGGTGATTTCGGACACTATGGTATGAAGCTTCAAGATGTTCTATCTCGAACAATTAAGTAGTGATATAAATGCTGATAGTTTTTGCAACTCTAGAGAAGTTATGCCGACAAACCAAGTATAGCAGACTCGAGACCTCCAGTACTTCCAGGATCTGCCAGCGCGGCTACATCTGAACCATTACCACCTGGAGCAATAGTAACACCAAATACCGCCCCAACTCCAGCAACTCCGACGTCTACCACAATTCCTGCGGAAAATGTTCCTCTTACTCCCCCTCCTTCTTCCATCCCACCACCTCCCGCACCAAAGCCAAAGAGACGCTTCTTCCGCAAGTTCTTCACAACATTATTTTTATTAACAACATTGGGCTTCGGTGGAGGAGTTTACTATTCTCGAATCAACGATAATTTCCATGACTTCTTTACCGAATATGTACCTTTCGGAGAGGAAGCGGTCCTTTACTTCGAGGAACAAGAATTCAGAAAGCGTTTCCCTTTGATCGCAAATCGAGCTCCTAGGCCTCCAAGAGATACTGGCGAACAGGTCAAAATCCCATGTCAAAGTGGCGTATCATGGAGGGTTGCCAATGAGAACAAGGAATCTACTGGACGACACACTAGCTCCGCTAAGGACAAGGCGAAGCCATCCGAAGCTGTTCAAACACCACACGACTCCAAACCAGCTGATAGAGTCAAGGCTGTTGAGCAAGTTAAGAGTGGAAATGCACCAGTAAAGAGCTCTCCAGCTCCAGCTGCTGTGCCTGCCGCTTCAGAAGTCAAGTCAAGCAATGTTCAAAGGGACCCAGAAGTCAATGAGCCATCTAGAGCATACAAGAAAATTGAGCGAATTGACCCAATTAATATCCCTGATGGAAACGAGCCTGTAGTTCAAGAATTGGTTAAGATTATGAATGATATCATTGCAGTCGTTAATGCCGACAATGCAAATGCTAGATTTACATCTACTATGGACAAGGCCAAGTCGGAATTGAACAGAGTTGGAGGCAAGATCTTGGCTATGAAGGAGGCAGCATTAAAGGAAGCTGACGAGAAGATTAAATCTCACGATGGAGAGTTCGATCGTGCTGCTATGCAACTCATGCAAAACTTCAAGAACCAACAAGCAGAGCAGGAGATTCAATACAGGGCCGAGTACGAAGCCGAGCGCAAGAGAATCCACGAGAATTACGAGAAAAAGCTTAAGTCTGAGCTCGATCGCGCAAATGAGGTCAATGAGCAAAAGCTCAAGAATCTTTTGACAGAACAAGCAGTTGAGCTCAAGCGTGCATTCTTAGCTGATGTCAGAAATCGCGTGGAGGAAGAACGTGAAGGCCGCCTCGGCAAGCTTTCCGAGTTGACTAACACCGTCAATGATCTCGAGAAGCTTACTGGCGACTTTAATTCTGTTGTCGACGCAAACCTCAAGACTCAACATCTTCATGTTGCAGTTGAAGCCGTTCGTGCTAACCTCGAAAAGTCTCAAATTCCACGCCCTTTCACCAGAGAACTTGCTGCCCTCAAGGAAATTGCATCTGATGATCCAGTTGTTAACGCAGCGATTGCATCCATCAACCCAGTCGCTTATCAAAAGGGTGTTCCAAGCTCAGCTGCCCTCATTGACCGTTTCCGTCGTGTCGCATCTGAAGTCCGCAAAGCTTCGTTGTTACCTGAAGAGGCTGGTGTCGCTAGTCATGCTTCAAGTTACGTACTAAGCAAGCTTCTGTTCAAGAAGAAGGGTTTAGCTACTGGTGATGATGTCGAAAGCATTTTGACTAGAACGGAGACATTCCTTGAGGAGGGTGATTTGGATGGTGCAGCTAGAGAAATGAACGGATTAAAGGGGTGGGCAAAGACTTTGAGTAAGGATTGGTTGGGTGAGGTTAGAAAGGTCCTCGAGGTTCAGCAGGCTCTTGACGTAAGTTTTACATTCAATTTATCCTTCACACTCATTTGATACTTCAATTACTAACAATTCCCAGGTAATTGCAACCGAAGCAAGATTACAAAGTTTGAGAGTCGAATAGAGAAATAACAAAATTCTTTCCTATAATTGATTTGTACATGAAGTTCAATGGTGGTGAGAAGAGACGATAGCTCCATGTTGGTGGAGAGATCGGTCAGTCATTAGTTTTGACTGTTTGTAGAAGTACGGATAGTAAAATTAGAATACATGTACTTTATTACTGCTGATATCATAGTGACGGGTTGAATTGGTGTCTCTGCGGTGAAGTATGAGTTTACAAACCATGGAATAGTATCAAACCGAGGCTATCAAGCTGGAGGTAACAGCGATGGCTGGTGTGACTGAGCTTTCCAATATTCCCATCTAGCTTTTTGGTGTACTCGACTATGGTTCGGATGATGT
Source organism: Botryotinia globosa (assembly GCA_014898425.1). Lineage (NCBI taxonomy): Eukaryota > Fungi > Ascomycota > Leotiomycetes > Helotiales > Sclerotiniaceae > Botryotinia > Botryotinia globosa. The sequence continues at coordinate 634,362 of RCSZ01000001.1, forward strand.
TCGCTTTCGACCAACTGTCGGTCTTCAGGATACCAATCATCCCTTCCTCAAACATACATTACGATCTCTGTTCCAATATCTACCTCGCACTCGTATCCCCATCCTTATCGATCAACCTCCTAATTCACCAGTCGTTATAACCATGCATCTACACTTCTTGATCTCCGTCGAATAATCCTCGCTGTCTACTCCCTCCCCCATTTCAAGCACGCTGTTATCATACCATCATTTCCTACAGCTCTCACAGTTTCTTGCCATGTGCTTTCATTCTATGCTCTCTTTTACACTCAGGATTCTCCATGTTTACCCAATTCCATGCGGATGAAAAGAGCTCCGAGAATGCTACTCTTCATCTGTGATCTAGTATGTGTCGACTGCTACATTAAGTTCGGCGCGTGTTGTATTCTGATTGGTAGGATACGCGACTGTGAGTGATATTTCATGATTCATGTATTCTCTCAACTAAGAATACTCAAGCTTTTAATCAAGCCCATACTCCGAATAACCAGATGACTTGAGAAGCTAGTTCTGCTTCCTATTGTTATGTGATTCACCAGGTTTCGAAACCTTCATCCTGCATCATCTTCAAATATGCATCTTCATTTGCCGCTTCTTTCTCAAATCCCTCGCTTCTGAAGATTCTGTGGTAACCATTTACATCTCTACAACCTTCACAATCTTCCGCACAATCACTGTACCCCTGCCTCACCAATACCTTGATTCTCGAGCGGCGCTCCTTCGACGTTACGCCTGCAACCTTTTCCTCTCTCCAATCGAACATAAATTTATGATTGTAGATAGGTCCATCCACACTCACGAATATGCATTTATACATAGCCGCGTACATATAATCATACGCCAAACCCATTCTGATGCCTTCCTTTTTCTCAACCTTGACGTCCCAGAAAAAAAGCCCCTGTTTGTCAACCCTGATGTAATCGATCAACATTTCTTCAAGTGGCGGTTGACGCAGTAGCATTTCACGCCAGCTAGCATCGGATCTCCTATAAGCCATCGCAACGCCGGGTGAAGAGCCCCATTCCAGCTGGTTGAAAGTTCCATGGCCGATTCGATTCCATGGTTCTTCTTCAGTAGTAGAAAACCAATCTGGGAATTTCTCGGCCAGTAAAGGATTTAGCGTAACCTCTGTATTTCGGGAAGCGGGTTTGAAGAAAAGACATTCTTGGAGATGGGGAGATTTTTTGATTATTTCGGCCCATGGTTTGGAAACGCGCTGGGAGAGGAGAAGAGTTTTGATGTCGAGATGGGAGAGAATCTTTGTGAGGATTTCAGGAATGTGGAGGGGATTGGGTGATTCGATGGACATTTTTCAATGGCTAGGTAGTGTTTCCATGCAAAGATACTCCGGCTGGTTATGAGAGATGCAGAACATAATATCACGTGATTATATATGGAGCTCAGCCATAGAACTAGGAGTGGCGCAGTTGAAGTAGCACCCGGACTAGACTAGACTAGATGATAGATTAACCGAAACAGCTACTGACGGGTATTATTTCTTCTCTTTACTCATTCATCCACCTGCGCAAATCTATCAATATAACGGCGCTGAGGATGTGACTCACTTGTTACTATTCAATTTCTGAAGCTCTGTTTCAATTTGAATGCGTAACCTCATATGTCGTGTGTTGAAGTTACCTACCTACATGAGATGTTTTCTGGTTCCGAAACTAAACATGTGAGTCAGGCCGGTGAGATCGACATCGGAAAGCGGCAACCAAAGTACCAAAGCTTGAGGAAGGTCTGTCTGTTGGGTCTTGGTATTCATACATATCAACTACCTATTTAACGACAGCATCTCCGATTGAATTTAATGCCATCAAAATCAGGTTCAGTACTTTGATAATTCTAATTGTTATTTTCGTTCCTTTGTTTAATTCGAATCTCTTTTAACTTGTTTCTTTGAAAATCGATTGTTCATCCGAATTATTGAGGCAAAAAGGGAAAAATGTTGTCTCAAGGAGAATCAGCAACCACCATCTTGTGTTCGTGCAAACAAACGAGATTTCATATCGAAAATCCAGTTTATCAGGAGGTAAATAATTCCATTCTCTTAGCGATGTTTGAAGATCAGCAGTCCAACTGTAGTTAAATTCTGATCAATACACATCGTAGCTCGATATTGAAGGTTTAAACATCACGGTTACATCTTCAGGCAAATCAGGCGTGAAATCAAAGGGAAAATCTAAAGCAGAAGGTCTTGAGATTTTATCCAATGCGAGTTTGAAACTCAAAGCTGGAATATGCTATGCATTGATTGGAAGAAATGGCACAGGAAAATCGAGTATGTCTTCCCTTCTCCATTTTGAGCCAAGGGAAATGAGATTCCTAATAACTGATGCCAAATGAAGCTCTGTTGAAGGCCATTGCGGAGAAATTGATCCCTGGTATTCCTGTGCAGACTAGGATATCCATCTTGCAGCAAACAGATGCAGATTCAAAAGATGTCGGTGACGAAGGGGGCAGTGAGTCTCAAGAAAATGGGGGAAGTAAGTTGTCAGTATTGGCAGAAGTTATCGACAGAGCTACTTCAAGAAGTGAAATTCAACATGAAGTTGATGGTATGTCTTGGCATCCCAATTGTTGCATTTGCATGGCTTATAAGGACATTGACTAAACCCCTTAGTGTTGTCCAAGGCTGTGGATAGCCAAGAAGATGCATTGACAGCTGTACGGGCATTTCGGAAAGTACAGCATGAAAGACTGAAGAAGGAACTATTCGAGAAAGATAAGGATGCTAGACTCCGGAGTGGAACACGTGGTATGGCAGCAAGAAAAGCATTGATTGCCTTTGAAAAAATTGTTGCGGATTCCGAGGAGCGGTAAGTGGGCATGAACCAAATTGGCGTCCGACTTCTAAATCATGATATAGAATCAAACAAAAAGATGAGGAGATTGATGAAACCACGATCAAAGAAGAGACAGATCTAGCAGCAGAACTCCTTGCAGAGTTACAACTACAGCTAGAGCCCACCAGACTAGCCGACATCGAATCAACAGCACGAAACATCCTCTCCGGTCTAGGATTTCCGAAAGCAAACCTGGAAAAGCCTGTCAATACCCTATCCGGAGGATGGAGAATGCGTACAAATCTCGCTTCTATTCTTCTCCAACCAACAGATATTCTAATCCTCGACGAGCCTACCAATTTCCTCGATCTTCTCGGAATCATCTGGTTACAAAAGTATCTCGAAACCCTCAAGGAATCTACCCCCACTCCTCCAACCATTGTAATTGTTTCTCACGACCGCGATTTTATCACCGCCACATCTCAAGAACTTATTATTCTGCGCAGCCAAGCTCTGACTTATTTCCGTGGATCCTTGGCTACATATGAATCCACCATCCGCGAGAAGACTCTTTATCTAACAAAAATGCGCGACGCTCAAGAAAAGCAAAAATCGCACATCCAGCAAACCATTCAGCAAAACATCAAACAAGGAAAAGCAACTGGCGATGAGAATAAACTCCGCCAAGCTAAATCTCGTCAAAAGAAATTGGATAATCGAATGGGCATGGAGGTATCAGCCAAAGGAACCCGGTTCAAACTCAACCGCGATCTAGCTGGCTATCATTTAACAGCGAGAGAAGAAATCGAGATTCCACCCGAGGAAAGAGGCATCTCGATGATGATCCCTCTAGCACCCGACTTACGATTTCCCGGCCCATTGCTCTCACTAGAAAACATCTCATTTCGCTACCCAACTTCCGGATCTTCAAAAAGCACTGCCCCACCCGCACCATTCGTTTTAGAAAACGTCAATCTCACCATCCACATGGGTGATCGCATTGGAATTGTAGGCCTCAACGGCGCCGGAAAATCCACCCTTCTCTCCCTCCTCACCGAAACCGCCAAACCCACCAAGGGAACCCTCAACAAACATCCTCGGTTGCGACTCGCATACTACTCCCAGAACTCTGTCGAAGATCTGCAAGTTCTCTCGTACAGCACTCCAGAGCTCACGGCTCTCTCTCTCCTGACATCCGATATTTCTGGTGTGCTCTCGGAGCAGGAAATTCGTGGGATCCTAAATGGTTTGGGTCTGCAGGGACGAATTGTCTCGGATGTTCCGATTGGTAAGTTGTCTGGTGGTCAGCTTGTGCGGTTGGCATTGGCGAGGTTGGTGTGGAAGGAGCCGCAATTGTTGGTTTTGGATGAGGTGACGACGCATTTGGATTTTTGGACAGTGAGAGCGGTGGGGGAGGTGATGAGGGGGTGGAATGGAGGTGTTGTGGTAGTTAGCCATGATCGATGGTTGGTTAGGAAAGTGGTGGAGGGGTGGAAGGAGGGGGAGGGAGAAGACGAGGATGAGGAGGAGGATGAGGAGGATGAGGAACAGAGGAGGAGATTGGTTTATGTTGTTAAAGGTGGTGGGGTAAAGGTGTTAGAGGGCGGTGTGAGTGAGTTTGAGAGGAGTCTGGAGAAGAGGGTTGATAAGTTGATGAAGTGATTGTATTATATTCCGTCTTTGATGAGTTGCGTTGATTATAGACGTGTATTCAATCCTGCGAAAAGTGGTTGACATCGAATACTCGGTGGTGATCAATTTATATACTTCCGCACACATGTCTATTTGAATCCAGCGCTCTCAACATTGCGGAAAGCAATTCTGGGCTGAGCCCTTTCAACCACCATGTTTGGGAAGCCTTCAGACTTAGAACACCTCCCCCCTCCACGCACATATCATCCCACACCTCTCTAATACTCTTCTCTTCCTCAAACCATCACACTAGATCTCTTCAAAATTCAAAATTCTCTTCTCATTAATTATTGACTATAGTCCTTGGAGGTTGATGGATATAGGTAGATGTTGATCTAGGATTCTGTTAGCATCTTTGAGGAAATTCCGAAGTCGGATGTTGATGGGTTGATTGTGAGACTGAAGTGAGGGCTTTGATTTAATTTGTTCTCATTGGGTGGAGATATTGAGGAATATGTATAGATATTTCGTTCTGGTAGTTGAGAAGCGGCAGTGGTATTGTGAGTGAAGAGAGGTGAGGAAAGGAAGGTGTGAGGGGAAGGTGGGTGGTGAGATTTGATTTGGGAATGCTGATTCCATGACTTTGATTGGAGTCATGATGATATTTATGAGACTGGGAGGAGAATACGTAAGATCTTATCTCGAATATTTGTATTTTGGCAGTGGACGTAAATAAAGTATTCTTCTTCATCTTCTTGAGTTTGCCAATCGATCTACGTGTGCGCTATAACTTGAGATGAAGAAAAGTCCATTCCAGTCCAGCGATGAGAAGGACTTGGGCGACTGTCAAAAGAAATGACAACTCCTCACTTGAGCTATTTTCTAGTAATACTTAAATATCTGACTGTGGGCAGTTTCCACTTCGTTGCCAACAAGTTGTTGGATCTCTTCAGTTCCACATATGGAGATGATGGAGAAGTACGCTTTCACTTTTACTTCTACTTTCTTAGTTTTTGCAATCTATGCTCACTTCTTCCATATAAATCATCTTTCGACACCGAACCATCACATCGCCTAAACAGACCGTAAAACTATCACAACCAGAAGAAAAGCAAAAAAGTTACTCAGTTCTCATGGCTCGCAAGTCTGTTATCTGTTAATTTTGGATGGAGGGATTTGTACTTACACCGTATGGAGGATTTACCAGAATGCCCGGGCCCGGGACTTATCTTACCAGATGTGAGAAGTGGATTTTGGAGATTCGAGGTATACCGTCGGATAAGATGAGTGAGGTTGTACCAGTGGGTGGTTTACCGATGAATAAGATGTTGGAGGTGTGGAATGATACCCTGAATACCTGTGGATTAGACTTATGGCGCGATGCCATTGAATAAGTGTTTGTCTATAAGTTGATGTTGGCGTACTGGAAACTTTAAGTGAATAATCAGACCGTTGAGATATGAGAACTTTGAGTTTTTGGTTTATTTTCTTTAGATTACGGCATCTTGGATTATGTTGATGATAATCCTTACGGCGGTGAAGTGGTAGAAGGGCTAACGATGATAGATACTTGGGTTAAGATGAGCGCATGTGTGGCCGCATGTCAATCTTGGTAGTTTGGTTGGTTTTATACTTTATTGTTTCATGGATAGAGGATTTACATTCAGCTATCATTCAGTTACTGCCAATCATTACTGTGCAGATTACTGCGACTCTTCTGGGTACATATAATCATAATGCCTGGCCGTTGCTGATTCACTCATAACCATCTCCCCCTTTTTTTATGCGATAATTAACCGTACATTCTTATTCACGTCTGTATACAACCCGTAAACATTACGATGATTACCAACACATACTGCTTTATTCTCAATACGCCAAACCGTAACACCTGTATTGTGCATCTAGCAATGTAGCATTTTTGGTTGGCTGTACACACTTTGAGATATAACCTCCCCAAGTTCCAGTCAGCGCAATAACTTCTGAACTTGTTCATCTCTAAAATTCAATCAGAATAACAATCAGTTCGCATTCTCCAATACTTGATTGTTGAATAACAATTTCCACTCATTATTCACACCCCGAGCATAGCCCACACACAAAAACCCATTCCACCCCCTGTAGAGATACATCACCCATATCTACAATCCATCTTCTAACCACGACACTCTTCACAAGATGTGCAACATCTGCCAGAAGATCGAAGCCATCAAGTCAATCGACTCCATCCTTCTCAAACCCGTCAAAGTCATTCTCACCAAATTACACGAGCGCATCGAACCCGAGTTGGGAGACTCTTTCCTCCGCCGCGAAGCACGTATCCACTCCATCAAGAAGAATATCCAACGTCTTGAAATCGGTCCGTTGAAACCTATCATCAAACTCATCGTTTCTGACCTCGATTCCGAGCTCCGTAAACTCGCAATCAGCAAGGTCGATCACCCTGCCTATCGAACTGTTGGAAAATACAACAATTTAACGACGAAGATCGGACCGGATGATAGCTCGAGTATTAGAGCATGGGTTGAAAATCGAGCTGAAGAAGCTAAAGAAACTAAAGCAGTGAAGAAGATGGTGGCTTTTCAAGAAAAGTCCAAGACCCATCGCAGTTTAAGATCTGAGAATATTGCGAGAATCCAGAATGATTCAGTGACAGGACCAAATTATGCGGCGGGCCTAGGACCATCAACAGAGTCGGAGTATTTGTCGGGAACGGATGATATGTCAGAGATAGATTACATGGAGCTTGATGATCGGCTACCGGTTCCAGGAGCTGTGGAATGGTCAACTCATGTTGTGGGTCAATGGTTTGAGAAGAATGGTGAGAATGTTTTGTTCCGCGAGGAGGTTGCGCAGGCTGAGAATGCACCTAGAAAACATAGAAAGCATAGAAAGCATAGAGAGAATGTTTTGTTAAGCGAGGGGGCTGTCCAGGCTGAGGATGAGCCTAGAAAGCATAGGAAGCATAGGAAGCATGCGAAGCGGGAGTAGAGTACTTCTAGAGTAATGTGGTGGTTTTATGAATGGATGATAGAGTATGAATAATAACCAATACATAACATTCATTTTGATTTCGAGAGAACTAAAAAGAAGCGTCAATTGATTGCGCATTGAATGGTGAGATGATCGCTTGTAGACAAACACGCATTCAAGATATGTCATGGAAACTTCTGAGTTTCAGTAATTCTGCATTGAGATTTTTATGATATACTATCTAATGTAATAATACTTGAACCAGTCGCTTCTCAGAATTCATGCTAGCTTAGATATATATCACTTAATAAGATCATATCTTAAAATAATAACGAGCCCGATCACACCTTGAGTATAAATTCTTTAAGTAAAGTTCTCGTCACTCACGATATCACTCACTCCATTTGTGGCGGATAGAATCAGTATTTTCACGACTCGTTGTCACGATTGCATACTAGAGTATAATTATCATAGAGGTCAAATAACTAGAATAAGACCCTTACCATCCACCATCCACCAAAATTATCCATTATCCATTGTCTATCATCACCCCTTCCCCTTGCCCTTCAATTCATCCCAATTACTCCCATCTTTTTACCTTCTCTTCTTCCTCTCAATTCTCATCTCCCATCCACATACCTCCAACCCATCCTCCCGAGAATCAAATCGATCCAAAGATTCTCCTTTCATTCTCCTTCAAACTAATTCAAAATTTCTAAAATATATTAAACTATAAGATTTCTCTACCCTCTCTATTCTCCATAACCATTCGACTTTCTAGGTCTTATCCGACACACAGATCAATACAATATAAAAACACTACATAATTTCCTCACAAACCTTTTTCCATTTAATACAAACTCCATCAAAATGATTTCATTCTTTCCACTTTTATTGTTTGCAAAGTGATACGATTTTGAGAATAAGATATCATATACATACTATAAATTCACAATATATAAATATAAAAAACCTATAAGAAATACAGGAGATAGAATGACCTCCCACATATCATAACTAACACTTCAAAATAAAACTACATACAAAAGAATAATCGATAAATAGATTTTTTCATTATAAATATATCCGCTCCCTCTTCAAGAAAATTATCCTATCTTACATACACACATACGCCCCTATTATCATAAACGATCCCAAATTCTAACCCCTAAATCAAAAGAACCAAACCCATCATACCCACAGCAACCCACAGACCCATCCCCTTAACCAATTTCTCCGCAGCTCCCTCGAAAGTAACCGCGTTTGGACTCGCCACCGGCGTCTGCGTCGTCACGCTTCCACTCTTCGCGCTGGTGCTCGCGCCTTCCGCTTTAACCACGTACGAACTTGGTTTTGGCACTCTGGTGATCGACGATGCGGTACCAGTGGCAACCAAGGTACCGTTTCCAGCACCGTAAGGTGGCGCCACGCTGTATGGTGGTGCGATGCTGGTGGCGGGAGATGGGGATGCGATTGCAACGGGGACGGGGACGACGGTGATGACTGAAGGAGCGATGATGGCGGAGATGGTGGTGGGTTGGGAATTGATAAGAGTGGAGATTATAGTTGTGTAGACGCTTGTTAGAGATGCGGCTTCGGGAGGAGCGGCGGGTGAGGATGCTCCGATGACTGGAACTGAGGTTACGATGCCAGCAGCGGAAGAAGCTCCCTTGGTTGGAATTGCTGACGATACCCCGGCGATAGATGAAGCTCCAACTGAAGGGGCCGAACTGAAAACGGCAGCGGTGGAAGAGATCTTGACAGCTGGTACCGAGGTCTCGATTCCAGCGGCAGAAGAGGCGCCAGAGGTAGGTACTTTGACAGGAGCGCTAGAAACAGTGATTGGATACACGGAAGTGTATGATGAGATAGTCTCAGTTGTGACTTGACCAGATCTAGCTGGACAATCTGTTACACTGGGGGCACATGAGGTGATAGTATAAACAGATGTCTGGTAGACAGTTGAAGTTCCATATGAAGTAACTGTTGTGGTTGGAACGGGAACTCCAGTAGAGGAAGATGTCGAGCTAACAATACCACTATTTCCACTGGTTTCAGTGACGGGGCAAACGGTAGTGTAAGAGGAAATCGTCTCGGTGGTTACGGAACCAATTCTTCCTGGGCAATCGGTTACGGTGGCTGCGCAAGATGTGATGGTATAAACAGAGGTTACGTAAGCTGTAGAGGTGGTGTATTGGACAATTGAAGTAATTGGGGATGTAGCGCTTCCTTGAGCTGAAGATGATGATACCGGAGATGTGGATGTGGTAAGTCCTTGAGCGGAAGAAGATGCTGTTTGCGATGCAGTGACTCCTGGAGCCGAAGATGGTTTTGAAGATACGGAAATTCCTTCAGCAGATGATGTCGAGGTGGCAGTGGCAGTGACAGGGCAGACAGTAGTGTAAGAGGAAATAGTTTCAGTGGTTACAGATCCAATTCTTCCTGGGCAGTCAGTAACTGTTGCGGCACAAGAAGTAATGGTATAGACTGTAGTAACATAGGCTGTCGAAGTAGTATATTGAATAGCCGAAGTTATTGAACCAGTTCCGGATGAAATAGATCCACTAGCGGAGACAGAACCAGTTGCTGAGGTTACAGATCCGCTGTTGGTAGTAGATCCAATTGAGAGCTCACTTGTACCAATTGTCGAAGATCCTACTACGGTTGATTCGGTTGCACTAAATCCAGGTCCAGTTTCGGTGGCAATGCCTGAAGATACAGTAATTCCCTCGACTGAAGATGTAGCGGTAGAAGCTGGAGTTGTTTCTGAGTGACTGTAGGTACTGTTTCCATATGGAGCAGTAGATGAGATAACAATGGAAGAAGTGGATCCCGGATATCCTGATGGGCCTGCAGATGATGTCTTGGTCTTGGTCTTAGTCTTGGATTTGCTCTTGCAAGGTTTAACACCTGTTCCAAGTGATTTGGTAGGGCGTGGTTTGCTAGATTGACCGGTACCAACAACGGAAGACTTGGTAGGGTATGGCTTGGTGGATGCTCCAGTACCAATTACAGAAGACTTCGTATGATATGGCTTGGACGAATGAACACTTCCACTAGTAGTAGAATTAAAGGAGTACACTGAAGTATGACCGGAAGATGGCTTAGCGGAGTGAGACTTCGAAGTGTAGCCTGTTGCAATGCTTGTGGATTTGGAAGAATGCTCGGTGAAAGTGTAGCTACCAGTGGGCTTTGAAGAATGAACTGGCAATGTGCCACTTCCAGCTGATTTCGAGGAATGGACTTGCGAATGGGTCAAAGAAGATGTTGCATTGTGAGAGTATCCTGGAATGATGTAGCCAGATGATGCTTGAGTTGACAAAACTTCAGAAGAAGTCGAAGATTCTGCAGCGGAAGATTCCGATGATGAAGAGGATGTGGCGGCCGAGGTCTCTGAAACTGATGTAGAAGTAAGCGATGGAGTGGTTGAGGTCTCCGACAAAGTCGAAGATGTAGTAGTTGAGGATTCCGAAGAAATCAAAGTTGGTGTGGCAGAAGATTCTAAAACCGAGGTCGAAGTGGTTGAGATCGAGATCACAGTGCTACTAGCAGCAGCAGATGACTCAGTGGATACTGGAACACTGGAAGTGATAGAAACTTCTGAAGTGGAGCTGGAACTACTAATAGTAGTACTGTGAACAATCGAGGATGTCGAAGTGGGAGGAGGTGGTGCGTAGGGATCCAAACAAGACTTAATAAATCCGTGGTAAGAATCTCCGTTAAGTTCCGCATCTGTATTTTCTTGAGAGTATGTAGCCTCCCAAATCATGACACCTCCAAATTGAGGTTTGTGGTGATAAGATTCAATCAAGCTTTGGGCCTCGAGTGGAGAAATGTAGTCAGATGCGGTTCCTGCCAAGGGAGAACCGAGAAGACCAAGATAGATGGAGGCACCAGCACTTGCACCACTGTTAATGGTTGAAACCCATTTATCATAGGTAAATGATAGAGAGTATTTTTGCCCAGTTAAAGCATAGTCGTCGGCCCATTGACGAGCTGTGCATTGAGCTGCGGCATTGTTGTAAAATTGAATCCACAAAAGATCAAATTGGGCACCAGCAATCATGGCTCCCATATTTGGCTCTGGCAATGGACATTGTGGAGCTCCTGAAATGAAATATTTCTTCGATGGGTTCTCGGCGAAATGTTCTCGGAGTCTGTTGATCATAGCGATGTAACCTTCGGAGTAATCTGAGGAATGTCAGTGGTGTTAACATACGAGTAATTTTGGTAGTCTATCTTACCAGTAGGACCAAACTCGATATCGAAATCAAATCCATCGATATCAATATGAATACTAGGATCAGTTCCATAGTAACCACCATCCATTGGCCTAATTCCACCAGCATCCAACCAAGATTGTTTGAAAGGTCCATAACTTCCCCATAAGAAATCGGCGAAGTATTCTCCATCAGCTGCACCTGTGAGTTGATAAGTGTTGGAGGCTCCTCCAAGAGAAAGTAATATCTTCTTTCCCAACGATTGACAGTAAGGAATTCCCTCTTGAATGCCTGGACATTGAACATAAAGTTGATCTTTCGAAGTTTCTACATGCCCCAATGGATAACCTGGACCTGGTGTGAAGATTGGTTGACCATAACAAGCGTTACCAAAGTTCTCAGCTGGATAGCCATCACCTTGTGCTGGGAAAACATTCATAAAAGCCAATGGAATGATGTCCACTGTAGATTGCTCGCAGTAATATGAAAGATTGGTTTGAGATGGTCCGGAACCCTATCGTCATCGTCAGCAATAGTATTTTGAACCTAGTTGTGAGCCATACCCAATACAAAGCCAAATTTGCAGGTGATGATGAATCATAGAGAGCGGCAGCTGGAGCAATGAACGCAAAAGTAGCCGCAGCCACGGTGAAAAACTTCGATGAAGACATTGTTAAAAGGATATTAAGTATATACGCAAAAATGAAAGTTCAAGAGGCCGAAGCCAGGTAAAGAATGTGATTGGGCTGGTTTGGTTGTCAAAGACAGGACGCAAACAAATGTTTGCACGGTACGAAGGACACCGGTTGATGAGAAGCTTGATGTCTAGAATTCAAAAAGAGAGGGGGAGAGAGGAAGAAAAGGAAAGAGGAACTGTATATAACAGGGATATGTAACATTTCTCCTAGTCCCGTCATTGTCGAGACCAAAATCGAACGGTTCATCGTGAACCAGGGGTTACACAACGACTTCTGGCTAAATAATGCTCAGATATTGTCGAATTGCATGTGAGGTTTCCAATGACAGCCATGATACAACTCGCTAAATATGCAAAGAACGAAAGGGAAGACCGTCCAAGGCACTCTTGGCAGGTAATTTCCCGAAAGGTAGATAAATAAAGGAAGCGCTGAGGTTTTGAGGTTCGAATAGCCAATGAGGAGGATGAATTGAGTTCACTTGTGGGAATAAGCCCGTCCCAGGGTGATTCTGCAGGAACGGAGTAGCTTCTTCGGCTGATTTACCCGAGGGGCAATTGTGCTTAAAGCATCAATTCGGCCGGCCCCTCAATCCACTTTGCGCGCAATGGCTACTTCATAAGGATAAACAATTGGTTGTGGGAGTGGGGATTGAACACTGTGATAATTTCCCCAATATTGATAAAAAGTAAGATCGGTATAACGTTCTCCCATAAAGTTGGTCCGAATCATCGGGTCCTATTCAAATGTGTCATGTATGCTACTAACACTATAGTCTAGAATCCTGTCCTTCACTCTTGACTTCAAAAGTCAAAATGATTCGACTCTTGCTTCAAGATCCTATTAGTTCAAGGGGTACATAATGGGTGTGTACTTTATCTAGACGCTCATTCGATTTCATCAAAAAAACCCTCTTCTTTAGATCCCGAAATCCCGTCTCTTGAGTCTTGATAGATGACTAGTCAGGAACAGGATCCAAAACTAAGCGATCCGACCGCTCCAGCTATCACCGACTCGTAGGCCGTGTCTATTCATCCTTACGATAGGTCCACAAATCAGGTAAAAGCTTATCTTTTCTAAATAGGATTCACTAACACAATCAAATTCCAATGCTGGCTTATGGTTGGGTAATCTTAAGCACCTAAAAGATGTCAGCAAATAGCCGAAGGGAGAGATTAGTTACATTGGCATCAATTGATGTAACACCCAGCCTGAACTAGGAGCACCCGTTGCCTAAAAAGAAAGATAGGGTGAAGGATTCTTGAAAGAGTAAAATTTCTATACGCCTAGACAAATTCCAATAACTGTACTGCGCCGCTGAGGGCCCCCTTGACAGTTAAGCACTTATGATACCTGTAAAATATTCGATCATGCCTATGTTTGATAATCTAAAATAAATATCCTGGAGAAGGGATAAATAGGAGTCCATCACCCAGAAATACGAAAGCACCATACATACCCAGAGATATACAGTATCTTAACATTAACTGTGCTGATTCCCCAATATTTCACGCTGTCGAATCAAGCTTAAAATTGATCAACAGGATCGTCCATTCAACATCTATCATCCCTATCAAACTCTATCAAAGCATTGATATTCTTGGGAGTTCCCCAAACCCACATGGCCACCACACCCACTTCTCTTTTTTTCCCTCTTACTGTCCGAGCCATCCCAGATTACGTGAATAATGCCTGTTGCTCATCTTGAACCCAGACCCATTGGATAAAGATATTTCCAAAACTTTAACGGGAGCGCCGGTGCAATTCTAGAGTCTTTGAAGTTGCTTCGTATTGATTGATTTGGGCCAAGAAAGATTGTACGAAGTATATACTTCTAAACTTGGATACAATAGTAGAGTTGTAGTGCAGTTTCTTCTTTCATATTGGACAACTTTGTAGGGTAACTTAACAACACTTAAAAGTCTTAAAAATTGATAGCAAATCGAATACATAATCATGGGTGGAAGTTGTGTTGCTATTTCGTGAACTAATACAATAAGGCTGAATTCAGATGTAACAACAGTTATATATCGAATGTATTGACAAGATCATGTACGAACATAGTATGTAGAAAGGTAGTAATATCAAAGGCAATGTAACATATTCATTTTCTTTTCTAAAACTTTCAGCTCATGCTTGGAATATTGATATAAACGGTATTAACCGCACGCCAACGTTATGATTAGATGCAGCACCAAGAAACCAAACCTATGCAACCTGCAATTGTACTGTGGCTAATTTTTGGGGGGTCATTTCTTCGACTATTCCATCATTTTTATATCATGTTATTAGTCAATGATTCTCTAGCGATGCCCCCTTAACCACGGGTTACACACGGGAGAAACGGGAGAAACGGGAGATATACTATTGAGGTTTTCAGACAACGATCCGAGCTGTAAACTCTATATGCTGTTGAAATCAAAGGGTATGGCTTGATTAACTAACACCACATCTAAGATAGTAGCTTTAAAGAATTGATCAATTCTTTCGTTTGTGAGGTTGATTCTGGCGATAGAGTCACACCCTCAATCGATTGACGCAACTCCACGTCTGACTCCATAGCTTTCCTTATCATTTCAGCGACATAAGTTTGTCTCGGGCCAAAGAACCATTCCACAGTACTCAGTGACTCCAGTAATTCCAAAAAGAAAATAGTCAGCGTCATGTGCATAAGCAGATCTTCTTTCTCCACCATTTCCATTGCCGCGAAGTAGAGTAGCCCGAGTTTCCCATCGTCCTGTGGCGACATATACTCCTTGTCGACTTGGCTCAATGTTGGTCGGGTGAGGTAATCAAAACCCGCGGTTACCAAATGAGGAAGAATTCTCAGTAAACGAGCTTGAGCAAGTGTCTTTTGTTTCTCATCCAATTGGCCGTCACCTTTTCCGATAGTCTTCAAGCTACAGAGCGAGAAGAGTATTTCGTAGATTTCGACGTCTTGGAATATTCTTCGCCAGAGCGCTCCTTGTCCAGGTGGTCGCTGAGAACCAATATCCATATTTCCTACTCCATTTGTGATATGTGTCAATTCTCGAACAGAGTCGACATCCAAAAGCTCTCCTAGCACTTGCGTGGCTTTCTCTCCAACTCCGACATGAGGGCTGCTAAGCCATGTTCGGATATAATTCTCAACCACTCCTCTCATACCAGATAGATTTGCTACATCTGCGGGACTCTTGGCGGCCTTTTGAATAAGTGTTATGGCAAGAATATTCGCCGCAGGTATGGGAGATCGAAGTGCGAGGATTAAAGCGTCTTCGGAAGCCAACTGGAGAGCCTGGGGGAATGTGATGGGCTGTAATAACTTTACGGATAGACTGGCGAGTACTGTAGGGTCTTGTTGTGTGGTAAGGAGGATCTGAGTAATGGTAGGAAGCAGCTTCGGGATCAGAGGAGAGATGTTGTATTCTAAAAGAAGATTAGAAGCCGTGAAGATTGTGGAACACGACAGCTTGCTTTAAAGCTCTTCTACTATGTTGAGGAGAAGATGGCACATACCTGTAAGTTGCAACTCTACGGCATCAAAGAGCTTGGTATCGATTGGGGTATCTGGAGATTTTACCAAATTCTGGAGATGAGCTTCAAGCTCCTCCAATTTGAATATGGGGGTATCATCTATATCCATCTTGGACAATCTGTTTCTGAGCCGTTGTATTATTCAATGATTGTAGATTGCACAGTGATGTAAGAATCTGAGAGAGATCTTCCCAGGATTTTAAAGTCTGTTGATTGTTCGAAATTAGAAGATTAATGTAAAAAGGTAAAGAGTGTTATCGATGATTATCAAAAGTATGGATAGCGTTCAAGAAGGTAGATACAGCTTCCAAGATTACAGCAGCAGCACCCCGCCATTTTAGTTAGTTTCACCGCCTTTTTAGAATGGCAGAAAATCTTGGGGGAATAATATCTCAGGTTAGCTAAAGTTGTTTTTTTTACAAAAAGTGACACGCAAAGTGATTCAAGCAACTTACAATCTTTGGACTCTCATTCAATCCGCGTATATACTCTATATTACTTGCCGCAAACATTTCACGTCAATTGAAGCACAATATATCACCTCAAACCAGGTGCTACTCAAAACACATCCTGCCTTGGTGCGAATCATCGAAACTCGGCAACCGTCAATCGCCAATCGTCACAAGGATTTAGGAATCTAATATAGGATGGCCTTTCGTGGAGGAAGAGGAGGTGCCAGAGGAGGCGGTATAAAAGGCGCAACGTGGGAGCATGATGCTACCTTGAAATTAGACTTCACACCAAGTGAAGATTACCCAGTACGTTCCATCACACTTTCTCCAAGTCTTTGGTGCCTTATCCTATATCCAATTTGTATCTTGGAATCTTGATGCGCTCATACAAAAAAACAACTACTAACATACATTTCAGCGGCATCCCAACCTCAAACGACCATCCCCTCTCACCCCCCAAGAACGCACGCAAGTAAAATACTACCGCACGCTCCGCGACAAAATCCACCGCGGACCCCTCTACACGCACTCTACCAAACGCGACACCGATGCGCCCGTCCGAACCTTTGGAGAAAAGCAATTCAACGAACAATACGGCCGACAAACCAAAGCGGATTTCGATCCCTTCCTCGGCGTCGAGACGTACAGCATGAAGTATCAGCGAAAAAAGCGAGCGATACCTTTAGTGAGCGGGATGAATTTCAACAAGGAGTTTTATCCGCAGGAGTTATGGTCCGTGTTGAGTGGAGAGGAGGAAGCGAAGACGGCGAAGGATAATGCTGCGTTGGCGGCGATGGGAGAGGAAGATCCTTCGGAGAAGACTCGAGCGTTGTTAGCGAAGATTCAACAGGCGACGGGGGTGGAGGGGGCAGAGGGAGAAGAGGATTTGGGAGAGGAGGAAATTGAGGAGGAGCAGGATAATGATTATGAGGATGATGAGGAGGATATGGGTGGAGATTATGATGCGGAGCAGTACTTTGAGAATGGTGAGGATGATGATGACGACGGAGGGGATGGAGGTGGTGGAGATGATTATTAATTTTGAGGGGAGATATTCATGCATTACATTTCGATTTAAGGCGAGGAGTTTGGGGGATTGGTATTTGAAGGAAAATTATCTCGCAGAGGGGTTATGTAAACCACATCTGCTATATTGCATAGGCGTGGCGATCTTCGAAAGGAGTTAGGTCTCCTGAATCTTGGTAGGAAGTATTAAAGAGAGAATCAAGAAAGATACAAAGATTGTACCCGTATTAAAAAATGTTTCACACGAGAAACATGTGTACTTTTTATTTCTACTATTATTACTATTACTACTATTATTATTACTATTATTACTACTACTACTACTCTAATAAAGCGAAAAGAAAAGGGGAAGACAGATGGGCTTTATATCAAAAGCAAGCACGCAACCAGTCTAATGCAATCCTTTCTTTTACCTACCTACCTACCTACCTACCTACCTACCTATCTACTAAGAGATATCACAGATAGATACATGAGATATCAATTCTACAATTCTACAATTCTACAATTCTACAATTCTACAATTCAAGTAACTACAAGTAACTACAAGTAACAGAAACCAGAACAGGAATCATATTCCTTCATGCGTATGAAACGAAGCGAAACCTCTCTTTTCTTTTCTCCCCTCTCCCCTCTCCCCTCTCCCCTCTCCCCTCTCCCCTCTCTCATCTTTTCCATACTTCTTTTCTTTCTTATACTTTCTTTTCTATTCTCTCTCTCTCACATATACATATACATGAGATATCTACCCGCACGCTGATATCACTACTTGTTTAAATCAATCGATTATTTCATTTCATTTCATTCTGCTATCCTATCCTAGACTATGCAGTATATACCTCCCCTCCCCTCCCTTCCTCTCCCCTCCCCTTCATTCCTCAAAGCAATTTATAAATCAAAATCAAAATCAAAATCAAAACAACCGAATAAACGCACCGCCCGTTCCCTTCCCTTCCCTTGCAGTCTCTCCTCCAGAGCGGATTGCATTGCATCCATTCTGTTTTATTGCATTCCATTTCCGAGGAAGTGAGTATGAGGGAGATATGCTATTCGTTCGAGGTATTTCAATACAATACAATGCAATGCAACGAAATGAAACGAAACAATACCTCAATACCACAACACAAATCCCCATCTTTAATCTCGAACCGAAGTGAAAGTTCATATAAACACAAGCACAGGCACAAACGCAAACACAAACACAAACACAAACCAAGCAAACATACAAATGCAGCAAATAAACAAAAAGACATTTCCCTCCCTTCCTACCCCAATGCCCATGCTCATGTTCATGTTCATGTTCATACCCCTCCATCCATCCATCTATGCCAATACCCATACCTATGCCTATGCCTATGCCTATGCAATTTTATTCCGCTCCTATTCATTTTCATTTCTTTCCGCAAAACCATTTCGTGAAGCTTTTTGTCTCCTCCAAGATGTGAGTACTAATTCAAAGTGGTTCTGGAGATATGCCATGTCATGCCATGCGATACGATGCGAATATATACCATACCAAACCAAATTAACCCTTAGAAGGAAGGAAGGTACCTGATAAGCGAAAACGAAACGAAGCGAAGCGAGGTGGATTTACTTGGGGATATCTATGATTTTACCGGGATTCATGATCCAGTGTGGATCTGGGTTTGGGTTAGTTGGGTTTGTGGGTATATGGGTATATGGTGTGCTTTCTGATAGATTTAGAGAAGACGTGGAGAGGGAGGGGAGAGGAGAGAAGAGAAGAGGTAAAAGATTATTCACCTAATGCCGATTTGATCGATTTCATGACGCCCAGAGTATCATGTCCCAGTTCCAAGAGAAGAGATTCTTTCTTTCCAATTCCGATTCCATGTTCGCCCTGAGTTTCCGTTAGTTTACAATCCCAGTGTCGTCAAAATCCGAAAGTCAAGTGTACCGTGACTGTGCCCTCCATCTCCAAAGCTCTCACCACCATATTCTTCACACACCTCTCCACCTTCTCCATCTCTCCCGGCACCGTCCGATCATACATGATACTCTCGTGAAAGTTTCCATCTCCCACATGTCCCAAGATACTAGCAAAAAGTCCCAAATCATCCATTTCCTTCTTGCTCAACTCAATAATATCAGCCAGTCGCGAGAAAGGTACCGCCACATCCGTACTCCAGACCTCACTTCCGTTTTTCCTCAATGCTAGCATACTCCACAACGACTCCTTCCTCGCTGACCACAACAGCTTTTGTTCTCGCGCGTCTTTTGCGAATTCAAAGGAGCTACCGCGATGGGATTTGGCAATGGAGGACACCATTGCTATGTTTTCTTTCACTGATGCTTTGGTACCGGAGAATTTGAAGAAGAGCGTGGGGAGTTCTTTCCATTGACGAGGAGCGGTGGATTTGGATAGATTGACGACTTTCATTTGGACTTCGTCCATGATTTCCATAGCTGCGACTTGAATGCCCGCGCGCATGACACCAGCTGCTGCCGCTGCCGCATCCCGGATCGTAGGGAAAGTGACTACAGCAACTGAGTATTCTGATGGCACGACAGCGAGTTTGAGTGTGATTTCAGTTACTAGACCGAGGGTTCCTTCGGAGCCTACAAAGAGACTGTTGAGATTGTAACCTGCGGAAGATTTACGAGGTCGTCGTTTGGTTTTGATGATTGTTCCATCGGAAAGCACGACGGTTAGATTTATAACCCAATCTTTCATGGAACCGTAACGAACGCAGTTGGTACCAGAACAGTTTGTTCCTACCATACCTCCTATTTTTGCACTTGGACCTGGATCCACTGGGAAGAAAAGTCCAGATTGCCGTTTTGCAAGTTCATCATTGAGATCCATCCACTAGAAGAAGATTAGAATCTACGCAGACTGGAAGAGGTAGATGGAAATCAAAACCAATCTAGAAATCTTACCGAAACCGATGGTTGAACAACAATATCCATATCCTCTGGATGAAATGTAATAATTTGATCCATAAAAGCAAAATCCACGCTAACACCTCCATAAGGACATGATACATTTCCTTCCAAACTCGATCCCCCTGAATAAGGAACAATTGGTACCCGATATTTGTGACATATCGACGCAATTTTAGAGACCTCTTGAGTAGATTTTGGATAGGCCACTGCTACTGGTAAACAATCAACATTGGCAGATGACCATTCTGAGCTGTTGATGTAGATTAGTTGAGTATTTTGTGAATTTAGCAATGGTCTTGGAGAAGCTGTCTGCAGTGTGACTAGCCAAGATATTTCCACTTCTCGTGTAAGACGACCGATGTTTCGAATCCATAAAGACTACGTTTGCTGATGAAAACACAATAAACTTACTATCCATGAGCCAACAAATCTTCCGGATCCGTAGAAATCGTATCCTCAGTTGTAGCTTCTTGAATTTCCTTCAGTGCCTATGTATTCACAATCTGATCAGTTTTTTTCCCCCCTCGCACTTTCATCTCTCATTTCCAGTCCATCAAGTTGATATCAATCCAGTTTGCAACCAGACTCACCATCTCCATCTCCTTGATATTTGCATATCGAGGCACCGTAAACTTCTCTGGATCCGCATAATCCCTACCCTCACCCCTCCTCTTCTTTTCCCGTACCATGGCAAACGTGTAAGCTAAGCCGGCGGTGGCCGCTGCCAACAAAAGAGCATTTTGTGTCGACCATCCTTTTTTGTCTTTGAAATTGGATTTCGGGATCGAATTTGATACTTGAGAGGTTGTGTGTGTATTTAATTTCACATTTCTACTTTGATATCTCAATTGTCTTGTTTGAGATATTCCCGATACTCTCGCAGTAGAAATGTGAGAAAAAGGTGTACATTTTCCCGTGATGATTGTCGGTTGATGTCTCACCGAAAACATGGCCACGGCTCGGACATATATACCAACGAGACGACCTTGATATGAACCAGGATAAAAATGAGGATTTCCGTGATTACCTCTTGCCTTGTAGATATATATGTACTTTGGAAATGTATGTATGTATATGTGTGTGTGTGTATATATATAGATATAGATATAGATATATTCCAGATGGATTGTGTAAAGATTTTAGTTGAAAGAGGAGGTAAATAGCTACTAGGTAGAGTAGATTCAAAAGATAATAAGATGATAATGATCAAGGTAAGAGAGAGAAATCCAAAATCATTACTGACTATCCGTCTGACGTCTGACTTGATAAGTTTATATATAAATCAGAGGATTCGGATCTCTTCATAGCTAGCTAGCTAGCTAGCTGCCTACCTACCTAGCTGCCTACCTACCTACCTACCTACCTACCTACCTACCTACCTCCCTAGGTACTCACCTAGACAGACACTTTACTTACTTCTTACTTCTCCTTCTCCTTCTTCGTACAGAAGTGGACCATATTCATTTTCTTTTCTAATCTGTAATCGACCTAGATGAGGAGGTAAAGTAGAGTTTACAAGTACAAAGTCGTCATCAAATAAGTACTTGGTAGTTGGATATTCCTCACGCAATTCACAATTCCATTTAATATCTTCATCCACATACATGCAAAGTACCTGGTACTCTCTCCACAGATATGTCATTCTCTACTCTGTGTCTGTGTCTATGTCTGTGTCTGTGTCTGTGTCTGTGTCTGTGTCTCTGTCTGTGTCTGTCTCTACTTCGACCTCAACATATTCCACAAGAAATATTACCCATTGGAGACGATAGAAGCACCAGTCACTCCCCAGCACAGCACAGCACAGCATAGCATAGCATGGCATGGCATGGCATCTCACCTCCCCTACCCTCCCATCCATCACCCATCACCCATCACCCATCACCCATCACCCATCACCCATCACCCATCACCCATCACCCATCAAACATCACACGAAAATTCTCACAACCAGCTAACCCTCTCCGTGCGAGTACTCCGTAATCCTCACACAAATCCCATGCATCCCCATGGAAAACTTTCCCAAAGACAATATCAATAAATACAATCCACATCCAACCAATCCAATCCAATTCCACCCCCACACTACTAAAACCTCACCAATAAAAATCCAACTAATACTCATCTCAGAAGAGAAGAAGTCCTCTCCTCTCCTCACCAATCTAATCCACTATCTTACCTAATCCATCCACTCTCCATCCACTATCTTACCTAATCCATCCACTCTCCATCCACTATCTTACCTAATCCATCCACTCTCCATCCACTATCTTACCTAATCCATCCACTCTCCATCCACTCTCCAATGCTCCATCCACCCAAAACTTCTACTTTGTATATCTAGAACTCCGTATCCATCTATGAACTTTCTCTCATAATCTCATCTCCATTCCGGAATTCCATCTCTCCACCTGTCGTATTACCCCACGTTTACCCAAAATGCCCTACAAAGTACAATGTCAAGTTGACAGCTCCGATGCCTGCTTGACGCTCGTCTGTCTTGCCCAGGTTGTGTAATGCTATCTACCTATACATCTGTATGTATGTATAACATTATATATATATATATATATATATATATATAGGTATCTCTACATATGTAGGTAGGTATTCTTGATATATAGCAATATGTCATGTAATGTCATGTAATATCACGTCATGCAAGCAAGGTGTTGTTTCTATACTCTGTATATTTATATTCTATTCTACATTATATTCTACATTCTATTCTAGCTTTTAACATCAAGATCCTACAGTACATAGCAATATTCTTCTAAATACCTAGATTCCTTTCCTTTTCAATTCATTTCTCCAGACAGATTTTCCATTTTCCATTTTCCATTTTCCATTCTAGACTCTATAGATTAGACGATATCATACTAATACGATACTACAAGTCAAGATTCACATAATATAATATAATATAAAACTATCTACTTTAATATACAACTATATTATATAATAATTATATATTCTTATATCTCTTTTATTTTCTAAGTCTCATTTCTATATTATCATATTATTACTATTAAACCTTTAATAATAAAACCCCTATTTATTTATTTATTTATTTATTTATTTATTTATTTATTTATTTATTTATTTATTTATTTATTTATTTATTTATTTATTTATTTATTTATTTATTTATTTATTTATTTATTTATTTATTTATTTATTTATTTATTTATTTATTTATTTATTTATTTATTTATTTATTTATTTATTTATTTATTTATTTATTTATTTATTTATTTATTTATTTATTTATTTATTTATTTATTTATTTATTTATTTATTTATTTATCTATCTATCTATCTATCTATCTATCTATTTATTTATCTATCTACCTATCTATCTATCTATCTATACAACCACCCCCTTACCAAACCATACAATACCACACCACACCACAACACCAAACCACACAACACCACCCAATCCCTCTTACCCAACAGAAATCACACACCACTTCGGCTCCGTACTTCCTTGACTGCTCGAAATCGGTAGCACCCCCAATCCGAATTCTCGGTCCTTCCAAAGGTCTAGCATGTGGCACATGTATCAATATAAATGAAATACAAACGAATGACACTCATGTGATTGATTGAATGTAGAGAAAAATGCTGAATGATACTTTACTACATGCTCGTGCAAGAAAGGTTCTTGGTGCAAATATTCAAGTATGGAGGTTCAAGTAGGTACAATGTTCTCTAACAATTTATTGATGTGCAAAGACATTAATTAGATGGATGTTAGATATAGGTATCAATACTATCATTCCCGCATGAACGAGATCAGGGTTTCAATATTCGTGGGGATTTGAAATCTTTACGGCTTGGATACATATTCACAACCCACACATCACATCACAATCAAAGTTCAAAAACCATCCGTTTCAAGTTGGATTTGGAGGGTTATATCATTGTGGTAAAAATTCGACTCATACTAAAATGTGTCATATTCCTCATAAACTTTTGCTTAATGCAAAAGGAGATTTTTAATATCCCATTCCATGACTCCCCCTGGCCCAAATACAAAGCAAAACGTACTACATTTATTGACCAGCGATGGCATGAGCACGTCTGCGGTCTCTCTCCTCAGCAATGGTGAGCTTGACACCCTTACCCTTTGGAAGGGAGATCCATGGCTTCTCAGCTCCGATGACGAAAACGTTGCTCTCACGGGTAGCGAAGGAGTTGTCTATGGCATCCTTGATGTGGACAATGTTGAAACCTCCATCGTGACGTTCACGGTGAGTGATGACACCAACACGTCCCATGTTACGACCACCAGTAGCCATGGCGATAACACCAGTGTCGAACTTGATGAAGTCGGTGATCTTTCCGGTAGCAAGGTCAATCTTGACGGTGTCGTTAACCTTGATGGATGGATCTGGGTAACGGATACTAGAAAATTTTATTAGCATCTCTGGGGGGAATAAAAAATTCAAACCGTTGATCTAGCAGAATTTGTGTCGGAGGGGATCGACCAAAGCTTGGACCAACGGCTGAATGATGTCTGACAGAACTTACGTTCTAGCATCGTGCGTGACCAAGAATGGGATTCCGCCCTTGCCCAATTGCACTCTCTTGACTTTTCCGAGCTTGTATTCGGCCTCCTCAGCTTGGATACGGTGAACGGTGAAACGTCCCTTGGTGTCGTAAACCAAACGGAAGTTCTCGCTGGTCTTCTCAATACCGATAACATCCATGAAACCGGCTGGGTAGGTGGCATCGGTGCGGACCTTGCCATCGACCTTGATCAAACGTTGCATAACGATTGCCTTGGTCTCACGGGAGTTGAGAGCATACTTGAGACGGTTACGGATGAAGACGATAAGTGGCATGCAGTCTCTAAGCTTGTGTGGACCGGCGGAAGGACGAGGAGCATAGGCACCGGACAATTTGTCCAAGAGCCAGTGGTTTGGCGCGCTCAAGCGCTTTTGGTGCTTCTTTCTACATGCGACAAAAATATTAGTAAATGATGTCTTTGAGATGTGCTGAAGTGTGTTATTATTGCGAAAAGTGGATATGAGGTGATTGAACAAAGCGATCGAAGAATAGTTCATCGTTGGCAGTTGTAGCTTTCGAATGATCGACGAGTCCCAATGTCCAAAAAAAAATCCCCATATCTCCCAATGTCAATGCCAATGCCAATCGACTGAACATTCCAATCGATTGAGAAAGTTGACCAGGTCTTTTCGTAATTCGATAATATAATAATTAAAGAAAGGGCTATGCTTACGGTCCTCTACCCATGGTTGCGTCTCTGTGTGTATGGAGAAACGAGTATTGGGGGTGGTTGTTGTCGTCGAAGTTGTCGAAAGGAAAAGTTCGAAAATCAAAATTGAAGACTTTCTCAAAAGTTCCTTCCAAATTTGTGCGCTATCTTAAGCGAGACTGTGTATTTGTTGCCTTAAATGTAAGGAACAACAACACCTTCACTTATTCTTATCCTCCGAGGTCATCCTCATCCTCATCCTCATCCTCCGTCCTCATCCTCATCACGGGCTAAATGCAGCAAACGGAAGAAAAAGAGCAGTGCATCGAAGCAAAAAAGGTATTTGAATATGGTTTGAATTGATGGTATGGTGAATGGTCATTTCCTCGTGAACTGAACCTTTACATGTATAGCCTCAAATTATCGACAGAGCAGAGCAGCGCAGAAGAGAGGGAAAGAAAATAATAGTTCTATCACATTTCACATATCACACTCCAATACAATGTCAAAGTCTGACTACAACATTTCTATGCATCAGGTATGCATTTGATGCTCACGAAATTCAACCCTTCCTTCTCTTGAAATCATCAGTCATTTGAGTATTCGAAAAGATCATCATCTCCTCTCAATGCTTGCTTTCTTGCATCTTCGTCTTTTGTTTGCAAGTGCTAGGGGCTGCAGTTCTTGAAATTGGGTTGAAGACGAGACAAACGACAAACTCATTGAAAACATTATACAGAGGATGAAACGTTCTTTCCGTCTGCTTTTTATCACTCTTTCTCTCTGTCTCCCGCGTTCACTTTTTCTGAAGCTAGCGTTGATCATTCACTTCTACCCTCACATCCACCTCCACCTCCACCTCCACAAAATCAATTATAATCTCTTCTCCTCTTTATCCCATTACCTACCGAAACTTTCAATCTCCAACAAACTCCAACAAACTCCAACTTGTCACTTTCTTTCCCATTCAACCAGAATCAGTGCCTCCGTTTGTAATACTGATTTGGTTTCCATCTCATCATTAGTTACCAGGTAACGAAAGCGTCAGTTTCTCCAAAGCGTCGGTTTCTCGACTTGACTGCATCTCGCCATTCGACTCTTCTACCGTTTGGTAGACCGGACCCTAAATTTACATATCACCCTATTTTCCAGCCAAGTAGCTTCTTTTTTTCTATTGAGGGGAGAGGGTTTTCAGCCTGTACCTAAGCCAAATGTTTGTAAAGCTTGAACCTTCACTTCATCTCCAGCAAAGTGTCCAGCAAAGCTACAAAGCTGACAGCATTTTCTAGACTCCCAAATCATCTCCATATTGAAGGTTTGGTCTCCTCATTTCACGTTGGCACACGCAACCTCATAATAGCAAAAAATGGCGCCCAGGCTCCCAGCTATTCAGGTCAGACCTGAGGTCAATGAGTCAGACCAAATCGTATTGTTCATTGATAACATACAGCCCGGTACTACATTACACGATATGATCAGTAACCTGGAAAGGCAAGGTAACATTGTGTATATCGAGATATTTGCAGACAAAATTCAAAGAGGAAAAGTGACATTTTCACCTGCTCCTAGCCCTTTCTGGCGAAGTGGTCAATATCCAATCACCACTGCGGTTGGCAATACTTATAATGTCAAACTCCGGCTCGATACTACCCCGAGAAAAGAAAGAACCGTGAAAAGCCCCTTCAGAAGGAATGCTTTCTACCCTGAAAAGACGAAACTTGTTTCTTCTACTCTTCAGTTTGGAATCATGATTGAGCCGGAACGTATGATGCCTATGGAGACCCTTGAATCTCAGGAGCCTGGCGATCTTACGCTTACTGTGAATCTGAGGCGCAAAGAACTTGAAGCTCATTTCACGATGCATTTGGTGGACCCACGAATACAGGGCGACATCGATTTTCCTAGTACATCTGAGATTGGAGAGTATAATCGCCGTGAGAAATACTTGTTCACTATACCATTTGGTCAGTTGAAGTCAATCCAGAAAGTTGATCTTACAGGAGGAAATTTTTCACTCTTGATATCTTTGGACAGTCCGCCTAGGTTCTTCCGCTGGCGCAATGATGGACAAGTACCCCAATCAGGCGCGCTATCATGGAACCAATGGGATGGCTGGTTTCGGCAGACCGATATTGAATTTGACCCTTTCATCATTGAACATCGCCCAATCGCTCTGCACAAGAAGAGGCCAGTCGTTGATATTGGTAATTTATTCTCACAATACTTCTATTTCATGAATTAAGCTGACTTATGTAGGCCGCTGGACTACTTACCGTTGGAATTTTAATAATAGTCAATGTTCTCCAGATCAATTTCAAATGGTTCAGGCTGCTCTCCAAGATTTCAACATCGATATGGTCCCTCTGAATAGCTTCAGTTTGACTCCAATGCGCAAAGCCGAGCTATGGTCTCTCATAGACCCTAGTGAAGACAAAACTACGAAGTCTGGCCTTCGTTCTCTTGATCCAGACAGTATCAAAGTGCATCTAACATTTGAAGTAAGATATCAACTAGAAGTGTGCATTTCTAGGGGGATTGTCAACGAATACAATATCGACAAAAATTTCATAGATTCCTTAGCTAAATTATCTGCACAAGATTCAGCTAAGGCAAGGAATTTACTGGAGTACGTTGCCGAGCATTACAGTTCCAAACGTCTATACGACCCTTCGTCTATTTTTACCAATAGTGAAGCTTTGTCATTTTCCTCCTTGACTGATATTCCCCATTACTGCGCCTTTTCACGAAAAGCTACAGTAACGCCGACTTCAATCTTATTCAATTCGCCTACTGTTGAAACTACCAACAGAGTCTTGCGACATTACTCGAAGGAGAACGAGGAAGGTCGATTTCTACGTGTTCAGTTTACCGATGAAAAGTTCGAGGTAAGTTCCTCCACAGTTCCTGTCTGTGCTTCCCTTGCTGATAGATGTAGGGCCGGATCAATTCATGTGCCGATAAGATTCGCAATGATGCAATATTCACAAGAGTATTTAGAGTGATCAGTAATGGCGTTCGTATTGGCGATAGGCACTACGAGTTTTTAGCCTTTGGAAACTCTCAATTCCGAGAGAATGGCGCATATTTCTTTTGTCCGCCCCCGTATTTATCTTGCAACGATATTCGCCAATGGATGGGGACTTTCTCTCACATCAATGTAGTTGCAAAGTATGCTGCAAGACTTGGCCAGTGCTTTTCAACAACTAGAGCTATCAAAGGACTTTCAGCGCCCGACATCGTGAAGATTCCTGATATTGAAAGGGGTAGGTACTGCTTCACTGATGGAGTTGGCAAGATCTCGCCTTACCTTGCTCAAATGATTACTGCTGAACTAAAACTCCGTGTCAACTCGGCACCATCGGCTTTTCAATTCAGACTTGGTGGCTGCAAAGGCATATTGGTCGTTTCTCCTGATGCGAAAAATAATGAAGTCCACATTCGCAAAAGTCAGCAAAAGTTCACAGCTGCATATAATGGTCTCGAAATCATTCGATGTTCACAGTTCTCTTCTGCTACTCTTAATCGGCAAACTATCACTATCCTTTCAGCACTTGGGGTCAAGGACGAAGTGTTTTTGAGGATGCTATCTAGACAACTTTCTGACTATCAGAGTGCGATGGACAACAACACCATTGCACTTGGCCTCCTTAACAGATACATCGATGATAATCACATGACCATCAATATTGCTGGTATGATATTGAATGGTTTCATGTCAGAAAAAGAGCCGTTTGTTCTGTCTTTGCTCCATCTGTGGAGAGCATGGTCGATCAAACTCCTAAAGGAGAAGGCAAAAATTATAGTAGAGAATGGAGCTTTCGTGCTTGGCTGTGTTGATGAAACAAACACTCTGAGAGGCTATACTAAGCCAACAGTGGCATGCGGTACGACTTACAAAGAAACCGAGTTACCCCAGATTTTTATTCAAGTGCCTGATAGGGAAAACACCACGCAATACAATGTCATTGAGGGCATTTGCCTCGTCGGACGAAATCCATCCCTTCATCCTGGTGATCTAAGGGTTGTCCAAGCTGTAAACGTACCAGCTTTACACCACTTGCGGGACGTCGTTGTGTTTCCTCAAAGTGGCGAACGAGACGTGCCTAGCATGTGTTCTGGTGGCGATTTAGATGGTGATGACTTTTTTGTCATATGGGATAAGGATCTTCAGCCAACCGAATGGAACTGTGAACCAATGAGCTACGCAGCCTTAGATCCTATAACGCTTAAACGACCTGTTGTTGTCACAGATTTACAGAAGTTTTTCGTAAAATACATGAAGAACGACTCCTTGCCGAGTATAGCCCATGCTCACCTGGCACAAGCTGATTATCAGAAGCAAGGTATTAAGGATGCCAAATGTAAGTATCTTGATTACGCTCTGCTTTTTTTTTGTTGTATTTTATACTAACGTCACCCTCAGGTCTCGAGCTCGCGGAACTACATTCCAAGGCCGTTGACTACGTTAAAACTGGTCAACCGGCCACGATGCGAAAAGAGCTAGCCCCTCCAAAATGGCCACATTTCATGGAAAAGATCCATCAGCCTGCATCAAAACAGTATCATTCCCAGAAAATTCTTGGTCAACTGTACGACAAGGTTGAGAGCGTTGACTTCGTACCACAGTACGAAGAACCTTTTGACAAACGTATTTTGAGGGCTTACAAACTAGACAGTGCTATTCTGAAGGCTGCCCGTCAGACAAAGACGAAATACGACACCGCTATGCGACGAATTCTAGCCCAACAAGACATCAAGACTGAATTTGAAGTGTGGTCCACGTTTATCCTTTCCAAGCCAAAAGTCGGAAGTGACTACAAACTTCAGGAAGATATGGCAGTGATTACCGGTGCACTCAAAGATAGATTTCGCACGGTATGCATCAATGTAGCTGGTGGTAAAGACTTCTCAATCCTCGGGCCATTTGTTGCTGCCATGTACAAAGTGACAAAGGAAGAACTCGACATCGCATTGGCCGAATGCCGTTCAACAAGAACGGTTAACGGAATAAAGTTGAAAAGGCGAAGAATGAGACCTGAATCAATGCCATTGATCAGTTTCCCATGGTTGTTCGAGAAGGAATTGGGCAGGATTGCTACTGGTATTGAAGCCATAGATGACTTCGAAAAAATAGGGTTCTCTACCTTCAGCATTGAGAAGCCTCAGGTCACAGCGCTGAATCGTCAGCCGCAGCGCTCTAAGCAAGACGAAGATTTTGTTAAGCAAGAGAATGGTCTTATTGTTCACCGTGGTGAAATTCTTGACGTGTTCCCAGAGAACTCAGACAACGACTTTCCTTGGGACTCTGACGCGATGTCTGATACTTCTCTGCCAGACTTTGTAGCCTCTGGCCAACCAATGTCAAGAGACGGAGTAGAGTCTACCACAGTCGAAGCTTCTTCCGAAGGCACGAACCAAACTTCTACGCTTCAAGACAATGTACTTCCGCAAAACTTACAAAGCCAGAACCAGGCATCAAAAATAACAGAGCACGAAGAATTAGACATTACGACTGAATTTATTGACCAGGAAATCCTCACGCCATCTTCATCAGTCCAGAGCTCCTCTCCAGAAGCCCCTGTCACCACAACCAAGTCTGATATAAGCCTCTCTGATGATGAAGAGACCGAAGAACATGTCGAGATTATAGAAAGTGTCGTTCGCGAGCGTTCTATGATCGACAGACTATCGGCTTTCGTGGACTAACCAACTCTCTTATAAACTTTCGAAAGAATTTCAAACCTCGTTACTTGATGGATATTTTCGTTGACTTTCTACCTTTCTTCCTTTGTTTCTTTCCATATTCCCTACTGCCCGTTGAAGAGTGTCCAAAAGTGCATTTCACTGCGTTGAAATTTCACTACCGGTACTCCGTGCTGCAAAGTTTAGCTTTGATCCAGAAAATACTCGAGATATTGATGGAACAGCATAGATGACTCAGTTTGCGTGGTTTTTTCTTTCTTGCTCAGGAGGAATTCAATTTTATTAGCTAGGGAGGAATTAAGTGAGCGGGTCTGAAAACTAGTTACATGGTATTGCATAGCAAGCTAGCGAGCGACTATTTGGTGTTCAATCTTACGATCAACGAATTAATGAAAATCACGATATACCACCATTGCTCTCTGTAAAATAATGATGCCGATTTGAACGTTGTGAATGAATTTCGTGAGTTGATCTGATTACATATTATGCGATCCCCCCCTTTGTTCCCTCACAGCCGATGAATCGACAGCCCATTTGCAGAACGAATGAGTGAATGGTCGACAAAATGTACATTACTTCCCTATTGGACTGGCACGTTCAACGACACTGCATACATAACCCGAAATTTCGGGAAAGTTGCACATCACATAAACAGATAATAGATATTATAATTTTAATTGGCATGAGCCTTTCTTATACAATTTGTATATGCAACTTTTAAATTTTGAAACAACTGGGTATATGACCAGTCCTTAGATGTAGCCCTTAAGAACTGCAGCTTCTGCATTCAATATCGAAGAACCAGCAGCTCCAATAACAGCTAACGACGGTGTCAGTCCTTGAGCATTGTAAAATTGGAAAGAGAAGGGAAACTTACTGTTGTGACTCAAGGCCACGAATTTGAGATCAAAGATTCCGCTATCATCTTCTCTGACTCGTCCAACACTGACTGTGTATCCATTCTGTGTGTTGCGATCCAATCTTGGTTGCGGTCTATCCGCTTCCTCCATAACGGCAATCGCTGGCTCTGGTGCTGACGGACATCCCAATGTTTGCGCCTCACTTACATATTCCCTCATAGCCTTCTTGACTTCTTCCGCGGTAGGTTTAGGTGCGTCGCGGTTCTTGAAACGAAGAGATACGCAAGCCATATGTCCATCTAGAACTGCGACTCTGTTGCAAGCCGCTGAAATCTTCAATTCTGATTGATCCTCAAATCCAGTAACTTCAGGATTGACTCTTCCAAGAATCTTCTGTGCCTCCGTCTCTAACTTGTCTTCCTCGCCGGAGATGAATGGAACAACATTGTCGAGGATATCCATACTACTCACACCTGGATAGCCAGCACCGCTAACAGCTTGCATGGTGACTACGCTCACTTGGTCGACCTCTCCGAAAGCTTTTTGGATGGCGGCGAATGGGATGACTATGCCGATGACTGCGCAGTTGGAGTTGCAGACGAGGAAACCCTTCTTTAAGGAATGGGCGCGACGTTGGTGGGGAATAAGATCGAAATGGGGGAGGTTAACTGTAGGGACGATGAGGGGAACGATTGGATCGCGACGGTAGTTTTTGGCATTGGAGAAGACAGCCAATTCAGCCTTCATGAATTCCATCTCTAGATTAACAATTCAAGTAAGTATTGCCCCTAAGAACTCGGTCGTCTCACCATGGGAATTTCCCAAAGGGCAAGGAAGTGTAACTGTAATTGAGGGTCTCATACCAATGTCGCCAGCAACATCAGCATCCAATCCACTGAACACAATGTCACAATCCGCGAACTCGCTTGCTTTGCATTCCTTAACGACTAAATCGCCAATCTCGGCGGTCATGGGAAAGGCTTGTTTCCATTTGACAGCATCTTTGTACTTCTTTCCTGCAGATCGCGAAGAAGCTCCTACGGCGTGGAGTTTAAAATATGGATGTTGAGCAAGAAGAAGAATGAATCTTTGACCGACGGAACCAGTGCATCCAAGTACAGCTAGTTTAACTAATCAGCGTATGTCATGCGGGAAGCTGGAATGGGAAGGTAGGTAGTGAAGATGTATGAAGAATGGTGAGAGTTGTGAGGAGGGTATGTTTGAGTTAACTAACCACAACGCTTGGTAGGAAATTGAGTGACCATTGTGTGCTATTTGATCTGGCAGTGAAAATCTAAGTATTAATATCTATTGCGATGATCAAGAAAGGCGAATCTATGGATGGAAGATATAAATGATAATTTAAAAGGTTTATAGGTTGTGACTGTTTCCATTGTGATAGAAATCATAGAAATCATAGAAATCATAGAAATCATAGAAATCATAGTGGGGGTGGAGAGTAAGGCTGCACTATTTTTTGGTGGGATGCCGACGTCGGGCATGCAAGGCTGAAAATATTTCTTCATGTATCGGTAAATATATCAAGATTTTGCCACATACAAGTTCTTTCAAGGTTTTGGAAATCGAATCGAATCGAGTCACGTTATAGAAAGATTGACTTGATTTGATACTCAGATCCGGAGTTTGGGAGTCTTCGATTAATACATACAACAAGGCAATTAGAAAGACATGTCGCTCTGGGTGTGCTACTCAACACTAGTCTTTGCCTTTCATATACATACATGTCGCCGGAAACCATCAGGGTAGAGTGGGTTCATTATTTTGAGTTATAGCTAATTTTTCTATTATACATCCATCCCCATGTGTCGTAATCGTCAAATTTGGGCCCCTAATATTGACTTGCGGTGTTCTGGCACGCTTTCTGTAAGGAACTGTTAGCCTGACTCTGGGTCCAAAAGAGTATAGGTTCGTCCATACCAATTGCTCCAAATACCAGTTGCAGATAGACATGTTTCCTTGGTTCTCGTCCATGCAGTTGGTGAAGCTCTTGACCTGGAAACCACAGTTTGGTTCGCCAAATTGGTTCTTCTCTTGACCTTGGGATGCTACAGCATTATCCTGAGCTGCTTCGGGTGCGCTAGATCCACCGCCGAAGAAGCCTGTAATGGCGTGGCCTAATGAAGATCCGATGGCGACACCTCTGCACGAAAGAGATCAGTATGCAACTTTGGAAATGATATCTGGCGCAATGAAAACTCACGCTGCAGTGCTAGCCACTTGTCCAAGCAAACCTGGACCAGAAGAACCTTGAGCTTGTGGAACTCCTACTTGTGCTTGAGGAGCGGCTGGGGGAGCTGCACCTGCTGGCCTTGGTGGGTATGCAGCAGTGGTTGCTGGGCGGGTTTGCTGGGCGGAAGGTGAAGGTCTGCTTGGGGCTGAGACAGTTGGTCGAGATGGGGCGCTTCCCCTTCCAGATCTTCCTTGACGAGGCATATTTAGTTGATGAACTGAGAGATATAGATTCGAGGGTTTAGGTGTGATTATACGATTTTGCCTAAAGAATTGTTGAAGTTGTTGAATGTCGGCCAATGAGATACTTGACAATTTAATCCCGGAATATAGTCCGCTTGACACGTGCTAATACTGATTGGGTTAGCTCAGCCTCAATGTACCTGCCTGTACTCATCAGTACCCGACTGGCAATATGGAATCGATGATTCTAGATGGCAAAACTTTATGAGATTTCTCGAGTACAATTACACAGAGTGAGTGAACTCTTAACAGCCATGAAGAGGATGTTCAAAACACATAAACCGCATATCTTTATGAGGAACAGAATCTTGAGCGAAAAAACACCCAGTAGATAGGTATTTATTATTTCTTTCTTTCGTAAATCTAGATACTTATTGCCCATTAACTCAAACCCTGAAGCTCTCCTATTTTGCCGTGACAAATCATGGTATCATCCCTAAGCCAGTTCCATAAACGCCCTTTTAGATGTGCATGTATCCGGCGACTTTCATATCCATTTACATAGCCATATACATATCCATCCACCAAATCTTTCTAATTCTTGCTCTTGCTCTTGCTCTTGCTCTTGGCCTTCTTGGATTTACTCCTTGTTTTCTTCTCCTGAGTTTCCTGCTTAGATTTTTGGGGGTTGGAATTGGAGGTGGTAGAGCTATCCTCCTTAGACTCGATAGAGGTTGCTGCTACCTTCGCAGTCTTGGACTTTTTGCTTTTATGTGCTGCAGGTGCAGGTTCATCTGAAGAATCGGAAGGCGAACCGGAACCATCAGATTCAGTTGAGGTTTTGGATTCTGCCTTATTGGGCTCCGTTGATTCTTCGCCCACCTTTCTCTTCTTTGATAGCTCCTCAAATCTGATATGAGACTTCGCTCTCTCCTTCGCCAATTGCTCTGCTCTTTGAAGATCATATTTATCATTTCCGCTCTGTGGGCACTATTAACATGGGTTCCCAATCCGGACAATTGAAAAAGAGTAGAAGCTTCCTTACCAATCCTGCTTTGATGAATCTTCCAGCAGCTCCTTTATCCAATTTGAGATTTCTTTCTGCTGCAATTGCCGGTGGATTCTCTGTAACCTTTATCTTCTCAAAATACTGCTTCATCCGAGTAAGCTCGGTGAAAACGGGATGTTCACGGGCATTGACACCATTAAGTCGGAGGTATGCTATCGAAATGAATTAGTATACAGGTACGGAATGCGACAGAAATGAAATGATGGAAACTCGTACAGAATAGTATGGACTCAATGGCATATGTGACAAGAGTATAAAGCTTTGCCTTATCCAATAAAGGTAACTTGCTTGCAAACTCTGGGATAGTCTTTTGAATGAAAGGCGCAACCGCATCTTCTATATCATCGATATCGTCATCAAGTTGCTCGAGCAAGGAAAGAATCTTCGTCGGATCCATTGTAGAAATGTAGTTGAACGTGTTAGAGCGAATATGATTGATGTACGTAGCATGGGCAATCGAGAGGAACCTAGAAAATTTGGGAATGAGTTCCGACGCTATCGGACATCCGGAAAAAGGCGGCCGCATTCAGTTGCATTGGAATTGAAGTCTTCCAATTGGATTACATGTTTGCTTTACATTTACAGGGATTTTCGATATTTATTCTTTACTAAAAGTGCTTAATCGACATTTTTTTCGATTCCGAATATTTGATTGTAAAATGATATTTGGGACTTGAATCTCTCTCATCACATCTATCCAACTCAACTTTTGCCTCCCATTTGAACACTCACTTACTATTCCTTTATATCTTGTCCATGTTCGAAGTCTACATATTGGATGTAAATAGACTTCAGTCTGGTCGTGTACTAAAGCCGAAATCTCAGATATCTCTCAAGCTAGCTTCACCCCTCACCGAACGGATCTTCAACATACATTTCGCCTCATTTTACTGAAACTCGACAAATCCTACTCTCCGTCGTGGTCCACTACAAGACAATTTCTTACCCTTTTGCGGATGTGTAGAAGGACGTGAAGGCTTCCCTTTCTTGCTTTGGTTTCGAGTGCAGACAATTGCAACAACGGAAGAGTAGACATTTTGATTCTGCTTGTCTGCCATGAGTTCATTGTAATAACCATTGAGAGTGTTCATCCTGTCTTTTCCAAGGTGCGGTCGTCCGCTGTGGCGGGTGCTTGCTCGAAACCCTCAAAATTGTCGATGGCTCTCAGGTAGCATTACCCTGGGCCGGGTGGCCACTCGCACTTGGTCGAGACATAACGGGACATACTGGTGGCCAAGGCGGAAAGGAGGATTGCACGCCAGCTTGCCATTCGTTTCGGGTTCAGAGAGAGATACCACTACCAGCGGACCTTCGAGGAGTTACGGGAGCAAAAGCGATGGAGTGTATGCGAGCGAATGGACTGCAGACAAAGATATCACCAATCAAGAGGACAGTCACAAAAGAATCACGCCCGACGATCATGCTTGTGCTATGGATATAGAGTCACAAGAAGTGCGGGAATTGGAATTAGACAGCGAAGAAGGGAACGATTCATCATCATTCGATTTCGCCTACTCGCATCGCCCTTCGAAATGGGAGGCAAACAAGAGCTTGTCGGCTGAAGAGCTGCAGGATAAGAACGACTTAGAAAAGCTTGAGGATGTTGATGTCTCCGACATTGGGCCCGAATATTTGCATTCACCGGACATCCTAGTCACGAATATGAAACATGCCGACCAAAAATCACCTGCAGTGTCTTCTCACCAGCATGGGCAAGAACCTTTACAGTCAAGACAAGTCACAAATCTTCAGTACAAACCGACTTCACAAGATTCAACACACCGAGAGGATACGCCTATATCGCGCACAATCCATGTTCTAGGAACAGGGCCTATTGGACAATTCATTGCATATAACCTTGCTGAAATGGATTCTCCGCCGCCTGTTACTTTACTAATGCACCGGCCACTGTTGATTCAACAATGGCACCACTCGCGTCAGGTTCTCAGAGTATGCAAGGATGAAATTATAACCGAGCAATCCGGTTTCGATGTTGAACTATCCGCAAGTTTCAATGTTCCTGGGCTCACGTCAGAGACTAGTGCCACTGAACACAGAATTGGATACACGAACGAGGTCATAGACAACCTGATCATCACAACGAACGGTGACAAAACAGTGGCGGCACTTACATCCATCAAGCATCGTCTCCGGCCTCATTCAACCATATGTTTTGTGCAACATGGAGCGGGTGTCATCGACGATGTTAACAAACATGTTTTCCCAGATTTGCAGGATCGTCCTCATTACATGCTTGGTAATTTATCTCATGGATTATTTGCCACGGATCAGCTATGGACTGTTGCCCAAACCACCCAGGGAGAGCTGAAGCTTACGATTCCTCAACACGATACCAGCGCGCCCTCCAACGAACCGTCGTCCCAAAACTCAGACAGGAAGCTCACAAATAACTGGGCACCATCTTCAAGATACATGTTAATGTCATTGAGTCGTTCTCCTGATCTTAAAGCTATAGGCTTGAACTATCCTGACTTCATGAAATTCCATCTCGAATATGTCGTTGTTAATTCCGTCATTGGGCCGTTATCTGTCATTTTTGATTGTTCAAACGACCAGCTGTTGTACAATTACCAGGCGAGTCAGACAATGAAGTCCCTCTTATGGGAAATTTCGTTTGTTGTGAGAAGCCTTCCGGAGCTTGCGACAGTGGCAAATCTTAACAAACGTTTTGGCAACCGCAGGTTAATGAGCATGATACATTCGGTGCTGGCTCGTAGCGGGAAAAATGTTACATCTATGTTACACAACGTCAGAAGTGGAATGAAAACAGATGTTGACTTCTACAATGGCTATCTCGCTCGGAGAGCAAAAGAATTGAACATTCCGTTCTCTTCGAACGAGTTAGTCATAAGTATGGTTAAAGCAAAACAAGCTATGAAGTCAAGGGAGATGAATTCATATATACCCGCGGTTGATCGGAGATAGATGGAATGTAGGAGGCACGCTGGGTTATGAGGGAACGAACTGTGTATGTTTTACCATGTAGGAGTGTACGTTTATGTTAGAATTAGCAACACCTGTATATTACGTCTTAGATATCTTATATACTCGGTCACTCGCAAAAGCGATACTTTAGATTATAGACCAATGAATAATGCACATATGCCTCTCATGCAAACCCATTCATCAATGCGCTACTTTGTATTTTTGTGGTCAGTCGACGAGAGGCTTCATGCCTTGTGAACTTTAGCAAGCCCAATGGCATGTTACTTTGCACCAGGTGAGCCTCCGTCATGCGTGTAAGGTCTCAGTAAGCTCTTATCTGAAAATGCTCTTCAAATACTTGACATTAATCTTAATTTCATGATTATCATAATTTTATAACTAAGTTGAATTTATATCTGAATGGAAAATAAATATTGATCAATTTATCGTGGAATTGAAAAGTTATAATTCACAGTTGTGGTATGATGTCTTTTTTTGGTCCAAAGAGGGGTTGTCAATCATGACATTCGCCAAAGATTGGGTACTGCAAGGCTGAACTCACAAAGTTACCACACCCCTCATTTTCTTCAACCAGGACAAAAACCACACACATTCAACACCTTAACTATGGAAGACGACGATTTGGCACAAGTATGTCTCTGGGAAGACTAAGTCACACCCCGATACTAATTATTCTTTAGATCAGAAAAGCTCGTCTTGAGCAACTGAAAAGCCAAGGCGGAGGAGCAGGTGGTAGACCAGGCGCAGCAGGCGGCAGTGGAGGACAAGAAGATGGCAGACAGTGCGCGTTACTCTATCGAAGATGCATATAAATAACTAACCCTTTGCGCCATAGACAGCAAGAAGAAGCGGCTCGACAATCCATCCTGACGCAAATTCTCG
Organism: Botryotinia globosa; assembly: GCA_014898425.1. Taxonomy (NCBI): domain Eukaryota; kingdom Fungi; phylum Ascomycota; class Leotiomycetes; order Helotiales; family Sclerotiniaceae; genus Botryotinia; species Botryotinia globosa. Next base: position 673,722 of record RCSZ01000001.1, read on the forward strand.
AACCCGAAGCGGCAGATCGTCTAGGTCGCATTAGACTTGTGAAGGAGTCCAGAGCGGTCGATGTTGAAAATCGCTTGATTATGTTGGCGCGTTCGGGACAGCTGAGATCGAAGATTACGGAGGAACAATTGAAGGATTTGTTGAGCAGTGTGTCGGAGGCTCAGGAAACCAAAGAAAAGATTGTGGTTACCAGGAGGAAGGGTGCTTGGGATGATGACGATGATGATCTTTTCGACTTGTAGGTTGTGGTCCGGAAATTAGGGAACATGTAGTGAGCAGATATTTCAGGAATGGAATCCATAATGCTGGGACAATCTTTGGCCTCCGAGGAAAAGGAGTTAATATTGCGAAATTTTGGGAAATCTACTATGGTATTAAATTACTGTGCTATCAAGTCCTCCTCAAGTTGCCTTTTGGGCCTTCTTTCTCTCCTTCTCCATCCGTCTGATATCTCTAAGATCAAGAGGCTTTTCAATGCCTAAGTCTTCTCTCAATTCTTCCACGCTCCTTTCCAGCTGCTCCTCCCAATAAACATTAATAACTTCCTCTGCTTTCAACCCATTCGCAAACGCCCAAGGCGCATATATTGTAAAGAATCTCCTCCTCTCTGCTGGCTTCAATGACATCACAGCAAACATACTCAGACCCGTCATTGGTAACAGAGTATTGGCAAACTCAAATGCCTTGAGCGCTACTTCGCCTTCCCTCACAATAGGTAAGCCCGTTATAGCATGATAGAAGTCGTGACATTCGCGATACCTCTGCATAACATATGCGCATTCTTCGTCGTCAATGTATTTTACTGCATCTCGTGTATCGGGAGAAACTCCCTCGCGGTCCAACCATTCTGCGTAGCACCTGCCCACAGTGTTTGGAGGAAGCGCTCGGAGACGTGGCATAGAAAGAGTCTTGGAAGATATCCTAGGGCGATCGCGAAGTATGCGTCGACCGGTGGGAGAAGAGAGCATAGCATCGCGAAGACGGTATATGAAATATGGTGTTGCGGTAGCTTCTCCACAAGCTGCAATTAGGTCTAGTCTCCCGGATTAGTTGAAAGTAAATGTGGTTTTGAATGATCAATTCATACCTGCACGATAAGGATTAAAGAATGCCATTACTGCTGAGCCCACAGCCAAACCACCCCGCTCAATGGAAGTAAGTGGTACATGGCCTGGATAATTTGGAGCCGGACGATGCAATACACTGAAGCTTCTTGTAGCTAGAGTAATAGAGCGGGCGGTAAGTAATTCCCTGGGAAGGCGGGACGCCTGGGTATATAGGCGAGGGGACAATGACATGTTCGAATTGTAACTTTTGAATTGGCCCCTCCAGTGTTGACGGGGTGGGATGCTACTGTAGATCAGCTTCAATTATATTGCCTGCCGCCCTTTCGTCGAAATAGCTCTCGGCAAAAGCAGCACTAGAAGAAGACTTTAATGGTACAATTTATTTGCGCGTAACAAATGATGGATGAGATTTACATTGAATAGTTGATTTCAGAGTACGAATTTTCTTTTACTAAATCGTTACATCTAGTAGTTCTAGGTGAAGCTCGTGGAAATTATAACATAACCGATCAGTCATATATCACGATTTCAGATCTTCTGCAGCGAGCAGCCCCTTCGTCTAACTACGGTGCGAGCATGGACATGCAAGTACATCAAGAGTTCACAAAATGGGCTGTGGATGAAGGTGTCGTTATCAATAATGTTTCGCCTTTCCGGTTCCCAGAAAAGGGTCTGGGACTAATAGCGAACAAGAATTTCGAGGTAAAATGAAAGAGCGGCTATATGAAATGCCACCCCTCTCGAAAAGGCATGTGCTTGCTAATCTGTAGTAGATAGGTGATGCTCTGGTGCAGGTCCCCATAAAGGCACTTCGTAAAGCTACGGATGTACCTTCGCAGTTTGCAGCGCTGGCACCGGAATTAGCTGTTCATGCTCTCTTCGGTCTATCTCTGGACTCACTGCTCGGACCGGAATGGAAAGCTACTCTCCCTTCCAAACAGGACATGCATAGTTCCATGCCTTTATTCTGGGATCCCTCATTACAAGCGCTTCTTCCGTACCCATCCCAAGCTCTCCTCACAACGCAAATGGAGAAAATCACTTCTGCTTGGACGATCATCTGCAAAGCATTTCCCGAGCCACCCATAACCTACGATGAATTCATGTACAACTATAGCATTATCAACAGTAGGACGTTCTACTACCTTTCACCGGTCATCAAATCATCTAAACCACAACCATCAAAAGAGAATCGTCTTGCGTTGAATCCTTTTGCAGACTACATAAATCATAGTTCAGAACCCACGGTTGATGCGACTCTAAGTCGCGCTGGCTACATACGTGAGCAATATTATTCCTTTACTGTCATATCACTTAATCTACCTATATTGTCATCCTAACCTCCATAATATGATCTGTGGAACAACTACACCTATCCATAAAGTCTTCGCCTCAACTCATTCCAAAGGCTCATCAGCAATCGCTAACCCCTAACAATCTAGTCACGGCCTCGCAACCCATCAAGCAGGGCTCCGAAGTGCATATTTCATATGGAAGTCACAACAACGATTTCCTTCTCGTCGAGTATGGCTTTATACTCGAAGACAACCGATGGGACGAGGTAACTCTGGATCCCTGGATAACACCATTACTAAACGGAGAGCAAAGAGAGCACCTCCAAGGGATGGGATTTCTCGGTAAATACCTCCTAGATCGACACACCATATGTTATCGCACGCAAGTAGTTCTCAGGATTATATGTCTACCGATAGGTAGATGGAGAAGATTCGTACAGGGGTCTGAGGGCGAAGAGGTGTCACAGGAGGCTGCGGATGGAGTTTTATTGAAAGTACTAATGGCTGGTAAGATGGAGATGATGGAAACGATCAAAAAGATAGACGAAAGCCAGGCAGGTCTTGAAAGTCAAAGAAATACGTTGACCAGACGCTCGAACCAAATTGTTTTGTTGCTAAATAAAGCGTTAAATCGAATTGGATGCTAAACTTCATGAATTTTAACTTTGTGTTGTGTGATGGACTTCTTGAGAAGGCCCCTCAATCACACTCAATCATGGCATGAGGGCCATCTTGTGTCTTGCAATATATTCACTTTAGTCGTCTTCGAAGAGCGAGTATTGCTGGCACTCAGAAGGTGGAGACTTGGTAAAAAGCAATCATCTGACAGCTCAAAATACATTCATCGTGTGAATCACACTTCTATGGTACACGCTTCATTTTGAAATACAAATTAAGAACTAAATGTGCTCATTATTCCAAATGTCAATTATGCCAGATCCCCAAATTCAACGCCCTTTCCGTTATCTATACCTCATTCTGGTCTTGGTCTTTTGGCGCCGTGTGGATTCTGCCAGTCACCTCCAGCGCTTTGATTTTGTTGAAAGAACGCGGGATTAAAGTGTGGTTGCATAGGTTGGAAGGCATTCCCGCCTAATTTCTCGAGTCAGTAATAAATCCCGTAGTCCCTTTTGTGGTCTTTAATCTCAACTGATAGGTAGCTGTTTGGACGTACCTTGCATTGCACCACCCATTTGTGCCATATTACCCATGTTCATAGGCATTCCCATTCCGCCCATTCCGCCCATTGGCATACCTCCCATGGGCATACCTCCCATCATACTATTTCCCATTCCTCCTCGGCCGCCTCTCATACCTCCAGGGCCACCCCGCATGCCACCCATCATACCTCCACGATTGAATCCACCAAATTGATTGCCCATAGGGTTCCCTTGAAATCCGCCACCCATAGAAGAATTAAAGCCCCCATTCATGGATCCTCCTGAGCCTGAAAAATTACGGTTGAAATTGCCTTGGTTCATGTTGTTGTTCATGCCTCCACGAGAAGAGTTGTATCCACCGCCACGACCGCGGAAATTACCACCAAAGTTGCCTGAAGTATGACTGCCCCTCTCACTGTTGTAACCTCCTGGTCCTGAGCTTGATCGACTGTTTTGGCCTTCTTTCGTGGCGCGGGCTGGCGCGTCTTTAGGTAACGTGCGGAATGGATTGACATTTGGATTGTGGAATGTGACTGTCTGCTTCTTCACATATTGGTGGCCTTCACCGAAAGCGTCAATCATTCGTTTCACTGCCGTTGCAGCTTGTTGGGACGCAAATTCGACATAGGCTTGTCTGGGTAGAGAGTCAGTAGATGCTCGGCATTGGAAGATACTGTGTGTATTGAATTACCCCTTGCTCTTTCCATTAACCTTGTGCTCGGAGAAAGTCATCTCCTTCAGCTCATCTTCGACTTGAGCCTGATTGATCCATCCCCGGATATCATCGTCGGTATTCCACCAATGTAATTCTGATATGAGCAAGGCCGTAGTCGCACCTTGATCGATTGGACGATCGTCGGAGCCTTCCTTTCTCTTTACACCTTGTTGTTGAGGAGCCTGCTTGGGTATGTTGAGAATATTTCGTCCCGATTCGTCGGTACTCTTTATCTTTTGTTGACCTTCAGCGAGTTCATCCTTCTCATTACTAACCTTGATATCTACATAATCGTCATCTTGTTCTTCGTGTTTACCATTAGTTTCGGCAGCTGGTGCGACAGAAGGCTCAACGCCGTCAATCTTGACATCACCTTCATCATCTTTCTTGAAAATTGTATCCTGTTCAGTGTTGGCATCTCCATAGATATCAATGTCGAACTCGTCATCAGCCATGGCGTCTGAATGTGCACACGAGGTACCTTGACTTTCAAGTGAAGGGTGAGTTTTGGTTGACAAAATGATGTTTTGTATTGCTTATGAACAGTTTGAGTTGATGTTATGCCACAGGAAATTGGATTCTGTGAGAAAATAGAAACAGGATCAGCGGGTGAAAACAGAAGAAGGGCCATTGGATGGTAAAGGTCAACGCAGGTATAGCATTGGAAGCAGAGTCTGAAATACATGGGATAGAATTCAATGAATACGTACACTCCTAAAACCTGGAGGATATTGCTTCAATAAATGAGGTCAAAGTCCGAGAGCCTTCTTTGGCAACTACAGACAGAATGGAGATATGAGACGAAGCTCTGTGCTTGCAGTCTCTTTGAATGCTTGATGTAAAGAAGCCCAACAGATGAATAAACCTCCTATGCCGAAAGATTGGAAGAAAGAGGCGAGGCAAGAAAATTGTAATCCAGCCTGAAATTGAAAAGCAGAAATGAAGATGTCAGTTGTCCAAATGCCTTGTTCATCAATAGCAGAAGCACAAAGTGACCGAAGCCTTGCTGTACAATTCCGTCCCTCGAGTAACCTTCCCGTCCAGTGTTGACTGATTTGCTTGTTTGGATTGGGTGTATTAAGTTGAGTTGAGCGGGTGGTGATTGATTGAATGAATGCGACAGAATTCTCGAGTCGATGTGAAGGGTCGCAATTGATATCTCTCGTTAGAACTCTGAGGTACGAGTATAGAATTGGACAACTGTAAGTCGAGTCGAGTGTGTGTGGGTGGTACTTGTGTTCACCATGAAATGTAAATCGACTCTGAGGGCAGGATGGATCTATTGCTATATTATCGAATTATATGGAAAGAAAGTTGTGCTGTGAGAGTTCCATACAAGAAGTAAAGATCAATGATGATTGAGAAAGGGCATGTAAAATAGACAAGAAAGGAAGGTTTGACACTTTTTACGCCGTTGTCGATGAAGACGGCAATAGCGACGATAATATCGATATGGAGAGAGTTGAGGGAAATGAAGGTTGAATATGAATGAATGAATCTCTTTTCTTTGATTCTTTCTTCTCCTCTACTGTTGGATTTCGCGCGTCGCTGAGCTTCAATAATACCTTTTACTATAAAATGGGCCAGCTAACTAATAAAACCACGGTTCTCTGCCCAATGCTTAATATCTTAGGTAATCAACCATTCTTAAGTAATCAATCTCAATGATGCCTGATGCCTAAGGTATGACAGTCGCAACATCATGCCTTCAAGCTATGTACCTCCAGCTACTGTAATTACCTACCCAATCGCTTTCGCATTTTGAAGGTTCTCATTGGCCCAATTTACATGATTTAATTTCTTGAGCCTACCTACCTTATCTGGCTTCTTCGAAATTCCCCCAACTACCTAGTCTAATATATCTATTTGCTTCAACTCGCAACCGAATTCAAAATCTTTGTCAATCATATCAAACACTTTCAAAGTATCCAACACTGACTGAAGATTGAATGAAACGTTAATTCGAAACTCTCGAGAATCAAATTATCTACTTCCTCATTCCCAACCTCAACTCCTCAACTTCTTCACAACCATGGCAGACCAAATTCAAGAGTTTATGGAGATTCCAAGAGACTTCATCAAAGATGGTACTCAATTTGTCAATAAATGCACAAAGCGTAAGAATCAGTATTTGCCTTTGGTTTCATCGGGACATGAGATTCTAACAGATTATAGCCGATCGTCGCGAATTCCTCAACATCGCTCGAGCTGTAGCCATGGGATTTCTGATTATGGGTGCCGTCGGATACATCGTAAAATTGATCCATATACCACTCAACAACATATTGGTCGGTGGCGCATAGTTTGCGGATGGACAATGGTCGATAATTTCTGCACTACGGTGACTTGGTCGTTCGTGGGAAAGGGGAGCATTGAGCCGGCACCGAACAAGGGCAAGATGGACGAGATGTTGGCGTATAAATGGATGGAGTTTCTCACAAAATCTAAGGATGTATTATATTTGGCCTTGGTGGCAGTTACTGTTCCTGGCATTGCTTGCGTCTGGAACAAATGGTCCTGCATTTCCAAAGTTGAATGGGACTATATTAAATAATATCCGGCACATTGTCACAACAGCCACTGTATATTGTGAGACTTTTTCTTGTGAACAGAAAGAAGTAAGGATGTGAGATGTAAGGAAGTGCAATGATGGTGACTTGAGGTATAAAACAGATATTGAATGGTCGAGAGGGAAAGATTAATGAGTGGATAATAATGCTCGAGGGGGTGAATGCTCGATACCAAAATCGAGGAGAATAGATCAAGCTAGGTAATATCTAGTCATTGCTAGCGCGACATGTATTGAAAAGACAAACTGGACGATGATATGGCGTTACCTATACTCGTTATGGTCGAGTGTGATTATTCAGAGATTACCTAAGCTCGAGCTCAAATATATTTTGAGGATACATACCTAGGTCTTCCTTGGTGATTGATTTCGAGAATATATTTGGAAATCGTCTTTATCGGATTTAAATGGATTTAAAGTACATGTGATAAGAAACTCCGAGGTATTACTGATAAGAATAATGACCCTCTCTCCACTACTTCACCCCACTGACAAAGCATCCTCATCTCATGATATCACTACACTTTCCCTTGTACCAATACATCTTGAACAGTAAGCTTCAGTTCTGATATATGTCTGATACATCCAACTTTATACCAAATACTGATACTAATCAACAGCTGATAAACGTCATTGTCATTCAATTCGCAAGAAATATAGATCCGTCTGAAATGAACTTGAAGTGCACCAAGTCGTGCATTGTCGTTGAATAGCTACCTCTCTCTCTTTGCCACCTACATTGTTTACTACCCCCATACAATACTACTGAAAACTCGCTTTTTGTCGTTCTGCTCCGAAGAAGCATTGGAAAATAGACGTGTTGATTTACTCGTACTCTACTACTCTCAATGGCTTCCCAAAGAGCCGTATCAGGTGCCTTCCTGTCAGATAATTCTACGGCCGGGAGTGGAGCGGGAGATGATATGAATCTTGTGGAGGGAGAAGGAGACGACGAAGAAGATGAAAATGCAGGCGATGATTATGCCGACGCGCAGGATGAGGATGATGAAATTGATGATGATGACGAAGATGAAGACGATGAAGTTGGTTTCGGTAAGTCAGACTATCATTGGATTTGAAACTCTCCAAGTAAGATTTTACTGACATATGTTGCCAATCTTTCAGATGTCCAAGTTGAAATTGAGGACGATGAAGACGAAGGTGCCACCGCAGTCGATCATAGTGAGACCTACACATCCTTCACTTTGCTCCATACCATCTGGCTTATACTCCGATTCCATATAGCTACGCGAACACGATATCTTCTACGGGTGTTGGCCGCCCATCCAGATGTTCGGAACATTATACGCTTTACCACTGACCTCGACGAGGACGAGCTCGCCTTGTGGCCACGGAGGCGAAGGAGAAGTACACCCGATCCGAATAGGTTCCCTAAGGTGCCAAGCACTGTTGGAGAAGAACTAATGGCGTCGGGTGATTTTGGATCAAATGATGCACAAACTCCAGGCAGAGGTGATCGCATGAAAGGGCGAAAACGTCTGGCAAGAAGAATATTAGATCGAGAGATAGCATCAGGGAACTTTGCAGCCCAGGTGATAAATCGGAGAACAATGGCACAAGTGAGTGGCACATGGGCAGGCATATTTTCAAGCAGCATACTAATAGAATCCCAGGAAATGCTGCCATCTTCGAATGCCGATACTATAATCAATTACGATGATCCCGTTTATTCAGGTCAATTTTCGGATGACGGTAACTTCTTCTTT